>JBAPLH010000205.1:642845-1285690 GCA_037897445.1 Ceriops zippeliana | reverse complement strand
ATTTGATAATATTAATATACATATAAATAGATACATATTAACACATATATTTATAGCTTCCATATTACTCAATCTTAAAAACAATATTTCTGTATTATTTAAGTAAATTAATAAATTAAAGTCCATGCATATTACTCCTATAACATGTTTTTTAGAAAGCTGCAAATTTCAAGGAATTACAGCTTCTCCAATATGATAGATTTGAGCACCCAAAATTTTTAACCTTGCCTGGCTCCCATTACAACTTTAATGTACAAATGTTTAGTTTGAAAAATTTGCATTCGCGTGATTTAAACAGGGGCATGTGTTCTTTGGGTAATGGGGCACTTGCATCCACTCTAATTTTTCTTTTTCCTTTTTTGAACAAATCTAAAATTTAGGAAAGAGAATATATCAATTTTCATCTTTATTCCCACCCAAAATTAATTTTTATTCTTACTCATACAGACAATTAAATAAAAAGGAAATTCTTTTTGAAATACTCCTTTAAAAATCGTAAAATCTCTTTTTATAATTGAGATTTTTTAGTAAAAATTATTACAAATCAAATAATTAAAAATAAATATTTCACACAAAAAATTATTTTTTTTAACTTTTGTGTATATTTATAGAAATAACAATAATATTCTAATATTCTATAACTTTATTTTTATCTCTTTCTCCTGTATAAGATTTTTTGGATTAGCCCTTGCAAGGTTAAGTTGGTCCATTTTCAATAAAACTAATAGAAGACGATTACTTAGATCCCTTCATTTTCCAAACAAGGAATGGAGAAATTTGCATAATGAGAATCTATATTGTCTATTCAAAGAGATGGCCTAATTAACGCAAGTATCCATGATTGATGGACTTGTTAATACCAGTACGGTTATTGGTCTTACCTATACTACAGAAAATAATTCTCATAACTACTCTAGTGCTCAATCTCCACTTAACATGTTGGTATTTATTAACATATACAAACCCCAAAAGATAAGGTTACTTTGATTGGCAATTAGGTAGATGTACTCCTTATTTTCTAGAAAATATAGATAATGTTCTTCAATAATTTAACAAGCATTTAAGACTACAAATTGGTTGGCTGTGAGGCCAACTTTCATTCAATTAATATCTATATAGAAGTTGAAAAGAATGGATAGTGGAATCAAACCTAAGATGTTGGTTACTTGTGACAAAGGGTTGTAGGAGGATTTTGGGATTTGGCAATTTTGGGTGTGCTTCATATCTTACCAAGCTGAAGGAGGAGCAGGGGGATTTGGGGGAGTAGTGGTGATTTGGGATTTGGTAGATTTGGGATGCTGGGATTTAGGATTTAGGATTTCAAAGATTTGGAAGTTGGGTTGGGGTCAAGAATTTTTTTAAACCCTACTAGTAAACCTGTAAAAGCTAGGTTCAGTACATCAACTTTGGCATCAATTCTTATTTTGATTCAATTGGTCAGTCTAGTCCAATTCTTTTGACCTTGCTTTAGCCCACTAGAAGACCTCTGGTTGTCAACAAAGAAGGGCCAAAGGAAACAACAAGTCACACAAATTTGTCTGAAATAAGGCTAGGACCCATTTAGACCATATTTTGTTGTAATTATAACTAACCCAATTATATTTATTATGATTATTTCATTTTATGAAACTGTAACAGATTGTGACATTATAACCTCGAAGACCTGGTTAGTTTTGTCAAAGAATATTTTGTCCTCAAAATTAGTTTTGACCCAAAAAACATCTTAATTTAGTAAAAAAAAAACACAAACAAACAAATGAGTTAAAAAATCTTTTAAAAAATATTTTTTTCTATTATTATTTATTTAACCTTTTAGAAATGTTTAATATCTTTTCTTCCAACTCATTAATTCATTAACTCTCTTTACATTTTCTTTTTCTAATTTCTCTTTCTATTTTTTGTCTTTACTTTTCTTTTTTTTAGCTTTACTCTTTTTCTATCAACAATTTTTCTCCATATCTCTTTCTTTACCCCACTCTATCTATTATTTTTCTTTATCATTTCTCTCTCTACCTTTTCTTCTCTTTCTTGATAAAATTCTTGTTAGGAAAAAAAATTGTTGGTAAGAATAGGAATAATAAACAATGAAAAATAATAAATGGATAGTGACAATAAATAATAAAAAAATAAAATTAAAATAGTGAACAATTAAAAATAAATGTAAAAAAATTGAAATTGTAATTAAAGGGATTTTAAGGGTACTACATGGTAATATTTCTTTATTTCATAAATTAAAAGAAATATAGAAAAAAAGAAAAAAAAATTCTTTGTAATTTTCTCTTTTGTTTCTCAAAAAAAAAAAAAAAAGGGCAAATATCTCTTCCTTTTATTTAAGAATAAAAAATGATAATTTAGTTCTATTTCAATTTTCTTTTTTATTATAACTAAAAGAAAAAATATATCATTTACGTTCTTTTAAAAAATAAGAAATTACTTACAATATAAGTACTTATTAATCTATTATAACATCAAGGTAGTATATTTTTTTCAATATACCATATCCTATTTCTACATTTTCATTACATTTTTTTTCATTTTGTACTATGTTTCAATTTTTCTCATATCTCTTTAAACTTTCTCTCTTATCTCTCTCAACATTTTCTCTCACTTTACTTTTCTTCAAATTTTCTCTAATTACATTTTATTTTTATATAAAATATTTATTTAAAATATAATTGTATAAAGAATTTGATAAGACAGAAAAAAAAACAGTTAGACAAAAGACAATAAGACGTAAAAAGGAATAAAAGAAACCAACAACATAGCTAGAAAAAAAATCTTGAATTTCAACATAATTCTTTTATCATTAATTAAAATGTGATCATTATTAAAATTATAATTATAATGTGATATTTAAGTGATATATAATAATGTAGGTTATGTAGGTTATGTGTAAACTAGTTAATGAAACATCATTCCAATAAGAGTTGATAGGCCAACAAATAAAGAACAAAAACCCCCTAATTTTAATACTTAGACATAAATTGATAAATGTGTTGTTGCTAAATTGGAATGTTGCTCAAATTTTTGGTATATATGAAACGAATCAAGTCCAAGATCCGAAGTGCCAATAAATTACAAAGTTGTTGACTGCTAGTCAATTTTGTACACCTTAGGCAAATCTTTTTCTTTTTGTGACTTATTGTTCGTACAATGAGAGTTACATTATGAACACAAAAATAGATGGACTCAAGTAAGCAAAAATTTTATATAAATATATATATATATATATATATATATATATATATATATGACATTTTTTATTACAAATAAATAATTAATATAATATAAAATATTTATATTTATTTAAATTCAACACTTTGATGTTCATCAAAATCTTCTTTGTTTATATGGTTGTTCTTTGTAATGAAATCCTTATGTAGCCAATAATACATTAATCACCTTGTCTTTCTCTTCTATTAATATCAGCATAGACTTTAGATCAATGTTTTTAGAACTAGACTAATTATTGAATTAAAAAATTTTAAAATTTAAAATTTAATCAATTTAGTCATTATAATTGGTAAATTTGGTATTTAATATTAAATAAATAAATAATTATATATCTATATATATATTAACAAAGTCAATCTTTTAATACTAATATAAAATATTTAAAAATTTTATACACTTAAAATTTAAGAATAATAACATAATTATGGTTTACTTTCATCATCATCATCACTTAACAACCCTTATGTCTCTTTCTTGAGTAACAACATTAGGCCTAGGATATGGACTCTCCTCCTTTTAGAGAGCTCTCTCTCATTTTACATAATTAAGTTTTGGGAACAACTCCTCTTCTTTAATTCAAAAGTTAGTTTTATTGTTGCAGTCATAACAAACAGGATCATAAGTTCTTTTTTTTTTTTAATTAAGCCCATAAAAGTGCATATAAAAAATGAATTAATTAAATAATGTAAATTATAAAATATAAAACTAAATACAAATACTAAATACTTATACTTTAACCTTAAATTGTAATTTAAGGTAAATGAAACAATTAACTCATTGACGTTCAAAACATTTTAATTCCTTTCACATATATAAAAAAACAAATAATTATTTAAATATTGGGATATAGAAATGTATTATTTAAATGAATGAAAAAATGAATTCATTTTGAAAAGCTCCTTATAAAAATCACAAACATCTTTTTATAATTGTGATTTTTTAGTGAAAATTCTCACAAATCAAATAATTAAAAATAAATATTTCACACAAAAATTAAGGTTTTTTTGGGAATTAGTCAACAATCCTTGTTCATGGCGTTTAACAAACTCAAGAAGATATAACTTTTTGTTTGGGAAATCATTCATAAACAAGTGCATAATTTCCCATGCAATAATGTTGGAAGACCGGCAAAGAAATGGCCCTTCAGATAACATGCAGCCTACAGTTGTTGATCTTTATATTGCTCTTGAATGCATACATTATTATGGGTATCATATTTATCAAGAATTTCTGTCCCTTTAACTTCAACCGCACTTTCATCAAATTTCTCATACATAAACCGCGTAAAATTAGACACAAATTCTGGTATTCGAACTTCGCGCAAGGCATTCCTCTCCAAATGCCAACTACAAAGTTAGGTTTTTACTGTTAGGCATCGTCTTCTCAATTGCAACTTACACTGCTCTAGCTCCATCTGTCACAATACCTGACAACATTTTATTACACATGCATAAAAGCAACTAATCTAACAACCATTGGTATAATGGGCCTTTTTCATCCTCACGCAATGCACGCCCAAACATTATAGTTTGGTGGTGATGATTAACTCCGACAACTAGTACAAGCAGATTGTTACAAAAGCAATGATGTCTACATAGCAAGTACAACCAGCTTGTGACTTGAAATTTGAAAAATAAAGGCTACCAAAAGTATTATCCTCCTTTAACCTGTAGTCGAAATAAAAACTTGGATCAGTTTGCCGCCTCAATGCAAATTCTATTAGACTTTTCTAAAATTTCTCTTTATAAAATTCTTATTTCTATAATGCAGAATCTTTTCTTTATACGAATACTAGCATACAAAACGTAATGAAATCAACATATTGTTGTCCATTATGCTAATGTCCTATAGCGAAGATGAAAATCCTCTTCCGATTTGCCCCTTGAACACTTTTCTCTTTTCTCCTACTCTTCCCTTTCTGTTCTTTTCGTTTTCTCTCTGATGGTGTAGAGGAGGAAAAGTTGGTTATGATATATATTATTCCTTTTCCTTTAACCGTTACCTTAATAGGAAGATCCTCCTATTCTGTAACCATTACTTTAAATAGGAAAATACTCCTACGGTTATCTTAAATAGGAAAAAGAATCCTATAACCATTACACCTGTTCCTTATATCCGTCATCTTTAATAGAGAGAGTGGAGGGATTTTAAACTCGATGACCCAAATTACCCTTATGCCTAACCAACCATCATATTAGGCCTTTTATTTTAGGTCATACTTTAAATAACAAGGGCCACTCATGTTAATTAATTTAACAATCTCCCACTTGGCCCATGCTATGACTTGATGAATCAATAACAAATAAGTGTGCACAATCCTTAAAGATCATCAAACCATAATACTTTATTGAATTAAAATGACTGGATCATGGCGGTCACATATCTTTTAGCGACATGATTCCTTCCATGTATCATATAATCATCATAATTCATAATAACCTTACTGAGGAACATTGAAACTTTAAATTGTCATTTCCATATATGCTACTAGTTATCTCACAAACTATAACTGTATACAACTAAATGGAGATAACAAAATGTAAACAAAACCATAACCTTAATTAAATTCATGAGTGTCACAATGATATGAGCAGTACAAAATATTGACTTTCGAGATAATATGGACCTGTCCAAAATGCCCATCTGTTCAACATGTCCAGTAAATGTTTTTCGGCGGCAAACCTTTAGTTAACGGGTCTGCGATCATTAATTCAATACCAATATACTCAATTGACACTCTATTGTTTTGCACTTCTTCTTTAGTAGATAGGTATTTCAAATTCATATGTTTCGCATCTTTATAATACCTATCATTCTTAAAGAAGAAAACAGCTGCGAAATTATCACAATAAATTATTAACGGCTTTTCTATACTGTGGACCAAACCAAACCAAATCTTAAGATAAAATTCCGCAACCACAATGCATGAACAGTAGCCTCAAAGCATGCTACAAATTCAGCCTCTATAGTGGAAGTAGCAATGATAGACTGCTTCCCACTTTTCCATGAGACTGCTCCTCCAGCTAGGAGAAACATGTAACCAAATGTAGATTTCCTTAAGTCTACACATCCAGCATAATCTGAATCCGAGTAGCCTACTACTTCAAAATGACTTGATCTTTTATAAGTAAGCATATAATCTTTGGTGCCTTGTAAGTACCTAAGTACTTTCTTTCCAGCTTTCCAATGATCTATTCCAGGATTACTTTGATATCAGCCTAACATTCCAACAGTGAAACTAATATTTGGCCGAGTACATGTTTAAGCATACATCAAGCTTCCAACTAGCGATGCATAAGGAATGGATTCCATTGTTTTTTGTTCCAAATCATTCTTTAGACATTGCAATTCACTGAACTTGTCCCCTTTCTGAATTGAAACTATTCCTGCAGAGCAATTTTCCATTCTAAATCTCTCTAATATTTTATCGATATAGCCTTTCTGAGACAATCCTAACAATCCTTACGATCTATCATGAAATATCTCTATTCCTATCACATAGGATGCCTCATTCATATCTTTCATTTTAAAAGTTTCAGAGAGAAATTTCTTAACATCATGTAATAAACACATGTCATTAGCAGCCAAAAGAATGTCATCGACATATAGGACCAATATAATGAACTTGCTCCCACTGACCTTCATATAGATACACCGATCAATGGTGTTCTTTACAAAACCATATGACGTAATGGTATTATTGAACTTAATATACCATTGTCGGGAGGCTTGTTTTAGTCCATATATCGATTTCTTTAATTTACACACCAAATTTTTTTGCCCTGTGGTTATGAAACCATCAGGTTGGTCCATACACACTTCCTCTTCTAAGTCACCATTTAGAAAGGCGTTCTTTACATCCATTTGGTGGAGCTCTAGGTTATTGTGAGCCACCAAAGCCATAATAATTCTTAAGGAGTCTTTCTTAGAGACTGGAGAGAAAGTCTCCTTATAGTTAACACCATCCCTTTAAGTGAAACCTTTAGCAACAAGTCTGGCCTTATACCTTTCGATGTTACCTTTCGAATTTCGCTTGGTCTTCAAGACCCACTTACAACCAACTCATTTTGATCCTTCAAGCAACTCTACTAGTTCCCAGACTTGATTTACATCCATTGATTTCATCTCTTCCTTCATGGCATTGAACCACTTTTCATAATCATTACATTCCATGGCTTGTTTAAATGAGACTGGATCTTTATCAATGCTCAATTTTGATTCATGCTCAAGTGAGTAAACCACATAATCATTAGATACAGCTGCCCTTCTCTGTCTTGTAGACCTCTGTAATGACATTTCTTGTAGTATCACTAGTTCATTTGTAAATTGTACATTGTCACTTGGTTGATCTCTTATGTGTTCACTTTGCGTGTTTCGAGTATCAATTTGTCATCCTTGCATGTCATGTGACTATAATGCAACAAATGGAACAACAACTTGAGCAGAAACACTGGGTGTGGGGATACCTACTTGAGCAGGAGTACTCACCGTGGATCTTTCATTTTGTAATTCTTTAATATCCACCTTTCGTGATTCCTGACTCCCATTGAACTGACCATTTTCAATGAACCGAGCATTACCAAACTCAACTATTCTAGTACTATGGTTAAAACAATAAAACCTATACGCTTTGGACTTTTCAGGATAGCCAATGAAGTGACCACTAATGATTCTCGCATCAAGCTTTCCTTCATGTGGATTATATATCCTTACTTTTGCTGAACAACCCCAAATATGAAGGTATCTCAAACTGGGTTTCCTTCCTGTCCATAACTTGTAAGGAGTCTTAGGGATAGCCTTACTAGGAATCCTATTTAGCAGATATGCAGTGGTCCTTAATGCATGCATCCACAAGGATAAAGGTACAGTACTGTAACTTAACATGCTCCTAACTATATCCATAAGTGTGCGATTCTGCCTTTCCGCTACAACATTCTATTGTGGTCTACCAGACATTGTATACTGTGCACATATGCCTCGACTTTCAAGAAGTTTTGCATATGGACTAGGATATTGTCCACTTTCATTGTCCATTGCAATATAGTAACAAAATGATAAAAAATAAAAGTACTAATTAAATTTTAAAAAATTAAAAAATAATAAAACTAATTATAATAATATGGGAAGTAGTTGTACTATTAACAGTGGACGTGTATGTAGCAGATTGCCCGACACAAGAAATGGCGAAAGTTTCAACCAAGATATGCTTCTCTGTTATCCTCATCTTTGCAATCAGTAATCTCTTGCTTCGTTCAATCAACATATACACTTGCAAATTTTTTTTGTAGGTGCTGTCAATTAAACAAGTAAAAATAAAAATAATTGAAACAATATTTATAATTTATGACTTTAATTTATGTAAAAAGATTCTCTCGTCATAAAAAATATATATATTTTTATATTTGCTTTTGTGTTCATCTTTTTTTTTTTCTAATTTCGCTCAAGGTGTTCCTCTCTAAATGCCAACTACAAAGTTAGGTTTTTACTGTTAGGCATCGTCTTCTCAATTGCAGCTCACACTGCTCTATCTCCATCTGTCACAATACCCGATAGCATTTTATTACACATGCAGAAAAGCAGCTAATCTAACAACCATTAGTACAATGGGCCTTTTTCATCCTCAAGCAAGGCACGCCCAAACATTATAGTTTGGTGGTGATGATTAACTCCGACAACTAATACAAGCAGATTGTTACAAAAGCAATGATGTCTCCATTGCAAGTACAACCAGCTTGTGACTTGGAATTTGAAAAATAAAGGCTACCAAAAGTATTATCCTTCTTTAACCTGTAGTCCAAATAAAAACTTGGATCAATTTGCTTCCTCAATGCAAAATCTTCTAAAACTATCTTCGCATCTCCCCTATTAATATCTGTCATTCTCTTAGATTGAATGGAGTTATGTAAATCCTTCTTGGTGACAAATCTTAATGTGGATTTTATTGGCTGGTGGGATCGCATTTACAAGTACGGGAGGGTCAAGGTTTTTTCTTTGGGGCAGTTTCTTTGGTCATAGATTTTGAGGTGCAGCAATCTTAGGTTTGCAGTAGATCAGTTTTCTTCCAAATTATTGTTGAGTTTTGATTGGGGGCTCAGATGCATTAAGGAAGTTTTGAGTTTCGATCTTTAGATCTGAGGCTTTTATAGGTTTTGACTTATTGGTCTTTGCTAGCCTTTGTGTATGACATTTTTTAGTGTCTTGGTTAACCAAGATGCTATGGATAAAATATTATTATTAAATTAATATTAAAATTATAAATTATAAAAAAATATTTAAAAATATATAAATTAAGACAAAGTCATCACATATGTGTTTATTGTTTAAAAAAATTATTTTAAATTATGGACTTTTTCTCATATTCAATAATATTGACATAAATATAAATAGATATATAACAACATATAGATTTATATTTCTATATTACTCTATCTTAAAAAAAAAAGGTTCTCATATTATTTAAGCAAATTAATAAATTAAAATCTATGCATGTTACTCTCAGAACAAAATCTTGATTTTTCCTACTCAACATAAGGAACTATGTTATTAAACCAACCAGACTTAATTTCAATTATAATATAAATTAGATTAAAAACCATTGTTTTAAAAACTATAGTGTAACTTTTTAGCACTTATATCAATCATATTTTTTATATTTTGAACTTTGCTAAAATATTAGCAATAATGGATAGAGATGTTATGCTTAATTTAGAAAAAAATCAATGATTTATCAAACTAGAAACATATTGATTAAATAAAATTTTGAGTTAAGAATTTGTAGCATACTAAAATGTCATTATTGGTGATTTCTTACACTTTTTTTTTTAATATCAAGTTATTTAATAATAAGGAATGTATAAAATTCATGAAGTCATATTTCAATTAAGTAAAAAATACAAAAAAAAATATATATTAATGACCTACATGCAAACCCTAGTGTATAGTATAGATTAATTCCTCATAACCATACCACTATTTTTTTATGTGAAGACATTTTTCCTGTTTTTCCAAGACATTAACAAACTGGTTGCATATTGGAGGTTAAACGACAAAAGAAACTTAATCATTAGTTCTAACAGTGATGTCGTTGAACACCGATAACCTTCTATTCCTATTGTTGATCTAGGCAATTACAGTTTGGGGGTTACTCTCAATAGTAGGTGAAGCCCTCTCTGCCATATTCTATAGAGTCCAAAGGTGAACTAACTTCTAAATTGCAAGTAACTCTGCCCTATTGATACTGGTAACTACCTTGAAAAATAGACACACAACCTTCTCGTCATCCTCTCGTAACATGCCTCCTATGCCAGCCTTTACACTTTTGTCTGTCAAAATTGCATCTATTTTGAATTTGAAATTATCACATAAAGGTACAACCCATGTTAGGTCTTGCAAGCACAACTTTATTTATCTCGTATGACGGGCACCTTTTAAGTCTATAAAAAAACTTATTAAACATAAAATTTACAATGCAGTCACTTCACCCTTGACCACTACTACAATCTAAGCCCAATTAAATCGCTTATTCTCTCAATTGAAAAACTCTTACTTATAAAAATGTGTTCATTCTATCTTAACCAAATAGATCACGTAATTGCATAAAACCTTATCATCCAAATCTCCTGTAATCCAATTGGCACCACAACTCTCATCTAATAAACCTGTAAAAGTTTGGTTCGGTTCATCGGCTTTTGCGTCAATTCTTATTTTGACTAATTGTAAGAAAGAATCGAGCCAAATTATAAACTTATCGATTAGTTCAATCAGTCAGTCCAGTCCAATTCTTTCGACCTTGCTTTAGCCCACTGAAAAACCTCTGGTTGTCAACAAAGAAGGGCCGAGGTAAACAACAAGTCACACAAATTTGTCTAAAACAAAACATAAAGTGATCGTAATTCTTTTATCATGAATTAAAATGTGATCGTAATTAAAATTATAACATGATATTTGAGTGATATAAAATCATATAGGTTATGCGTCAATTGGTTAATGGAACATCATTCCAATAAGAGTTGACAGGCCAATAAGGAAAGAACCAAAAACTCCCTAATTTTAATACTTAGACGTAAATTGATAAACGTGTTACTACTAAATTGTAATGTCGATCAAATTTTTGGTATATAAAAACTCAATCAAGTCCAAGATCCGAAGTGCCAATAAATTACAAAGTTGTTGACTAAAATGCTGGTCAATTTGGTACACCTCAAGTGAATCTTTTTCTTTTTGTGACATATTGTTCATGCAATGAGAGTTACATTATGAACACAAAAATAGATGGATTCAAGTAAGCACATAATTATATATATATATGACATTTTATATTACAAATAAAAAATTAATATAATATAAAATATTTTATATTTATTTAAATTCAGCACTTTGAAGTTCATAAAATCTTTCTTTTTTCATATGGTTGTTCTTTGTGATGAAATTCTTTTGTAGCCAATAATACATTAATTGCCTTGCCTTTCTACTCTATTAATTTCAGCATGAACTTTAGGCCAATGTTTTTAGAACTTGACTAATTATTTAATTAAAAAATTTAAAAATTTCAAATTTAATCAATTTAGTCGTTATAACTAGTAAAATTAGTATTCAATATCAAATAAATAAAAAATTATACCTAGGATATGGACTCTCTTCTTTGTACAAAGCTCTCTCTAGTTCTACATAATTGAGTTTTAGGGATGACTCCTCTTCTTTAATTCAAAAGTCAATATTATTAGTGCATTTACAACAAACAGGATCATAAATTCTTTTTTTTTTCTTTTAAAAATTAAGAATATAAAAGTGCATATGAAAAAATGAATTAATTAAATATTATAAATTATAAAATATAAAACTAAACTCATTCACACAAATACTAATTTCTTATACTTTAACCTTAAATTGTAATTAAGGTAGATGAAGCCATTAAGTCATTGATGTTCAAAACATTCCAATTCCTTTCACATCTTTAAACAAACAAATAAAATTATTTAAATATTGTGATATAAAAAAAATATTATTTAAATGAATGAAGAAATGACACGTTTTAGTTAAATTTTGAGTGCCAAAATGTACATCATGATCCCAATAAATCTTTTTATAATTGAGATTTTTTAGTGGAAATTCTCACAAATTAAATAATTAAAAATAAATATTTCACAGAAAAAAAATTAATATTTTTCAAAAACTTTTGTAGGTCACTCTAGAAATAACAATAATATTATATAACTTTATTTTTATCTCTTTCTTATATATAAGAGTTTTTTGGATGAGCCCTTGTAAGGTTAGGTTGGTCCATTTTTATCAATAAAACCACTCAAAGAAGATTACTTTGATCCCTTCATTTTTCCGAACAACGAATGGAGAAATTTGCATAATGACAATCTATATTGTCAATTCCAAAGAGATGGCCTAATTGGCGCGAGTATCCATGTTTGATGGACTTGTTAATCGCAGTTTGTTTATTGCTTTTACCTATACTGCAGAACATAATTCTCATAACTACTCTAATTCTCAATCTCGACTTAACAGCCATGTTTGGCCTTTATTAGCATTTACAAACCACAAAAGATAAGGTTGCTTTGATTGGAAATTAGGTAGATCCAATCCTTTTTTTCTAGAAAATATAGATAGCGTTCCTCAATAATTCAACAAGCATTTGAGACTACACAATAGGTTGGCCCATTCTTTTTAGATCCAAATGATAAGGAGGACTTGACAATAAACTTTCAAATGTCAATCAAAAAATTGCAAGACAAAAAGGCCAACTCCATGAAACTTTTACTTTTTAGGGTTTTGGTTCTGGTTCTGGGGTACAAAATTGGTTTTGGCCCTGGCCAATTCTTCAGGCTGGACGTTCCCACACGAGCATTCTACAACCAAGCACTCGCACCTAGCACAAGAAGGAGGACACCTACCCTTGCAGTCATTGTCATTAGAGCACGGTCTTCCTGACACTTTCCGTGCCTCTGAATTTGCAAATAGACCTGCACGAAACCAATGATATGTTTTTTATGACAAGAAAATCTTTTCACATAAATTAAAGTTATAAATTATAAATATTATTTTTATTATTTTTATTTTTACTTGTTTAATTGGAAGTATCTGCCAAAAAAATTTGCAAGCATATATGTTGAGAGAACGAAGAAAAAGATTGTCGATTGCTAAGATAAGGAGGATAACAGAGAAGCATATCTTGGCTGAAGCTTTCGCCATTTCTTGTGTCGAGCAATCTGCTACGTACATGTCCACTGTTAATATTACAACTACTTCCCTTGATTTCTTAATGCTTTTATAATGTAAGTCTTGTATTTTTCTGTGTATTAAATTTTAATTATTTTTTTCTTTTATTTAGTGAATTTTTCTTAAAGATTAATATTATTATACTTAATTATTGTTTTTAGAAAAAAATTAAATTTTGATTTAAGTGGTACATTTACTTTTTATCTTTTTATTAATATACTGGAAGCTTATTTTGGAAAAGAAATTAACCTAAGATTTTTTATACTATTCATTTATCTAAAAAATTATAAATAAATAGTTACCATAAATAACAAAAAATAAAACTAAAATAGTGGATAATAAAAATGAAAAGGAAACAATTGTCATTATAATTAAACAAATCCTCAACCTACCGATAATATTTATTTATTTCATAAAATTAAGCGAAATAAAAAAAAATCTTCCTCATAATTTTCTGATAAAAATGAAAAAAAAATACTCTTCCTCATAATTTTCTCTTTTGTTTCCCTAAAATGAAACAAAAGCAAATACTCGTTCTAGTTTTTCTTATTTGAAAAAAAGAAAAGGAAAAAATATATTATTTAAGTTCATTTTAAAAAAATTACTTACAATATAAGTATACATTAATTTTTTTCTCTAAAAAAAACAAAAGCAATTTTTTATATTTTTCGATTAATTAGGATTCTATGAATAAAAGCATAAAAATTATAAACTGCAAATTCTAAAATTAGGATAAAGTTGTTACTCATATAATTTTTAATTAAGAAACTTTTTTTTTCATATTTGATAATATTAATATACATATAAATAGATACATATTAACACATATATTTATAGCTTCCATATTACTCAAACCTAAGATGTTGGTTACTTGTGACGAAGAGTTGTAGGAGGATTTTGGTATTTGGCAATTTTGGGTGTGCTTTATATCTTACCAAGCTGAAGGAGGAGCAGGGGGATTTGGGGGAGTAGCGGTGATTTGGGATTTGGTAGATTTGGGATGCTGGGATTTAGGATTTAGGATGTCAAAGATTTGGAAGTTGGGTTGGGGTCAAGAATTTTTTTAAACCCTACTAGTAAACCTGTAAAAGCTAGGTTCGGTACATCAACTTTGGCATCAATTCTTATTTTGATTCAATTGGTCAGTCTAGTCCAATTCTTTCGACCTTGCTTTAGCCCACTAGAAGACCTCTGGTTGTCAACAAAGAAGGGCCAAGGGAAACAACAAGTCACACAAATTTGTCTAAAATAAGGCTAGGACCCATTTAGACCATATTTTGTTGTAATTATAACTAACCCAATTATATTTATTATGATTATTTCATTTTATGAAACTGTAACAGATTGTGACATTATAACCTCGAAGACCTGGTTAGTTTTGTCAAAGAATATTTTGTCCTCAAAATTATTTTTGACCCAAAAAAAAATCTTAATTTAGTAAAAAAAATACAAACAAACAAATGAGTTAAAAAATCTTTTAAAAAATATTTTTTTCTATTATTATTTATTTAACCTTTTAGAAATGTTTAATATCTTTTCTTCCAACTCATTAATTCATTAACTCTCTTTACATTTTCTTTTTCTAATTTCTCTTTCTATTTTCTTTAATCAATTTAGTCGTTATAACTAGTAAAATTAGTATTCAATATCAAATAAATAAAAAATTATACCTAGGATATGGACTCTCTTCTTTGTACAAAGCTCTCTCTAGTTCTACATAATTGAGTTTTAGGGATGACTCCTCTTCTTTAATTCAAAAGTCAATATTATTAGTGCATTTACAACAAACATGATCATAAATTCTTTTTTTTTTCTTTTAAAAATTGAGAATATAAAAGTGCATATGAAAAAATGAATTAATTAAATATTATAAATTATAAAATATAAAACTAAACTCATTCACACAAATACTAATTTCTTATACTTTAACCTTAAATTGTAATTAAGGTAGATGAAGCCATTAAGTCATTGATGTTCAAAACATTCCAATTCCTTTCACATCTTTAAACAAACAAATAATTATTTAAATATTGTGATATAAAAATATATTATTTAAATGAATGAAGAAATGACACGTTTTAGTTAAATTTTGAGTGCCAAAATGTACATCATGATCCCAATAAATCTTTTTATAATTGAGATTTTTTAGTGGAAATTCTCACAAATTAAATAATTAAAAATAAATATTTCACAGAAAAAAGTAATATTTTTCAAAAACTTTTATGGGTCACTATAGAAATAATAATAATATTATATAACTTTATTTTTATCTGTTTCTTATATATAAGATTTTTTGGATGAGCCCTTGCAAGGTTAAGTTGGTCCATTTTCAACAATAAAACCATTCTAAGAAGATTACTTTGATCCCTTCATTTTTCCAAACAATGAACAGAGAAATTTGCATAATGACAATCTGTATTGTCAATTCCAAAGATTCTTTGTTTGAATTGAATGAATTCATGTTATAGAAGGTTCGTGGGCATTTATTTTATAATGAATAAAGTCGTTAATAAAGACACTAAAGATAATTTCATGGTCATTGCATGAAAAATAATCCTTGTAACGACGAGGGGAGCCTAATGACGTGATAAGAAAGTCTCACTATTTAGGGATTAAAAAACTTCACATTAGCAAGAAATGTAAACCAAGAAGAATGACTGCTTTTACTGATGGAAGTAAGTAGATTTAAAGTTTCAATAGTGTTTAAATTTGTTTGATTTAATTAATATAGTAGGTTGTTTAGCCACATATGTCAATTTCATCATCAATGTATCAAAATGTGTGCTTGGAACTACAAGAGGAGCCACACTAGTTAGAAATAATGGGAGGTACTCTTTATTTTGGAACTCAACCAATTATTATTAATAAGAAATGCAAATCAAGATGGAGGACTCCATTGTTTGCTGGAATTGAATGAATTCATGTTATAGAAGGTTTATAGGCATTGTTTATATAATAAATAAAGTCATTAATAAAGACACGAAAGATAATTTCATGGTCATTGGATGAAAATACTCCTTGTAATAGTAAGAGGAGATCTGATTTCCTTGATAAGCACTGGTCCACGTTTTCTTTGTCCTTCTTTCTTGCATAGTCTTAGTTGCAAGAAGATCTCTTTCTTCATCTTCAGACTCACTCTTCTCCAAGTCTAAACTTACTTCTTGTTCCTTTTCTTTAGGTTAGTTTGATTCTTCATCTATATTGAAGTCATCGTCTTCATTGTCCTCAGCTTCTCTATTCCGCATTATTTTCTAGTTCTCATTTATTCTCACATTACTAGACGTGATCACTTTTCCTAACTTATGTAGGAAAACTCTATAACATTTTATCTTTGCTGAGTATCCCACAAAGATGCCTTCATCAGACCTAGCATTGAATTTTCCTAAGTTTTGCTCCTTGTTCTTCACAAAACATAGGCTGCCAAAGATGCTGAGATACTTAGTTGTTGTCTTCTTCCCACTCTATAGCTCATATGGAGTCTTATCAATATTGGGCCTTAGTAAGACTTTATTCAGCAAATGTATAGCTATAAATGTTTCCACTCCCAAAATCTTGTGTGAAGCTTGGATTCCAGTAGTAGAGTTCATGCCATTTCAAGCATATCTCTATTTTTCCTTTCTAGCACCTCGTTGGCATATCTCTATTTTTCCTTTCTACCACCTCGTTCTGTTGAGGTGTTCTTGCTACTGTCATCTGATGGTAAATATCATACTTAAGGTAATCTTCAAAAGCTTCATTTGTAAGTACCTTGATCTAACATTAATACTTTGATCTTCCTTCCACTCTCATTTTCAACTAATTTTCTATATCTCTTAAAGAAATTCAAAACTTTTGACCTGTGTTTGAGGTGCATGATACAGGTCCTTCTAGAATAATCATCAATAAACAAGATGAAGTACCTTTCACTATTCAACCCTTTTGTCCTTATCCATCCACACAAATCAATATGCACAATGTCAAGCACTCTTTTAGAACTAAACTCTTTGGTCTTATACTACTTTCTGGCATATTTTCCTTTAAAGCATGATGAGTAAACATACTCTCTCTCTCTCTTGAGGCCAGGAATGTCTTTGATTGTATAAGTAGTGGTCAGCTTCCTCATGTTCTTCTGTGCTAAGTGTCCCAACCTCCTTTGCAATAGTATTGCCTTCTTTACTCTTTACTTGATAACCTATTTTTGTAAATATCACTTTATGGTCTTCATTACATAGTTGGCTAACAGATGCTAGATTATATCTTAGCCCTTCATCATGCAGAACATCTTTCAGCTTTCCTTTTTCAATATTTACTGACCCCTAACCACTGATGTTAAGTGAATCATCATTGCCAAACTTGACTTTTCCTTCTCTTGACTTGTTTTGATAATTTACTCTTATCTTCTGTCATGTGTGAAGTGCATCCACTATTAAGGATTCACTGCTTATACTTGTAGTCAGCCTTTAATGCAATTTTAGCTATATTAGCTACCTCTCTTTTTGCTTTATATTCTTTCTTTTGAACTCACTTGAAGATAGCTCCTTTTTCTTAACTTTGACTGCACTAGTTGTTTTTACTGTGCCATTGAGTGCCTTCTCTTGCTCAGGGAGATGTGTCATGCATCTTTTGACACTATAGCCATCCTATCTGTACCTTTCACACTGCTCCAAGTCTGCTAATACAGCAAACTTGTTCTTTGAAACCACTAGTTTAGGCTTCTACCAACACTTCTTGTCAGTGTGTCTTTGTTTTTTACAGTATGTGTAAGAATTCATGACAGGTGTTCTCTAAATTTTGTATTGGCTCCCCCTATATGCAACATCGTATCTTCTCAAGTTGGAGACATATACTGGCCTTCTCCAAAAGCATTTACTTGCCTTATGACCCTAAACTCCACAATAAAGACAATAACCTTGAAACTACCTCTTCTTGGGTCTAATCATAGCTTGTTTTCTTTTATTCATTACTTGCTGTGTAAGCAACATAGCTGGCTTTTTTGCTTGTATGGCTTTCATTTCAGCCACCTTCTTCTTCTTCTTCTGTTCAGCCATTGCCTTTGGCTAGCTGACTTTCTTTTCTTTCTGAGACATAATAGTTATGGGCTCTTGCTCTTTAACCACATATATCATTTTTGGCCCTAGCTTTGGTTTGTTAATTGTCTTCTCTTCTTTAGTTATCTTCTACTGAGTCACAGCCTTCTCTTTTAACTTTTGTGGCAAAGTCTCATTCTCTTTAGTCAGTGCAACCTCAGATTGCTGCACTTTCTCTTCATTCTTCTTTTCTTTTGCAGGGCATGTTTCTCCTACCACTTCAAACTTCTACAAGTTCTCCTCACTCTTTTTGAGTTGTTGCTGAAGTCTCAGCAACTCTATCTCCATTTCTTTAATTGTTGAAGTCCTTGAGCCAAGCTCTATAGTAAGGTATTCACATATTTTGATATGTTCTTCAAATCTTCTCTTCAAGTAAATATGTTCAGCCCTTATTTCATCCTTCTGACATTCTGCTTCCTCAATCTTTGCTTCAACTTGTTTTATAGGCCTTCAACCTTCTTATGGTTCTACCCCTTCTAATTATCTCCTTTGAAGCTACTTCCAACTCAGCTTTAAGATCTAGTTCTTCTTCATCAACCTCCTTTTCCTCTTCAAAGGTTGAACTACCACCTTGAGCTGATGCCATAAAGGCGTGCTCAACTGATGAGTCTTTATCTTCCTATTCTTCAACTTCTTTTGTCTGACTCACATAACTCTTAAATGCCCCTCTTTTCTTCTTTTGTGGGTTAGCAGTCTTCTTGTTGGACTTCTTTGATTTGAATGACGGTCTTCTCTAGTTGAATTCTGCTCATCATCACCATTCTCGTCTTCATCATCAAGTTTCACTTTGCACTAAGAAGCAAAGTGTTCAATCTATCCACAACAATAGCATCTCAAGGATAATTGTCCTTTTCCCTTCTTAAACCCCTTCTTGAATTTCCTTGTAAAGTAAGCCAACACTTCACCTTCTCTTTCTTCCTCATCACCATCATTATCCTCACGGGATGATTCTTCCTCTTCTTTTATCTTTAAGTGTTTCATATCTTTGAAAGTTGCCTCCTTTAATACCTTTGAAATTGAGGAGCTCTCAGTTAACTTTATTCTTATCTCATATGCAATGCGATTTCACTGGAGATCATGTAGAGACATAGAATTGAGATCTCTACTCTCTTCTATGGCTACCACCTTTGAGGCAAACCTCTCAAGTAGAATTCTCATAATTTTCTTCACAATAGATAAGTCCTTCATGTTCTTCCCATAACTTCTAAGGTCATTTATAGCATTAATAACCCTAGTGAAGAACTCTTGGACTGTCTTATTTTTTCGCATTATGAGAGATTCATATCTCTCCTTGAAAACTTGAAGCTTGGCCTCCTTCATTCTACCATCACCTTCATAGACTTTCTGCAATCTGTCCCATATCTCCTTAGCCAACTTGTAGTCCATAACTTTAGCATACTCAGCATCTATCAATGCTAAAATGATGACAATTGAGGCCTTCCCATTTATCTCAAATTGCCTTAACTTCTCTGGGGTTGGATCTTTACCTTCTTCTGGGACCATAAAATCCTCCTGTATGGATTTCACCACGTTTATGCCCATGGTTCATATACCACCTACATTCCCGCTCTCTACATATGATAGTCAGTTTCATTGAAGATTGGAACCTTCTTGCTGTAAGTAGTGCTGGTGCTAGTATCGGCATCCATTTCTCAGTATCCTGAACAAGTTAAAACTTCTAAAACCCTTCAAACTAATACACCAAGTTGTTAAGCTTCAACCTGGTGAACCTGTGCTTTAATACCAATTAAAGTTCCCAATATCACCCTAGGATTTACTAGTCTATGATACCAAGAGAGGGGTAAATCAACATCATACCCCTTAAAAATACACTTTGATAATTTAAGCCAAAGTATTCTACTTATTTAATACTCTAGTGCTTGTTAATATGCAGGTATGTGAACAACTTCAAACTTTTCTCAAAAGCAAACTCTTTCTTAGATTCGACTAAGGTAGATCTATTGTTACATACTAATCACAATAGTCCCCAAAGTCACCTTTCAAACACCTTGCCTATTAGACAGATCAGATGTTCTTGATTAGGTCTTCTTTAGGTTATAGGTTCGATGATACTTTAGCTACGTTCACAACTCAATTCAAAACATAGAATGTAAATCAAAGTAAGGACACAAGAGATTTACGCGTTTCCATCAATATGATGTACGTCCATGGTAGTAGGGACTCTTCCTCTACAGAGACAATCCACTATACTTGAGAATACCAGTGTGATACTCCCGATGTTCACAAAGTAGTTACAATAAATGTCTTAATACTCTGTTCCTTTCATTATTGCAAATACCAAGCAAGTACAATACAAAAAGTGTCACTTACTGTGTCTATCCTTCTTCTAACTTGTCTTGCCTCTATAGAATTGAATAGGCTGCTTCATTACCGCTTAGAAGTCCACCACAACACTCTCTAACCTCTCATGAAGAAATTTGGAAATACATTGAGTTCTTTCCAATGCTTTACCAAATTTCTTCTCTAGGTTGTTTCATACAACTCCTACTTTCACCATCTCACAGCTTGCCCCACACTTCTGATCAGTCATGCCATTACAAATTCTGGTGTCATGCCATCGCACGTTCTGGTCTTATGTCGTCGCACATTCTGGTCTCACGCTAACACACGTTCTAGTCTCATGCCTCACGGATACTAGATCTGCTCTTCCGGTGATCTGTTTTTCACATTTGCTCTCTGGTGGTCAGTCTCTCTCTTACGGTGGTGGCCTTTCTTTTTGGTGGTGGCTCTTCATTTTCTCTCTCACTATCCAACTGTATCTCTCTCATCGTCCTGCCAGATCTCTCTCACTGTCCACTCTGTTTTGTTATCAACTCGTTTTGCCGTCCAACCCTCTTTTGTCATGTTGGGTTTTTTTCTTCTTTCTGCTGGTCATTATTCTTTGGCTATGTCATCTCATTGCCGACCGCTGGTGTGCTGGTGGTGTGTCATTCCTTTGCTGTCCACTCTCCTCTTTGGTCGTGTCAGATATTTCTCTCCTTCCCCTGTTTTGCCATCAGCTCACTTAGTTGGCCGAATAAGATTTTGTCGTTTGCTCAATTTGACTATTCATCTCCTTTTTAAGAGTTCTTGTGTTTCCGTCATATATCCCCTTTGGTCGTGTACGTTTTTCTCTATTTGTCTACTGACGGTCTCCGATTTGGCCATCTATGATTTTCTCCTTCTTCCAACAATTGATTTGTTTTTGCCATGTAAGGTTTCTTTTGTTTTCTCTTGCAAATTTGTGGTTTTACTTTCTTGCCCCTTTATGTAACTTCAAATTACTCTCTTGCCATGTAGCTTCAAATTACTCTCTTGCCCCTCCATGTGGCTTTACTTTCTTGCCCCACCATGTTAAATTACTTGCACACTTAAATCTAGTTGATAACTATTACAACCCATACAAAGCTATGGGAACAATAGCTATCCATAGTGAAATAGTGAGATGTTTAAGTTTTTTGACAAAGGTAAAAAAAGCAACAACAATTTCTTTTTTTCTTTCAATATCAAGTTGAATTGATGTTAAGTAAAGCTATACAATTGCACTAGGCCATAAGTAAAATGATCTCTTGCTAACAAAATGTAAAAACTCATAAGCAAAGCAACCCATATCACCATTAAAGGACATATTTAATCTCTCCCAACTTAAATTCAAACCATTAATCCATGTGATGAATCCTATACTGTTTGGCCAAAATGTCTACAAACTAGTTGCATTTCTAAGGTTGGAAGATAAAGAAAACTCGATCTATGGTTTTGTTATTGATGTCATGAAACAAAGTTTTCTTTCCGTATTATTCATACATATGATTGCAATTCAAAAGTCACTTTCAATAAGGAGTGAAGCCCCTCCTTCATCTTTCCCGTGACTCCAAAGATTAATTGCCTCCCCACTTGCAACTAGCTCCTTCTCATTAATACTGATGGCCTCAATTGACTTAAAGAATAGGCACACAACCTTTTTATCATCACCTTGCAATACACCTCCTATGCTTACCATTCCATATACATCAATCATCACAACATTTGTGTTGAATTTGTATATACCTTCTAAGGGCAATGACCAAGTCAAGTCCCACGGTTGCATCTTTTCCTTCCTTTTAGCTTAGACACCTTAAAGGTTCATAAAGAACTCATTAAGTGTGAAGTTACATTGTAGCCATCTCACTCTCAACCATCACCATAGCTTAACATTAATTAAATCTCAAGTTCTCTTAACCAAGAATAGCTTACTCGTATAAATATGTTCATTCCTCCTTAACCAGATAAACCATTCGATCATGTAAAACCCCATTTTTCATATCTCCCTTGATATGCTCCCTTGACCCAATCCACACCATAACTCCCATGCGTCCTTGACCAAGCCCAAAACAACCCATAAAACTCTTACACCAAATTACCCAAGCCTAGTGGCAATAAAGAAAACATGAGTAATTGACTTTTACCTTGTAAAGTAGAGTAAGCATATGACATCTTAATCAAAACTTCCATTCAAATGCAATCTCCCATTAATAAGGAGGTGATTTATGATCAATTACCACCCAAAAATCTTCACTTTAAGGAAATCCAATCCTTGCCATATGCCCACTATCCCTTCTTTGCATGGGCTACAAAGGCATTCCTAAAAGTCACAAAAGAATATCATTGAAAATTATCCATTCTTCTTCCCTCACCATATAAAATTATCATTCTCCCTTCACATTGGCTGATAAATTGATATCAAATTCATGAATTCAGTAAGTTAATCCTTTTCCTAGTCAAAGAAATTTCAATGCCAACTAAACTTTACACCTAACAGTTATACTCCTAATCTTTAAAGTTATTTACCGAGCCCTTTTTCTTAATTGATTGTGTAAAAATCCTTACAAATCTCACTAGTGGCATGTTAGCTAGCCAAAGCTAATTCCAAAAGTCCACTTTCCTGCCATCTCCTATCAAATAGCTGCAATTGGACTTAATTGCTTCCATATTCTCATCCTCCTTCTACCTCAATGAGTATATAGCTTTCCATATTGAAGACATCTATAGGCATATTAATGACCACTTTCATAGCCATAATTGTTGTTCTCCATATCTAGCTTCAAATATTTTGATTCAATATACACTGTTTACATTCTTTACTTTGCCAATAACATTGTATTGATGTCCTTAAGTTTAGCAACTTTTAGCCCACCGTATTTTCATTATTGGCACGCTAAGCCCTAAATGACCTAATGCATCTATCTTTTGTCATCTTCCTCTCCCTAAAGAAAGGATCTTCGCATCTTTTCAATCCACTTCTCTATACTTTTTAGCATTTTAAATACAGATATAAAGTATACTAGTAATGCCCTTAAGTATACTTCAGAAGTACTAATTACTTAGTTTTTAACAAAAATCTCATTTTTTTACTATGCAAATCTTATTATGATTTACTATCAATTTAAAGGCTGGACCTCCTCACTTAAAGCTATGTATCTGGCAAGGACTGGCCCCTCCCAAAGTTAAGATTTTGGGATGACAACTAATTTAAGAAAGAGTGTTAATGAGCAAAAGGATGGCATGTAAATTGGAAGAATAGGATGACAATTACTTGATCTGTATGTTGAAATAAAAATCAATCAATCATTTATTCTTCCACTATTACTTAATATGACAAATTTGTTGTTATTGTCCAAAATGGTGGGGAATGCATTACGTGATTCCAAGGTCCATCTATAAGGTTTGTGAATCATGGCTGAACTTAGGCAATGTATACAAATCTAAGGAATTATTGATGATGGGATTTTATGTAATAATCTAGTTTGTATGGCTGGCGAGAAATGAATTGATATTCAAAAATAAGCCCTCAGCAGTGGAAAAAATTTGTAACTTGATTTAGGTCTATATGTTATAATGGTCTAAGGCTAGATAATCTCATAGTAGTTTTACAATTAATGATTTTGTAATAAGTATTATAGATATTATTCCACTAAGGAGAAGTAGGGAGCAAAAAGAAAGGAATGTATCAAAAGTACCATTAGAGGGTTATTATAAATTCAATATGTATGCCTTTATGTTGGTAACACAAGGTTCGCTAACATAAAGGGAGGTCTAAAGGGTCATGATAAGAAAGTTATATACGTCTTTTCAAGCCCATTAAAGTAGAGCCGATCAATGAAGCAGAACTTCTTTTGATTAGAAAAGTAATAGAATTATGGGGAAGATAGTTTGACATAAAGAAACCAAACTTAATAATGGAAAACAATTCCGTTATTACCATACATAAGTAAATAAAAGTAAGGGTAGATCGTGGTTTCTAACTAAAATCTTTTAAGAGATAAAAGTGCTATTGAAAGGAAATGTTTCCTTCACGTATAATACATATGAATACAACTTCTTACTAATGTCATGGATAAAGTAGCAATGTCTATATCAATACCTTATAACATGATTATAGATCTCAAGTGCCTTAGAGCAAACTCTTAATACCTATGATATAAAACAATCATTAGTTTAATGGGCTTATAGTAATAGACACGGTATGGATCACACTTGTATAGAAATGAGGGATGGGTTGGTGACCCAAAAAAGGAGTGTATGTTGCTAAAGTTCCCAACTTCACCCTAGGATTTATTAGTTTATGATACTGAGAGGGGGTGAATCAATATCATACCCCTTAAAACACACTCTGATAATTTAAGCCAAAGTATTCTACTTATTTAATACTCTAGCACTCATTAATATGTAGGTATGTGAACTTCAAACTCTTCTCAAAAGTGAACTCTTTCTCATATTAGACTAAAGTAGATCTATTGTTACTTACTAATCACAATAGTCCCCAAAGTCACCTTTCAAACACCTTGCCTATTAGATAGATCGGATGTTCTTGATTAGGTCTTCTTTAGGTGATAGGTTCGATGATACTTTAGCTACGTTCACAACTCAATTCAAAACATAAAATGTAAATCAAAGTAAGGACACAAGAGATTTACGTGTTTCCATCAATGTGATGTACGTCCATGGTGGTAGGGACTCTTCCTCTACCAAGACAATCCACTATACTTGAGAATACCAATATATTCATAATGTAGTTACAATGGATGTCTTAATCCTCTGTTCCTTTTACTATTGCAAATACCAAGCAAGTACAATATAAAGAGTGTCACTTACTGTGTCTACCCTTCTTCTACCTTGTCTTGCCTCTATTGAATTGAATAAGCTACTTCACTGCCACTTAGAAGTCCACCACAACACTCTCTAGCCTCTCTTGAAGAAATCTAGAAAAATGTTGAGTTCTTTCCAATGCTTCACCGAATTCCTTCTTTAAGTTGTTTCACACAACTCCTACTTTCACCATCTCACAACTTCACGGCTTGCACTCATGCTTCTAATCAGTCACACCGTTGCACGTTTTGGTGTCATGCCGTCACACGTTCTAGTGTCACGCTGATGAACATTCTGGTCTCAAGTCATCGTACATTCTAGTCTCACACCATCGTACATTTTGGTCTCACACAGTCGCACGTTTTGGTCTCACATAGTCGCACGTTCTGGTCTCACATTTCAGGTCTTTGCCCTTAGCTCACGTTTCTGGTTTTCTTCTCTTCTAGGGGTGGTGCATTTCTGGTTTTGCTACTGGTGTGTTGTCTTCTCTCCTGGTGGTATCGTCTCTTACGCGTATCCTTTTGCTATGCATTCCTTTGCTGTGTTGTCATCTTCGCTCTTGCCTGTGGTTGTACGTTTCTCATGGGTTTCTCTCTCTTGCTATCACATGGTTTTCTCCTTGTCGTCTCGTCCATTTCTGTCCTGGTAGTTGTAAGTCTCTCATGGGTTTTCTCTCTCACCATCCAACCTGGTTTTCTCTCTCACTGTCCAGTTGTGTTTTCTCTCTCACCGTCCAGCTGTGTTTTCTCCCTCACCGTCTAGCCGGGTCTCCTTTCTTTTCCAAGTGGTGTTTTGTCGTGCTTACTCTATTATACCGTATATCCCCTTTTCTTCCAAGGGCTTGGGTCTATATACTCCCTTCCATGAAAACCCTAGTAGGGCTTACTGCTATGAATTTACTTTCTTGCCCCTCCATGTGGATTTACTTTCTTACCCCTCTATGTAGCTTCAAATTGCTTGCACACTTAAATCTAATTGACAACAATTATAACCTATACAAGGCTGTGGTAACAACAATCTCCCCCTTTGTAATTGTTGGCAATACTCATAACAAAATCCATTATGTAGCAATTACAACTCCCCCTAAATATGCACTCCCCCTTTCTTATTAGCTCCCCCTACACTATTACTTCTCTCCTGCTTTGCCAACTAATTACAAAAAAACTCGCAAAGTAAAGATGGAGGATTCACTTGAACTTTAGGCTTAAGGAGGAATTTGCACTGATAAACTTATTTTTTGCTTTTCAAACAACTCTGTGGATAGAGGTTTAGTTAGAGTATCTAAAATTTTATCTTTAGTGCAAACATACTCCAATTGAATTATACCCTGTTCCATTTGATCTTTGATGAAGTGATACCGGATGTCAATATGCTTGCTCCTTGAATGTTAAATCAGATTCTTGTTGAGATCAATAGCACTTTGATTATCATAAAGTACACTCACTGGTAACTTCACTTCAACACCCAAGTTCGCCAATTGTCTTTGCATCCATATCACCTAAGTACATATTGCACAAGTAGCCATATACCCATCCCTCAGTTGTGCTCAAAGTAACACTGTTTTGCTTTCTACTTAACCATATAACACACTTTAAACCCAAGTAAAAGCTGTAGCTGTTGGTTGATTTTTTGTCATCTATACTTCTTGCCCAGTCTGCATCAGTGTATGCTCGTAGTTTTATAAAATCCATGGCTAGATACCATAAACCCATTTCTAGTGTCCCTTTAAGGTATCTTAGGATTCTTTTCACCACCAACACATGAGATTCCTTAGGATCAGCTTGGAATCTGCTAGCAACTCACACAGTTTGCATAAGATTAGGCCTTGATATTGTAAGGTACAGAAGGCTCCCTATTATCTTCCTGTATTCTATAGGGCTTGTACTCCTTCCCTCTTGATCTTTTGTTAACTTGCAACCCACTTTCATAGGGGTACTGATAGGTCTGCTATCCTCCATGCTAAATGTTTTCAGCATCTCTTTGGCATATTTTGTCTAAAAAATAAAAATACCTTCTTTAAATTGTTTTATCTGTAATCCAAGAAAGTAATTCATTTCTCCAATCAATGACATCTCAAATTCCTTACTCATCTTCTTTGCAAAATCTTGGCATAGCTCAGAGTGATCCCCTCTAAAAATGATGTCATCTACATATACTATAGTTAACAGCTGGCCTTTCTCTGAGTTGAACACATATAAGTTATTATCAATTGTTCCTCTTTTGAAATTCAACCTTCTCAAGTATGCATCTAGCTTGCTGTACCATGCTCTTAGGCTTATTAAAGGTCATACAAGGCTTTCTTCAGCTTGCACATGTGTGTCTCATCCTCACTGATTTGTACTCTATCATGTTGTTCAATATACACTTCTTCGTTCAAGATCCCATTTAGAAAGGCTAATTTCACATCTATCTGATAAACTTTATACCTCTTATATGCTACTAAAGGTAGGAACATTCTAATAGTTTCTAACCTTGCCACTGGTGCAAAAGTTTCATCAACATCTACTCCTTCTATCTAAGTGTAGCCTTTACAAACTAGCCTAGCCTTATTCCTCACCACCTTGCCATCTTCATTGTGTTTATTCATAAACACCTATTTTATTCCTATGACATTCTTGTTAGTAGGTCTTGGAACCAACTCCCATGTATCATTCTTGTCGATTTGATCCAACTACTTATTGATAGCTTTGACCCAGGCTATGTCTTGTGTAGCCTCTTCAATAGATTTAGCATCAACTTGTGAGAGTAAAGCAGTAACTCCCACAATTCTTCTTCTTGTTGTAACTCCTGCTAATGGGTCACCTATGATTTGATTTCCTTGATGAGCACTGCTCCACATTTTCTTTGTCTTTCTTTCTTGCACAGTCTTAGCTATAAGAGGATCTCTTTCTTCATCTTCAAACTCACTCTTCTCTGAGTTTGAACTTACTTCTTTTTCCTTTTCTTTAGGTTGGTCTAATTCTTCATCTATCTTAAAGTCATCTTCTTCATTGTCCTTAGCTTCTCCATTTTACATTATTTTCCATTTCTTATCGATTCTCACATCACTGGACGTGATCAATTTTGCCAGCTTATGCAAGAAAACCCTGTAACCTTTTGTCTTTGTTGAGTATCCCACAAAGATGCCTTCATCAGACATAACACTGAATTTTCCCATGTTTTGCTCCTTGTTCTTCACAAAACATGGGTTGCTAAAAATTCTAAGATAGTTGGCTATTGTCTTCTTCCCACTCTATAGCTCATATGGAGTCTTATCAGTATTGGGCCTTAGTAAGACTTTATTTAGTAGATGTATAGCTGTAAATATTGCTTTTATCCAAAATCTTGTGTGAAGCTTGGATTCCAACAGTAGAGTTCCTTCCATTTCAATCACAGTTCTATTTTTCCTCTCTACCACGCCATTCTATTGAGGTGTTTTTGTTGCTGCCATCTGATGGTGAATACCATGCTTCTTAAGGTAATCTTTAAAAGCTTCATTTGTAAATTCAATGCCTTGATCTGACCTCAATACTTTAATCTTCTTTCCATTCTCATTTTTAGCCAATCTTCTGTATCTCCTGAAGCATTTCAAAACTTCTAACTTGTGTTTGAGGTGTATGATGCAAGTCCTTCTGGAATAATCATCAACAAATAAGATGAAGTACCTTTCACCATTTAACCCTTTTGTTCTCATTGGCCCACATAAATCAATATGTACAATGTCAAGCACTACTTTAGAACTGAACTCTTTGGTCTTATACGGCTTTTTGGCCTATTTTCCTTTAGAGCATATTGAGCAGACATACTCCTTCTCTCTCTTGAGGTCTAGAATGTCTCCAATTGCATGAGTAGTGGTTAGCTTCCTTATGTTCTTTTGTGTTAAGTGTCCTAACCTTCTATGCTAGAAATGATTTTCTTCTTCTTTGGTAAGTAAATAGCTACTTGTCTTATCATTATCAATCACATATAAATTTTTAGTTGTTCTCTTCTCAGCTACAATAGTATTGCCTTCTTTACTCTTTACTTGGCAACCTGTTTTTGTGAATATCACTTTATGGTCTTCATTGCATAATTGGCTGACAGATGCTAGATTATATCTGAGTCCTTCAATGTGCAAAACATCTTTCAGCTTTCCTTTTCTAATATTTACTAACCCTTGACCACTGATGTTAAGTGAATCATCATTACCAAACTTTACTCTACCTTCTCTTAACTTATTTAGCTTCGATAATTTACTCTTGTCTCCTGTCATGTGTGAAGTGCATCCACTATCAAGGATCCACTGCTTATCTTTGTAGTCAGCCTTTAGTGCAATTTTAGCTATATTAGCCACCTCCTTTTTAGCTTTATATTCCTTTCTTTGAACTAGTTAGAAGATAGCTTTCTCCTTTTTCTCAGCTTTGACAGCACCAATTGTTTTTACTATTCCATCAAGTGCTTTCTCTTGCTCAAAAAGAAGTGTCATGCATCTCTTGGCATCATGGCCATCCTGCCCGTACCTTTCACACTATTCCAAGTCTGCCAATATAGCAAACTTGTTCTTTGAAACCACTGGTTTGGGCTTCCACCAACAATCCTTGTAAGTGTGTCGTTGCCTTTTACAATATGTGCAAGAACTCATGAGAGGTGTTCTCTTCTAAATTCTATACTGTCTCTCCCTATATGTAGCATCAAATCTTCTCAAGTTGGAGATGTATACTAGCCTTCTCCACTAGCGGTTACTTGCCTTATGACCCCAAACTCCACAATAAAGACAATGACCCTGAAACTGCCTCTTCTTGGGTCTGCTCATAGCTTGTTTTATTTTGTTCATTACTTGCTATGTAGGCAAAGTAGCTAACTTCTTTGCTTGTGTGGCTTTCATTTCAGTCACCTTCTTCTCCTTCTTTTATTTAGTCGTAGCCCTTTGCTAGCTAACTTTCTTTTCTTCATTTTCGTTTGCAACCCTAGGTTGCTTCTTCAAATCTTCTTTATTCTCAGCTATCTTCTCCTGAGTCACAACCTTCTCTTTCAACTTATATGGCACATTCTTATTATTTTTAGGTAATGCAGCCTTAGATTGTTGCACTTTCTCTTCATTTCTCTTTTCTCTTGCAGAACTTGTTTCTCTTATCATTTCAAGTTTCTACAAGTTCTCTTCACTACTTTTGAATTGTTGCTGAAGTCTTAGCAACTCTTTCTCTATTCTTTCAATTTTTGAAGCCCTTGAGCAAAGCTCTATTGTAAGGTCTTCACATATTTTGATATGTTTTTCAAATCTTCTCTTCAAGTCAATATGTTCAGCCTTTATTTCATCCTTTTGACTTTTAGCTTCCTCAAATTTTGCTTCAACTTGTTTTATGTGAGCTTCCAACCTTTTTATGGTTTTGCCCCTTCTGATCATCTCCTTTAAAACTGCTTCCAACTCAGCTTCAAGATTTAGTTCTTCTTCCTCTTTAGAGGTTGAACTACCACCTTGAGATGATGCCATAAAGGCCTACACATATGATGATTCTTCATCTTCCTCCTCATCAGCTTCTTTTATCTGACTCATATAAACTCTTGAATGAGCCTCTCTTCTTTTTTTATGGGTTGGCAATCTTCTTGCTAGACTTCTTTTATTTGAATGATGGTCTTCTCCATTTTGAATTCGGCTCATCATCACCATCCTCATCTTCATCATCAAGTTTCACTTTGCATTGAGAACCAAAGTGTTCAGTCTGACCACAACGATAATATCTTAAGGACAACTGTCCTTTTCCCTTCTTAGACCCCTTTTTGAACTTCCTTGTGAAGCATGCCAACACTTTACCTTTACTTTCTTCCTCATCATCATTATCATCCTCACTAGATGATTCTTCCTCTTCTTTTATCTTCAAGTGTTTCATAGCTTTGAAAGCTACCTCCTTTGATACCTTTGATGTTGAAGAGCTCTTAGTTGACTTTATTCTTATCTCATATGCAATGAAATTGCATTGGAGATCATGCAGAAACATAGAATTGAGATCTCTACTCTCCTTTATGGCTGCCACCTTTGAGGCAAACCTCTCAGGAAAAATTCTCAAAATTTTCTTCATAATAGATGAGTCCTTCTTTTTCTTCCTATGACTTCTAAGGTCGTTTACAGCATCAATAAACCTGGTGAAGAACTCTTGGACTGTCTCATTCTTTTGCATTCTAAAGGATTCATATCTCTCTTTGAAAACTTGAAGCTTGGCCTCCTTCATTCTGTCATCACCTTCATAGACCTTCTGCAACCTGTCCTATATCTCCTTAGCAGATTTGCAGTCCATAACTTTAGCATATTCAGTATCTATCAATGCTGAAATAATGACATTTGAGGCCTTCCCATTGATCTCAAACTGCCTTAATTCCTCTAGGGTTAGATCTTTACCTTCTTTTGGAAGCTCAAAACCCTCTTATATAGATTTCACCACATTCATGCCCATGATTGCAAATACCACCTGCATTCTTGCTCTCCACATATGATAGTTGGTTCTATTAAAGATTAGAACCTTTTTGCTGTAAGTAGTGCTGGTGCAGGTACCAGCATCTATTTCTCAGTATGTTGAACAAGTTAAAACTTCTGAAACCCTTTAAACTAGTACACCAAGCTATTAAGCTTCAAAATAGTGAACCTGTGCTCTGATACCAATTGAAGTTCCTAACTTCACCCTAGGATCTACTAGTCTGTGATACTAAGAGGGGGGGTGAATCAGTATCACACCCTTTAAAAATACACATTGGTCTCACACCATCGCACTTTTGGTCTCATGTTTCAGGTCTTTGCCCTCACCTTACGTTTCTGGTTCTTCTCTTCCAGGGGTGGTGCGTTTCTAGTTTTGCCATTGGTGTGTCGTCTTCTCTCCTAGTGGTGTATCATCTCTTATGGGTTTCTTTTTACCGTGTGTTCCTTTGTCGTGTTGTCATCTTTTCTCTTGCCGGTGGTTGTACGTTTCTCACGGGTTTCTCTCTCTTGTCGTTATACAATTTTCTCTTTACTGTGTCATTCATTTCTCTCCCAGTGGTTATACGTCTCTCACGGGTTTTCTCTCTCACCGTCCAACCAGGTCTCCTTTCTTTTGCAGGTGGTGTTTTGCTGTGGTCACTCTATTATACTTTATATCCCCTTTTCTTCCAAAGGTTCGAGTTTATTTACTCCCTTTCAGGAAAACCCTAGTAGGGCTTACTACGACAAATTTACTTTATTGCCCCTTCATATGACTTTACTTTCTTGCCCCTCCATATAACTTCAAATTGCTTGTACACTTAAATTTAGTTAACAACAATTACAACCCATACAAGACTGTGGGAACAACAGTTGCTTGAAAAAAAAATGGTATTGATTACTGAAATAATAGTTAGGTGCTCATTTTGTAGTGAGCTAAGATAATTACCAGTTAGAGTTGGGTGCCTATAAGGTCAATGAAATGTAAAGTGGTGTTTTAATTTTCATATAGAGTAAGGCCCTCTTATTACTCCATCTTTTTTTTTTTTGATGGTGTCTTTTATTATGTTACTCTTATGGGTCACATTAATTTAAGCAGTTATAAATAACATAATTGTTGTTAAAAAAGAAAACTCTTTAGTTTTCAAATATTATTAAACTTGTTATAATGATTATCTTATATGATATTAATTTTTAGCCTACTTGCATAGGTTCCTTTTATTTACATATGTAAGATTTTAGTTTTACTATTCTCATTTAATTTACATATTATATTCTTTTTATTAATTTTTTAAAATAAAATTATCAAATAAAAATATTTGAATGTAATGTAAGGTAACAAAATTAGTTCAACATCAATTCACTCTTTTGAATTATTCTTTTATTTTTAATTTCCTACCAAAGTCTAATGACAATTTATTCTCTTTTAATAAGTTATTAGTAATCTCTCACACTCAAAAGCCGAGTAGTAAATAATTGAATAATTGTTCAATTAAACTACTTGGTGATGAACTAATAGGAGAAATTGATGCTTTAAAGTTAAGCCATAATAACAACTTTTCACAAAGTTGTAATGATTCTATTACAAGGTTTGTTTTTATAAAAATAATATTGGCAACTAAATGGATTATAGAAAGAAATAAGGGACAAGCTAAATATGAAGGGAATTAGATTTATACATAAAAAAAATTGTGTTTATTAATCAAAGCTTAACAAATAAGAAAAAGGGAGAGTGATTCTAAGCCAACAAAAAATTAAGAGACAACACCTAATTAGGCTTCATACGAAAACTGATACATGTATATTGGATAGATCATCATAGTTTACATTAAGGACTTAATTATATGAAATCAAATCTAATGAACTTATTTGTATACTGTAAAAAAAATTCATTAACATCACAAAAAATAAATTCAAATTGAGATTTATTACTATGATAATAAGGAGAGTCAATGTCATAAAAGATATTTAAACAATTTTATGACTTGAATAAAGGTAAGAATTAGCAACTCCTAATTCTAAGTTCAATTCAATTATAGCTAGGTTTTATTAAAATTATATTGCCATTTTGATCCAGTTCAATATGATTATTTTTTTAACAAAAAATTAGAATGTTTTCAAAATAAAAACTAAATATTATGAAAATGTTTTTCTACTTATCATAAAAATACTATTTTTATTAATGCAAATAACTTTTTACTAATAAAATCAACCGACAAAATATTAGAAAAGTTATCTACCTTAGTAAGAATAATGTTTTGCAATAAATTGAAAAAGGAACAATATTTCATTATAAATCGAATAATATTTTTGTAATATTTATCATTGTTCTTAAAAAAAAAAAAAACTCTCTTTCACTCATGTTAATACAAATCCTTTGTTAAGAATTCAATATCATATTGGTCAAAATGTTATATCCATTAATCAAAATTGCTTTTATATGTGAAGAGCAAATTTAGGAAATTAACACCATGATTTGGTTTTTAATTGTCTTCAATATAATGTTAGAGTTTGATTTTCTTTAATTTATTGGAACCATTGATTCCAACAATCTTCTGATTTTCAATTCAACCATCTCCAATCTTAAAAAGCACAAAACTTAATTAGAATGAGCCCCTTTTCGACTATTGCTCTAACTAGAATCAAAGAAACTAGTCCACTTCTCACTTTAGTCTAATGAAAGTTGATTTCAGTCTGGTTCCATTTAGAAGTAGAATATGGAGTATGTTTTTATCCCTTTTTCTACTCTAAAGTTATGACAAAAAGCTTGTAATTTCCATATTGGAAAAAATAAAAGTTTATATGAATAATTTAATGTTTTTACCTATATGGACCTATATATGGAAACTCCTTAGACTAACGATTATGTTTGCACACAAGAATAATAATTCTTTGTACTAAGGTTTTATTAGCTTCAAACTATTTACTTATTATGTACACAAAGTTCTCTAGTCCTAACATAACATAAAGAAATAACAAATCTTACCTAGACTTGATTTTGAAATTACCAAATCTTACACATCCATTATTGTTACAATTGAATTTGTGTTTTTGCCAACAATAGAGCAAGTAAGGAATTTCTCAATAAAAGTCTTCTTAAACCTTTAAACAAAATATTTTAGAAAACTTTCTACATTTATAACAAGGTTATAAATCTTGTTCTTTCAATATAAAAAGGTTAACACCTCATTGTTTACACCATGGTGGCAACAGTGACAATAGTAGCATTGAACTTCTTTATATTCTTCATATACAAAAATCTTAAACAAATCAATATCATGTAAGACAATCTGTTAGAGCATTAGAAAATTAAAGTAAAAATAATAAGCTTCTAAGATATTATAAAAATTTAGCATCACCTACAACAAAATTCAAATCCAAACAATAAGCTTTGGCTTTATTTGCCTTGGTTTCCTCCTTATCTTAATGAGGTAACGTTTAGCGAAAATAAGGCAAATACTTCAATTAACCATAAAAGAATAATATTTCTCAAAAAGAAAAATAGAATCAAGATAAATGCTTTATTGAGATATAATTCATTGAAATGCTTTACTCCCTTGAACTTAGGCTAATTAATTGAAAAAATATTCTAACCTAAATGAGAAAATACTTTAATAACTAATTAGAATAATATTTAACTAAATAAGAAATATTTTAAAAGTGAAAATAAAATTTTCTAAATAATTTCATAGGAATCCAAATACTAGAATAAAATAATATTACATATAAGAGTCAAATCTTCAAAAAAATTTCTTTGAGTTTCTGACATTTTCTTTTGAATCTTTAACTGTCCCTATGTCACTTAGCTAAACCCACATAACAATTTATCTTCTATGCTATAATCAATACTACTTGTCAAGGAATGTTATTGTTGTAAAAGTTACTTCTAAAAATAGTATCTACTTTGCATTAAAGTTTTATTCAAGTCAAATTTTCCTACCTTAAAAAATCTACAACATTAAGACCCTGCTTTCAAGCTAGTAAATTTTTTAGAAAGCACAAAACCATGTACACTAGATATCACACAATTTTGAACTTCTAAAGAGACCAAAAATTTTGAAACATTAATAAAAATAAAAGCACTAACAAAAGAAGCTAATCATTTCAAAGGAGCAACTATTTAATGAATTTTTAGTAAATGCATATGGTGTTCATATATTTGATAATCTACAAAATATATTAATTATTTAGTAAACATTAACATAACCGGGGTTCCTTTTTTCCTCCCTATTTGAACCATAGATAATAGTCAAAAATCCCAAAATATTGCCTTAATTCTACTTCAAAGATTGTAGTTTCCTCTATCTCCTTACATTATCACCTTTCATATCCATAGCACCAACAAATCTCAAGTCTCCTTTGTGTAAAATGGTCTTCCACATCCAAATTGTCACTAAAATGTCAACATTTTGAACTGAAATACTAGCAAATGATAATTATAAAAAGAAAGAAAAAAACTAAGGTACCTAATCCATGTTATTAGTTTAATTAAAGACAAGAGAAAAACAAAAAGATTGTCATATCAAAAGCATTGATTAACCTAAATAGAGTGTGATAATCATTGAAGTGGAAGCAAGCCTTTAGTAATCAATACTTATCAAAATGCACTAATGACTTGTCTGTCATACTTCTTAATGTAATGCATAAGCATTGCCAAAGTCAAACACCATAAATCTTCTCACTGCCTTATCAGTGGAAGTTTGTGATAACTATTAAAAGCTTTTATATATATATATATTAGTAAGGATACATATTGCCCTAATAAATCTTCTTACTTGCCTATTGACAGATCTTCTCACTTCTTTATCAATGAAAGTTTGTGATCAATATCAAAAACCTTTTCTTTTATATCTTACTAAGGATGTATATTCACCTAATATGTCTTCTCACTTTCTTAGTAGTGGAAGTTATGTTAAATATTTAAAACCTTTTCTTTTATTTTACTAAGGATATATATTGATCTTTTTTAAAGGATTTTTCTCGTAATCATAATATGCAAAGTTTACTTAACTTTAGGAAAAACAAAATTCCTGTATGGATTTAGATTGGCCTTTTATTTTAATATTCATTTTATGTAGCATAAAACCTTCTTTATATTTATCATAATCTCTTTTTTAAGCATTTTATTACTCCACTTTTTGAATAAATAAATAAGTCTTCCAAAAGTCAAGTGTTTTGTTACCTTAGCCCTTTTGGTTTCTAGAATTAGAAAAAGAGAGTTGAAATTTTCTCTCACTTAATGTGATAGTTAAATGAATAGATATGAAAAATGCTTTACTCTCATTAAACACATCAACCTTCCCCATGATTTATCTTTTTACCTGCTAATCACATTGTTGTGTCTACAACTACGAGGGTAACATCTCCTCGTACTTTTTATAAGATCAAGCTTGGAAAGTGCATGCAATCAATATTGGTCTCATCCCAAGTAGATCAATGCTTTTGTTGTATCGCATCCAACCAACTAAATTGCATTGCCTATCTCATCCACTTCCCTCCTAACAATTTCAAACACTTGTGTTGTTTCCACAACTTTGTATCTATTGTAATTGTTGTCAACCAGATTTAAGTGTGCAAGCAGAATTGGCTCATATCTCAGGAATTACAGGATAAGACTAGCATGTCAAATAACCTTGCAAAATGATCTCCTTGGAATGAACTTGTAGAGGGAGTTTAGTATTGCTTAAGTCTTAGTGTGAAAGTGTGACAGGGTTGTAACTGTTCATGGGCAATCCTGGTCATTCATTCGAGCAGTCAAGGGATGAGATTTCAGTAGAAAAGAAAAAAGTAAAGAAAATAAATTAAAAAGGAGGATAATGTTGAATTTTGAATGGAATAGTAATATGAAGCCACATAGAGGGGCAAGAAAGGAAATTCACTGTAGCTACAGTGAGAGCAAGCCAAAAAGAGAGGACGTAAGACCTAGAGAATGTGAGATGTGAGAGTAGACCAAACCTAAAAACCATGAGACATGAGAGCATATCAGAACCAAAGAAAAGGTAAGAGTAGGAGATGGGTGAGACTAGACTAGAATTGGTGACATGGTAAGACCAAACCTGGAAATCGTGAGACGTGAGAGCAGATCAAAACCAAAGAAGACGTGAGACCAGTGAAGTGTGCAATGGGTGAGACCAAACCAAAAACAATGAAATAGTGAGACTAGACCTGGAAACAGTGAAACGTGAGATGAGACCTAGAAACAATGAGACGTGAGACCAAACCAAGTGAGACATGAGACCATGTGAGATAGGTGAGACTAGAAAAGGGTGAAATGGGTGAGACAGTGAGACCAGAAAATGGGTGAGACCATGAGATGATGAGATGGTGAGACCAAAAGACGAGTGAGAGTGTGAGACGGTGAGACTAGGAGTTAGGTGAGACAACCTAAAGAAGAAATTTAATGAAGCATTTGAGAGAACTCAGCAAATTTTTAGATTTCTTCAAGAGAGGTTAGAGAGTGTTGTAGTGATCTTCCAAGCAATAGTGAAGCAGCTTATTCAAATCAAACAGAGGTAAGATAAGCTAAAAAAAAGGTAGATACAGTAAGTAACACTTTTTGTATTATGATTGATTTGTATTTGTAATAGTGAAAGGAGTAGAAAATTAAGACATCCATTATAATCATAAGGGATACCACACTAATGTTCTCAAGTATAGTGGATTATCTCAGTAGAAGAAGAATCCCTACCACCGTATCACATTAACTGAACCACGTAAATCTTTTGTGTCCTTACTTTGAATTTACATTCTGTATTTTGAATTGAGTTGTGAATATAGTTAAATAATCATCATACTCATAGCCTAAAAAAAGACCTAATTAAGAACAACCAATCCGTTTAATAGGCAAAGTGTCTGAAAGGTAACTTTGGGGACTATTGTGATTAGTATGTAACAATAGATCTACCTTAGTTGAATCTGAGAAAAAGTTCATTGTTGAGAAAGTTTGAAGTTGTTCACCCACTTGCATATTAACAAAAACTAAAGTATTAAAGAAGTAAAATACTTTGATTTAAATTATCAAAGTGTTTTTTTAAGGGGTGTGATATTAATTCATCCCCCTCTTAGTATTACAGACTAATAGATCCTAGGGTAAAGTTAATAATTTCAATTATTCAGAGTTATTTTTAGAAATTAAATTGTTGTATTAATTATATTAAGACTAGATATATTTATTACACTATCTTTAATTTGAATTAAAAGTTTCTACTATGTACAATAACTCTCTCTCTCTCTCTCTCTCAAATAAATTTTATAATCATCAATTAATTAAAGGAATGAAACAAACATGATATTATTTATTTGTCGACATTTTCATCAAAGATCATTTTTCTCATAAAAAGAATCTATTATTCAAGTATCGTTAGGTTTAAGAAAATCTTCCTTACACCCAATCTTAATGCCAATATGTTTGAAATTTAACACCACATGTCTTTTTTTGCCTTTACAAGTAAGGATTTAATTTATAACATGATTCTTATAATTATAAATGTATAGGGGTTAGGTAAAATCACGAAAAGACAAGTGATGCATATATAGGTTTCCAACATTAATTTAGGAATTTTATTTATTCAAGAAACAAAACTTAAATGTATTGCCAATACATTGTTAAGGTAGGTTTAGGGAGGTATAAGTATTCAAATTTTGGTATCCAAAGTAGTTAGGGTAGTTAATTGATTGCCAACTGTATACAATTCAATGGTTTTTATTACATAATAAATTGGTGGTTTGATCATTCCTTTAAGATAAAAGGTAGTGTTGGTGAACCACTATACGCCAAATAGTTTTATGAAACAAAAAGGGTTATGGGATGAATTAAGATATTTGAAAAGCAAATTTAAGGGTTAGTAATGCTTGAGGAGAAATTTTAATATAATATTAGCAAAAGATCAATAAGGGTGTGTGCCTAATGATATATTGGCTATCTAACATTTCAATCAATTTGTATATGACATGTAGTTGATTGATATATCAATGCATGGTTAAAGATTCACTTGATGCAATTTCAAAGAAACTCCTATAAGCTAAATAGATGGGTTCATTATTAATGCTAAATGGATGAGGGTAGTGCTTGGTCTTAAATAATAGGGAGTACATTATAGTTTTGTTAATCATTTTAGTGTATGCCTTGGCATTAAGAATAAAGATTAGGGTCTTACACCATTCCAATTCTTTAATCATTAGTTGAATGATAAGCAAATAAATGAAGGATTAAGAATGCCTAGGGAAAGTCTATAGCTAATGGTATTTTAAGGCAAGTCATCAGTGGAATGTATAGGGCTATTAAAGATCACCTTAAGACATAAAGTATGAAAGAGTGGTCAAGGAGAGAGATGGGGTTAAAAATAACTAGTATAAGTATGGAGTAGCTTACTTTGAAACAAGAAACTTAGATTCTAATAGATGTTAAGAGACCTAATTTAATTGAATATAGGAACATATGCCAAGAAGTTCTATAAAAAAAGGAACTTAAATAGTTTTAGAAATCTCAATTGAAATATATGGTGGATAAGGACCAAAATTCTAAATTTTTAATATCATGGCTTTTACTAAGCAATGAAAAAAATCTCAAAGACCATGTTATTATGGCTGATTCAATATTGACATAATGAGAGGAAATCAAATAGGTTATTTTTACCCACTTTAAACATCAATTAGGCAACTTTGTGCTACCATGCTTAAAAATGGATGCTCCACTTTTTCCCAAATTAGAGATGGCTAATAATATGCTTTTAGAAAGGTTTTTTATCAATGATAAAGGTTTAAGATATAGGAAGAGATTGCGATGGCAACAAGGCATTAGAACCAAATGGATTCAATTTTAGTTTCATCAAATGCCATCGAGAATTGGTAAAATAGGAGGGTGATGAACTTTCTAATAGATTTTTATGATAATAGAAAACTTTGTAGATCTCTCATAACTTCATAATATTAATTCCTAAGGTGGAAATAAAGGAGTTGATGTCTCAATTTTGACCGATAGGGAAAGTTCTAACTAAAGTATTGGCTAAGAAACTACATTCAATGGTTGAGAAGGTGGCAGGGAAAGTTCAATCAACATTCCTAAATGGGTGATACATCTTGGATAACATCTTGATTACCAATAAAATTATCAAAGAAATGAAGAAAAAGAAAAAGGGAGGGATTATCATTAAAATAGATTTTAAAAAGGCTTATGATATGATAGAGATGAGTTTTTCAAAAGCAATAATGCAATACATGAGCTTTGGTGAAAGATGGAGATGATGAATATAGGAATGTGTATCAACCCCTTAAATTGATATTCTAGTTAATAGATTTCTTACTCAATAATTTTAAATGGTGAGAGGCCTGTGTTAAAGGGATCCTTTGTCTCCCTTTCTATTTTTGTTGGTTGCAAAAAAGGTCTAAACTCACTTCTTTAAATAGACTTAAACCTAATTCCAATTAAAGGCATTGGCATTGGACAATGTTTGTGGTTTTTATACCGTTAATTTTTCAATTATATTATCCTTTTTAGCATTGTTAAGGATGAATCCATAAAAACTTCTAAAACAATTTTTTGATGCTTCTAATGTTACTTGAGTTTGAAAATGAATTTCACTAAAATGACTATGTATGGAGTTAAGATAAACAAAAGTGAGGATCAAAACTTAGGCTACATTTTAGAAGTGTCTAGTCAATTCCCTTTTGATGAAATATTTGGGACTTTCTTTAGGGATCAATCTGAGGAACAAAAGTCTGTGAGATTTTGCCATTCAAAAGATAAAGGCTTGGCTAACTAAATGTAAGTCCCACTTTTTTTCAAAAGTCGAGTGGTTAATGTTGATAAAGTATTGCATGTGATTCTTATTTATTTTATGTCCCTTTTTAAGATGTTGAAATGTGTGAAAGCCAAAATTGAGAAGATTTAATGCTCTTTCTTCTAAGATAATGATGTTAAAAGCAAAAAGATTTACCATGTATGGTGGGTTTTGTTATGTTAAGCAAAGATGTATGGGGCCTAAGCATAAGCAAAATTAGAGATTGTAAATTGGGAATGACATACCAAGTTATCAAAGATGTCACTTATATGAAAAGGAGTATATGCTACTTTACAATTGGATAACAATACCTCTAAGGTTGTCAAATCCAATTTCAAATTTGAGCTTAGAGAAAGAGATGGAGATTCTCAAGGCTTCTCACCTTAGTGGTGAATAAATCAAGATTGATCGAGAGTTTTGGAGTATGGATGAATGACAAATGGGAATGGTGCGTTGAGTGGCATCAAAATCTTTTCAATCAGGAACAAGAATAACTAAAGAGTTTATTTAATACATCAAAAGTGTGTTTCCTTTCATAGGGAGAACTGGATATATTTATTTGGTAGTATGACAATAGTAGGAATTTCATAGTAAAATTCTAACGTGAGAGACTTTAATTTTAATGTTGTGCATTTGGCAAGGTTTGACTCCACTAAGAGTCAATATATACATAGCAATAAATGCAAGGGAGGCTACTAGTTAAGGGATACATAGCACAAATATGTGGTGATAACTACCTAAATGATATGCCCCCTTTGTTTGTCGACTCAAAAATATGTTGACCATTTATTTCTCTACTGCAATCAAGTTTGGTAAGTTTGGTGGTGCTAATTAAAATAGTAGGGAATTAATTGGGTTGTTCCAAAGTCAGCAAATATAGTATAGGAGATATGGCCAAATTTTAGAAAATACTATAGGTCAAATAAATTTTGAGTAATGGGGTTCTATACTATAATTTAATTCACTTGATTAGTTTGAAATAAGTCGATATTCAAAGGCAAACCTTTTGTAGTGGAAAAGACTTGCAATTTGAATCGGATCTGTGTGTTGTGGTAGTCTAAAGCCAAAGTGCCCCTTTGTTGCCTTTTAATTAATGACTTTGTGCTTAACATTGCAAATATATTGCCTCCTAGGAGAAAGAATGTTTATAGGGGAGGATGGGATTGGAAAGCATCTCTAATCGGATGTTTTAAGTTTAACACAGATGCCTTGACCATTGATGCTACTAGATTTTCAAGAATAGAAGGAATGCTAAGAGGTCATGATGAACAAATCCATTACGTTTACTTAAAGCCTACATAAGCTGTATCAGTTAATGAAGTAGAACTTTTATCAATTGGAGAAGCAGTAGAATTGTAAGGGTAGGGGTAGGGTGCTATAAAAGCTAAGTTGATAATTGAAGCGACTCTCTTATAATGGTATTTTGGATAAATAATAGTGATGTTAGACCCTGCTTTTTAACTATAGTATTCTAAGACATTAACAAGTTAATTAAAGGTAATATTTTATTTATCCATTAATCTTGTGGATGTAATTCTTTTGCAGACACCATAGTTAAGTTGGCAATTGCCAGATTAGAAACTTTTGTAGTCTGATTGCAAGGTTAAAGATTCAATTATGCTAGTTGCAGGGATTTATGATTATATATGGGTGTTTTTTCTTGGTTTGCTATATTGGTTTTGAGTTGTACAAGAACGTCAAATGCTATTATTGCTTGGATTGAAATCGATCGGGGGGGGGTCTTGTTTCATGAATGGAGTTGTGCTTTATAACACTACTTGAGTTTTTTTAGTAGGTAGTAGATAGCTAATGACTAATATTTTGTACAAATAATTTAGGCAATCTTTTACTTCTATTAGTTTTTTTTTTTTTTTTTGTCTCCATAACCAATAGATGTTTTATTTATCGTATTCCTTTTCGAGTTGTCCATGTTGAGACAGCTATTAATAAAATACTTTATCGTTAAAAAAATACCACATTTTTAATATAAATATTTGTTTATTACAAAATGAATGACCATAAGAGGACTCAAATTTAAGTCAATATGAGAAGTACACTAAATCACTAACTAGACTATTACCGGGTAGTTTTTACTATATTTTTAAGGAGTGGAAATGTACATTTCATTTATTTTTTAGAATTAATGGGTCAGTTGATTCTTAAGAAATCTTAAGTTTCATCTTTCTTTTTTACTATTGAAGTGAAGTTTATATTTATTTAAGAATACAAGTGAAGTAAGTTACCGGTTTAAAGAAAATGAAAAGTTGTTGCATTAATGTGTCCTTTCTTCACTGGAGGCCAATAAATTTCACTTTTTTTTTTTTTTTTTAGATTTTAGTTATATAAATTTGTTTACAACTTTCAAGCATTGGCTCTTACAGGGACTTCCCATGGACACAGTTGAGCAACAATTTCTTTACTGTACATATTGAAATTAGCAGTCCTTTTAGTGACTTTGCACTTAACCTCCAAAGATGTACATTCTGCAATTTAGTCCTTTTAGTTGTTGCGTAGGTAGGTCCTTTATAATATACTAAGCGAATACTTTTGTAATTGTAAAATCAAGGTTAAAAATCTCAAAAAAAAAAATTGAAGATTGATATTTAAATATTTTATTTTTATTCATATTTAACATGACGTTGACTTAACTTTTGGGTGAGTCAAATTAAAAAAAAATTAAAAATAATATACACATAAACAAATTATTTATTTTCTATAATAAAATTATTTAATACATTGATAAACATGAGAGTCACAAAGCTAGTTTCCCAAAATCTCTATGGAAACTACTGAAGTGGCTTTGATTGCATTTTGAACCTTTGTACTGAGATTATTTATCTACCACCTTCCATACATCCCAAGTTCAGTCTTGCACTTATTATTTAAAACTTAATTCACCATGCAGAGGCTGGCATTCCCTCCCTCCCCTAGCAATTAATTATGCGCTTGTCAAGTTAGCCAAAGCCCAATGATTCCCAAATAGTAAAAGTTAAAGTCACTGGATTTGGGATCATAACCTTTGCCCAAAGCAAAATAAAGATGAGCATAGGGATTAACCATCCAACGCCAACGCCAACGCCAACGCCAACGCCAATGCACTTATTTATATATATATACATAACAGTGAAAGTTGTCATAGCATTATTCCCTCAAAACAACTTGTAATCTTCTTTTTAAAACCAAAATTTCAGATATAATAAAATATATAATTACATTTGCTAATAACTTTTGAAGTTAACTATTTAAATTTTTTTATATAATTTTAACATATTATAAATAACAGCTATTATTATTAAATACTAGCTCAAATTACTATTCCTTTAATTACTAATAAATAAATAAATAAATAAATAATTATTATTAAATATCAGTTAAACTTTGAATTTTTTTTCTCTCTCATTTAAACTTAATATTGGACCATCTCGTGTTTGTTTTTTTCTTTTCTTTTCTATTTGATAACCAACTGAATTTTCACAATATTATGTAAAATGATATTCTTTTGACTTCACCTAGTGTAATTTTGAAGATGACAATCAGATATCCATTTAGATGGATTTACAAAAATCAATTTTGGTTTCATATCAATGGTCTCTATTGTATAATAAGCATTTTCAATATTTTCAGTTCAAATATGAAATATGAATAATATGATGCCGTAATTTCCACGAACTCAGTTCCACCAAACCCCCGCCACCCATTTGGAATCAGCATTTATTTATTTATTTATTTATGCCTAATTTACAAAAATAGCCTTAAACTTATTAAACTTCTCAATCTAGCCACACCAATCACGTCGCTGCCAAGGTAGCCCCACTCCAATAATATTTAAGCTGTGAAAATAATAGGATGAAAGACCCGTGACCCTACTAGCATTATCTCCAAGCCAAGGGGGGTTATTCAACACTTTTTTTTTTTTCTTACTTCTCTCTCTTTCTTTGCTTTTTATCCAAGAGAAAAAAAAAAAAACAACAGAAAAAACCAAACAAAAGGCGGTAGGACGGTTTTAGCCGTCAAACTTTCGTCGGGTCTTTATATTTGGGGGTTGTTTTGTAGGTTTTTGTCTCTTCTTGTAGACGGTGGGTTTCGAGGGTTTTTGCTTTTGCTGCTCTCCTTCTGTTTCACTTTCTTTGAGGATTCGAACTTCAAAGGTAGTATTGTTGTTTTTTTTTTTTGGGTTTTCGTATATCTATTTATCAAAATTGTTTTATAGGAAAACTTGTTGAATTTTTCTCATTTTAACACTATATTTACGAGACAATTGAATAGATCGATTCTTAGGTTTGGTTTTGTTGATTTATATATATATTTTCTAAATTATGTTTTCATTTTAGAATTTCTCTGAGTTGATTTATTATTATTATTATTATTATTATACGTAGATTATTTATTTATTTTGAGAAGATTAAGAGTTTATTTTAATATATTAAATGGTTTTATTAAGAGATTTCTAAAAAAAAAAAATTAAAAAGACAAACAATGATAATTGAAAAAGGCGAAAGGAGTTTTACGTCGTATATTTCTTTTATTTTATTTATTTATTTTTAGATTAAATTCTAACTTGATAGCATGATAATGTTTTTTTTATTTTTTTATTTATGGTTTTGTGACAGATTGTTGTAATCAAAGCTTGCAGGGTCATCTCAATGTTAGATGGTACCATACTTTTGAAATTGGTGGGAGGATAGGGTTCCTATCTTCATTTACGTTCGAACTTTTGGGCTTAAATTTCTTGATAGATATTAGTATTTGTATATTGAGTAGAAATGGAAACCAAGATCGCAAAGGAATTGGTTAGTAGCCGGGAGGTCATGCCTGGCTTAAGCAGAAAACGGGCATCCCACTCCGCTGCAACTACAGGAAAGAGAAGAAAGGTTGATGGGAGCCGGTGCAATTTTTTGATGCATGGAAATCATTTTGGAAAATCTCTGTTTCGATATTACTCTAATTTTTTAAAAACAAAATTGCCCCAGCGTCTGATGGTCTATCAGAATGGTGAATGGAAGGATTTTTCTGGAGATATTATGGGATTAGTTAAGAATGATTTTGAAGTGAAGAAAGGTGCTGTTGAGGTTGAGTTTGATGGTCTTCACTATCTTCTAGATTTTTTGCACATGCTTCAACTTGATTTAAAAACAGGCGTGCAGAAACCAATTGCTTGGATTGACGAAGCTGGTAACTGCTTTTTTCCGGAAATTCATACCGAAGATGATGAACAGTATGAGAGAGGCCAAATTTTGTTGCACCTTGAGATTGACCTAAATGGAGTAGGTCAATCTAATTCTAAGGAGTGTGATGAAATTGCTCAAAAATCTGTGCAGGACCTTTGCGATGCTGAGAAGAAGCTGGATTTTGATGCTGTTAAGCAGATTTTTCTTCTGGGCATGAGTCTTTTTGGTGGTGTGGACATAGTTGATGTCAACCGTTGTTCCAGTAATTCAATGCAAGCTCGCTTAGAGCTTTTCGAGAAACAGATTGAACTGACCAGAAAGTATCGTGGCAATGCAAATGTTCGGTACGCTTGGCTGGCTTCTCCCAAGAGAGCACTGCCTGGGATTATGCTTTATGGTCTTGGTTATTGTGGACAATTTGCAGCTAAGTCCAACGCTGGTGTTCATCTGTCTGCAGCAAACTGCTGTTACACAAGGTAGCAGAATAATTTTTTAATTACCATATTACTTATAACTTTCCATCTTTAGGTGTTGTAATAATGATAAAGACATTAAATGTTTAGTGATCTTTTCTGTTAGTTTGCTAAACATGCTAGGGATATGCTTCTTCAAGCATACGATAATTATAATTTTTAGTTCTGGGAAGATGAAAAGGATTATCTTCTGTTTTATGTCATTTTTTTTTTTGACTATAATGTCAGGTTTTTAACTTTTGTTCTTCAACAAATTATCACACCAGAATGTGTATTTCTTGTCCAATGCAAGAAGATAGTTGATTATAGTTTAAATAGCCCAGTAAGGGGCTGACCTGAGAATGATATATTTCTTTTAGCCTCAGTTGCAAGGGTGCTGATAACTGTGTGAGTACTTGGAAGGGTTTACTTTTAGGTTGTCAATGCAAGCCTCAACTTACTGGACTAAATGAGTTATACATTTCATCACCATTTAGCTGCTATTATGTTCTTGCCTATTTTTGACATACCATATTTATGAGCATATACGGAGTTTTCTTTCTTTGTATACTTATAACCTTATTTGGGTCAGAGGTTTTTAGTAGGAAGCACTCCAATAATTGAGGTTATTGAGATAAAATTAAATCTAATGATTGCGAATAACTGATTTACAGGAAGATATTGTAATGTGCTGTCCGCTTTCTGGTTGCCTTTATTTCCTATTTTTAGTATTATTTTGTGTACATGTCATTAGTTGTAATTTACTGTGTTCATTTGTCCATTAAAAGGTTGATCCTGTATCTTCTCAGTTTGTTTATGCTAACCTTCAATTTTGTGTACAGTGAAACATTTTGTGATGTTGATGAAAATGGAGTGCAACATATGATATTTTGTCGTGTGATACTGGGGAATATGGAACTTCTGCAACCAGGAATAAGACAGTATCATCCCAGTAGTGAAAACTTTGATACTGGAGCGGATAATCTTGAAAATCCGAGGCATTATGTAATCTGGAATATGAATGTGAACACACACATTTATCCAGAGTTTGTTGTTAGCTTCAAGGTTTCTTCTAATGCTGCAGGTGTTATGCTACTCCTATTTTTTTTTTTTTCCATTCCTTGATGAATAAAAATTGAATACCTGTGCATACCTGCAACTATCAACACACTTTTCCTGACATTGAACTAAAACTGTACAAGTTTTAGTTGTTGGAAAGATCTTGGCCAACTGATAGTCAATACCAATTTTCAGTTTGATGCTCTAAATCTCCTAGGTGCTGAATGTTTTTGAAAAACTTGTTACATTCGTGATGTGCATATGTTGGTTTAGACCAATTTATTACATCCAGAGATCAATTGCCAGCAATCAGCCCATCCACTGAATCAGCCAGTTGTCTTTCCTGTGGATGATGCTTTATCATCATAGGTTTTCTTTCTGCAGCATGCTGAGTGCCAGAATGTACCATTCTATGTTCTTGACAGTTTTGGTTATTGAAAGTGAGAGTTATGGTTCTGTTTCAGGCATCAGGGTTGGGTCCTCTACTGCAGACTTGAACTTGCCTGTTGACCTTAATCTGCCAATGGAGTCCTCTTCAGCTGAAACGGTTAGTACATTGGTTGTGTTTTGTTTTGCCTTCTCTCTATCTATATATAATTCATCTCACTTGGCTTGATGATTTATCATTTAAGATGCCCAATTAAGCTGGGATTTTGATTTTTTATACTGTAAGTAGTTCTAGTAGGAGGTGATTTGTGCCATTTAGCTTTGTTAGCCTGTATTGAATCATCATTGCTGCTTATATATGGTGGAGGGCCATTTTTGTCCATGTTGCCTCCATATCTTCCCATCTCTTCTCTCTCTGTTTTTCTGGGCTTCTCTCTGTATGTGTTTCTTACTTTTCTGGCATGTTGCAGTCAAAGTAGGAATGTGCTTTTGCTATGTGGAGGGAAGCATTTATTTTTGTTTCCCAGCTGAGTAGAGCAAGCAAAGCTCGATTGTGGGCATTGTTTTTTTTAGTTCAATTTGCATCATTCAAGGGTAATGGCATTGACATTTATGGATGAAGGAAAAAAATGTTTTATGGGAAGTAGAAGGAGAATAATTGCAACAGTTTTTATGATGCACTTACCGGTCTGTCCTAATGGCGGAGAATTGACTGCCCATTTACTGATGGGGGGGTTGCTAATGATAGAATTATAGTTGTTCTGTGCCATTATGTGGATTAGCAGAATATTAGAAAGCAAAGCATCAGAAAATGCCAAGTGGTTAAGCTGTTACTATTGCATTATTATCTGGATAAGATAGAAGCTTTGTTCTTTTTTGTTTCTCACCATCTGGCCTATGCAAATGCTGTATTTTGTAGACAAAATATGACCGGAAGAGATTCTAAGATAGTGGCCTCCAGCATTTTGTGGCACCATTAAGAAATGGCTGGTGTCAAAATTCTGAACCATTATAAGTGAACAAAATTGTCATTTGAATTTCAATTGATTATACTAGCATAGATTAATGGTCATCACTTGGCAAGTTGCAGGTGACTTTATTAATGAATTTGACTGTGTTATGCAATTAACAGGTTCTGTTTGGAGTGTTGGCATCTCTTCTTGTTTTAGTAATGACTTTGACAATTGAAATACTGTTATAGCAGAGTGAAAGTCAAGCAGCTTCAGAATCTGCAACGTCTCTGGGAAAAGCCTCAAGTCTATGTTCAAGAAGTACTAGGACTCCTAAATCTCCATGGATGCCTTTCCCTATGTTGTTTGCTGCAATTTCAAATAGAGTTCCTCGTGAAGATATGGAACTTGTTACTCACCACTATGAACTATTTAGGGTATGTTGAGTAGAAGTAAGCATTCTATTGCCTCTATAGTGATTGAAGTATTCTCTAATGCATTTGGATCACCTTGTGTTGAATATTTTCAGGCCAAGAAGATAAGCCGGGAAGATTTTGTGAAACAGTTGAGACTCACGGTAGGAGATTCATTGCTCAAGTCAACAATAACAAACCTCCAGTGCAAGGTATGATTTCAACTGCATGAGTTACTACCCTGGTATTGGTCCTTCAGTTCTCTGCTACAGATTTTTTTTTTCTTTTTTTTCTTTTATTGTCAATCTTTAGAAGTTATCACTGGTTTTTGTATGTGCGTGACATAGTAAAACAAGCGGTGGGGTAAGCTAAAGAATTATTCTCTAAAGACTCTTTGTGGAGTCGAGGTTCTTACTGAAGACTCTTGAATCTTTGCAATTGCTGGCTTTTAAGCTGGAATAAGGGCAGCTACCCTGTTAAGTGATGAAGCAGCTCTGGTTGACATTTCTATTCTGGATGGGGTTTTGTTTTAATGGTAATGTAATCACTGGTAATGCTGTCAAGCTTATGACAAAGTGATGAATTGAGCTCATAATTATCAGCTAGTTTATGTGGAATCAATTGTGTAGAATGCTTTTTCCCTTTAATTTACTTCTTATGGCTCTTGAGCTTTAATTCAAGTGGCAAAGGACAGACTTACTTAAGATTGTGTAGGGTTGAGCCTGTGGGTCCAAGTCTTATCAGTTGATGGCAAGATAAAATGCAACGCCTGTCCCTGGACTAACTGGATATGTTATCATAGTTTTCGGGCATGCAGTCAAACTTTCTCATTTTTTTTGTTTGGAATTGGCCAGGACAGGACAATCCCACACTCTGGAAGTTTGCAGGATCCCTTTCTAGTCCAAAATGCCTTGGGAATATTTTGATTGATCTTGTTCATTTGCTCCAGAAGATTTGTATTTTGATTTGCTGATGCCAACTTTGCTGCATATGTGCAGGCACTGACCCCCTGCTCTGGGAAAGAGACAAAAAGAGCGGTACGAGGTTGAGTTGGTCCTTAACTAACTGAAAACTTCCTGGAATCTGTTCTCTGTAATAAATGTGTCGACATGAACTTGTTGAGGATTACTACTGTTCTGTCAAGTGCATTGTCATGGGGTCTGTCAAAAGATTTCATGTGTTTTTATTTTTCAATTGCACCTTTCATTTTGCATTTTTAACATTTTTCTAGCTTATTTGAAACTTTGTTGAGCTGAAACATGTTTGCAGCTTGGAATTTAATCGCAAAAAGGGTTGTCCTCTCCCTCTCTCTCTCTCTGCTGGTCTGACTCTTTGCTGATGATGTACCACTTCCGGCTTGGAATTGTAATTGGCTTCTGATGTTTTGAATAAGAAATAGGTGAACTGAAGTGACAAAGTTAATGGGTGAACTTTGTCTCTTTTTTCTATTTCTTTTATTGACTCTATTTATCTCTCTATTCTGTTTTTAACTGTCTCTTTTTTCTATTTCTTTTATTTATTTCTTTGTAATTGGCTTGGAATTTATCCCTCTATTCTGCTTTTTCAGTTTTTAAGACTTTCTTTTTCCTTTTCTTTAAATTCTTTGTTCTTTTTTCCTCACTTATTTTATCTCTCAATCTCTATTTATTTTTTTCTTCTATTTCCTTCTTTTTCTCTAATTACTTCATCACTCTTCATTTCCCATTATCTCTATTTTTTTAATATATATATCTTTCTTTTTTTTAATCATTCTCCCTTATTCTTTATATATCTTTTATTGTATCTCTTTTTTATTTTTATTCTTTTTTTCATCTCTCTATATCTCTTTTATTTATTTATTACTTATCAATGATTTATTTCTAATAGAAATTTTTTTTTAAATTTTTGTGACAATAGATTTTTTTTAATATATATGATTTAATATTTATTTTTGTTAAATTTGTATTAATAGATATAATTATTATAATATCAATTAAATTATATGTGTGCTTTTTTATGGTTTACTTATTCAAACAAAATGAAATATATTAATTTTTCAATTGTTTGAAAGCTAAAATGATCATTGAAAAATGATTCTTTTAAAGCAATTAATTCCTTGCCTTTATCTTTATAGTTTTCTTATTTTTAATTTTTTGTTTTTATTATTTGATATCAAAGTAGTATTATTAGAAATTTTACTTTTGTTTTATATATCCTTAATTACTACAAAACTTTTAAAAAATATATTTATTTTGTGCCCCTTACTCAAAAAAAAAAAAAAGAAAAATGTTCAGACCATTGATTTGTAATCTCGTACATTTTTTTCATACAACTTACGAGATTTTAATATTAAAATATTTTATGTTCAAGTATCAATACTTTTTATATAAGAATTTTTTAAGAGATTTAAACAAATAGTCTTAATCTTAGCAAAAAATTAGTAAAATGATAATACTTTTAGATTTACTAATAAACACAAGGAATTAGTGGAATTCTTTGGAGGTACTAATAATGTTTATAGACAATCATGTCTAAGACTATAATTCTTTTATTAGGATAAGAGTAATCTCACAAGTTAGATTTCTAAGATTAAAAAATATTTTTATTTATATTGTATGATAAATTAATTTAAGGTAAAAATTATTTCTATTCAATTAGAAGGTGATGTTATTTAATGATATAATTAATTTGAAGTTTATGTTGGAGTTTTGACATTGGCTAATTTCATTAAGACTTGTGTGTTTGGACCTATAAAATATCAATGTTAAAAATAGATTGTAAAATTTTATTGGATGTCAATAATCTTAAAATATGAAAGTAGTTTTGAGTAATTGGTGTCAATCGAGTTATAAATTGTTCAAAAAGGTAATTGGTGGTCATATTCATTGAAGAACTTATTACTAATATTTAACAAGAAGTTGAAGCTTGTTAGTTATGAACAATGGTAATGGCTATTTTCTTTATTTGCTTATAAAAGGAGAAGTTAGGTATTAAAAATTATTACTCAATTGTTAAAGGAGTTAACAAATCTATTGATAGTAACACTAATTTATCTTTTTGATTTGTTTCACTGATATTAAATACTTGACTTAATGACAGTTGAAAAGGTGGATAACAACGGGCTATGTTGACATTATGATTAGAAGTGACAAAGAGCATTGATGTAAATAAGGAAAGCTTTTAATGATGGAGTTAGTTGAGAAAACTAATGAGGCAAATGATGATCACACGTATCTAAATTGTGATAACCCTTATGTTGAATTATGGATAGCCTATAGTTCATACGTTGGTAGGATATTTTAGTTTGTAAACTATGAAAATTGATAGATTTTTCAAAGAATGACCAATAATGGTACTAGTTGACTTAGAAAATATAAAAAAATTTATGGATGAAAGGATTATCAAAAAACTTACTTTCCCAATAAAGAATTGCAACAAGTTGTGAAAGTTATGGGAGAAATTTAATTTGTTAAGGAAAGTATATAAAGGTAAAACTTTTATTATAAGGTCAAACCATTTAGTTTAATTCCAGTAGATGTACAGCTATAAATGTTGTTTCTATCCAAAATTTTGTGTGAACCCTAGATTCCAGCAGTAGAGTTCTTGCCATTTCAACCACAACTCTATTTTTCCTCTCTATCACCCTATTTTGTTGAGGTGTTCTTGCTACTACCATCTGATGGTGAATACTATGCTTCTTAAGATAATATTCAAAAGCTTTATTTGTGAATTCAGTGCCTTGATTTGGCCTTAATACTTTGATCATCCTTCCATTCTCATTTTCAGCCAATCTTTTGTATCTCTTGAAGTAATTCAGAACTTCTTACTTGTATTTGAGGTACATGATGCAAGTCCTTCTGGATAATCATCAACAAATGAGATAAAATACCTCTCACCATTTAACCCTTTTGTCCTTATCGGTCCACACAAATCAATATGTATAATGTTAAGCATTGCTTTAGAACTAAACTCTTTGGTCTTATACTGCTTTCTGGCATGTTTTCCTTTAGAGCATGTTGAGCAAACATTCTCTCTCCTGTGGTCAGCTTCCTCATCTTCTTTTGTGTTAAGTGTCCCAGTCTCTTATGTCAGAGTTGATTTTCTTCTTTGGTGAGTAAATAACTGTTTGTCTTATCCTTATTAATTACATATAAATTTCTAGTTGTTCTCTTCCCTGATGTAATGGTATTGTCTTCTTTACTCTTTACTTGGTAACCTATTTTTGTGAATATCATTTATGGTCTTCATTACATTGTTGGTTGACAGATGCTAGATTATATCTTAGTTCTTTAACATGCAGAACATCTTTCAGCTTTCCTTTTCCAATATTTACTAACCCTTGACCACTGATATTGAGTTAATCATCATTGTCAAACTTGACTCTGACTTTTCTTGATTTGTTTAGCTTTGATAATTTACTCTTATCTTCTGTCATATGTGAAGTGCATCCATTATCAAAGAACCATTGCTCATCCTTGTAGTCAACCTTTAGTGCAATTTTAGCTATATTAGCCACCTTGTTTTTTACTTTATATTCTTTCCTTTGAACTGACTTAAATATAGCTTTCTCCTTTTTCTCAGCTTTGACTACACCAATTGTTTTTACTGTGCCATGAGTGTCTTCTCTTACTCAGGGAGAAATGTCATGTATTTCTTGGTATTATGGCTATCTTGTCTGTACCTTTTACACTGCTCCAAGTCTGCCAATACAACAAACTTGTTATTTGAAACCACTGGTTTGGGCTTCCACCAACACTCCTTGTCAGTGTGTCCTCGCTTTTTACAGTATGGCAAGAATTCAAGACAGGTGTTCTCTTCTAAATTTTGTATTGTCTCCCCGTGTATGCAACATCATATCATCTCGAGTTGGAGACATAGACTAGCCTTCTCCATCAACAGTTATCGCCTTATGACCCCAAACTCCATAATAAAGATAATGACCTTGAAACTACCACTTCTTGGGTCTAATCACATATTGTTTTCTTTTGTTCATTACTTGTTGTGTAGGCAACGTAGCTAGCTTCTTAGCTTATGAGACTTTCATTTCAGTTACCTTTTTCTCCTCCTCCTGTTCAGTCGTAGCCTTTTACCGGCTGACCTTCTTTTCTTCATTTTTGTTTGCCACCTTAGGTTGCTTCTTCAAATCCTCTTTATTCTTAGCTATTTTCTCCTGAGTCACAATCTGAGGCAATGTAGCCTTAGATTGCTACACTTTCATTTCATTCTTCTTTTCTCTTGCAAAACTTGTTTCTCCTATCATTTCAAGCTTCTACAAATTTTCTTTACTTCTTTTAAGTTGTTGAAGTCTTAGCAACTCTTTCTCCATTTCTTCGCTTTTTGAAGTCCTTGAACCAAGCTCTATTGTAAGGTCTTCACATATTTTGATCTGTTCTTCAAATCTTCTCTTCAAGTCAATATGTTCAGCCCTTATTTCATCCTTTTGACTTTCTATTTCCTCATACTTTGCTTTAACTTGTTTTATATGGACCTCCAACCTTCTTATGGTTCATCCTCTTCTGATTATCTCCTTTGAAATTGCTTCAAACTCAACTTCAAGATTTGGTTCTTCTACATCAACCTCCTCTTCCTCTTCAGAGGTTGAACTACCACCTTGAGTTGATGCTATAAAGGCATGCTCATTTGATGAGTCTTCATCTTCCTCCTCATCAGCTTCTTTTGTTTGACTCATATAATTCTTTAATAAGTCTTTCTTCTTCTTCTGTGGGTTGGCAATTTTCTTGCTAGATTTCTTTGATTTGAACGATGGTCTTCTTTATTTTGAATTTTGATCATCATCACCATCCTCATCTTCATCATCAAGTTTCACTTTGTACTAAGAAGCAAAGTGTCTAGTCTGCCCACAACAATAACATCTCAAGGACAACTGTCCTTTTTCTTTTTTAGACCACTTCTTGAATTTCCTTGTAAAGTAAGCTAACACTTCACCTTTACTTTGTTTCTCATCACCATCATTCAGAGCAAGTATAATACAAAGTGTATCACTTACTGTGTCTACCCTTCTTCTAGTTTGTCTTGCCTCTATTGAATTGAATAGGCTGCTTCACTGCTGCTTAGAAGTCCACTATAACACTTTTTAACATCTCTTGAAGAAATCTAGAAATACATTGAGTTCTTTCCAATGCTTCACTGAATTCCTTGTCTAAGTTATTTTACACAACTCTTGCTTTCACTATCTCATGGCTTCACCCATCTCATGATCTCACGGCCTACTTCATGTTTCTGGTTTGGTGTTTCATGTCTAACACACATTTCTAATTTGCCCGCTTTTCTGGTCTTATGCCTCATGCACATTTCTGGTTTCACACCGATGCACGTTTTGTTCTCATGTCATCGCAAGTTCTAGTCTTACTCCGATGCACGTTTTGGTCTCACGCTGATGAACGTTCTGGTATTACTCTGACGCACGTTTTGGTCTCATGTCGACTCACGTTCTGGTCTCATACCGTCGTACGTTCTAATCTCACTTTTCAAATTTACACTCGCTTCATTGTTCTTTAGCCTCACGGATACCAAATCTACTCTTTCGGTGATCTGTTTTTCCATGTTTGCTCTCCTGGTGGTCTGTGTCTCTCTTACGATGGTGGCTCTTCGTTTACAGTGGCTCTCTCACAGTCCAGTCGTGCTATTAGTTTCTCTCTCACCATCCAGCCATGTACCCCTGTTTTGTCATCCACTCTTATTTGGTTGTCTTTTGTTTTCTCTCCTTTCCAATCGGTTGTATCTCGTTTTCTCCCTTTCGACTACACTTCGTTCTATTGTCCAGCCCTTTTTGTCGTATCTGATTTTCTCTCTTTTCTATCGATGGTGTAGGGTTGTTGTGTGGTTTTACTTCCTTGCCCCTCCATGTAGCTTCAAATTACTCTCTTGCCCCTCCATGTGGCTTTACTTTCTTGTACATTTAAATCTAGTTGACAATAATTACAACCCATACTGAGAACAACAATCTCTTTGTACTTTAAATGAAGAATATGACATTACATATAATATTTTCCAACTTTTCTTTCATATGCCAAATTTCCTCTCAATGAAGTTTATTAATGATGAATGAGCATAATTAAAGATTTCTTTATATCCTTTTTGTCATTGACTATCTTAGATTCTAGCAAATATATCTTATACTTTTAAGAGGTGTGAGATATCCTTTATGTGTTAGATATCTAGCATTAATTAAACAATATTTATTTATATTAATCCATAAAAGTAAGGAATTTTGAAGTGAATAATTTGTTACATAAAATATTTATTTAAAAAGAATCTCTAATTTTATGATTAAGAGATAATACCTAATGGTGGGTATGAAAAATTATGATCTAGATTTGAAGTTCCCAACTTCTCCTTAAGATTTACTAGTTTATCATACTAAGGGGGGGGTGAATCAGTATCACCACAATTCATAATTCGCAGATAAGTGAACAACTTTAACCTCTTCTTAAAAGTGAACTCTTTTTGAGACTTGACTAAAATATATCTATTGCTACCTACTAATCACAATAGTCCTTAAAGTTACCTTTTAGACACTTTACCTAATAGACAATTTGGATGTTTTTGTTTAGGTCTTCGTTAGGTTATGAGTTGGCTGATACTTTAACTGCGTTTACAACTCAATTCAAAACACAGAACGTAAATTAAAGTAAGGACGCATGAAATTTACGTGGTTCTGTCAACGTGATGTACATCCACGGTGGTAGGGACTCTCCCTTACTGAGACAATCCACACTTAAGAATTCCAGTTACAATGGATGTCTTAATCCTCTGCTCCTTTCACTATTACAATTACTAAGCAAGTACAATACAAAGAGTGTCACTTATTATGTCTACCCTTCTTCTACCATGTCTTGTCTCTGTTGAATTGAAATGCTGCTTCACTATTGCTTAGAAGTTCACCACAATGCTTTTTGACCTCTCTTGAAGAAATTTGAAAATATGTTGAGTTCTTTCAATGCTTTATCGAATTCCTTCTCTACATTGTTATACACAACTCTTGCTTTCATCGACTCACAACCTAACCCTTGCTTTTGGTCTCATGCCGTCGCACGTTCTGGCACACGTTCTGGTGTCACGCTCTTTCAACTAGTCACTCTATTTGGCCTTCTCTCCTTCACCATCAACACCTTTGTTTTGGCCGTATTGAGTTTCTCTCTCCTTCTGCCAGTGGTGTGTTTTGCCATGATCACTTGGTTGGCTATCGGGTTTCTTTTTCTCTCATTCTTGTTGACTCCTCTATTTTGGCTGTATACCTCTTTTCTCTCTTTTCCAATGGTTGTCTCAATTTTTCTCTCTTTCTCTTGTGTTTTGTTGACGGTCTCTCTCTCTACGTCCAGTCAGATCTCTCTCACCATCCAGCACACCTTCGACTGTCTCTAGTTCTCTCTCTCTCTCTCTCTTTTTGCCCTGTTCAATCTATCGTATCTTCCCTATTTTGTCGTTTCGCTCTTCCAGTCTATCATCCAGTCATCCAGTCCCTTTAGCCATTTCCTCTTTTCTTTATTTTGCCGATTGACTCTTCTTATGGCTGTGTTTTCTCTCTTTTGTGTGTTCGCTGACCACTGTTCTTCATTCAGCCCCCTTTTTGGTCGTCTCCTCCTTGCCATTGGTTGTGTTTGGCCGTGTAGATTGGTTTAGACGTTTACCTTGTTTGGTCGTGTAGGTTGGTACATGTTCACCTTTGGTTGGCCAGTTGTCTCCCTTTGGCTATCTCTTTGTGTTTTGCCGTTCAGCTCTTGTTGTCCAGTCGTTCCTCTCTTGTTTTCTTTCTTTGGCCAGTCACCCTTTATGTTTTGTTGTCTAGCACCTTCTGATTTGTGATTTTCCATTCACCTTTGGTTGCTATCTAGCTGTGTCTTCCCTTGTTTTCTCTCTTTGGTCGGTCACCCTTTTTGTTTTTCCATCCAACACCTTCTGATTTGTGATTTGCCGTTCACCTTTGGTTGCTGTCCACCCGTGTCTTCTCCTTTGCAGGTGGTAATTTGTCGTTTGCTCCCTTGTGTTTTCCAAGTGGTTTGCTTGGGATGTCTTTTTGTTTGGTCAGCTCCTTCCTCATGTTTTCTCTCTTTTTTCCACTGTCTAGCTTTTTTGTCCTTTTTGCTCAATTTCTCTCTCTGTGTTTTCCAATGGCTTTTATCTTTATGAAACCTTAATAAGGCTTACTTATAGCGAATTTACTTTCTTACCTTTCCATGTGAATTTTATATTCTTGCCCCTCCCTGTGGCTTTTACCTTTTTGCCCTTCCATGTGACTTTACTTTCTTGCACACTTAAACCTAGTTGATAATAATTACAACTCATACAAAGCTGTGGGAATAACACTTTCTCCTTTTGTAATTGTTAACAATACTCATAACAAAAGCTATTATACAACAGTTTTAACTCCCACTCCCCCTATACTGTTACTTCTCTCCCTCTTTGCCAACTAATTACAAATCTAAAAAACTTGCAAAGTAGAGATGAAAGATTCACCTGAACTTCAAGCTTGACGAGGCATTTGCATAAATAGTTTTAATCTGTGCTTTTCAAACAGTTTTGTGGACAAAGTTTTAGTTAGAATATCTGAAATTTGATCTTTAGTGCCAACGTACTCCAACTGAATTGTACCTTGTTCCACTTGATCTTTAATGAAGTGATATCAGATGTCAATATCCTTGTTCCTCGAATGTTGAACTAGATTCTTTCTAAGATCAATAGCACTTTGATTATCACAAAGTACACTTATTGGTAACTTCACTTAAACACCCAAGTTTACCAATTGTTTTAGCATTCATATCACATGTGTACATGCTGCACAAGCAGCCATATACTCAGCCTCAGCTGTGCTCAAAGCAACACTATTTTGCTTTCTACTTAACCATGCAACACACTTTGAACCCAAGTAGAAGCTATAGCCGCTGGTTAATTTTTTATCATCTATACTTCTTGCCCAGTCTTTATCAGTGTATGCTTGTAGTTTAACAGAATCCATGGCTGGATACCACAAGTCCATTGCTAGTGTTCCTTTGAAGTACATTAGGATTCTTTTTACTACACATAAAACTCTTTAGGATCAACTTAGAATCTACTAGAAGTGCACACAACTTGCATAAGATTAGGCCTTGATGTTGTAAGGTGTAAAGGCTCCTTATCATCTTCCTGTACTCTGTAGGGCTTGTACTCCTTCCCTCTTGATCTTTTGCTAACTTGCAGCCCATCGTCATAAGGGTACTGACAAGTTTGCTATCCTCAATGCCAAACCTTTTCAGCATCTTTTTGGCATATTTCGTTTGAGAAATAAAAATACCTTCCTCACACTGCTTTATCTGTAATCCAAGAAAGTACATCATTTCACTAATCAATGATATTTCAAATTCCTCAATTATCTTCTGCGCAAAATTTTAGCATAGCTCAAAGTGATCCCCTCCAAAGATGATGTCATCTACATATACTATGATTATCAGCTGGCCTTTCTTTGAGTTGAACACATACAGGTTATTATCAACTGTTCCACTTCTGAAGTTCAACCTTTTTAAGTACGCATCTATCCTACTGTACCATTTTCTTGGAGCTTGCTTAAGACCATACAAGGCTTTTTTTAGCTTGCACACATGTGTCTCATCTTCACTAATTTGTACTCCATCGGGTTGTTCAATATACACTTCTTTCAAGAGCCCATTCAGAAAGGCAGATTTCACATCTATCTGATAGACTTTATACCTTTTATGTGTTGCCAAAGTTAAGAACATTCTGATAGTTTTTAACCTTGCTACTAGTGCAAAAGTTTCATTAACATCTACCCCTTCTATCTAAGTGTAGCCTTTACAAACCAGCCTAGCCTTTTTCCTCACCACCTTGTCATCTTCATTGTGTTTATTCCTAAACACCCATTTTGTTCCTATGACATTCTTATTAATAGGTTTTGGAACCAGTTCCCATGTATCATTCTTCTCAATTTGATTCAGCTCCTTATGGATAGCTTTGACCCAGGCTTTGTCTTGAATAGTCTCTTCAATAGATTTAGGTTTAACGTGTGAGAGTAAAGTAGTAGCTCCCACAATTCTTTTTGTTGTTGTAACTCCTGCTAATGGTTCACCTATGATCTAATCTCTTTGATGAGCACTGGTCCATGTTTTCTTTGTCCTTCTTCCTTGCATCATCTTAGTTGTAAGTGGATCTCTTTCTTCATCTTCAAACTCACTCTTCTCTGAGTCTGAACTTACTTCTTGTTTCTTTTCTTCAGATTGGTTTGATTCTTCATCTACATTGAAGTCATCTTCTTCATTGTCCTCACCTTCTCCATTCTACATTGTTTTCCAGTTCTCATCTATTCTAACATCACTGGAAGTGATCACTTTTCCCAAATTATGCAGGAAAATTTGGTAACCTTTTTTCTTTGCTGAGTATACCACAAAGATGCCTTTATCAGACCTAGCGTTGAATTTTCCCAAGATTTGCTCCTTGTTCTTCACAAAACATGGGCTGCCAAAGCCTTTGAGATACTTGGCTATTGTCTTCTTCCCACTCTATAGCTCATCTGGAGTCTTATCAGCATTAGACCTTAGTAATACTCTATTTAGTAGATGCACAGCTGTAAATGTTGCTTCTGTCCAAAATCTTGTGTGAAACTTGGATTCCAGCAGTAGAGTTCTCGCCCTTTCAACCATAGCTCTATTTTTCCTCTCTACCACCCTATTCTGTTGAGGTGTTCTTGTTGTTGCCAATTGGTGTTGAATTTCATGCTTCTTAAGATAATCTTCAAAAGATTTATTTGTAAATTCAGTGTCTTCATTTGACCTCAATACTTTGATCTTCCTTCCACTCTCATTTTCAACCAATCTTCTATATCTCTTGAAGCAATTTAGAGCTTTTGACTTGTGTTTGAGGTGCATGATGCAGATCCTTTTGGAATAATCATCAACACAAATCAATATGCATAATGTCAAACACTGCTTCAGAACTGAACTCTTTGATCTTGTACTGCTTTCTAGCATGTTTTCCTCTAGAGCATGCTGAGCAAACATACTCCCTCTCTTTCATGAGGTTGAGAATGTCTCTGATTGTATGAGTAATGGTCAGCTTCCTCAGTCTTTTTTGTGTTAAGTGTCCCAGCCTTTTATGCTAAAGTTGATTTTCTTCTTCTTTTGTGAGTAAACAACTACTTGTCTTGTCCTCATCAATCACATATAAATTTCTAGATATTTTCTTCCTGACTGCAATAGTATTGCTTTTTTTACTCTTTACTTGGCAACCTGTTTTTGTGAATATTACCTTATGGTCTTTATTGCATAGTTGGCTGACAGTTGTTAGATCATGTCTGAGTCCTTCAATGTGCAGAACATCTTTCAGCTTTCCTTTTCCAATGTTTATTGACCCTTGACCATTTATGTTGAGTGAATCATCATTGCCAAACTTGACTCTGCCATATCTTGACTTGTTTAGCTTTGACAATTTACACTTGTCTCTCGTCATGTGTAAAGTGCATCCACTGTCAAGGATCCACTGTTTATCCTTATAGTCAATTTGAGTGCAATTTTAGTTATATTAGTCACCTCCCTTTTATCTTTATATTCTTTTTTTTTTGAATTGACTAGAAAATAGCTTTCTCCTTTTTCTTAGCTTTGACTACACCGCTTGTTTTCATTGTGCCATTGAGTGCCTTCTCTTACTCAGGGAGAAGTGTTATGCATTTCTTGGCATTATGGCCATCTTGTTCGTACCTTTTACATTAGTCCAAATCTGTCAATACAGCAAACTTTTTCTTTGAAACCATTGGTTTGGACTTTCACCAACACTACTTGTCAGTATGTCCTTGCTTTTTATAGTATGTGCAAGAACTCATGACAAGTGTTCTCCTTTGAATTTTGTATTGTCTCCCCCTGTATGTAGCATCAGATCTTCTCATGTTGGAGACATATACTGGCCTTCTCCATCAGCATTTACTTGCCCTATGACCCCAAACTGCACAATAAAGATAGTAACCTTGAAACTGCCTCTTCTTAGGTTTAATCACAACTTGTTTTCTTTTGTTTATTACTTGCTGTGTAGGCAAGGTTGCTGGTTTTTTTACTTGTGTGACTTTCATTTCAATCACCTTCGTCTCCTTCTTCTATTCAACCGTAGCCCTTTGTTGGCTAACCTTCTTTTCTTTCTAAGACGTAGCAGTTATGGGATGCTACTCTTTAACCACACACATCATTTTTAGCCCTGGCTTTGGTTGGATAACTATCTTCTCTTCTTTAGTTATCTTCTCCTAAGTCATAGCCTTCTCTTTCAACTTCTATGGCAAAGTCTCATTCTTCTTTTCTCTTGCAAAGCTTGTTTCTCCTACCAATTTAAAATTTTGCAAGTTCTCCTCACTTTTTTTTAGTTGTTGCTGAAGTCTCAGCAACTTTATCTCCATTTCTTCAATTGTTAAAGTCCTTGAGCCAAGCACTATTGTAAGGTCTTCACATATTGATTTGTTCTTCAAATCTTCTCTTTAAGTCAATATGTTTAGTCCTTAATTTCATCCTTTTGACTTTCAGCTTTCCCAGACTTTGCTTCAACTTGTTTTATGTGAGCCTCCAACCTTCTTATGGTTTTGCCCCTTCTGACTATCTACTTTGAAGCTGTTTCCAACTCAGCTTCAAGATCTAGTTCTTCTTCATCAACCTCCTCTTCCTCTTCAGAGGTTGAACTACCACCTTGAGTTGATGCCATAAAGGCATGCTCATCTGATGAGTCTTCATTTTTCTCCTTATCAGCTATTTTTATTTGATTCACATTACTCTTGAATGAGCCTCTCTTCTTCTGTGTGTTGACAGTCTTCTTACAGGACTTCTTTGATTTGAATGATGGTTTTCTCTATCTTAAATTCTGTTCATCATCACCATCCTCATCTTCATCATCAAGTTTCACTTTGCACTGAGAAGCAAAGTGTCCAGTTTGCCCACAATGATAACATCTCAAGGACAACTGTCCTTTTTCCTTCTTAGACTCTTTTTTGAACTTCCTTGTGAAGTAAGCCAACACATCACTTTCACTTTCTTCCTCATTATCATCATCATCATCATCCTCACTAGATGATTTTCCTCTTATTTTATCTTCAAGTGTTTCATAACTTTGAAAGTTACCTTCTTTAATACCTTCAATGTTGAAGAGCTCTCCACTGACTTTATCCTCATCTCATATGCAATGAGATTACACTGGAGATCATGCAGAGACATAGAATTGAGATCTTTACTCTGCTCTATGGCTGCTACCTTTAAGGCAAACCTCTCAGGTAGAATTCTCAGAATTTTCTTCACAATAGATGAGTCCTTCTTGTTCTTCCCATGACTTCTCAAATCATTTACAGCATTAATAATTCTGGTGAAGAACTCCTAGACTGTCTCATTTTTCTGCATTATGAGAGATTCATATCTCTCCTTTAAAACTTGAAGCTTGGCCTCCTTTATTATGTTGTTACCTTCATAAATTTTTTGCAATCTGTCCCATATCTCCTTAGCAGATTTGTAGTCCATAACTTTAGCATACTCAACATCTATCAATGCTGAAATGATGACATTTGAGGTGCCTTAGTTGGTTCTGTTGAAGATTGAAACCTTCTTGGTATAAGTAGTGTTGGTGCTAGTACCAGCATCCATTTCTCAGTATGCTGAACAAGTTAAAACTTCTAAAACCCTTCAAACTACTATACCAAGCTGTTAAGCTTCAAACTGGAACCTGAGCTTTGATCCCAATTGAAGTTCTCAACTTCTCCTTAAGATTTACTAGTTTGTGATATTGAGAGAGAGGGTGAATCATTATCACCACAATTCACAATTCGCAGGAAGTGAACAACTCCAACCTCTTCTTAAAAGTGAACTCTTTCTGAAACTCGACTAAGGTAGATCTATTGCTACAAACTAATCACAATAGTTCTTAAAATCACCTTTCAGACACTTTACTTAATAAATAATTTGGATATTCTTGTTTAGGTCTTTATTAGGTTATGGGTTGGCTGGTACTTTAGCTGTGTTCATAACTCAATTCAAAACACAGAACATTTTCTGTCAATGTGACGTACATCCATGGTGGTAGGGACTCTCCCTTACCGAGGCAATCCATTATACTTAAGAATTCTAGTTACAATGGATGTCTTAATCCTCTACTCTTTTTATTATTGTAATTACTAAGCAAGTACAATACAAAGAGTGTCACTTACTGTGTCTACCCTTCTTCTAATTTTTCTTGCCTCTGTTGAATTGAAAGGCTGCTCCACTACCGCTTAGAAGTTCACCACAATGCTTTTTAACCTCTCTTGAAGAAATCTGGAAATACGTTAAGTTTTTTTAATGTTTTGTTGAATTCCTTCTCTACGTTTTTTCACACAACTCCTACTTTCATCGTCTTATGGCCTGCCCCTTGCTTTTGGTCTCATGTTGTCACATGTTTTGGCGCACATTCTGGTCTCATGTTGTCGCACATTTGAGTCTCACGCCGACGCATGTTCCGGTGTCACAATGATGCACATTTTGCTGTCTGCTCTTCTTTAGTCGTATGTCATTTTCTCTTTTTTAGCTGGTCACTCTATTTGGCCTTTCCTCTCCTTCGTGGTGTACACCTTTTTTCTGGTTGTATCAGGCTTTTCTCTCTTTCCCTATTTGGCCGTTGGGTTTCTTTCTCCTTCTGTCGGTGGTGTGTTTTGTCGTGCTTACTTGGTTGGTTGTCGGGTTTCTTTTTCTCTCCTTCTTGTCTACTCCTCTATTTTGGCCATATACCTCTTTTCTCTCTCTTCCAATGGTTGTCTCAATTTTTCTCTCTTTCTCCCATGTTCTACCGATGGTCTCTCTCTCTTCTTCCAGCCGGATCTATCTCACCGTCCAGCCGAATATCTCTCTCACCGTCAGACACACCTTCGAACATCTCTAGTTCTTTCTTTCTTTTTGCCCTATTCTACCAACCATATCTTCCCTATTTTGTCATTTCACTCTTTTGGTTTACCGTCCAGTCGTTTAGCCCCTTCAGCCATCTTCTCTTTTCTCTATTTTGCCGACTGACTCTTCCGATGGCTGTGTTTTCTCTCTCTTGTGTTTTGGCCGACCACTATTCTTCGTTTAACCCTCTCTTGGTCATCTCCTCCTTGCTTGGCCATCCACCCTTTTGTCGTTGGTTGTGTTTGGCCATGTAGATTGGTTTAGACGTTTACCTTGTTTGGCCATGTAGGTTGGTTTGGACATTCACCTTTGGTTGGCTGGCTGTCTCCCTTTGGCTATCCCTTTTTGTTTTACCATCTAGCACCTTCTGATTTGTGATTTGCCATTCACCTTTGGTTATTGTCTAGTCGTGTCTTCCCTTGTTTTCTCTCTTTGACTGGTCACTGTTTATGTTTTTCCATCTAGCACCTTCTGATTTGTGATTTGCCATTCACCTTTGGTTGCTGTCCAACCGTGTCTTCTCCTTTACAGGTGGTGGTTTGTTGTTTGCTCCCTTGTGTTTTTCAAGTGGTTTGCTTTGGATGTCTTTTTGTTTGGCTGGCTCCTTCCTCATGTTTTCTTTCTTTGGGTGGCTGGTTGTCTAGGTTTTTTATCCGTTTGGCTCAATTGCCAACTTCTTTCTCTTTGTGGTTTCCAATGACCTTTATATACTGTTCTATAAAGCCCTAATAAGGCTTACTTGCAGCGAATTTACTGTCTTGTCCTTCCATGTAGTTTTTATATTCTTGCCCCTCCATGTGGCTTTTACCTTCTTACCCTTCAATGTGGCTTTACTTTCTTGCACATTTAAACCTAGTTGACAACAATTACAACTCATACAAGGTTATGAGAACAACAGGATCATTAATAGTTAAACTAAAAATATATGCATTATGTGTTCTATTGTCTTACTCAGTAAACATGAAAGTAAATTACATATTAAAACTACATTCCACCAATATATCATTCGTATGCCTTAAATTCCAATAAATCATATTTAATTTTTCACAAAAGTGCAAGTACATATATGTTTTATATTTATTGTTTTAATGTAATTCTATTATTAAAACACATTTATGCTTATATTTAATTCTTGGAGAATCCATCTTATGAAACTCGTAACATATGGAAAAATATTAGGGAGTACATTATTGATTAAATCTCTAAAAAATGGAATCATTTATAGAATTTTGATGAACATAATTATGTAATTTTATTAATGCAACAACAATATCTCTTTGCATTTTAAATGAAAAAAGTGACATGACATATAAAATTTTCCATCTTCTCTTTCATGCACCAAATTTCCTCTCAATGCAACTTCTTAATGATGAATGAGCATAATTAAATATTTCTTTACATCCTTTTAGTTGTCAATTATCTTAAAATTCTAGCAAATAATATCTTGTACTTTTATATAGTCAATAAGATAATATCTACCTATTTTAATCTATAAAAGTAAGGAATTTTGAAGTGAATAATTCATTACGTAAAATATTTATTTAAAAAGAATCCCTTATGATTAGGAGATAATACATATTAGTGAGTATGAAAAATTATGGTTTAGATAATTAATAGTTGAATTAAAAATGCATGCATAATGTGTTTTAATGTCCTATCCAACTAACATGAAAGTGAATTACATATCAAAATTACATGCCATCAATATATTATGTGTTGGTATGCTTAGTCTTCCAATAAATCATATTTGATTTTCCATAAAAATACAAGTACATATATGTGTTATATTTGTTACTTTAATGTAATCCTATTATTAAAACATACTTATATTTAACTAATATAACTATAGTTAGAATATAATATTAGTTAATAAAAGCTAATTATTTGATGTGAAAACAAGATTATTACCTATAAAAAATGTACTTTAAATTATGGCATATATATGCCATGGTGGGATATTTCTAAAATTAGGTTTATAAGTTTTGATAATATTTTTTTGTAAGTGATGACATTGCTAATAAAACTTTTGCAAAACATCTACTAATTATTTCCTTTAAGTGATAAAAATGTTCACTGATTAACCTATTGAATTCAATTGAAGAAAATGTATACAATAGCATTTATACTTTCTTAATTAAAGACATTCTTCTTAAAAATTTTAACCTATATTTAAATTGTAGATTAGTGTATAACTAGATTAATGTTTCTTTGTCCATTAAACATATTTAAACATTGTATTTCTTGACTTTGTATTAATTTAATGACCCATTTCATTCCTATTTAATAGAAGGTTATACAAGATTCTTTATGTATATATGTATAATAGTAGATACAAATAGCATAAACCTCTATTTCCAATAGTTGAAGTTCATCTTCATTATTAACATCATTAACATCCTCTATATTGATTGGCATAATCATTAGTCATTTCTAAGGGAAAAAAATGCTTCAATTGATACATAAAACACTAAATGTACCAAATATTTCTCATATTTGATATTAAAAAAACCATTAAATATTTGATAACTAATAAATTTATCCAAAAATAAATAATATCATAGTACACCTAAAAAATATTAGTAACTTAAAAAATTAATATGTTGAAATAATCTAAACTATTTATTGGTTTTTGTGCTTTTTAATTGGATGATGTAACCAACATAACGTTGCTTACATAGTCAACAATTCAAAATAAATCTCTACTTTTCTACTATTTTCAATTAAATTTATAGCAACCATAAAAAAACTAACCATCTTTTTTAACATTTGGTAGAGAATGAATATCTTCCATAATATCATGTATATCCCAATAAGTTTGTCTTCCTATTTTAAGTATAAATATCAACTAATTGATAAATATTTATCTAAAATTTGCTACACCTCCAAAGATTCCCTTTACATTGTGTCCTTTAGAACCTTTTTCCATATGGAAATTTGATTCCATAACTCTTTCTTATTAGTCTCATTTCTTTTTGTTATATGACTTATGTCAATATTTTCATTCATTTGTTATGTCATAAAACCTATAAATAAGTCATGGGTTCAATAAAGTTAGGTTCCCTATTTAATCATTACCAACTTTTAATGCATCATCCTTATCTTAAGTTACAAGATCAGTTCCAATGTGACCACTAATTTCCAAAGAGGTTGATAAAGCTGTAGCAATATACTCTCGAGTTTTGATTTAATACCAATTTTTTGAATAGTTGGATTAACCTACATTAATTTAAAACAAAGAGTATTGCTAGTGTCATAAACATGTAAACAATTTATTTAAGTAAAGAACAATAATATTAAAACTAACCTTAATTGTCCTTTCCCATCATGTTTTAGTAGCAAAAGTTATTTCCTTCATTGAATCCCATCCTAGTCTAGTTGCTTTCCAATTATTTCCTTCAATTACTTATAATCTTTTTTAGTGTATCCCATTTGTTTTTCAATTGGTGCTTCTTATACTTACATTCACTATTTCTTTATTTAACTCTTCAAGAACATGAACCCATCTTTACTTACTAAAATGAGTTCTAGGTTTAAGGCCATGTTCAATAGTTTTTACACAAATATTACAAAAAATTATGAGTGTTATTCTTATTTGATAGAGCCTTTAATATATTAGTTGTGTTATCTTGGGTTAACTAGTTTTTATTATTTCTTTCCATCCATAATAATTTTAATATATTATTTGCATGATTAACATATCAAAATTGATAACAACAATGGAAAATATATTGACAAATGTCTAAACATGAAAGAGAAATAACAATAATGCATAAGTGTAAGAAATTTCAAATTTGGCAATGCTATTAGCACAAAAAGTAATGAAATTATATCATGCTTTGTGGAAGTCCAAATAGTTTTTGACATTGCTAATAATAACTATACAATTAATGAGCTACTTTTAAATAGTTAAAGAAAAAATCATGTTATTCATGAGCAAAAATTACATAGGCATAACAAAAAATAAACACAAGTGGTTTGTGCAATTAAGCCAACCCACACTAATTACCAATTATTTTCATATCTATTTCATAATTCCATTAAAAAGGGCACAAAACATGAAAAGGGGAAAAAAAAGTTGATAGAAGTGAGTAAAAAATCCCTATACCAATGGCATGTAATGTGCCCACACTCTTTCTAAAATAGATAGACAAAATGGCCTACTCTAATATGGTTTGTTGAGTTGGTACTACTGTTGTTTTTTCTCTACAAGTTTTATAGATGTTTTTTTTTAATAATAATTCTATAATATTGGCAAGTTAAAAGGGGGTCAATTGTTATTTTAGTGGAATTGACATAAAATTACTGAATTACATTATATATGTCACGAGTATACATGTGTCATGAAGGAGATAGCAAATTGTTCATTTGATTTAAGGAGATTTACGAATCTATGAGACAACCAAAGAATTTGAAAATTAAAGAGATAACAAAATATCAATCTATGATAGCTTTTGTACTATCATTGAGGCTTTCAACAACTCTTTTTTAAGACTATCATAATATAAACATTAACAATCACTAATATAAAATAAAGTGAGAATACTAACCTTTGGTTCAAGAGCACTTAGCAAATATGTGAGTGTTTTGATAAATAAAATTCACAAAAAAAAATGATGAATTCTCATAACTATCTTTGCTTATCCTAACCTTCTTTTTTATTGAATGATACTTAGAAGAGAATTCTTTTCCATATAGGTAAACATGAATATGGGGAATCTCTACACTAAGTACAAAAATTGAAAAATCTAAAATTAAATGAATGTCAAAACTCATTAAAGAATCCATATTAATAGCAAAACCAATTGCAAAGAGATTTTTAACTAAAAAAATTTCATTATATTTAAGGCTACGTGAGACCAGAAATTCCTACCAAAAAACGTTCTAATGGATTTAGGATTTTTCTTAACAAAAAGAACTTTATTATGAGATTAGAGAAGATATTTCTACTAATAAAAATTCTACTAAGTTTAAGGTCCTTATGAAAGGTGAATTATAGTTATTTAAGTCTATCTTTGAAGGTAAATACTAAAAGATTATTTAGAATAAAAAAATAGACATTATATAGTGGAAATGTTGAATAATCTCTTAAATTATCAAAGTTATTTTTGTCTGTTTAACCAAAATTAGTTGCATTGTGGTCATAGGCTTTTTTTTTTTGTATTCTTGAAAGCATCTTTAAATTACTTCTTTGAAACTAAGGTTTTGGACAACATCATGTTTGAGAAACGCCATTTAAAAGAAGTTACCATACATCATAAAGATTGCTTTTGGGTCTAAAACACAAATTTCACACTTCAATATAGTTTCCATTACAATACCATAGAAGACTTAAGCATTTGTTTTGGAAAAAAATTTAAAAATCTATTTACTAATTTTTAAAATTTTTACTTATTATTTTATTTGTATGTAAAAAATATATTTACATAATACGCATACACATTATTTTATTTTTATATGTTGTACAAACATATATGATTTGTTTAATTTACGTAGTTTTTATTGATTATATTACATTAATATTAGAACTTTAATTTTATATAATTATCTATTTTTATTTTTTAAATTCATAGTATTTTAAAAACTTTATAAACTATATCTATATATATATATATATATATATATATATATATATATATATATATATATATATATATATATTAATACCATCAAACTCCAACTCTTAAAACTTAACTCTTTTGAACCTTTTTCTTTTTTCAAGCTATCAATACCCTTAACCAAGACTTGAACTCGAAATCATTCTAGCCAAAAAGTTCAAAACTCAATAGAATCTCTTAACCCAAAACCATTTTTGGCCTTATTGCCTTAGACCTAAACATTCATAATAAACCTAACACATTGGCCCCATATAGATTCAATACTTCTTTCATTTATGAATAAAATATTGTTGGTATATTCAAATATAACATCCTTAGTCTTTTACAATAGATGATTATGACTACCAATACTTACAAAATCCAAAACAAAATTTTAGACAAAACTGTTGTTGAATATCTCATCTTAGAAATTTTAGGACAAGTGATTGTAGGACTATTATCTCACAAACCCTAAAAAATCTGAAATCCTCTAATTCATCAAAACTAGAGAAGACAATGTTCATATCCTTCATATTTTAGATGACCTAATCAAGGATGTTTTATTTGGTTATTTTTACAATTTCCTTACATTTTATTAAAGACCGTTTTTATCTTAAGGATAAAAATGCTAAACTCTTGGCAGCCACTGATGTAGAAAGCTTAATGGTTTTCAAAATTATAAAACCACTTTTCTCATTAGAATGATGCTTAGGAAAGACTCTAGCCAACCCTTTTAGAAAGAAAAATTTATTATAGGACTTCCAACATTGTTGGGAAAAAGAGTTAGAAATGCCTTATGGAATACTTTTGGAAATCCAATCCTATATGACCAACTCACTTATGGAGAATTATTTAATTATACCCAAAAGGAAGGATTCAAAATTTGTTAAGATTTGAAACTTAAAAAACATCTCAAATGAGAATTATGATAGTCTTATTCAGAAATCATAACTTTTTTTTTAGCAATTTGATTTGGGTTTCCTAAAGTCAAAACCATCCACCTTCAAACCAAAAAGAGCACTTCTAAAATACAACACCTCTCCAAATCAAGTAAAGCACCTTATTACCAAGACACCTCTTAATCCAAATTTACTTCTAAAACATCTTATAAAGTGGTCACTTATTACAAATGTGGCAAAAAAGGACCTATTTCTAAATATTACAAAATCAATAAGAAAATTCAGAACTTCAACTAGAAGAAGGCCCTCCTTAAAGCTATAAAAGGAGTCTTAAAGATCAAGAGAAGGTAGATTCTTTTAGTTACCTTTCAAAAACTCTTATTAAAGGAAAATGCTTTCAGTCAATTTTCAAAGCCTCTTACAAAAGGGGGATCCTTTTGGTCACCTTCCAAAACCTCTTACAGAAGGAAAGATCCTTCTAATCACCCTTCTAAAATATTTTACAACCCTCTCAAAAATCCCTTGTAATATATTCCTTTATTCTCTATATGTAGTCTTTAACCTAGTGTGAAATTCTACTCCTCTATTACAAAACCAAGTAAGTCATTTCCAAAATACTACAATCTCTTTTCTCTGATTCTTGTAATTTTCATATATAATATATCAGGTAGAAACTAGTAACTACTCTAATAGCTAAACTAGTAACTTCTGGTATAACAATGCTACATATTATGATAATTTCTTAGCACAATTATGTGTTTGTCATATTGTGTGTTTTGTTGCATGTCCTATTGAAAAATGTTGGCAATTGTCTTGTCATTGAAGTACCCTCTAGATCTACATCTTTAGGATATGGTTGTGGTTCTAGCAATTGAATTTCTCTTTTGATTTCATATTTTTCTGCTAGTCTCGTATGGTATGTTTAAAGGGTAGTGCCATAGCATTTCTTTGATCTTCATGTTGTAGGAAGACTTTCTAAATGTTATCCATTGCAAAGAGATAACTTAGTTGATAGTCTTATGGAAAATGGTTGAATGATAAGTTTTTTCTCTCCATTGGTGATGTTGTATTTTAAGAGACTCTTTACAATCCCTAGGGTAGGAACTCTTTAGGAGTTGTGTGGGTTGCATAAGTCTTTAAAGATAATATGGTGTTGAGCCAACTGGAGTCTTATCTGCATTAGTTATAAAGGAATAGATTCTAGATTCATAAGGATTTGTATATATTTCCTTTTTTAGAAGAGTTGGAGAACTGTCATGGCTATCTTGCAACCGAAGTATTTTGTCTGATTGGGATAGGTAAAAATAACATGGTTTAGCAAGCCCATATCTATTAGTGCTTGGGCTATCTAGATATTTCCTTTAAAGTGTATTAAATCATATTCGCCTAAATATATATTGGCCAATTGGATGCTATACACTAAGTTGCAAGGATAATATTCTTATTCAAGTAAGATTACGTTGCATATTTCTTTTTGGCAGTTTTTAAGGTTATAGATAAGTAGGTAGGAAGCATTTTGTGAAATTGAGATTTTAGGAAAGGAAAGAAGTTTTAGTTGGATTTGATTAAAATAGTTTTGGACTAATATGATTTTTTTAGAAGTTATTTTAAAGTTTTTGGGAGATGAGATTTTTTATTTTAAGAGGAAGATAAAAGAGGAAGGTCTAGGGGTAGAGGAAGAATCTAATGGGAAAGAATTCAAGTGAAATTAAAGGGGGTTTTGTAAAGGTGTTTTATGGGGATTGCAATGCAAATGCATTTATTACAGTAATTTTTATGGATGAGTTTCTAATGTTATGAGATGCAAAGTGACTTACTAAAATGTTTAACATTCTAACCGTTTGTTTTGTAGTTTTTATGTTTTAGATATTATTAAGAAGGCATTGTTTTTCCTCCAATAATTGCTTATGTAATTGATTTCTAAATACAAGATTACTACTATGGGTGAAATTTGTTAATGCATGATTTTTCTATATTAATGCTTCTGGATTCTATTGTTAAATATTTGCAAGAGAATGAAAACATTAGTTTTGGATATAAACAAATTTATTTTTTAAATATAACGGTCTAAATCTTATTCTTATAAATTGAATGAGTTATATGAGATTAAAATTTCTAGATTTTGGTTTTTCAATGAAAGGGAAAACAAACTTTAGGATTTTATTTTGAAAGAAATGCCATCATAGTCAATAGTTTAGGGAGTAATCAAATCATTCATTAATTTGATTACTAGAAATCTTCATTTTGAAATCATTTGTAGTAGAAATTTTTTCATTTGTATCTTCCAAAATTTTGAAGGAACTATTTCTTATTTGATACTATTTAAATCTGCATATTGAATATGGTAATAGCATCAATTTTAAAAACATTTGAAAAAACAAAAGTAACTTTAACCAAATATTTTTTAAAAGTTACTTGTTCAAGAACATAAAATAAGGTGGAAGTTTCTCATGCTTTTGAAGGTTTTAGGTTTCTTGAAACTTTGGTTCTTTTGGGTTAGTTTCCTTATGGTTTTCATTGTCTAAATGTTTTAAATAGAGAATTTGTAAGATTTCTTGGTCTTTTGGTTATTGAATTTGAAGTTGCTTGAGTTTTGTTTTGATGGTTTTCATTTCTTTTAAAAGGTTTTGGAGGGTTGAAGTATTTCTTTGGAGAGTTTGTTTGAACAAATTGGTTTTAAGGTCATAAGGAGATCTAGTGGTTGGAAGGGGTTTCAAAGAATTGGTTTTGAAGGATCTAAATTTTTGAGAAGTTTATCTAAGTATTCATTTTTATAAGGAAGTGTTAATAATATTCTTAACAACTTCTAAAAGAAGTTCTTAGTCTTTATTAAACATATTGAGTTGTTTGCAATTTGATTGGGTTTCAAAGAAAGAGCTTTGGATTTCATTTATTTGGAAAAGACCTTTATCTAAAGAATTTGAAAGGCTAATATTAGTGAAGTTCCCAACTTCACCCTAGGATTTACTAGTTTGTGATACTAAAAGGGGAGGTGAATAAGTATCACACTCCTTAAAAACACACTCTGATAATTTAAACCAAAGTATTATACTTATTTAATACTTTCACTCTCGTCAATACGTAGGTATGTGAACAACTTCAACCTCTTCTCAAAAGCGAACTCTTTCTCAGATTCGACTAAGGTAGATCTATTGTTACCTACTAATTACAATAGTCCCCAAAGTCACCTTTCAGACACCTTACCTATTAGACAGATTGGATGTTCTTAATTAGGTCTTCTTTAGGTTATGGGTTCAATGATACTTTAGTTGTGTTCACAACTCAATTCAAAATACAGAATGTAAATCAAAGTAAGGACACAAGAGATTTACATGGTTCTGTCAATGTGACGTACGTCCACGATGGTAGGGACTCTTTTTCTACCGAGACAATTCATTGTACTTGAGAATATCAGTGTGGTACTCCCGATGTTCACAATGTGGTTACAATGGATGTCTTAATCCTCTATTCCTTTAACTATTGCAAATACCAAGTAAGTACAATATAAAAGAGTGTCACTTACTATATCTACCCTTCTTCTAGCTTGTCTTACCTTTGTTAAATTGAATAGGTTGTTTCACTGCTACTTAGAAGTCCACCACAACACTCTTTAACATCTCTTGAAGGAATATGGAAATACGTTGCATTCTTTCCAATGCTTCATCAAATTCCTTCTCTAGATTATTTCATACAACTCTTACTTTCACTGTCTCATGGCTTGCACTCACACTTCTGGTCTGTGGTCACACAGTTTAGTCTCACGTCTCAGATCTACACTCACTTTTCTGTTCTCAAACCTTAACGTATACCAGATTTGCCCTCCTCATCTATTCACACTTCTTCGACCATCTCTTGTTTTTCCTTTTCCACTAGTGGTTTTTGGTTTTCCCATCCACCCTTCTTCAGCTATTCCTAGGTTTTCTCTCCTTTCCCGTCTTCTCTTCTATGGTCGTCTCACTTTGCCATGTCGGGTTTTTCCTTTTTTTTAGTTGGTGGTCACTAATCTTTGGCCATCTCTCTTTTACAATGGTGGCTTTCTCTCTTACGGTGATGGGTCTTCATTTTCTTTCTCACCATCAAGTCGGATCTCTCTCATCGTCTAGTCGGATCTCTCTCACTGTTTGCTCTTCATTCTACCATCTCGCCCCCCTTTTGCCGTCTCCAATTTTTCCCTTTTGCAACCCCTGTTCTGTCGTCCAACCCCTATTGCTATTTTGCTCTTTCCAATGGTATATCTTTCGTCTTATTGTCCACCCCCCCCTCAACCATCTCTGGTTTTCTCTATTTTTCTACTGACGGTCTTTGATTTGGCAGTATATGATTTTTCTCCTTCTTCCAATGGCTAGTTTGTTTCCGTATTGTCTCCTTTCTTTTTCGTTCGCTCCAATTTGGTCGTCTCCAATTTTTATCTTTTGCTGATTGTATATTTTCATCATCCACCCCTTTTTTAACTGTTCTTGTGTTTCCGCTGGTTGTTTATTTTTGTCATTTTGCTCTCCCAGTGGTGTATTTGCCCTTTTGCTCACTTTTCGGTCATCTTCTATTTTCTCTTTGCTGACGGTATATATTTCTTATCCACCATAATTGTCTTCCAATTTAGGATGTACTATATTGTGATTTACTTTCTTGCCCCTCCATATAGCTTCAAATTACTCTCTTGCCCTTCTATGTGGCTTTACTTTCTTGCCCCTCCATATAACTTCAAATTACTTGCATACTTAAATTTAGTTGACAACAATTACAATCCATATAAGACTGTGGGAACAATAATTAGACTTAGAGGTTTAGAGGACTTCAATTTTGGTAAGAGTATCTTCTTTTAGTTGAAGTTCTTATATTTCTTATCAATTTTGTAATATTTGGAAATATGTCTTTTCTTGCCTCATTTGTAACAGATGATATCTTTGAGAGGAATTTTGGAAGTAAATTTGGATTTAGAGGTTTTGGGTTTAGAAGTCTTAGAGTTTTGGTAAAAGGGTGTTTTACTTGGTTTAGATGAGGTGTTGTATTTTGCAAATGCTCTTTTGGTATAGAGGTAGATGATTTTGACTTTAGGAAACCTAAATTAAATTATTGATAGAAAGTTCACAATTTAAAATGTGACTGTTGCAATTCTTATTTGAGATGTTTTTGAAGATTTTAAATTTTTCCTTTTAAGTGTAACTAATTAATTCTTCATAAATGAGTTGATGATATGAGATTAGGTTTCCAAAAGTATTTCCTAGGGCAATTTTTATTCTTTCTCCCAATAGTGTTAGGAGTTTTGTAATAAAATCTTTTCAAAATGGTTGGTTAGAGTCTTCTTTAAGCATGGTTCTAGTGAGAAAAGTGGTTTTATAGTTTTGGAAATTATTGAGCTTTTTACACGTAAAGATGTTAAGAAGTTTAGCATTTTTAACTTTAAGATGAGAAAAGTCTTGAAAGAAATGCAAAAGAATTGTAAAAATAAGATAAGTTACTACATCCTTATTCGGGTTATCTAAACTATCAAGAATAAGAATATTTTCTTTTATGGCTTTGATAGATTAGAGAATTTTAAATTTTTGAAAGTCTATGGGATGGTAATCCTACCATCCTTTGAGTTGTCTTAAAAATATCAAAATGAGATATTCAACAATGGTTTTATCTGAGGTTTGGTTTTGAATTTTGTAAGTATTGGCAGTTATAGTAATAGGTTTTTGAGATATTTTAAAATTCAATAAGGTTTAAAAATAGAATTTTTAAAGGTAAGAGAATATTTTGGAAGAATAGTGGTTTTGAAGTTAGCCTTTTGGAGATGATTTTTTATCTTAGTTAATTGGGTTCCTAGGGTATGAAATGGGCATTTGAAAATTTATTTTTTTGAATAATCTTTTTGGAAATATTAGTTTCTTTTGGGATTTTGTAAGGAGTAAGATCGATTATATTTTATTGATGGGTAATTTTCAAATGTAGATGTTTTGTTTTAATGGCATTTTTGTCAAAGGTAGTCCATTCTTTGGTTTTGTTTCTTGAAATGACAAAATTTGAAGAATTTTGAAAAGGATAAGGAATGTTGTTTTGAGAAGCATAGATTTCAAATGAATCAAAAAATAAAATTTGAAATTTTTATTCTAAAATAAAATCATAAAACTAGTTTTGTATTTCTTGATAAATTTTTAAAAAAGTGTTTGAAAAATCATTTTTTTTTTGTATTATGATCTACATATAAATCAACATGTAAATATTTTTTTTGTTAATCTAAAAATCTTTTTCTAAAACATGAAATTTATGAGAAACATTTTCAATAATAATTGATGTAAGGGGAGAACTTGGTAGGGAATATAAATTGGGGGTGGAATATTATGTGTATAATATATTGGTATAAATTTGATGTAAATTAATATATAAAAATAAATAATAAATAATATAACAAAATAATAATATATAAAATTTTAATTTTTAAATAAAAACTTGTCGACTTGTAGGTCAACTCAAAGTTGAAACAATTCAAACATAATAACTCATAAGTGATTTAAACTAAAATTGACTTGAATCCACAATAATTTGACCTAAATCCATTGCTCTAACCCACTAAGACATTTACCAATAAGGTCAATAAACCTAAGTTGAAATAACTAATTAACTATTAAGAGATTTAAGAAAATTATTGTACTAAGCACAATGCATAAATCATTTATCTTTTTACTAGCATAATTTTATAATTTTATTATTCTTGATGTTCCAAAGATACAAATACAAAATTAATTAGACTTAAGAATTTATTATAATATTTTCCCTTTTTTTCACACTAAAATATTCTTTTTTATTTTTAGTAAGAAAGAGAAAATGAAATCTTAAGTCAAATATAACTAGTTTTAATTGTTTCTAAATGGTTGCCTTTAGGATTTGATGGCATAAGGATGCAACTCCGAAGTTGAAATGTTAGATTTTATGGATTGAAATGAAGAATGTTGTGTTTGATTTGCTTGAAAGTGCAAAACACTGTATGTTGAGCAAAAGCTTTTTACAAAGATGTAAAACATTAATAGGGAAATCATCCGTAAGAATGTCTCTAATTATAGGAGAGTTAAAGAGAGACTTATGTAATAATTTACCATTAAATTATAATTATTCAATTTTTTAAATTTTGGTCATAGTATAAAGAAGAAAAACTCATATTAGTTCCTTAATCATTAAATAAATTTTATGTTTTGGTTAGAAATGTTAGCCATTTGGAATTTGTTGTTAATTGTTACTAACTTAAGGCTGATATGGCCACTTAATCTCAATTAGTTTATAGTGTGTTTTGACAATTTTTGTTTCTCTCATTAATGAGTTATATTTTTTTTCTCTTTCTTACCCTTAGATCTTTCTCTTCACTAGCTTTATCTCTCTCACTCTTTCTCTCACATAAGATTTCTTAATAACACTATTATTGTGAAATGTTAGGATTTTAGATTTTAAAATTAAATATATTCATGCAAATATTGTAAATAACATATCTGAGTTTGTGAAATATAAAACATTAATGCATATAAAGAGTTTCTCTTAATTGGATAATTGATCCCCTTTTCTTAATTTTACCACAATCATATATCTTAGATTAAATTTTTGTGTGTATTAGAAAGAAAAAAGATCATTTATGTATATGTATGTACATAATTTTAGAATTTATTACATTAATCATTATGTGCAAACAATTATAACATATAATTGCTTATAATGTTATAATTTAATAAATTATCAACATGAATTATAACATTTATAGCCTTTTTAATTAGAATACTCCCTTCTATATGCTACAACTCAAACAATTCATTGTATAAGTCTCATTATATATATATATGAAATATAATTTCATGATGGTTTATAATAATGTTTTATAAGATTTTTCCATTAACTTTAACATAACAAAATGTATACAATCATAAGATAATAAGAAATGGATTACTTTTATGTATGCCTAACATTTTGATTGCAAAATTTTTATCTAATCTAGTATATGTTTATAAATAGATCAAGTTACCAATAATAAATGCATATAAAATTGATTCCATTTTCTTACGTTTCATATCATTCCTAGAACATTGCATGATATTGAATTTGTAATTTTTCTATATGAGAACAGATGTGTATACTTTTTCATATTGAATTTCATTATAATTTTCTCAACATAAATTTTTTTAGATAATCCTAATAATCATTATGATCTATTGTGAAATATTTTTTTGTTACATAAGATACCTCTCATATATTTTTCATTTCAAATTTTTTTGAGAGAAATATTTTAATCTCAAATGATATACTTGAATCATTAGTAACAAGCAAAATACCATTAATATATAAGACTAAAAAATGTAATGATATTATTAAACTTATTATACCATTGTTAGAAAAATTATTTCAATCCATATATTAACTTCTCAAGTCTACCCATCATTTGATCTTTATCTTATATGAGAAATCCTTCCAATTGATATATATAAACTTCCACCGTAAGATCTTTAGTAAGAAAGACAATTTTTACCTTCATCTAAAGTAACTCTAAATTATATTGAGTCATGAATGTTATAATTATCCTTATTGAATCTTTCTTTAAGTACGACTCTTTTGAGTATAACTAATAACAAGTATAATTTTATATTATCCAATATTGCCACTTGAGTTGTGTTTAGTCTATAAAATCCATTTATAGTGATGATCATGTAAAATGTCAAATTTTTTCTCCCTTGATGTTGAGTCTTTTATACTTATTTGAGTTTAATTGCACTTATTATTCTTATATTTTGATTTAGGATGCAATTAGAAGTATTAAGTGTAAAATAAAATTAGGTAATTTTGGACAGTTTTGACAATGCTTCATAATATGAGTATAACTCTTTTGTCCAAGCTCTAATTAAGATGATTTAAGATGCCATGGAAATCCTAGGAAGAGCTTTATAATTTTTATATCTGAGTTTTGAGAGATACAGGCTCTATCTAGGCTAAATTTGGGCTTGAATTTGCTGCATGTGCATTGCCATTTTAGAACATTTTTTAACTTGCAATTTTAATGTGTGGATTTAAACTCTTATTTTGAAAATTTTGGTAGATAAAGTTCCAAAAGAAGACACTATTTTCAATTGTATTAGGGTTTTTGTTGAGCTCATCTTTGATGGCTAATGTTGAATTTGTTGTCAACACCATCTCACATAGTTATATGTGTTAATTTGATATTATGAATACCATTGAAATGTAGTGAGGTCATTAGGATAAACCAGTGATGGCAGGTTAACCTTGGCCTTGAGGAGTCAACATTAATCGTGACCTTAAATTTTAAGGGTCAAGATTGACTGCTAACCATTGACTCTAAATTTTAGGAAGTTAATGTTAACCATTAACCCTAAATTTTAGGAATCAAATATGACTGTTGATTGTAGGGCAACATGTGTGAATTAACGAGAATTAATGATGATCGATGATCATGTAGCCTTAATCCCAAGGCTCTATAAATACCCTTGGGTGTCTTGCAAAAGGAAAACTAAGGGCTGTAGAAAATTGAGTGAATGGCAAGGAGAGAGGTAAGCAGTAAACCTAGGGAAAAAAAGAGGTGAACAAAAAAGAGGTAGACACCATGCAAGGTATAATTGGCCTAAAAGGAGAGAAAGAAACCAAGGGGTAATTGGCCAAAGAGAGTGCAACAGCCATTGAGGAAAGAAGGCAAGGTAGTTGACTAAAAGGAGAGCAGAAACACATCCAAGAGGCTTCCCTGCACTAGCAACATGTCTAGGAGGCTTCCCAGCAACAGCTGCATGTCTAGGATACTTCCTAGCAATAACAGCACGTCCAAGAGACTTCCCAATAGTAACAACACATCTAGGACACTTTGTAGTAGTAGCAGCAGGTCCAGGAAGGTATACCAACACTAGTAGCATGTCCCTACACGTCCAATAGGGTATACCAGCACCAACAGACATCCCTGTAGGTCTAGGAGGGTATACCAGTAGTAGTAGCACATTTCTACATATCCAGGAGGGTATACCAGCACTAGCAACACATTCCTACATGTCTAGAAGGGTATACTAGCACCAGCAACACCTCAGGAGGCTTCCTAGCAATAGAAGCACGCTTGGGAATCATGTAAAAAATCAGAATGTGCAGCAGCAGGTTTGGGAATTAGTAGCCACCAGTAGAAAATGTAGTAGCAAGTTGTGCAGCAACAGGTTTGGGAATTAAGTAGTAAACTAGCATTAGTATGTGGGGATAGCATTAGTGGCATGAGAAAACAGCTATAATGCATGGGGAGAGCAGCAGCAATGCACACGGTTAGCAGCAGCAGTGTGAGTCGATAGCAGGAGCAACATGCACGGATAGTAGGAATAGCATGTATGAACAATAGCTATAGTGCGCATAGCAGAAGGTGTAGAGACTATAAACAATAGGAGCAGTGTGCACGAATAGTAGGCACAACATGCATGGATAACAGGCATAGAGACCACAGACAGCAGACATAACTTGTGCGGACAGCGAGCACAGCATGTGCGACAGACAGCAGGTATAGCTTGCGTGGATAGCAAACACAGCTTGTAAGGACAACAAACATAGCAAGTACGAACAGTAGGCAAACATAGCAATGCGAATGGACAGTATTAACTATGCATATAGGCAGTAGCGAACAAATGCGATAGTGTGTACAGATAGCAGTGGCACCATGCGCCAACAGTAGAAGCAGCACACATGAACAGTAGTGGCAACGCATGCAGACAGCATTAGCAGTGAGCACGGACAACAACAACAACATGTATAGACAACTTTAGCATCATGGGCAACAGGTGAAACAACACTAGCAACAAAGAAAGGAGAAAATCCATATTCTGCTCTAGCAGTCTGTATACATTGAGTGATCATTTTTCATGAAAGGTTTTAATCACAAACTCTTGATAAACGTGTTGAAAAAGGGTGGGATACCCTTGGATTGATTAGGAGATCAACTCCTGGATCGGGAGATCGTTGTAAGTGATTAAGGAATAGTCCTTAAATAAGTGATTAATGAGTGATCCTTCCATACCATAATTGTATCCCTTGATAATAAGAGTGGATTATGTAATTTAGGAGTGATTCTATCACACTGTAGACATAGCTCACACATTGTGAGTGAATCACGTAAAAATTTTTATGTGTTCTTAGGTGCTTGTGCATTAATTTTTATTTGTACGATCACATTCACATAAAGAGAAAATTAAAAATTGGATCATTGGTTTTAATAAATCACAGAGGTTAAATTTGGATCAATTTGTATAAAAAAGATATCTCACACTAATTCACCCCCCTCTTTGTGTGAGACTTACAACGATCATCAATTTTATTTTATGTTCAATATTTTCCCTTACTTAGGTAAACTTGAATTTTCTTATTTAAGATTTTTTTTAAGGTTTTTAAAAAGGCCATTAGCTTATAAAGGAGGAGGTTGGTAGGTAAAGGATAACACACCATCCTATAAAACACAACCCACAATAATTGCTTCTCTTCCCTTTGCCTTGTTCCCTCTCTTTCATAATATGGTCCATGACCTTATGTGGTTAAATTTTCACACTTGGTTGAAAGAAACAAAAGCATAGGAATGAATAATCTTGAGATATAATTTGTGTTTATTGTTTGTTTATGCTTTAAGTATTGGATTTTTTTAATGCATATATTTTATGATTATCTCAATTTGATTTCTAAAAGGCCTACTAGTTGGTTCATTGTTACAATCTACTACTTAGTTAGATATCAAGTCCATAATTGTTTTATCCCTTTAATTTGTGAAGCAATTAGGCTTGATGATTTATGTTAAACCCATATTTGATGACTAATGTTGGATTTGTTGTTACTTAGTATCTTATATAATTGTTCTTATTAATTTGATGTTATAAATGCCATTGAGGAGAGGCCGTTGGGAAAAATCGTTGATGGTAGGTCAACTCTAAAGTCAATGTTGATTGTTGACCTTAAATTTTAGGGGTTAAAGTTGATTGTTGACCCTTGACTATTTACCTTAAAATTTAGGAAGTTAATGTTGACCATTGACCCTAAATTTTAGGAATCAAATTTGGCCAGCAACCATACCAAAGGAAGAAAAAGGTAGTAGCCAACTAAACCAAAGAGAAAAGAAGAAGGTAGTAGCCGACCAAACCAATCAAGGAAGAAGTTGTAGCAGCCACACCAAACCGAAGGAAACGTGTAGTAATTGCCACACCAAGGAGAGAAAAACGTGCAGCATCCACACCATGGAGATAAAAACATGCAACAGCCACACCATGGAGAAATAAATGTGTAGTAACCACCCCAAGGAGAGAAGAACATGTAGCCACACCAAGGAGAGAAAAATGTGCAGTAGCCACACTAAGGAGAGAAAAACGTGCAACAGCCATCCCAAGAAAAGAAGGACATGTAGCAACCACTAGAGAGGGATCTTGTAGCATAACCAGCAGCTTGTAACACATCCAGTAACTTGTAGCAACCGACAACAAGTGAATCAAAATTAGTAATTGCAGCAGGTGAAGCATAACTAGCAATAGTAGCAAGGGCATGTAGCAATAGTAGCAAAGGTAGCTAGTAATATCAGTAAGGGCATGCAACAATAGTAGCAAGGGCAGCTAGCAATATTAGCAAGTGTAGGCATGACTAGTAGTAGGCACAATCAACAAGTGCAGGCACGACCAATAGTAGGCACAACCAACAAGTGCAGGCATAACCAGCAAAAGGTAGCAAGTGTAAGCACCAACAACAGGAGGAAAAAACTTGCCTCGACAACAGGTCTAGTAACTTGTAGTAGCAGAGGAGAAAACATGCCTTTACAGCAAGTCCAATAGCTTGTAGCAATAAAGGAGAAAATGTGCCTTAGCAATAAGGCAGGTAGCACTAACAGTAGGTGAAGCAACCTACCAAGGTAGCAAGAGAGGTAACCTTGACAACAGGGGAAGAGAACTTGCCAAAATAGTAGGTGAGGTAGCTCCGATAGTAAGAAAAGGAACCTGCCAAGGTAGAAGTAGGTAGCCTTTTGCAGCAGAAGAGAAAACTTACCAAGGTGGAAGGAGGTAGCACTAGCAGTAAGGAGAGAATCTACAGTAGAGATAACTTATAGAGAAGAGACCAACAAAGCCTGAGCAAAGACTAGTAGTAAGGAAGGAGAAGATCCATTTTCTACAATAGCAGCTTGTGCATATTGATTGATTCTTCTCATGAAAGTGTTAGTCATTAACTTTTTAATAAACTTCGTGAAAAAGGGTGAGAGACCTTTGGAGTGATTGGGAGATCAAATCTTTGATTGGGAGATTAGTCCTTTGAGTGATTGAGAGATCAAACCTTAGAGTGATCGGGAGATCAAACTTTCATGTGATCGGGAGATCAACTCTTTAAGTGATTAGGAGATCATTGTAAGTGGTTAAAGAGTGATCCTTCCATAACATAACTGTTTTTCTTGATAACAAGAGTGGATTGTGTGATTTAAGAATGATCTTATCACACTATGAATATAGCTTATACATTGTGGGTGAACCATATAAAAATTGCTATGTGTTCTTGGGTGCTTATGTTTGATTGATATCCATACGGTTAGTCTCACCTAAAGAAGAAAGATGAAAATTAGATCATTGACTCTAACAAGTCACAGAAGTTAATCCGAAAAAATTTGTAAAAAGTGAGCATCTCACATTGATTCACCTCCTCCTCTCAATGTGAGACCTAAAAAGGTCCTCATCAATTTGTTGTGTTAAAGATTATTAAGTCTTGGGAAGGACTACAAATAGATTAAGTATAATTGCGTGTGCTAGTGTTGTCTAGCCTTATTGATCTTTCTAATTCCTAAGGCTACCATAGGATTAAACCTTTAGTGCTTATTTTTTCATTCGGTGGTAAAGGTTAATTACACCGTATATGTCCCAATTACCTATAAATAAGGAGAGATGGGAAATTGGTTTCATAATAGCATAAGATTATGATTTTTTTCTTGAATTTTTTTTAATTTGTTAGGATTTTTTATTGTTTATGAATATGACTCAATCCTTTAACTAAGGTATTAGCAATATAATCTAGAAGTAGATAAAATTTTGTGTAGGTTTAAGAGAGAAGCTTAAAGAAATATAGAAGAGGCTAACCTTGCTTTGAATTCCTTGATTGCTACCCATTTCGATTTAGAAGAGGAGGAAGTCATGGAAAAATATTAAAACGTTGAAAGAGCTTACTGCCTTTGATTTGGATAAATAACCCTTATGCATAATGTTTCCTACCTTAGATACTATTACCACTTTTGAATTAAAATCTAGACTCATACATCTATTATCTACTTTTCATGGTCTTATAGGTAAAGATCCTCATAAGCATTTATAAGAGTTTCATATCATATGCATGAGTAAGAAACTTGCAGGGGTAATTAAAAACAAATTAAATTAAGTGCCTTCTTATTTTCTTTAAAGGATTTAGCTAAGGATTAGCTTTATTATTTACCCTCTGGGAGCATTACCATATGGAATGAAATGAAGAGATTTTTTGGAGAATCATTTCCTAACTTCAAGATGGTCAACATTTGAAAAGATATAAATGATGTAAGGCAATATAGTGGAGAGTTCTTATACGAATATTAGGAACATTTCAAGAAATTGTGTGAAATCTATCCCCATCATCAAATTAATGAGCAGCTTTGAGTGATTGGGAGATAAACATATCTAGTGATTAAGAGATCAAACCTTAAAGTGATTGGGAGACCAACTTTCAAGTGATCGAGAGATCAACTCTTTAAGTGATTGGGAGATCATTATAAGTGGTTAAGGAGTGATCCTTCCACAACATAAATGTATCTCTTGATAACAAGAGTGGATTGCGTGATTTAGGACTGATCTTATTACACTATGAATGTAGCTCATACATTGTGGGTGAACCACGTAAACATTGCTATGTGTTCTTGGGTGATTGTTTTTGATTGATATCTATTCAATCACTTTCACCTAAAGAAGAAAGATAAAAATTAAATCATTGACTCTAACAAGTCACAAAACTTAATCCAAAAAGATTTGTAAAAAGTGAACATCTCGCATTGATTCACCTCCTCCTTCTCTTAATGTGAGACCTAAAAAGGTCCTATCAATTTGTTGTATCAAAGATTATTAAGTCTTGGGATAGATTAAGTATAACTGTGTGTGCTAGTGTTGTCTAGCCTTATTGATGTTTCTAATTCCTAAGGCTACCATAGGATTAAACCTTTAGTGCTTATCTTTTTTTCATTCAGTGGTTAAGGTTAATTACACCATATGTGTCCCAATTAACTACAAATAAGGAGAGATGGTAAATTGGTTACACAACAGCATAAGATTATGATTTTTTTCTCGAATGTTTTTAAATTTGGTAGGATTTTTTTTTTATTGTTTATGAATATGACTCAATACTTTAACTCAGGTATTAGCAATATAATCTAGAAGTAGATAAAATTTTGTGTAGGTTAAAAAGAGAGGCTTAAAGAAATATAGAAGAGGCCAACCTTGCTCTTAATTCCTTGATTGCTACCCATTTTGATTAAGAAGAGGAGGAAGTCATGGCTCCACTTACAGCATTAGTCATGCTTCTACAATTGGTATGAGGCCCTCATAAAAGTACTAGACAAGCAACTGCTCATTAAAACTCTTGATATTATGAGAAACTTATTTACAAATATGGTGGCCAATTTCCAACAATTTGGCACTAGGCTTGAGTGCATACCTAGGTGTGTTAATGAGGTAAATATTGCCTCCTAGAGCAACAAATTACAAGTTTAACTTCTCTTGTTCATCAAATAGCTGTAAGTCAAATGCAAATGACAAAGTTATGTTTGGTATGTTTGGTAGTTGGGCACCTAATCAATAAGTGCCTAACTCTTTAAGAGTAGTTTATGGAGCAAATAAATCAAGTGGATGGTTTTCTTGAATAACCAAAAAGAAAGTATGATCCATATTTTACTATGTATAACTTAGGATAAAGAGGTCATCTTAATTTAGCTATGAGAATATGAAAGTAAGCTAGCTTGTAAATCAAAACTACCCAACATTCCAACTTTACAAGCAACCATATCCCCTATGACAATAATTGGACCAAGTTTTTAATTCTAGTATGTCTTTAGAAGTATAATTAAGTCCTTTGCCACTAATACTCTACAATTTCAATAAAAGACAAGAGCCAGCATTAAAAATTTGGAGAATCAAATGGGCCAAATGGCAATTGTTGTTACACAAAAAGTTCAAGGAAATTACCATTTTTAATAATAGTGAATCTAAGAAAAAATGTGAATGCAACCATTTTGAAAAGTGATAAAGAGCTTGAGATTCCAATATAAGTAGCCCCATATCATTGAAGTAAGAAAAGGAGAAAAACATCATCGAAGATGAGAACATTACTAATGACGATGATGTACCTAAGCGTAAGTTTCCATCTCTTTTTTATTATAAACCAATCCTCCTTTTTCCTTAAACTTTGATAGAAAATAGGACATATAAGCAATATAGTGATTTATATGAGACTTCTCACAAATGTGAGGTGAATATTTCACTTTTAGATGCTATTAAACAAGTGTCTTGTTATGCCAAAATTTTGAAAGAATTGTATACATATAAGAGAAAACAACAACTAAAAAGTCATGACAAGGTAAGAATTAGTGAAAATGTGTTTGCTATCATTCAAAGAAAACTTATTATCCCTTGTATGATAAGTAACACTAGTTAAAGGTCATGATAAATTTATGAGCTTTTATTAGTGTCATGCCATATTTTATCTATACATTTTTTAAACTTGGACCTTTAAATGAAATTGGTATTGTGATTCAACTAACTAATAGATCTAATGCCTATCCTAAGGAAGTAGTTAAAGATTTTCTTGTGCAAGTAATGATTTAGTTTTTCCTATTAATTTTTATGTACTTAACTTGGAAAATGGTGATCAAACTGCTTTTATTTTGTTAGATAGACCATTCTTAAAGACATCTAGGACTAAAATAGATGTTCATGGTGGCACACTTATTATGAAATTTAATAGTGTTATTAAGTTCAATATTTATAATACTATAAAATATGGTAACTCTATTTCTTCTATTTATGCAATTAATTCTTTAACAAAAAAAGTCTTTGAACTTAATGAAAAGATGGATTAGAAGTTGCAATTAATGAGCAACTTAAGAAAGAGGATGAGGAGTTAGCATTGATTACTAAGTTATAAGAATCTATTGTAGCATTGAATGATTCTGCAATGTCTTAATAATCAAGTAATGATCTTTATATTATGTTATTAGTTTCTAATGAGAGGCTTTTACCCTTTATTTTATAGGCCTCCATTCCTGATTTAAAGCCTTTCCCCATTTACCTTAAGTATATATTCTTTGGAGATAGAGGGAGGTTACCAGTGATCATTACTAGTAAACTTAATACATAATAAAACGGAAGGCTTATGAAGGTCCTTAAGGAGTAATGACAACTATTGGTTGGACAATTGTAGATATCAAAGGAATTAGCCTATCAACATATGTGCACTATGTCTTACTTGAGGAGGGAGTGAAACCTTCCTATTAACTACAAAGGAGATTAAACCCACTTATAATGGATGTAGTGAGGAAAAAGATCCTCAAACTTCATGGAGTTAGGGTAATTTATCCTATTTTAAATAGTAATTTGGCTAGTCCAGTTCTAGTGGTTCTTAAAAAGATAGGAATAATAGTTATGAAAAAATAAAATAAGGAATTAGTCCCCACCTATGTTTAGAATAGATGGTGGGTTTGTATAGATTATAGAAAATTAAATGTGGTAACCTACAATAACCACTTTCCTTTACCTTTTATTGATCAAATACTTGGAAGGTTAGGTAGTCATTCTTACTATTGTCTTCTTAAGGTATTTTTAGATTGTAATTACTTCATTAGATCAAGAAAAGATGACTTTTACATGCCTTTTTGGGACTTTTGTATATTATCACATGCCCTTTGGTCTGTGCAATGCCCCAATTACTTTCTAATGGTGTATGGTTAGTATATTTTCAAATTATATTAAGCAATCATAGAAGTATTCATGGATGATGTTATTGTTTATAAAGATTCTTTTGATTATTGTTTGCATAACCTTATTCTTTACAGATGCATAAGATTAATTTTGTGTTAAATTCTGAAAAATGTCATTTTATGGTTGAACAAGTCATGTCATTTAATCCAAGGGGATTAAGGTAAATAAAACTAAATTTGATATTATTCAACCTTTACCTTATCCCACTAGTGTGCAGGAAGTTCATTCCTTTTCTTGAACATGTAGGTTTTATCAAAAATTCATCTAGAACTTCTCTAAAATAGCATTATTTAGCTTTTTCTCTAATTATTTAGCCTCATAATTGGAACCTTCCTTTTTAGATAATATATGATACAAGAGACTATGCAATGGGTACTATTTTAGGTTAAAAAAAATTAGAAAAGCATCTTATGCTATTTACTATGCCTCTAGGACTTTGAATGATAGATAAAGAAATTATTCTACCATTGAAAAGGAGCTTTTAACTATTGTTTGTGCTTCAGAAAAGTTTTGATATTATTTGCTAGAGACTAAAGATATTGTTTACTTTAATCATGTTGCTCTTAATTATTTGATGACAAAGAAAGAGGTGAAACCAAGATTGATAAGATGGATACTTCTCTTGGGTAAATTTGATTTGGAGATCAGAGATAAAAAAAAAAAAAAAAGGACAGAGAATCACATTACAAATCACTTTAGTCATCTAGTTTACGTAGAAGATAAACTTCATTTATAGGAGACATTCTTGATAAGCAATTATTCTCCATAAATGTGACATTGCCTTGGTATGCAAATATTATAAATTATTTGGTTACATACAAATTACCTCATGGATTGTTTAAGACTCAAATAAATAAGCTTAATAGTGATGCCAAATACTATGTGTGAGATAACCCATACTTGTTGATATATTATGCTAATCAAGTAATAAGAAGGTGTGTTCCAAAAAATGAAATTAATTATATTCTCACCATTTGTCACTCACACTTGTAAAAGCCACTTTGGAGCAAAAAGGATGACAAAGTGCTTGAATGTGATTTTTACTAGCCATATTTATTTCTTTTGTAAGTTGTGCAATCATTGTCAAAAAATAGGTAATATATCCCACTTTGTCTGAAAAAAATCTCTTGGTTCTCCTAAGTTATAATTTCTTTAATTGAGAATTGTAAACCCTCACTTTAGCATGATAACTTGATACATACATATGTTATAGATTTGCTTTTCACTTGTTTCATAATTCAAATGATGCTTTAGGAACAACTTTTGATAAAGCTTTATTAAGACATACATTGTAGTTTGCAAGACTTCACTCCATAAGTTTAATGGAAGATTAGGATTACTAATCATGTTTCTCACCATGTCTATAAATGTGTGGTATTCTTTCAACTATACCATTTTATTAAGATATACTTAGAGTGGTATATTATGCAATAATACTCTTCTATTTAAGGAACTTAGTAAAGAACTTTCATATGTCTCATCTCTGTATATCTCCCACGATACACTCTCTGTCATTGGTAGATCTTACAATTTTGATTTTTATCCTTTTGTTTTTCTACTTTAGTTTTATATGTTTTGAAAGCATCAAATGCTTTAGCTTTATTAAACAATAAGTAAGGATATATAAATCTTATATGGTCATCAATAAATGAGATAAAATATCTCTAACTATTAAGACAAAGAGTGAAAATTGGTCCACAGATGTTTGTATGGATAATCTTAAGAATTTCTAAACTTCTCTTGGCACCTTTAGTATTATTTTTGATTTGCTTACACTTTATACAATCCATACAAGTACCAAAATTTGTAAAGTTAAGAGTTATTAAAATTCCATCATATACAAGCCTTTTTATTCTCTCTAGAGTTGTATGGCCTAATCTTTTATACCATAATTGAGAAAATTGCTTATTAAATATACATGTCTTTGTACCAATATTGTCATGTAATGTAGTATTGCATTCTTGATTGGAGTTTAAATCAAATTTATATCAACCATCAACCATATATCCAAAACCAACAATAATTTTATTTTGTAAAATACTAAAATTATAACACTTAAAAATAAATTGATACCAACAAAAGCTACTTTAGAAATAAAAACTAAATTCCTAAAGAATGATGAAACCTAAAAAGTGTTTTAAAAGTCTAAAATAAATCCAAATTTTTAAACTAAATGATAAATCCTTATAATTTTAACATGGGAACACATTTAATTTCCCTAATAGATGTGTTCCTTTTTTTTTAGCTTTCTTAGCTTCTAAAAGCCTTGCTTAGTATTGGCAACATGTGTTATAGAATCAATCCACCATGTATTATTTGAAGTATTGACAAAAGAGATTAATGATGCATTAAAGACATAAGAGTACCTTTCTTTGTTAGCCATGCATTACACTTGAGGCAAGCTTTCTTCAATTATCTATGTTTTCTGTAGAAGAAGCATGCACATTGATTGCCATTTTTCTTTACCGACATATTTGCATTTTTCTTTTAATATAAAGTACCCTTACCTTATTTGTCTTTTGTCTTTTCTTTAACTGTAAGATCAATGCTTTCTAAATTGTCATACTTTATTCTTTCATCCTTATAAAAACACATGGTTAGAAGTTTATTAATTAACCTTTTTTTCCTTATATGCATTATATGATATCTTAAAAGGCATAAATGCAAGAAGAAAAGAATTTAGGATAAAATGTACAAAAGGTTTTAGATATGTCAATATCCAAGATCTTAAGCAACAATGCTTCTCATTTCTTTAATGTTTTCATATACACTTTTAGAATTGTAAAAATTCTTTGCTGAAAGTTCCTTCATTAAGGTGTTAGCCAATGCCTTATCTAATTTTACGAATTATTTCTCAATAGTTTTCATGAAATCCTTGGCTTTATCTTTACCATGAATAAAGCACTTAATGCTTTTATTAATGTAAGAATTAATAATCATTAAGCTAATGTAATTGGGATACTTTTACTTATCATAAGTATCTTTTTGAGTCAATGTACTTCATTCCATACACATATAAGGTTAATTACTATAAAAGAACAAATCAATATCCATGCACCTTAAATTCAAAAGGGCTATTTTTTTCAAACTATAAAATTGTCACTAAATAATGTTGAAATATAAGCATGATCATTATAATAAGCAATAAGAACAACTAGATTAAATAAGAAATATAAATATAAATTCAAAACGTAGAAGTTTTGAATTTATATTTATATTTCTTATTTAATCTAGTTGTTTATTGAAGTTCCCAACTTCTCCCTAGGATCTACTAGTTTGTGATACTGAGAGTGGGGTGAATCAGTATCACCACAATTCGCAGGTAAGTGAACAACTTTAGCCTCTTTTTAAAAGTGAACACTTTCTCAGACTTGACTAAGGTAGATCTATTGCTACCTACTAATCACAATAGTCCCCAAAGTCACCTTTCAGACACCTTGCCTAATAGATAATTCAGATGTTCTTATTTAGATCTTCGTTAGGTTATGGGTTGGCTGATACTTTAACTGTGTTCACAACTTAATTCAAAAAATAGAATGTAAAGCAAATTAAGGATACACGAGATTTATGTGGTTCCGTTAACATGACGTACATCCACGGTGGTAGGGACTCTCCCTTATTGAGACTATCCACTATACTTAAGAATTCCAGTTACAATGGATGTTTTAATCCTCTGCTCCTTTCACTATTGCAGTTACTAAGCCAGTACAATACAAAGAGTGTCACTTACTGTGTCTACCCTTCTTCTAGCTTGTCTTACCTTTATTGAATTGAAATGCTGCTCCATTGCCACTTAGAAGTTCATTGTAATGCTCTCTAACATCTCTTAAGAAGAAATTTGGAAATATGTTGAGTTCTTTCCAATGCTTTGCCGAATTCCTTCTAAGTTGTCTCACATAGCTCCTACTTTCACTATCTCATAGTCTCACCCATCTCCTATTTCACGTCTCAAAGCATGCGTCACATTTTTGGTTTGGCGTTACACGTCTCACATATGTTTCTAGCTTGCACCCTTTGCCGGTCACACACCTCACGCACGCTTTTGGTTTGGCGTTTCACGTCTTACGTACATTTCTGGTTTATATGCCTTACTAGTCACACGCCTTACCACCATTTCTAGTTTACACTTGTTCGTTTCACACCATTGGATAGCTTGGTTTGCTCTCCTGGTGGTCTCCTCTTTCAAGGTTTCTCCTCTCTTCCCTTACAGATGGTGTGCTATCTTCTTTCTTACATGAGTCATATAGTTTTCTCCAACCGTCACACCTCTTTGCCGTGTGTTCTCCCTTGCTGTCCAGCCTTGCTTTGGCCGTTCTCCTCCTTGCTTGGCCATCTACCCCTTTGTCATTGGTTGTGTTTGGCCATGTAAATTGGTTTAGACGTTTACCTTGTTTAGCCGTGCAGGTTGTTGTGGACATTCACCTTTGGTTGGTCGGTTGTCTCCCTTTGGCTATCCCTTTGTGTTTTATCATCCAACACCTTCTGATTTGTGATTTATCGTTCACCTTTGGTTGTTGTCCAACTGTGTTTTCCTTTTTTTTTTCTCTCTTTGGCTAGTCACCCTTTGTGTTTTGCCGTCTAGCACCTTCTGATTTGTGATTTGCCGTTCAACTTTGGTTGCTGTCCAGCCATGTCTTCTCCTTTACAAGTGGTGGTTTGTCGTTTTCTCCCTTATGTTTGCCAAGTGGTTTGCTTTGGACATTTTTTTGTTTGGCCAGCTCCTTCCTCACATTTTTTCTCTTTGGTTGGCTAGTTGTCTAGGTTTTCTGTCTATTTTGCTCAATTGTCGACTTCTATTCTGTTGTTTTTTAATGACCTTTATATACTCCTCCATGAAACCCTAATAGGGCTTACTTGCGGTGAATATACTGTCTTACCCTTCTATGTGGCTTTTACATTCTTGCCCCTTCATGTGGCTTTTACCTTCATGTCCTTCTATATGGTTTTACTTTCTTACACACTTAAGCCTAGTTGACAACAATTACAACTCATATAAGGCTGTGAGAACAACATTTATATATATATACTTTATAATAAAACTAAGAATTAGACATTAAAATATAAAATTTTCATACCTGTGAACATAGGAAAATATAATTTTAATGTCTAATTCAATATCTTATTCCATATAATTTATTAAAATAAAAACCTTTTTTATAATAACAAGTAATTTATTTAAAAAAATTAACCATAACTCTTATATATCATTTATAGTTTATTAACTATATTTTCTTATAATTTCTTTGCAAATTACTAATATTACAATAATTTAAGATATTATGATTACTCTTAAATCATTATGATATTCCTTATAATGATTTTTCATACCAATACAATTAAAAGATTTATCATATGTATATATATATATATATGGGTTTTTAATAGGCTGGCTATAATCTACCAAGATTTTAAAACATTCTTTTTGAGTAAAACTAATCAATTGGACATAGGTCAAATGATTATATGGAATGGGATTTCCAAAATTTTTTTTATTAGTTTTGTGGACTCTTTCTCCCAAAACGGTTAAGAATCTTGTAAAAATCTTTTCTTTCCAAAAGGCTAGTTAGAATCTTCTCTAAGTATAATTCTAGTTAAAAAAGTAGTTTTGTAATTTTGAAAATCACTAAGTTTTTTGCAATGGAGATTAAATAGTAACTTAGCATTTTGGTCTTTTAGGTAAGTTGGGTCACCAACAAAATGTAAAGAAATAGCAAGAATGAGACAAGTTACAGCATCCTCAATAATGTTTCCCAACAAGTCAAAGATGAGAACTTGGTCTTCAATGGTTTTGATGGCTTGGAGGATTTCTATACCACACAAGCAAAAATAGTAATATAGTAATAAGAATAGTAACATTAGTGACAAGCAAAACAAGTTACAAATATTATTAAATTAGTATAATAAAGGGCATTGTTATACCAAAAGTCACTTAGGCACTTATGGCTTTTAGAGTGGTTACTAGTTTCTAGCCAATATACTATACTAAAAATAGAAGTATAGTTTGAAAACTAATAAAGAATTGTGAAAACTTGGGGAAGAGAATTGCATAATTAGGGTTTATAGGGAAGGAAGAGATATTTTACAAGTGATTACAGAGTTTTTAAGGATTTCTAAGTGGATTGATATGCTAATGCCTACTTTAAGAGATAAGGTTCCCTTTTATAGGAGGGGGGAGGAGCCTTCTAGAGCCTAGGCCTCTAGCTTGTTTAAGTCCATTGAAAGTTGTTTTGTTGTGTTGTGGAGCTGTTAGTTATGAGCAACTGTTTGTTTACACCAAAAGTTGTTAGAACTTGAGGATTGCGAAAAGGTTATGTTTATTGGAGATTTTAGACCTATTTTGGTTTGGGCAAATAGAGATTAGGTTTGTATTAGGTTTTTCATTATTACAAAGTATTCTTCTTTAATTAAGGCCAAGGTTAACAAGGCACTAGCATGGGATTTTTGGGCTAAAAAGGTTGTATTTGAGGGTTTTATATTTAGTGGGTTTGGAATTTAAGATTAGGCTTTTCTTAACTAAGCTTAGATTATGAATTTGTATAGAGATTCAAAAAAATTTAAAGGAATCTCACTATTTAAGTATGAATCTTTTAGTAATAGTATGAGTATTTTCTTGGACTTGATATTTGAAATTCCAAATCATGACCTAAGGCATAAAAAATTTGTTGTAAAAAGGAATGGGGATGGAAATCTTTTTTCAAGGTTGGTAGGTTGGTATTTTGTTTTGAATAGTTGGTATCCTTCTTTGACCTAAAGTGGAAGAATGTCTTTAACTAGTCTAAGGAAAGTCCAATATTATTTGAACCAATTTACAGTGTAGGAGTAATCATTCTTATGGCTAAAGTAGATTAACTAGGAATGACTTCCTCTTTGATTTTGGAGAAGGAAAGTACCAAGCTTGTTAATAATCCCAATATTTAAAATATAAACAATGGATCACTAATATTTTGAAGTTTGGAGGGATGGTTTTTGATTTTACAGGATACTTTTCCTTACTTTCCCTATTCATAAGGACTTAGTATTTTTAAGATGTAACAAGTTGAATAGGTAGGGTCCTTATGGATTTTATCAATATGAAAATGTTTAAATTTGGTAAATTTGGTGATTTCAAGGATTGTCATTGAATAGCATCGAGTTTTGTTAGATCTACAAGTCGAAATACTAATTTGGTGGGAAAATTTTTGAAATGGCTACCATAAGGTTTGGGTTAAAAAATCCTAATTCTACATGAAGGTTATTTTGAAATTTTAGTTTTTCAAAATATTTTGAGGAGGATTTTGTGTGAAAATGACTTATGAAAATTTTGTTGGATTTTGACAAACAATTTAGGATAAGGTTCCTACCTTAAGATTTGGAAGAACTTTACCTTATAAGGCTCTCTTTGCTTTTTCTAGTATGGGAAAAGCTCTTTAATGCCTAAAAATTCCTCTATCCATTTTTGTATCCTTCATTATTTGAAGGTAAATCCTATTTCCATATGAGCTATGTTTTGTTGGATTTAGGGCTATTTTTCTTCATATTCCTATAGCAATTTAGCCCAAGTTTTAATGGTTTTTACCAAGATTATTTGGATAGGTGTTTGGGATTTTGGACATTCATCTTGGGTTATAAGGGTTATAAGGGTTTTACTCTTATTCTTAGACTTCTTTAGCATTTTGGGCCTATTTTGGAGGAATTTTCTGATTAGAAAGTCTGAAATAAAATTCTTTTTCCCATTTATATATTCAATATTAAAATAAAAAATAGATGAAATAACTTGTCATTGTGCAAAGATATGTCTTAAAGCAATATTTTGAACATCTTTCTATAAAACTTGTCTAGCAAATTTGTAATCAATCCACAAGAAAAATTTTTGATTTAATAAATCACTTTGGAATTTTGAAATGCATAAAACAATAAAAAACTTTTAATAGTAAAATAATTTTTCTGAGTATCATTCCAATGAGTTAAAGTAAACTGGATTATTTGTTTCTTTCCATTTGAAACTTGTTTAAGAATACCTTCATACCCTAGATTAGAGACATCAATTTCTACAATTTCTGGAAATGAAGGATTTGCAATATAGAGACAAGGTATGGTTCTAACCAACAATTTGATTTTTTTTGAATGAAGGAGTATGTTGAGGTGTCTAAAGGACTAGATTTTTCTTAAACCTATCATTTAAAGGTTTGGATATCTTATTAATGTTTGGGATAAAATCTAAAACATAATTTAGACTTCTTCAAAACTTTTGAAGTTAGGTTTTATTTAAGATAGTACAATGAAATATTTTAGCAAAGATAAGAGATCGTTTTATAGGAGTTATGGTTCCCTATAAGATATAATGGCCAAGAAATTTAATTTTGATTTGGAACAGGGAGATGTTTAACTAAAAAATGATAGGTCCATTTTGCTTAATAATAGAAATAAATTTTTGTAACTATTTGAAATGTTGATAAATGAATTTTGAAAAATAAGAACATCATCAATATAAACAATGCATAATTCAAATACAGTTGAAAAATATCATTCACAATTTTTTGAAATTTAAATAAAGTATTTTTCAAACCAAATGGCATGACATTCCATTCAAATTGACTAAATAGAATAGTGAATGTAGTTTTGTAACGATCTTTTGTATGAACTTAAATTTGCTAAATTCCTAGCTTCATGTCAAATTTTGAAAAAAAAATAAAGGTTGAATGCAATATTTGTAAATGGTCTTTTTTATTAGGGATGGGCACCTAATCCATTTGAGAGTTTTGTTTAAGGGTTTGTAATTAGTTATTAACCTGGGTTATGCTTTTATAGGAATTTGTTTTCTATTAAAGCTTGGTTCATAAGGCAAGTCAACTATATGCTATTTCCTATGCCAAAAAGTATTTGAGAGGTCAAAACAACATTGTTGCTAAATTTGATTTTGAACATCAAAGATCTTCTTTTGAACAAAAGGAATTTAAAATTGACTGTGAATTTGCTAAAAAAAAATGGTGCACCCAGGTTAGCAATTAATTACAAACCCTTAAACAAAATCCTCAAATGGATTAGGTACTTAATCCCTAATAAGGACCTTTTACAAAGATGACATTCATCCTTTATTTTTTTCAAATTTTGACATAAAGTCAAGATTTTGGCAAATTTAAATTCATCCAAAAGACCATTACAAAATTACATTCATTATTACATTTAGTCAATTTAAATGGAATGTCATCCAATTTAGTTTAAAAATACTCCTTTTAAATTTCAAAGAATTATAATTGATATTTTTGAACTATATTTTTAATTATGCATTGTCTATATTAATAATGTTCTTATTTTTCAAAATCCATTAATCAACATTTTAAACACCTATAAATATTTATTTCTATTATTGAATAAAATAGACCTATCATTTCTCAATCAAACATCTCTTTTATTCCAAACCAAAATTAAATTTCTTGGCCGTTATATCTTGTAGGGAACCATAACTCCCATAGAAAGATCATTTGTTTTTGTTGAGAAATTTCTTGAAAAATATTAGATAAAACCTAACTTCAAAGGTTTTTAAGAAGTGTGAATTATGTTTTAGACTTTGTCCTTAACATAAACAAGATATCCAAACCCTTACATGATAGACTTAAGAAAAATCTAATCCCTTGGACACCTCTACACACTACCTTTATCCAAAAAATCAAATCTTTAGTTAGAACCATGCCTTGTCTCCATATTGCAAATCCTTTTATTCCAAAGACTATAAAAATTGATGCCTCTAATCTAGGATATGAGATATTCTCAAGTAGGTTTTAATGGAAAAGAACAAATACTCTAGTTTAGAATGAGACTAAGAAAAATTATTTTATTATTAAAAAAGAAATTCATTCTATTGTTTTATGCATTTTAAAATTTCAAAGTGATTTATTAGATCAAAAATTTTTCTTGTATATTAATTACAAACCTCCCAAAGAAGTTTTACAAAAAGGTGTTCAAAATATGTCATTTTGAACTTTCTAACTAGGAAATTCTTCCAAAATAGACCTCTTAATGTTAAAGAAGTCCATGAATAAGGCTAAAACTCCTATAACCTAAGAAAAGAGTCCAAAATGCCAAACACTTGTCCAAATAACCTCAACAAAATCCATTAAAAATTGGGTTAAATTGTTACAAGAAGATGAAGAAAAACAACTCCAAATCCAATAAAGCATAGCTCTCGTGGAAAAAGAAGCATTAGGATTTGCCTCCAAACAATTACAAATACAGAAATAAATAGAGGAACTTTCAACCATTAAAGGCCCTCTTCCCATAATAGAAAAAAATAAAAATAGCCTTCAAAGGTAGGAACCTTATCCCAAACTATTTCTCAAAATCCAACTAGTTTTTAACAAGTCATTTTCACATAAACCCTTACTTTAAAACCCTCCTTAAAATATTTTTAAAAACCAAAATTTCAAAATATCCTTCTTGTAAAATAAGGATTTTTTGACCCAAACCCTATAGTAGCCATTTAAAACATTTTCCCACTAAATTGGTATTTCAAAATTGTAGATCTTACAAAACCCCAATCTTATTATATGTCAATCCTTGAAATTACCAAATTTTGCCAACTTTAAACATTTTTATGTTAATAAAATCTACAAGCACCTTGCTTATTCAACTTGACATATCTATAAAATACTAAGTCCTCACGAATAGGGATAAGACCTCTTAAAACCAAAAACCATCCCTTCAAACTTTAAAACCTTCATAACCCATTGTTAGGCTAATACCAACAAAATAAATTGAGTGAAAAAATATAGACAATCAATAAATATAGACTTGTGGTTGCAAAAAATATAATTTTATAATATTGACTAAACCTTCTAGCCTATAATCTGATAATTTTCAAAAGTATGCATTAATGGTTTACAAGTTCTCTTTTTATAGGTTAGGATAGGAAGCATATTAGTTATCAATATTTATCAACTTCCTTTCATCAATGTAAGTGGTTGTAATTAGTTTAAATTCAAACTAATTATTATGATAATCGAATAATTATTCTTTTAATTATCATCTTTAAAAAATATATTTTTATATTTATTTCTAATAATGTGGATCTCTTCAAGGATAATTTTAACACCCAATACAATCACAATCCCACTATAAGATATTCATGGTTCTTAGCAAGGCTGTTAACCTTTACCATTGAATAAGATAATTTGTTAATAGAATTTGCTTCCTGCAAACATTTATATTTTTTAGGCATAAAAAATTCTTAATTTTTTGTTTGGAAGATTTTGTGAGACCTTCCTTTCTTTCCTAATTAACACCATATATTTCCCTTTTTTATGCAATCCTTTTTGCCAAGTTATCTTTTTCTTTTTAACTTTATCATAAGCTCTAACAAATTTTTTGAATCAAATTATTGGTCCCAGATAGGATTGTAACAACATTATGGACCATAATCACTAATAGCAATCGTTAGAAAATAATTACTAAAAATAATTATTTATGATTCAAAATAAATTGAGTAAAAAATATACCTTCAATGATATTGATAATCAATGAATATAGACCTGTGGTTGCAAAAATACAATTTTGTAATACTAACTAAACCTTCTAGCAACTTGATATTTTTAGAAGCACACATCAATGGTTCACATGTTTTTATTTTTATAAGTTAAGGAATATGTCAATTGTTTATCTTTATCCAGCTTTCTTTCATCAAGATAAGTAGTTGTAAGTAGTTTAAACTCAAACTAGCTATTATGATGATTAACTAATTATTTTCTTAATGTGGGCTATCTCAAGGATAATTTTAACACCTAAAGCAATGATAGTTCCACCATAAGATATTCATGGTTCTTTGCAAGGTTGTTAAACTTTGTCATTGAGTAAGATAATGTGTTATCAAAATTTACTTCTTGCAAGCTATTAACTTTTTGGGCACACAGAATTTTTTATTTTTTATTTGGAAGACTTTTATATTGCCTTCTTTTCCCAATTAGCACTACATAATTCCCTTTTTTTTTATGCAATCCATTTTCTTGAGCATTTTTTTTCTAGCTTTGTCATAATCTCTAGCAAATTTTTTGGCATCAAATTATTAGTCCTAAACAAGTTTATAGCAATAATATAGACCTTAGCTCCTAAACTAAATAATCTAGTTATTAAGTTAATCTAAAAGCCTATGCAAGGGTTCTTAAGAATATCCTCTCTAACTTCGTAAGGAAGTTTGGTAGCATTAAGATTTACTATTTATTGTGCATTCTAAAAATTATTTAAATTGTTGTATTTATATATGTATACTATAAAAGCTTTTAATTATATTGATATGAAAAAAGAGATCAATCATAATAGTAATGATAATAACACCAAAATCATATTATGATTATAATCAATATAATTGAAAATATGCTCTAATACCAATTGTGACCAAAACATTTGGTGAAAATTATTATTTATGAATTAAAATAAATTGAGTAGAAAATGTACCTCTAATCATATTGATCAACAATCAATTAATATAGATATATAGTTGTAAAAATACAATTTTGTGGTACTAACTAAACCTTTTAGCCAATAACCTAATATTATTTCAAAGCATACAATAATAATTCACAAGTTTTCCTTTTTATAGACTAAAGGCCTTGTTAACTTTTATTTAACTTCCTTCCATTAAGGCAAGTGGTTGTAATTGATTTAAACTTAAACTAGTTATTATAATAATTAATTAATTATTATTTAATTATTATCTTAACAAATAATTATTTTTATATTTATTTCTAATCATATGAGTCACCTTAAGGATAATTTCAACACCTAAGACAATGATAGTTTCACTATAAGATATTCATGGTTTTTAGTAAGGTTACCAACCTCTATCATTAAATAAGATAAGTTACCAGAATTTGTTTCTTGCAAGTTATTATATCTTTTGGGCACACAAAATTCTTATTTTTTTGTTTGGAAGATTTTTATGGTGCCTTCTCTCTCTCTCTTAAATTAACACAACAAATTTCACTTTTTTTATGCAATTCTTTTTGTCAAGTTTTTCTTTTCTTTTTTTTTTTTTGACTTTATCATAATCTCTATCAAATTTTTAGTATCAAGTTATTATTCTTAGACAAGCTTGTAGCAACATCATAGGTCTTAGTTCCTAACCTAAATAATTTAATTGTTAAGTTGATTTAAAAGCCTATTTAAGGATTTTTAAGAATATCCTCTATTGCTTTACAAGGAAGCCTAATAGCATCAAGATTTACAATTTATGGTATATTCAGACAATTATTTAAATTGTGTACTTAGAGGATTATTTAAATTATTGTATATATATGTATACAATAAAAGTTTTTAAGTATATTGGTATGAAAAAATAAATCAATCATAATAGCAATCATAATGACTAAAAATGGGTTTTGATACCCATTGTGAGAATATAATTACTAGAAACAATTGTTTATAAATCAAAATAAATTGAGTGAAAAATGTACATCAAACAATATTAACTATCAATTAATGAATATAAACTTACAACTACAAAAATACAATTTTGTAATATTTACTAAACCTTCTATCTTATAACCTAATAATTTTCAAAACCATACATTAATCATTTATAAGTTTCTCTTTTTATGGGCTAGGTTAGGGGCCATATTAGTTATTAATCTTTATCTAGGTTTTCCTTTTTATAGATTAAGGACCATATCAATTGTTAATTTTTATCTAACATCCTTCCATCAAGGTAAGTGGTTGTAATTAGTTTAAACTCAAATTAGCTATTATGATAATTAATTAATTATTCTTTTAATTATTACCTTATTAAAAAAACATTTTTATATTTATTTTTAATAATATGGGTCACTTCAAGTATAATTTTAACACCTAAGATAGTCGTAATTACACTATAAGATATTGATAGTTCTTAGTGAGGTTGCCACCTTTTGCCATTGACTAAGATCATATGTTACCATTTGCTTCTTACAAACTTTTATATATTTTGGTATATGGAATTCTTAATTTCTTGTTTGGAAGGCTTTTATAATGACTTCCTTCTTTTCCTAATTCACATTATATATTTCTTTTTTTTATGCAATCCTTTTTGCCAATTTTTCTTTGAAAATTTTAATTGTGTGAAATTATTGGTCTAAGATAAGCTTATACCTACATTATGGATCACAATCTCCAATACCAATTATAAAAAATTAATTATTTATAAACCAAAATAATTTGAGTAAAAAATGAACTTCTAATCATATTGATCAACAATTAATAAATATAAAGCTATGTTTGCAAAGATACAATAACCTAATATTTTTTTAGAAATGTATATTGATGGCTCATAGGTTTCACTTTTTATAGGCTAGGTTAGGGACTACTTTTGTTGTTAATGTTTATCTAACTTCTTTTCATTAAGGTAAGTGGTTATAATTAGATTACACTTAAACTAATTATTATGATAATCAAATAATTATTCTTATAATTATCACCTTAATAAAAAAATATTTTCATATGTATTTCTAATAACATGGGTCACCTCAAGGATAATTTGAACATCTAAGACAATTGCAGTTTCACCATAAAATATTAATGGTTCTCAGTGAGCTTGCAAACCTCTACCATTGAGTAAGATAATATGTTACCAAAATTTTCTTCTTCCAAAATATTAAATTTTTTGGGCACAAAAAATTCATAATTTTTTGTTTAGAAGATTTTTACAATGCCATCCTTCTTTTCTCAATTAACATTATATGTTTGCCTTTTTGTGCAATCCTTTTTTCCAAGTTTTCCTCTTTTGGCTTTGTCACAATCTCTAGCAAATTTTTGGTATCAAATTATTGGTCCTAAACAAGCTTATAGCAACATTACAAACCATAACCTTTGATAAGAATTATGAGAAAATAATTATCAATGAACCAAATTAAATTGACCATAAAATGTACCTTTAGTCATATTGATTAAAAATTAATGAATAAAGACATATGGTTGCAAAGATATAAATTTTTTAGTATAAAGTGGGTTTTCTAGTTTATAACTTGATATTTTTAAGAAATGAACATTAATGGTTCATATGTGTCTCTTTTTAAAGGCTAAGCCAAGGACCATGTTAATTGATAATTTTTATTCAATTTTCTTTTATCAAGATAAATGATTGTAACTAGTTTAAACTCAAATTAACCATTGTAATAATTAAGTAATTATTCTTTTAATTATCACCTTAAAAAATAAATACTTTTACATTTATTTCTAATAATATGGGTTACCTCATAGATTGTTCCACCATATGATATTTATTTTTCTCTATAAGGTTGCCAATGTTTGCTGTTGAGTAAGATAATGTGTTACCAAAATTCACTTCTCATAAACTCTTATAATGAGTAAGTTCTTAATTTTTTGTTTGGAAGATTTTTACAATGCCTTTCTTCTTTTCTAAGTAACGCTACCTATTTGCCTTTTTTCGTACAATCATTTTGGTCAAGTTTTCTTCTTTTGGCTTTCTCATAATCTTTGGCAAATTTTTTGGTATCAAATGTTTGGTCCTAGATAAGCTTGTAGGAACATTATGGGCTATAATCTTTGATACTAGTTGTGAGAAATAATTTCTAAAAACAATTATTTATAAACAAAAATAAATTGATCTAAAAATGTATTTCCAATCATATTGATCAACAATCAATTAATATAGATCTGCAATTGCAAAGATACAATTAATATTTATCTTTGATACAAGTTGTGAGAAAATAATTTCTAAAAATAATTATTTATGTACAAAAATAAATTAATTAAAAAAGTAACTCCAATTATATTGATCAACAATAAATTAATATAGGCTTATAGTTGCAAGGATACAATTTTGTATTATTGACTAAGTCTTCTAACTTATAATTTGATATTTTTTAAAAAACATACATTAATGATTCATAAGTTTTCCTTTTATAGGCTAGGGTGGTACCATTTCAATTGTTAATCTTTATCTTACTTCCTTTGATTAAGGTGAGTGGTTGTAACTAATTTAAGCTCAAGCTAATTGCTATGATAATTAAATAATTATTTTTTAATTATCATTTTAAATAATAAATATTTTCATATTTATTTTTAATAATTTGTGTCAACTCAAGGATAATTTCAACACTTACAATAGTGATAGTCTACCAGAAGATAATCTTGGTTCTCAGTGAGGTTGCCAAACTTTATCATTGGGTAAGATAATATGATACCAAAATCTTCTTCTTGTAAACTTTTACATTTTTTGGGTACACAAAATTCGTAAGTTTTTATTTGGAAGATTTTTATGGTGCCTTCTTTTCCTAATTAACACCATATATTTCCCTTTTTTGTGAAAACCTTTTTGCCAACTTTTTTGTCATTAGAAAATTTTTTGGTAACAAATTATAGGTCCCAAACAAGCTTATACATCATAGACCTTAGTTCCTAACCTAAATAGTCTAGTTGTCAAGTTGATTTATAAGCCTCTTTAGGGGCTCTTAAGAATACCCTTTCTAGCTTTGTGACAAAATTTGGTTGCATTAAAATTTAATATTTGTTGTATATTTAGAGGATTATTTAAATTACATATTTAGAATATTATTTAAATTATTATATATATATATATATATATTTGTGTGTGTGTGTGTGTGTACAATAAAAGCTTCTACTTAAATTGGTATGAAAAGACAAATCAATCATAATAGCAATTATAATAACACTAAAATCATATTATGATTGTAATTAATATAACTAAAAATGGGTTTTGATATCCATTATAAGAAAATGATATTGAGAATAATTATTTACAGACCTAAATAAATTGAGTGGAAAATTTATCTCCAACTATATTAATTAGGAATTAATGAATATAAATTGCAAAAATAAATTTTTTTTAGTGTTGTCTAAGCCTTTTAACTTATAAAATAATAATTTTCAAAAGTGTACATTAATGATTCACAAGTATCTTTTTTTTATAAGTTAGGATAAGGACCACATTAATTGTTAATCTTTATCCAACTTCCTTTTATCAAAGTAAGTGGTTGTGACTTGTTTAAATTCAAATTAGCTATCATGATAATTAAGTAATTATTCTTGTAATTATCACCTGAACAAAAAATTATTTTCATATTTATTTCTAATAATTTAGGTAACCTTAAGGATAATTTCAATATCTAAGACAAACATAGTTCCACCATAAGATATTCATGGTTCTTAGCAAGGTTGTAAACCTGTATCATTGAATAAGATAATATGTTACCATACTTTGCTTCTTGCAAACTTTCCTTCTTTTCCTAATTCACACTACTTATTTCCCCATCATGCAATCCTTTTTGCTAAGTTTTCCTTTTTCTAGCTTTGTCATAATCTTTTGCAAATTTTTTGATATCAAATTATTGGTCCGGTCCTAAATGGGCTTATAGCAATATTATGAATCATAATCTCTAATACTAATTGTGAAATGATAATTACTAAAAATAATTATTTATGAACCAAAATAATTTGAACAAAAAATGTACCTTTAATCATATTAATCAACAATTGATGAATATGGAGCTATGGTTGCAAAAATACAAAAAATCTAATATTTTTTAGAAATGTACATTCATGGTTTATAGGTTTCTTTGTTTATATTTCAAGCTGTGGACCATGTTAGTTATTAATCTTTATCAACTTTCTTCCATCAAAGTAATTAGTTTAAACTCAAATTGATTATTATGATAATTAAGTAATTATTCTATTAATTATCACCTTAACCAAAAAAATATATTTTCATATTTGTTTCTAATAATATGGATCACTTCAAGCATAACTTTAACACCTAAGATAATTGCAATTATGCTATAAGATATTCATAGTGAGGTTACCAGCCTTAGTTGTTAAGTAAGATAATGTGTTACCAAATTTTGATTCTTGTAAACTTTTACATTTTTTGGGTGCACAAAATTCTTATTTTTTTTGTTTGAAAGATTTTTACAATGATTTCCTTCTTTTCCTAATTCATGCTAAATATTTCCCATTTTTATGCAATCCTTTTTACTAAGTTTTTTTTTTTTTTTTTGGCTATGTCCTAAACTTTTGCGAATGTTTTAGTACCAAATTGTTAGTCCCAAATAGGCTTCTAACAACATTATGAATCATAATCTTTGATACTGATTGTGAAAAAATAATTATATATGAACCAAAATAATTTGAACAAAAAACATACCTATAGTCATATTGATCAATATTTAATAAATATAGGCCTATGATTACAATAATATAATAACATGATATTATTTAGAAATGTACATTCATAGTTCATAGGCTTTTATATATATATATATGTTAGGTTATGGACCTTATCATTTGTTGATCTTTATCTAATTTTCTTCTATCAAAGTAATTGGTTGTAATTAGTTTAAACTTAAAATAACTATTATAATAATCGAGAATTATTCTTTAATTATCACCTTAACAAAAAAATATTTTCATATTTGTTTCTAATAATACAAATTGTCTTATGGATAATTTTAACACCTAAGATAGTTGCAATTCCACCATAAGATATCCATAGTGAGGTTGCCAAACTTAGCCATTAAATAAGATAATATGTTACTAGAATTTGCTTCTTGCAACTTTTACACTTGTTAGGCACACTAAATTATTAATTTTTTATTTGAAAGATTGTTACAATACCTTCCTTCTTTTCCTAATTAACATAAGATATTTGCCTTTTTGTGCAATCCTTTTTACCAAGTTTTCATTTTTTGGCTGTCATGATCTTTGGCAAATTTTATAGCCTTTTACTTTATAACTGGATATCTTTAAGAAGTATATTACAGGTTAAGTTAAGGACCATATTTGTTGTTAAACTTTATCTAATTTCCTTCCAACATGGTAAGTGGTTGCAACTAGTTTAAACTCAAGCTAACTATTGTAATAATTAAGTAATTATTATTTCAATTATCACCTTAAAAATAAATATTTTCATATTTATTTTTAATCATATCACCTCAAAATAATTTCAACACCTAAGGTAATGATTATTCCACCATAAGATAGTCATCTTAGCATGGTTGCCAACCTTTGCTATCAAGTAAAATAATGTGTTACTAAAGTTTGCTTCTTACAAACTTTTACATTTTTTGGGTACACAAAATTCTTAATTTTTTGTTTGGAAGATTTTTACAATGCCTTTATTTTTTTTTTCTTAGTAACATTACATATTTGCTTTGTTTGTGCAATCCTTTTATTGAGTTTCTTTCTTTGGCAATCTCTATCAAATTTCTTGGTATCAAATTATTTGTCCTAAACAAGCATATAGCAAAATTATGGATCATAATCTTTGATGCCAATTACAAGAAAATAATTACTAAAAATAATTATTTACAAACAAAAATAAATTGAGTGAAAAACGTACCTCTCATTATATTGATCAACAATCGATGAATAAAGACCTATGATTGTAAAGATGCAATTTTACAATATTAACTAAGACTTCTAACTTATAATCTTTAGCGAATTTATTGATATCAAATTAGTTGTCTTAAATAAGCTTGTACCAACATTATAGACCATAATTTTTTATACCAATTATGAGAAAATAATTACTAAATATAATTATTCATAAACTAAGATAAATTAAGCAAAAAATGTTTCTTTAGTCTTATTGATCAATAATCAATGAAGAGTTATGGTTACAAAGATACAATTTCATAATACTAACTGAGACTTTTAACCTATTATCTAATACCTTTTAGAAGTGTACATTGATGATTCATAAGTCTCTTTTTTTATAGGCTAGACTATAAACCACATTAATTGTAAGTAGTTGTAACTTGTTTAAATTTAAACTAATTGCTATGATAATTAAGTATTTATTCTTTTAATTACCACTTTAAGAAATAAATACTTTTATATTTATTTCTAATAATATGAGTCACCTCAAAGAGAATTTCAACACTTAAGATAGTGACTATTCCACCATAAGATATTCATGGTTCTCAATAAAGTTGCTAACCTCTACCATTAAGTAAGATCATGTATTACAAGAATTTGCTTCTTGCAAACTTTTACATTTTTTGGGAACTAAAATTCTTATTTTTTTGTTTGGAATACTTTAACAATGCATTCCTTTTTTTTTTTCCTAATAAACATTATATACTTACCCTTTTTGTGCAATCGTTTTTGTCAAGTTTTCTTTTTTCTATCTTTATCATAAAATTTAGCAAATTTTTTGGCATTAAATTATTGGTCCCAAATAGGCTTATAACAACATTATGGACTATAATCTCTAATACCAATTGTGAGAAAATAATTATTAAAAATAATTATTTATGAACCATAATATATTGAATGGAAAACATATCTCTAGTATATTGATTAACAATTAATGAATATAAACTTATAGTTACAAAGATACAACTTTATACTACTAACCAAGTCTTGTAACCTATAACCTAATATGTTTTAAAGGCATACATTGATAATTCATAGGTTTCTTTTTTTATAGGCTAGGTTATGGATTATGTTAGTTGTTAATCTTAATTCAACTTCCTTCCATCAAAGTAAATTGTTATAAGTTTAAATTCAAACTAGATGTTATGATAATTGGATAATTATTTTAATAATTATCACCTAATGAAATAAACATTTTCATATTTATTTTTAATAATGTAGGTTACTAAAAAATAATTTCAACACCAAAAATAGTGGCAATTCCACCATAAGAAATTCATGGTTCTTAACATGGTTGCCAACTTATGTCATTGAGTAAGATAATATGTTATAAGAATTTGCTTCTTATAAACTTTTACATTTTTTAGGCGCACAAAATTCTTAATTTTTTTGTTTAGAAGATTTTTATAGTGCCTTCCTTCTTTTCCTAATTAACACTAAATATTTCCCTTGTTTATGCAATTATTTTTGCTATGCTTTTCCTTTTTCTAACATTATCATAATCTATGGCAATATTTTTTTTTTATATCTTATTACTAGTCTAGTTATTAAGTACATTTAAAAGCCTAACTAGGGGTTCTTAAGAATATCCTCTCTAGCTTCATAAGGAAATTTTGTAGCATCAAGATTTATTATTTGTTGTATATTTGGAGGATTATATAAATTAGATATTATCTCCTTAGCCAAGTCAACAACTTGAGTATTTTTCAAGAACACATCTAGGGTTAGATTCCTACAATTTTGTTCATTCAAAATTATTTGCCTAACCTAATTAGCAATTGTTTTAGCAAAATTAGTCATCAAAATTTAAATTTTCATAATTTAGATCCTTGTTCCTTTGTTGGCACTAGAATTGACTTTAGCCAAAGAACTCACCAATTAACTTATTGGATGAATCAACACTATGTTCCTAATTACATTAGGCTCGATAACTTCAATTCATAAGTTTATAAGTATATTTGGGATCATTATTGGTAGATTTGATAGAAACTTGTTTGCTAAGAAAAGCATAAAAATGCTTCTCATGTTACAAAGCCACTTTGACAATTAGAGTGTTTATCCTCCATATCACCATTTTTTTAAATCACAATCCTTAGTCAAATTACCTAAGCAATTGCATAAATAGCAAATATAAAGTGGTTTTTTGTTTTTAAAATTGACTCATACTTTACTCTAAATATTATGCTTCCCTATTGCTTCCTTTACAAGTGGATTTCACAAATAGAACATAATCCAAAATCTTAAAAATCTTTTTGAGGTGCTAAGGTCCTCCTCATTAATTGTTAAAAAAATAAACTATTTAGTTGCCAAGAGCTTTTGTTATTGATTTAGTCATTGTGTTCAAAATAAATCATATCCATGAATCCAAAAAGGAACCCAAAATAGATTTGCTTTTAAGGATAGTTCATCCCCATTATTTCCTTCAAGATAAGAATTTGTTTATTGAAAACCCATGATGCATTGTCTATAACAAGTTGCATATCTATTATGCTAGAGAAAATTAAACAAAAATCATTATTATCTAGTTCTGTAGCCTCTCGTACCTTTTTGGTTTCTAAACAATTTTCATGGTATTTAGGGGTGCTCTCACTTTGAAAGGCTTTTTAGTCCATAAGATATCAAAAAAGCCATAACCTAAACATATGCTTAATGTATTAACATTCCCTTCAAATTTTATTTTAATCGCCTTGTCATTAGGATTTGAATGATTGGTTTGGTCTACCATAAGACTTTTAGAAAGGTAGATAATAAAGAAAGAATGGACATAGTCCATTGATTAGAGGTTGGAACTTATAAGCCATGAATGTAAACTTGCATTTTGATAAGAAAAGGCTTTTATAGGGCAAAGCTTAAGGCTAGAAAAATACACACCAACTTAGACACATTGTTGTTCATTATGGCTTATATATATACTAAGAATTAGATAGAGGTATCCAAGATTAATCCAATTAGTTAGTTAAATGCACCTTTTAGATCAATATAATTGTATTTGGATGATTATTTTTCACACTTAATTTTATGATTGAGTTAAAGTTAGGTTAAATCATGTTTATACTCATTGCAATTTAATATTTTTCACATTTGATTTTGACTTAAGAATTCTCTTTATGTTTTTCTTTACCCAAAAAATTAAACTGATTTGTTAGACTTTTATTTAACTACAAAAGGTAATAATTTGAAAATTTAAATTGGTTAAAACAAAAAAGCATAGAAATATACTTTAGTCCACAAATAAAGATTTAAGAAAGTATCTCTTAAAATCAATTTTTGTGTTTGCTTAGAGGTGCAATGTAGTGAAAATGGAAGGATATAAATAAAGGTGGTTACATTTTAGATAAGTATTTGATATGTATTAAAGAAAACATAAGATAAGTTAATAAAAGATAGAACAAAAAATTAACCTATATTATATTAAAATTACTTGAATAAAATAATAAAGATATATTTAAATACAAATAATATTTTTATCAACATTAGCAAAAATTTTTCATAGAAAAAATTATGGGATAAAAATTTTTGCTTTTGTAGTGATTAGCAATGGTAATGAACATAACGATAATAGTAAACAATGGTAGTTATGGTAGTAATTATTGGAATTTTAAGTATGATGTGTGAATTGTGTGGTTAAGAAATCTCATATCAAAAAGGAAAGGGAGGAGTAAGTAACCTATAAGTGGAAAAGACTCATAAACCTAATACCTTAAGGTTTTGGGTTGACATGTGTTATCAAACCCATAAATTTGTTACTTACTCAAACCCTACTTGGAAATCTCCTTAATTTTAAGCCCTCACATTTCCCCAATAAGTAGTATGAGAGTTGATGGTTCAATAAGGGATGAGAATAAACAACACATGTTTACTATGGTTGTTTCCCTCATAAGGAAGGAAAAGACAGATTACACTTATTAAGAATAAGGCCTAGGTGGAGTGGTAAGGCATGACTCTAAAAAACAAAATGGTTTGCTACCACCATAAGGAAAGGAAAAGATAGATTACACTTACCAAGAATAAGGCCCAACTGGAATGGTAACGTGTAGAAAAAAAATGGTAACAAATGTGTTCTTGACATGGCTTTTGGAGCATTAATAAACATACACTCTAGATCAAGCAAATCAAAGCTAGCTTATGAATGGGCTTAATGGAGTGGTAATTAGCATAAGGCTTTTGGAGCATTAGCAGGTACACACTTTGGATCAAGTGAATCAAGGCTGGCTCACAAACAAGCTTATTAAGCATATGCTTCCTATAGTGGCTACCCTCATAACAAAGGAAGAGATAGATTACACTTATCAAAAATAAGGCCCAAGAGGAGTAGTATGGCATGACTCCAGAAAAGAAGAATAGTCATACATGTGCTCCTTACATGGCTCTTAGAGCATTAGTAGACACACACTCCAAATCAAGCAAATCAAGGCTAACTCATTAACAAACTTGGTAGAGTAGTAATTAGCATTTGGCTTTTCAAGCATTGGTAGATGCACACTCTAGATCAAGTGAATCAAGGTTGACCATCAACAAGCTTAGTGAAGTGATAATTACTATTGGCACATTTAAGGAGAGTGAACTCGATGTGGAAGAGATTTACACTTAAGGAGAAATTATTGAAAATTTAAGTGTAAATGTGTGAATTGTGTTAAGGTTAGCTTATAAATGGGCTCAGTGGAGTGGTAATTGGCTATTGGTGTGTTCAAGGAGAGTAAACCTGATATGGAAGAGATTTACACTTGAGGGGGAAATTGTTAGGATTTCAAAAGTAAATGTGTAAATTGTATGGTTAAGAAATTTCACATTAGAAATGAGAGGAAAGAGTAAGTAACTTATAAGTAAGAAGGAGCCATAAACCTAACATATAGTCTTAGGTTAAGGTGTGGTATCAAGTTTATGAATCTATTGCTTACTCAAACTTTATTCAAAAAATTTCTCAATTTAAACCCTTACATTTTCCTAATAATAGCAACAATGGATGGTGGTAACAACATTAGTGGCATTAGCAATAATGGATGGTGGCAGTAACATTAATGGTGCTAGCAACAATGGATGGTGGTAGCAACATTGCTAATTAAGACCATAGAGGGAGTGGTGATGATAACGAGGTTAGTGGATAGTTGTGATGAATGTGCTAATGGCAATAAAAGTGGTAGGGATAATTAGGCTAACATCATAGACTTTTATATTAGGAATATTGTAGCATTAGTCTTCATTTATGTGATAAGATAACTTAGTTCATGTAGATAGATCAATGGCACAATCCAATAATGATGGGGCTAAGCTATTCAAATGACTTTTCAAATATATGACATAACAACATAAGATTAACTCACCTAGAAATATTATTATTATGTTTTCCCATCCTATGCACTAAAGGCATCCTAGAAATCATATGAGTTTCCAAATTTCAAGAATGTCCTTACATTACTAAAAAAATAAGTTCACAAAAAGGTTACCAATCTTTCAAATTTGTAAAGGAAGTCAAAGATTCATGACTAATCAATTGGTCAAACTAAAAAACCTAAATCTAGCTGGAAATCCTACAACAATAAAAGTTAAGAAAAGTTAAAACTAATGAAACTTATGTTGAAATGAGAAAATTAGGTAAAACATAAAAAATTATTAGTGTGATTTATGGTTTCATTATTTTTTATTTAAAAGTACCAAAAATTATTTTTTGACCACTAAAATTGAATGATAACTTTTATCTAAATGTGTTACTCATTAAAATTAAAATTTAATATATTAACATGTTTCTCTACATATATTAAAAATAGTTTTTTTATAAAGATATCATATATATAATTGTTATTTTTTATTTATTAAAGAAAAAATATATATTTATTATTACATACCAGCTCTTTCACCCTTAATAAAAACAAAACTATCACTTAATCTCTTTACTATACAACCACACTTATTAAAAGTAACTTCATATCTATCATCAGAAAGTTAGTTAACATTGATGAATTTGTGTTTTAGCCCTTCAACATAAAGTACTTTCTTTGATTTCAGCTTTTTTGCACCAATTTCAGTAATAGGAAACACCTTTATCTTTAAGGCATTATTATTGCTAAATCTAACTGACCCTCCATCATTTTTTACTACTCTCTTCAACATCTTGGAGTCTCTTCTGTCATATATGAAGTGCAACCACTAGATAAAATTCATGGCTTTTCTTTCTTAGAAGCTTTTAAGGTTATTTCCACAACCATAGTCATTTCTCTTTTTCTTCTTCTTCTTTGGCCAAATTTAAGAACATGTGTAAGTGTTCTCTTTTGCACTCCTTAACTAGGTAGCAATGTTTGGTCAAATATAGGATCAAGTATAGGTGTTCTCCTTTGCACTCTTTGATTGGCCAACAATGTTAAGTAGTCCTTAGTAGTGTGTCTAACATTTTCGGATCTTCCACAGATTTTTCCCAATAAATCAAATTTGCTTCTCAGTGGAATATGACTTTTTTTTCACCTGTGACTATCTCCTTTCTTGAAAAAATCTGCCCCTAAACTCTTCTCTCAGATTCCTCTTCATTATAGACCCATTACTTCAGCATACATTAGCCTTCTGCCTATAATTACCATAGCTCTAGCAAAATCCTTCAAATTTGGATTTTCTTCTTTTACCAAGTTTATGTCTCCTTTCTTCAACAACTATTATGGCACCCTTCTCTCCATCTTTAACAACCTATCACCTTTGGATAGGAGTTTTCACCATATCTTTCCTAACTCATTTTAACTTGGGTTGGTTTCTCTTCTCCATCATGTCATTGTGCTTGCTTTCCAGCATAAACACAATTTTTTTCTTCTTTGCTACCTTTTCATTTGGCTTTTTGATATAGCTAAGGTCTTTCTTCCCCATAGAATGAGATCTTTGTATGCTTAAAAACTTATCCAATTTTTGGTAATATCCTCCTTGATGGCATTTGCTAAAACTGACTTTCCTCTGACTTCCATGGCCTGCATATAGCTTTCTTCATGCTTCTTAAGTTCAGAATTAAATTGGTGAAGCTTGGCTTGTAAAATCAACTCCTCTTGCTACTGTGCAATCACCTTATCATCAAGATCTTTATGTATCTTACCTTACACTACCTCAAGTACAATTAGCTCCTCAATTCTCTTTAAGTACTCCTTCTCTTTTACTTCAAACACATTTTTGCTTTTTTCACTTGGAGATCAAATTCATCAACAATAAAACCTTCATACAATTTTTGAGATGTCTTACCTGCTATTCCATCTTGTTATTTTTGTATAAACAAGTTCTCAACTCATTCTTAAGTTGTTGCACTAACTTATCCTCTTGCTCTTTAATTGATTCCTCATCACTTAAAGATTCTTGATCATCATCTACTTGAGCAACCAATACATCCTTTAAAGCATCATCAACTTCTTCTTCATAATCTTTTTCATCCAACTTGCTCAAAAAATTCCTTCTTTTGGATTTGAAAAGTTGCTTTTTCCCTTTGGCACTTGAATTTCTAACTTTAGAATAGTTAGATTTCTTTATTCTCCTCCTCAGGATCGACTCATCATCATTACCACCACTATTTGCTTCTCTTTTCTTTAGGCAATCTATGGCAAAGTGCCCAATTACTCCATACCTAAAGCACTACAAGGGTAATTTTCCCTTGTACTGCCCTTTTCCTTTGCTTATATTCTTAGTGATGTACACTATGACTTTATCTAGTTTAGTGTCACCATCTTCTTGGTCTTTAATCTTTAATCTCTTCATTGCCTTGAAAGTTAACTTCTTCTCCACCTTAGACTTCTTTTCTTTCTTTATTGTGGCTATTCTTATTTCATAAGCCACCAATATGCTATACAAATTGTCTAAGGGAAACCTATCTAAATTTTTATCTTCTATGAAGAAAACTTTGGCATTATAAGCTTCTAGTAAAGTTCTAAGTATCTTATCTTCCTTACCATAGTAGCATCGTTGATCTCCTTTCATAGCCTCTAATGGAGCACACAATTTCATTGACTCTTGTGAAAAAGGCATCCACAGATTCATAATTCTACATCTTTATGTCTTCAAATATACTCCTCCAGATTTGTAGTTTGACTTTCTTCATAACCTTGTCTCTTTTGTAAATATTCTTCAATTTGTCCTAAATTCTTCTTATCAATAGGCATCATAGCATCGCCTTCAACAATAGGGATAAAGCCACTAAAAAAAAATTCAAACACATTTAATCCAAGTGACATTAAATATGGGAGCATTTTATTCTTCCATAACTAATAATTCTATCCATCAAAAGTAGGAATGCCCTTGCTATTAATACTGTTCATGCTATCCATGATATTAACCAGTAAAAATTCATAATTGTAACAACAATTTCAAATCAAAGCAAACAAAATGGATCAATAGAGGAAATTGGCTATAATACCACTTAATGAAGACTATTTTAGGTCTCACACTAAAAAAGAGAAGGGGTAAATTAGTGTAAGATGCTCACTTTTTACACATCTTTCCATATTACCCTTTATGACTTGTTAAAGCAGTCGTACAGATATCAATCAAATACAAGCACCTAAGAATATATAATAATTTTTACATAGTTCACCTATAATGTGTAAGCTATGTCCATGGTGCAATAGGATCACTCCTAAATCACATAATCCACTCTTGTTATCAAGGGATACAGTTAATTTCGTGGAAGGATCACTCCTTAACCACTTAGTATGCTCTCTCTATCACTCCAAGGGTATCTCACCCTTTTTCAATAAGTTTATCAAAAGGTTTGTGACTAATACTTTCCTGAGAAGGATCGCTTAATGTGTACAGATTGCTAGTGAAAAACATGGATCTTCTCCTTCCTTTGCTATCGATGCTACCTTACTTGTTGCCTTAGTAGGTTGCTTTGGTAGGTTGCCTCACCTATTGCCTTAGCAAGTTCAGACTTAAACTGGTGAAACTTGGCTTGCAAAAGCAACACGCCCTGCTCTTGTCCAATCACCATAGCATCAAGATCTTTATGTATCTACCTTACTCTACCTCAAGTATAATCAGCTCTTCAATTCTTTTCAAGTACTCCTTCTCTTTTTCTTTAAACACCTTTTTGTTTTTTCACTTGGAGATCAAATTCATCAACAACAAAACTTTCATGCAACTTTTTGAGATGTTTTACCTCCTTTTCCATCTTATTATTTTTGTATAAACAAGATCTCAAATCATTCTTAAGTTGTTGCACCAACTCATCCTCTTCCTTTTTAATTGATTTCTCATCGCTTAAAGATTCTTGATCATCATCTACTTGAGCAACCAGTACATCCTTTAAAGCATCATCAACTTTTTCTTCAGAATCTTTTTCATCCAACTTGCTTAAAACATTCCTTCTTTTGTATCTGAAAAGTTGCTTTTTCCCTTTGGCACTTAAATTTCTAACTTTAGAATAGTTAGATTTCTTTATTCTCCTCCTCAGGATCGACTCATCATCATCACCACTATTTGCTTCTCTTTTCTTTAGGCAATCTATGGCAAAGTGCCCAATTACTCCACACCTAAAGTACTTTAAGGGTAATTTTCCCTTGTACTTCCCTTTTCCTTTGCTCGTATTCTTAATGATGTACACTATAACTTTATCTAGTTTAGTGTCACCATCTTCTTCTTTAGAGTTGTTATCAGAATCTTCTTCTCGGTCTTTACTCTTTAATCTCTTCATTGCCTTGAAAGCTAACTTCTTCTCTGCCTTATACTTCTTTTCTTTCTTCATTGTGGCTATTCTCATTTCATAATCCACCAATACACTATACAAGTTATCTAAGGCCAACCTATCCAAATTTTTATCTTATATGGAGGAAACTTTAGCATTATAAGCTTCGAATAAGATTCTAAGTATCTTTTTTACCACAGTAGCATCATTGATCTCCTTTCATAGCCTCTAATGGAGCATATAATTTCATTAACTATTATGAAAAAGACATCCACAGATTCATCATTTTACATCTTTATGTCTTTAAATATACTCCTTCAGATTTGTAGTTTGGCTTGCTTCACATCTTAAATATTCTTCAGTTTGTCCTAAATTTGTTTGGCTTTGTTGCACCCCTTCACTTTGGTGAATTCTTTGTCTAATAAGGAGACCTACAAGGCATTTTTTGCCTTTCCATTACATTCTAAATTCTTCTTATTAATAGGCATCATAGCATCACCTTTAACAACAGGGATAAAGCCACTAACAACAGATTCAAACACGTCTAAGCCAAGTAACATCAAATATAGGAGTATTCTATTCTTCCACAACTAATAATTCTATCCATCAAAAGTGGGAATGCCTTTGCTATTTACACTGTTCATACTATCCATGATATTAACCAATAAAATTTCACAGTTGCAACAACAATTTCAAATCAATGCAAACAAAATGGATCAACAGAGGAAATTGGCTCTGATACCACTTAATGAAGACCTTTTTAGGTCTCACACTGAGAGGAAAAGGGGGTAAATCAGTGTGAGATGCTTATTTTTTACACATCTTTCCAGATTACCCTTTATGACTTGTTAAAGCAACCATACAAATATCAATCAAACACAAGCATCTAAGAACACACAACAATTTTTACGTAGTTCACCTACAATGTGTAAGCTACGTCCACTATATGATAGGATCATTCCTACATCACATAATCCACTCTTGTTATCAAGTGATACAGTTAATTTTGTGGAAGGATCACTCCTTAACCACTTACCATGCTCTCCCGATCACTCCAAGGTTATCCCACCCTTTTTCAATAAGTTTATCAAAAGTTTTGTGACTAATACTTTCCTAAGAAGGATCACTCAATGTGTATAGATTGCCAGTGCAAAACATGGATCTTCTCCTTCCTTTGCTGTTGATGTTGCCTCACATGTTACCTTGGCAAGTTGCCTCACCTATTGCCTTAGCAAGTTGCTTTGGCAGGTTGCCTCACCTATTGCCTTACCTATTTCCTTGGCAAGTTCTCTTCCCTTGTTTCCTTGGCAAATTGTCTCACCTATTGGCTTAGCAAATTCTCTTCCCCTACTAGTGTTGCCAGCCCTACTACCACAACAAGTCTTCTTCTCATACTACCTGTCTTGCTACCAGGGTTTCTCCTCTTGCTGTTGATGCTATCTACCCTATTACCAAGGCAAGGTTTCTCCTCTTGCTACTAATGTTACTTGCCCTACTTCTAGTTTTACAAACTACTAGTTGTTAATTTGTAACTTTTCTTAATTAACTTGACTTTACATATGCCTTATACTTACTCATATCACCATGTAAATTTTTTATCAAACTAAGTTATTTTATCTTCTTAACATAAGGATCACTTATATGTCTTGATCTAACATACCATAAATCATAAAAATCAACAATATTGAAAAAGAATTAGATACATCATTGGTAATATTAAATGCATTCAAAATAAAAAGTTCCTAGTTACAATAGCTCTTTCCTACAAATACATCATTTTTAGACATGAACTTTGTGTTGATGCAAATATTTAGGATATAAAGTACATCATTCAAAGACAACACCTTTTCAAATGTGAGCTTGATAAAGACTTTGCTTTTACCTAGAATAGGTGTTATTCTTAAGTCTCCCATGAATTCATTTTCCTCTCCATCTCTTATTGGTGTGTAAGAGGTAAATGCACTTCTATCCCTACAAATATGCCTTGTAGCACCATAATCTATTACTTCCTTTTTTGAGTTAGTAGCAATTTTAACTTATGAAATGATAACAACAAGAACATCTACTTCCATCAATTTGGTATTTAGTTTGACAAGTATATCATTCCTTTTTTTTTTTAGGAGTATAGTGTCTTAATTTCTAGCACACATAGCAAATACCTCTCTTCTTTAAAGTTGGATTACTTGTTTTGGGCTTATCATACCTTTAAACCTATTATCATTTTTTTTTGCTATAATGGCAATGATAATTATAATGGCTTTTGTCTGCTCTCTTTTGCTCCACCATATTTACTTTTGATGTGATCTCTTTTACCTCTACTTTACTCATTTGAATTCTATTCTTACCCTTAATCAAGATATGCACAATAACATCCTTTAGTGATATATGCTTTCTCTTATATCTAAGTTGCTATTTATAATCATTCTAGGATTGTGAAAGCTTTTCAATAAGACAAGCTACTATATACTCCTTTGGTAGCTCAAAGTTCTCATTCTTTAAGTCCTATAGCAACTTATGATATTCATTGATTTTATCTTAAACACTCTTTTCATTAAACATATGAAAATGCAAATGATTAGCAATAATAAACTTTTTTATACTAGCATCCTCTACCCAATTTTTTTCATTCATTTTTTCCATATATTTCTTTAGCTTTTTTTGAAGAACATTAAGTGTCAAAAAGATCATTAGATAATATGTTAAGAATGCTGTGATAACAAATTTTATTGGCTTGTTGCTAACTAAGAAATATTTTATCATAATTCTTGAAACCAAATTTTGATTTTAGTTTAAAAAGAGCAAAAGTAAATCTTTAAACATCTAGAGTTAAAAAATTACATTCTTCTCAATGTTTAAGGAGAAAAGTAGTAAAAAATTTAATCTTAGAGATATTTAGTAAGAATTTGGGAGTGTTGTTCCAACAACCTTATATGGGTTGTAATTGTTGTCAACAAAGTTTAATTGTGTAAGAAAGTAAAGCCACATGGAGGGGCAAGAATATAAATCCATTGCGTAAGGGCAAGAACGGAAGTCTGCCACGTAAGCCCTATTAGGGTTTCATGGAGGAGTATATAAAGGCCATTGGAAGACAACAAATGGAGAGGTCGGTAATTGAGCAAAAATGGAAAAACCTAAAGCAAAACCATTCAGCAAACAAGAAGAAGGAGCAATTAGTCGACCAAAGAAAAATCAAAACCCTACACCAAAGTGAGAAGACACGACTGGAAAGAAACCAAAGGTGAATGGAAAACCTAGTGTGACCGGCCAAAAGAGTATACATGGCAAAAAGCAGGTGTTGGTCAGCCAAAGAGACAAAGCAAAGCAAGAGGAGTCAGCCAAAACCTAAAGCAACCATCCAAAGCCAAAGAAGGAAACCGTCCAAAGAGAGGGAAACTAGCCAAACACAAATGAGGAATTGTCCAAGCAAGGTGACAATCGGCCAAACACAAGCTACACATCAAGCTAGGGTATTCGGCCAAAAGAGAATTCAGTAAACCAACCTACACGACCAAACAAGGTGAGCATCCATACAACCCTACATGGCAAAGCACAACCAACGGCAAAGGGGTGGATGGCCAGGCAAAGAATGGACAGCCAAAGCAAGGTGGACGGTTAGGAGACAGCACAACAAGGAGACAGCACACGGCAAAAGGAGATAACACCAAGGGATACCTTGGACAGCAAGGGAAACCATGTGACGGCTGGAGAAAACCGTGTGACTCATGTAAGAGAGAAGACAGCACACTGTTCGTAAGGAAAGAGAAGAGAAACCATAAATAGGAGACCACCGGGAGAGCAAACCAAGCTATCTTGAGGTGTGAAACGGACAATTGCAAACCAGAAACGGTGGTAAGGCATGTGACCAACAAGGTGTGCAAACCAGAAATGTACGTTGGACATGAAACACCGAACCAGAACCATAATTGAGGCGTGTGACCAGCAATAGGTGCAAACTAGACACATGTGTGAGACGTGTAACACCAAACCAGAAACATGAGATGAGTTGTGAGACAAGGAGACGGGTGAGACCGTGAGACAATGAAAGTAGGATTTATGTGAGACAACGTAGAGAAGAAATTTAGTGAAGCATTGGAAAGAACTCAACATATTTCTAGATTTCTTCAAGAGAGGTTAGAGAGCGTTACAGTGAACTTCTAAGTGGCAATGGAGTAGCCTTTCAATTCAACAGAGGCAAGACAAGTTAGAAGAAGGGTAGACATAGTAAGTAACACTTTTTATATTGTACTTGCTTAGTAATTTCAATAGTGAAAGGAGCAGAGGATTAAGACATCCATTGTAACTGGAATTCTTAAGTATAGTGGATAGTCTCAGTAAGGGAGAGTCCCTACTACCATGGATGTACGTCACATTGATAGAACTACGTAAATCTTGTGTGTGTTTAATTTGCTTTACAATCTGTGTTTTGAATTGAGTTGTGAATGCAGCTAAAGTATCAACCAACCCATAACCTAACAAAGACCTAAACAAGAACATCTGAATTGTCTATTAGGCAAGGTGTCTGAAAGGTGACTTTGGGGACTATTAATAGATAGCAATAGATCTACCTTAGTTGAGTTTGAGAAAGAGTTTGCTTGTAAGAAGTGGTTGAAGTTGTTCACTTACCTACGAATTGCGAATTGCGGTGATACTGATTCACCCCCCTCTTAGTATCACAAACTAGTGGATCCTAGGGAGAAGTCGAAAACTTCAATTGGTATCAAAGCTCTGGTTCACTAGTTTAAAGCTTAACAGCTTAGTGTACTAGTTTGAAGGGGTTTCTATAAGTTTGACTTGTTCAGCATACTGAGAAATGGAAGTCGGTACCAGTACTAGCATCACATATAGCAAGAAGGTTCCAATCTTCAACAGAACCAATTACCATATGTGGAGAGCAAGAATGCAAGTGGTATTTGCAACCATGGGCATGAACATGGTGAAATTCGTACATGAGGGTTTTATGGCCCCAAAAGAAGGTAAATATCCAACTTCAGAGGAATTAAGGCAGTTTGAGATAAATAGGAAGGCCTCAAACATCATCATTTCAGCATTGACAGATGCTAAGTATGCTAAAGTTATGGACTGCAAATTTGTTAAAGAGATATGGGATAGACTGCAGAAAGTCTATGGAGGTGAAGGTAGAATAAAGGAGGTCAAGCTTCAAGCTTTCAAGTAGAGATATGAATCTCTCATAATGTAGAAAAATGAGATAGTCCAAGAGTTCTTCACTAGGGTCATTGATGCTGTAAACGACCTTAAAAGTCATGGGAAGAACAAGAAGGATTCATCCATTATGAGAAAATTTTGAGAATTCTACCTAAGAGGTTTACCTTAAAGGTGGTAGTCATAAAGGAGAGTAGAGATCTCAATTCTATGTCTCTGCATGATCTTTAGTGCAATCTCATTACATATGAGATGAGGATAAAGTCAACTAAAAGTTATACAACAACAAAGGTATCAAAGGAGGTAGCTTTCAAAGCCATGAAACACTTGAAGATAAAAAAAGAAGAAGAATCATCCATTGTGGATGATGATGAGGAGGAGGAAGAAACTTAAGGTAAAGTGTTGACATACTTTATAAGAAAGTTCAAAAAGGGGTCTAAGAAGGGAAAAGGACAATTGTCCTTAAGATGTTATCGGTGTGGGCAGACTGGACACTTTGCTTCTCAATGCAAAGTGAAACTTGATGATAAAGATAAGGATGGTGATGATGAAGATGAGGATAGTGATAATAAGCCAAATTCAAAATGAAGAAGACCATCATTCAAATCAAAGAAGCCCAACAAGAAGACTGTCAACCCACAAAAGAAGAAGAGAGGCTCATTCAAGAGTTATGTGGGTCAAATAAAAGAAGTTGATGAGGAGAAAGATGAAGAATCATCAGATGAGCATGCCTTTATGGCATCAACTCAAAGTGGTAGTTCAACCTTTGAAGAGGAAGAGGAGGTTGATGAACAAGAACTAGATTTTCAAGCTGAGTTGGAAGTAGCTTTAAAGGAGATAATCAGAAGGGGCAGAACCATAAAAAGGTTAGAGGTTCACATAAAACAAGTTGAAGCAAAGTCTAAGGAAGCTTAAAGTCAAAAGGATGAAATAAGGGCTGAACATATTGACTTGAAGAGAAGATTTAAAGAATAGATCAAAATATGTGGAGACCTTACAATAAAGCTTTTCTTAAGGACTTCAACAATTGAAGAAATAGAGATAGAGTTGCTGAGACTTCAGCAATAACTCAAAAAAAGTGAGGAGAATTAGCATAAGTTTAAAGTGGTAGGAGAAACAAGCTCTATAAGAGAAAATAAGAATGAAACTATGCCACAGAAGTTGAAAGAGAAGGTTGTGACTTAGAAAAAGATAGTTGAAAATAAAGAAGATCTGAAGATGCAACCTAAGGTAGTAAACAAGAAGGAAGAAAAGAAAGTCAGCCAACAGAGGGTTACAGCTGAACAAAAGAAGGAGAAGAAGGTGACTGAACTAAAAGTCACACAAGCAAAGAAGCCAGCTACTTTGCCTACACAGCAAATGATGAACAGAAGAAGACAAGCTATGATTAGACCCAAGAAGAGGCAGTTTCAAGGTCATTGCCTTTATTGTGGAGTTTAGGGTCATAAGGTGAGTAACTGCTAGTGGAGAAGGCCGCTGCATACAGGGGGAGACAATACAAAACTTAAAGGAAAACACCTATTGTGAGTTCTTGTACATACTATAAAAGGAAAGGACATATTAACAAGGATTATTGGTGGAAGCCCAAACCAATGGTTTCAAAGAACAAGTTTGCTATATTGGCAAACTTGGAATAGTGTGAAAGGTGCAGACAGGATAGTCATAATGCCAAGAGATGCATGGAACTTCTCCCTAAGCAAGAGAAGGCACTCAATGGTATAGTGAAAACAAACAGTGCAGTCAAAGCTAAGAAACAAGAGAAAGTTATCTTCCAGCTAGTTCAACAAAAGGAATATAAAGCTAAAAGGGAGGTGGTGGCTAATATAGCTGAAATTACATTCAAAGCTGACTATAAGGATAAGCAGTGGATCCTTAACAGTGGATGCACTTCACACATAACGGGAGACAAGAGTAAATTGTCAAAACTAAACAAGTCAAGAAAAGGCAGAGTCAAGTTTGGCAATGATGATTCACTCAACATCCTTAATAAATTCTAATATGGATGTTACTCTTTGTTATCCAATAAAGAATGATAAAAACCTATAAAAGCACAAACATATATACCAGTTAAAGTTGATGTCATAATTTTAATTGATGATCAAATTAGGCATTGGTTTCTTACATTCACCTGATTGCTTCTATAGTTAGGCCTTTTTGTTGTTCCTTTGGTGTTTCTAACATAGGTGTCCCATAAGTATCAAAATTAACTTCACCTAATTGATTGAATTAACAATCAAAATTAATAATTAGAACTTGTGTTTCTTGCATTTTCCTGACTGATTGAATAGTTAATCAAAACTGATAATTAGAACTTTAAGGGTTCATGCCAATTAAAGCAAGTTAAGCTTCCTTATAAGTATAAGCATCTGCCAAAAGTCCTTCCCTTGTATCGATTAGCATATTTTTAGATAAATTGACGTTGTAGTTTACTAAAAAGAGCACTCTTGGATAACTAACTAACTAGCAACATTATAATGGGAAAAAGGGAATAACATGATAAAAGAGACAACACTTTTAACCAAAAGCTTTATCTAATTAAAGAATTCATTAATATTTTCAATGAAAGTTAAGAAAATGTGTAAATTCATTCCTATTGACCACAAAAACCTCAATTAGACATAAGAATATCAAAAGTATTCTAGGGTATTTGCCCAAATAAATGACTTACCCTATCATCATCATTAACAACATATCTATAAATAAACTTTTACTTTTTAGTTAAATAATTAAGTATAAACTTAGAATTGTTGTCCATAATTTGATCTTTATAGCTTGCATTAACAAAATAACACAAATCATTTGTTAAGAAACCAACAAGTTCAAAACCACCTAGTTGGTTAACCATAAAATTCTTAATCTAACTTGTCTTAGAACCTACTTTATGCATTGACTTAACTTAACTCTTATCTACATCTTTAACACACCTTTAACAACACGAAAATTAAACTTTTAGCAATAAAACCAATAGGTGATTATCACGTAGATCAAACTACATTATAATATATTTTTTGGAATTAGGATCATATTATTTCTATAATAAAGCATGACAACTAACTCTAGTCATTATTTTGAGTTCTCTTTTTTGCCTTATTCTTTCCTAATGTTTACCAAATCCATGTCTTGAACATATCTACTTATTGAATATAATTGTGTATGCTATTGGGTTAAATCAATCCACCCATAATGGATTAGCCCAACCTATTAAAGAGATGTTCGAGGGAGATAAAACTCTCTACTCCCTTCCTACTATAAAGATACATTATAAACAATGTATTAAATACGGTAATATCTATATTAATAAAAATATTTGAAGTTCCTGACTTCTCTCTAGATCTACTAGTTTGTGATACTGAGAGGGGGGTGAATCAGTATCACCACAATTCACAATTCACAGGTAAGTTAACAACTTCAACCTCTTCTTAAAAGCAAACTCTTTCTCAAACTCGACTAAGGTAGATCTATTGTTACCTACTAATCATAATAGTCCCCAAAATCACCTTTCAAACACCTTGCCTAATAGACAATTAGGATGTTCTTATTTAGGTCTTCGTTAGGTTAAGGGTTGGCTGATACTTTAGCTATGTTCACAACTCAATTCAAAATACAAAATGTAAAGCAAATTAAGGACACACAAAATTTACGTGGTTTCGTCACATCCATGGTGGTAGAGACTCTCCCTTACCGATACTATCCATTATACTTAAGCATTCCAGTTACAATGGATGTCTTAATTCTCTGCTCCTTTCAATATTGCAATTACTAAGCAAGTAAAATATAAAGAGTGTCACTTACTATGTCTACCCTTCTTCTAGCCTATCTTGCCTCTGTTGAATTAAAAGGCTGCTCCACTGCCACTTAGAAGTTCACCGCAATGCTCTTTAACCTCTCTTGAAGAAATTTGGAAATACATTGAGTTCTTTACATACTTCACTAAATTTCTTCTCTACATTGCCACACATAATTCCTACTTTCACCGTCTTACGGTCTCACCCATCTCCTTGTCTCACGATCTCACTATCTCACAACTCATCTATCTATTTTTCTCTCTCTTGCTATCCAGCTAGATTTCTCTCTCTTCGTCCACCCCTCTTTGGTCGTGTTTTCTATCTCCTTCCCGTTGATTAATCTGCTTCGGTCATCTCCTCTTTCTGTCTCTCTCTCTCTCTCTCTCTCTCTCTCTCTCTCTCGATAGTTGTTCTTTGTTACCGTCAATATCTCTCTCTTCTATGGTCGTTTGGTTTTTTCTTCGTCCTACCGTCTAGCCCCGTCTAGCCGTCACTCTTTTCTCCTTCACCCGACGATGGCTCTGATTTGGCCGTATATATATTTTTCACTTTTTCTCTCCTTCGTCCAACGAATTCATTTTCTTTCTCTTCTTTTCCAACAACGGCTACAATTTTCTTTTTCTCGTCTTCTACAATTTTCTAAATATGCACTCCCCCTTTCTTAATAGCTCCCCCTGCACGATTGCTTCTCTCCCCCTTTGCCAACCAATTACAAATCTGAAAAAAAAAAAACTCGCAAAGTAGAGATGGAGGATTGACTTGATTTTCAGGCTTAAGGAGACATTCGCATAAATAGACTCATTCTGTGCTTTTCAAACAACTCTATGGACAGATATTTAGTTATATCCTATGTAGCCTCTTCAACAAATTTAGGTTCAACTTGTGAAAGTAAAACAGTAGCTCCCACAATTCTTCTTCTTGTTGTAACTTCTGCTGATGGGTTACCTATGATTTGACTTTCTTGGTGAGTACTAGTCCACATTTTCTTTGGCTTTCTTTCTTGTACAGTCTTAGTTGCAAGAGGATCTCTTTCTTCATTGATCATATACAAATTTCTAGTTGTTCTCTTCCTAGCTACAACAGTATTGTCTTCTTTACTCTTTATTTGGCAACCTATTTTTGTGAATATCACTTTGTGGTCATCATTGCATAGTTGGCTGACAGATGCTAGGTTATATCTGAGTCCTTCAATGTACAAAACATCTTTCAGCTTTCCTTTTCCAATATTTACTGACCCCTGACCACTATTGTTGAGTGACTCATCATTGCTAAACTCGACTCTACCTTCTCTTGATTTGTTTAACTTTGATAATTTACTCTTGTCTCCCGTCATGTGTGAAGTGCATCCACTATCAAGGATCCACAACTTATCCTTGCAATCAGCCTTTAGTGCAATTTCAACTATATTAGCCACCTCCCTTTTTGCTCTATATTCCTTCTTTTGAACTGGCTAGAGATAGCTTTCTCCTTTTTCTCAGCTTTGACTGCACCACTTGTTTTCATTATGCCATTGAGTGCCTTCTCTTGCTCAGGGAGAAGTGTCATGCATCTCTTAGCATTATGGTCATCCTACCCACACCTTTCACACTGTTCCAAGTTTGCCAATATAGCAAACTTATTCTTTGAAACCACTAGTTTGGGTTTCCACCAACACTCCTTGTCAGTGTGTCTTTGCTTCTTACAGTAGGTGCAAGAACTCACAACAAGTGTTCTCCTCTAAATTTTGTATTGTCTCCCCCTATATGTAGCATCATATCTTCTCAAGTTAGAGACATATACTGGCCTTTTCCACCAACAGTTACTCACCTTGTGACATAAACTCCACAATAAAGACAGTGACCTTGAAACTACCTCTTCTTGGGTCTACTCACAGCTTGTTTTCTTCTGTTCATTACTTGCTGTGTAGGCAAAGTTGTTGGCTTCTTTGCTTGTGTGGCTTTCATTTCAACCACCTTCTTCTCATTCTTCTGTTCAGTCATTTCCCTTGGCTAGCTAACTTCCTTTTCTTTTTGAGACATAATAGCTATGGGTTGCTACTCTTTAACCACATACATCATTTTTGGCCCTAGCTTTGGTTTGATAACTGTCTTCTCTTTTTCAGTTATCTTCACCTAAGTCACATCCTTCTCTTTCAACTTTTGTGGCAATCTCATTCTTCTTTTCTCTTGTAAATCTTGTTTCTCCTACCACTTTAAACTTCAGCAAGTTCTCCTTACTCTTTTTGAGTTGTTGATGAAGTCTTAGCAATTCTATCTCCATTTATTCAATTGTTGAAGTCCTTAAGCCAAGCTCTACTGTAAGGTTTTCATATATTTTGATTTATTCCTCAAATCTTCTCTTCAAGTCAATATGCTTAGCCCTTATTTCATCCTTTTAACTTTCAACTTCCTCAGACTTCGCTTCAACTTGTTTTATATAGGCCTCCAACATTCTTATGGTTCTACCCCTTGTGATTATCTCCTTTGAAGCTACTTCCAGCTCAGCTACAAGATCTGGCTCTTCTTCATCAACCTCCTCTTCCTCTTCAAAGGTTGAACTACCACCTTAAGCTGATGCCATAAAGGGATGCTCATCTGATGATTCCTTATCTTCCTCCTCATCAGCTTCTTTTATCTGACTCACATAACTCTTGAATAAGCCTCTTTTCTTCTTTTGTGTGTTGGCAGTCTTCTTACTGGACTTCTTTGATTTGAATAATGGTCTTCTCTATTTTGAATTCAGCTCATCATCACCATCCTTATCTTCATCATCAAGTTTCACCTTGCACTGAGAAGTAAAGTGTCCAGTCTGTCGACAACGATAACATCTCAAGGACAATTGTCCTTTTCCATTCTTAGACCCCTTTTTAAACTTCCTTGTGAAGTATTCCAACACTTCACCTTCACTTTCTTCCTCCTTATCATCATCATCCTCACTAGTTGATTCTTCCTTTTATTTTATCTTCAAGTTCTTCCTTTTCTTTTATCTTCAAGTTCTTCATAATTTTGAAAGCTCCCTCCTTTGATACCTTCGTTGTTGCAGAGCTTTTAGCTGACTTTATCCTCATCTCATATGCAATGAGATTGTACTGGAGATCATGCAGAGACATAGAATTGAGATCTCTACTCTCCTTTATGGCTATTACCATTGAGGCAAACCTCTCAGGCAGAATTCTCATAATTTTCTTCAAATTGATGAGTCCTTTTCGTTCTTCCCATGACTTCTAAGGTCGTTTACAGCATCAATAACCCTGGTGAAGAACTCTTGAATTGTCTCATTTTTCTGCATTTTCAAGAATTTCATATCTCTCCTTGAACACTTGAAGCTTAGCCACCTTTATTCTGCCATCACATTCATAGATTTTCTACAATTTGTCCCATATCTCCTTGGCAGATTTGCAGTCCATAACTTTAGCATACTCAGCATCTGTCAATGCTAAAATGATGACATTTGAGGCCTTCCCATTTATCTTAAACTGCCTTAACTCGTCTAAGGTTGGGTCTTTACCTTCTTCTGGAGCCACAAAACCCTCCTGTATGCATTTTACCACATTCAAGCCCATGTTTACAAATACCACTTGCATTCTTGCTCTCCACATATGGTAGTTAGTGCGGTTAAAGATTGGAACCTTCTTGCTATAAATGGTGCTAGTTCTAGTACTGGCTTCCATTTCTCAGTATGCTAAACAAGTTAGACTTCTAGATCTCTTTAAACTAGTACACCAAGCTATTAAGTTTCAAACTAGTGAACCAATGCTTTAATACCAATTGAAGTTCCTGACTTCTCCCTAGGATCTACTAATTTATGATAATGAGAAGGGGGGTGAATCAGTAACACCCCAAACTTCAACCTCTTCTTAAAAGCAAACTCTTTCTTAGACTCGACTAAGGTAGATTTATTGCTACATACTAATCATAATAGTCCCCAAAGTCACCTTTCAGACACCTTGCCTAATAGACAATTCGAATGTTCTTATTTAGGTCTTTATTAGGTTATGGGTTGGCTGATACTTTAGCTGCGTTCACAACTCAATTCAAAATATAGAATGTAAAGCAAATTAAGGACACACGAGATTTACATGGTTCCATCGTACATCCATGGTGGTAGGGACTCTCCCTTACCAAGACTATCAACTATACTTAAGAATTCCAGTTACAATGGATGTCTTAATTCTTTGCTCTCTTCAATATTACAATTACTAAGCAAGTACAATACAAAGAGTGTCACTTACTGTGTCTACGCTTCTTCTAGCTTGTCTTGCCTCTGTTGAATTGAAAAGTTGCTCCACTGCTGCTTAGAAGTTCAACACAACACTCTCTAACCTCTCTTGATGAAATCTGGAAATACGTTGAGTTCTTTACATGCTTCACCAAATTTCTTCTCTTCATTGTCTCACACAATTCCTACTTTCACCGTCTCAAGGTCTCACTTGTCTTTTTGTCTCATCATCTCACTGTCTCATGGCTCGCTTGTCTGTTTCTCTCTCTCTTGCTGTCTAGACAATTTCTCTCTCTTATCGTCAGATTTCTCTCTCTTATCACCGGATTTCTCTCACTGTCTTGCCAGATTTCTCTTTCTTATCGCCAAATTTCTCTCTTCATCCACCCCTCTTTTTTTCTCTCCTTTTCCCTTATTTGGTCGTGTTTTCTGTCTCCTTCCTGTTGAATCCTCTGTTCTAGCCATCTCCACTTTCTCTCTCTCTCTCTCTCTCTCTCTCTCTCTCTCTCTCTCTCTCTCTCTCTCAACGATTCTTCTTTGTTGCCATCAGTATCTCTCTCTCTTCTATGGTCGTCTGGTCTCTTCTTCTGCTAGTTTGCTTTTCTTCGTCCTACCGTTTAGCCCTATCTAGCCATCACTCTTTTCTCCTTTGCCCGACGATGGCTCCGATTTGGCCGTATATATATTTTTCTCTTTTTCTCTCCTTTGTCTAATGAATTTGTTTTCTCTCTCTTCTTCTTTTCTGAAAATGGCTACAATTTTCCTTTTCTCTTCTTCTTCCTGTCAATGGCTCTTCTCTCTCTTCCAAGTGTTTTCTCTCTCTTTCTCTGACGGCTTCTTATCTTCTCCTTTTTTCGCTCTCTTCATCCGTCAGCTACTATTCTGCACTATTCACTCTAGGAATACGCTGTCCACAATGGCTACTCTTTTCTTTTGCAGGTAGTGTTCTTTTGTGTAGGGTTTGCTGTTTTGCCATGTATTCAATTGTGTTGGCCTTACCCTATTTTTGTCTCCCAAGGTCTTTATATATCTCTTCCATGAAACCCTAATAAGGCTTACGTAGCGAATTTACGTTTTGCCCTTACGTGACGAATTTACTTTCTTACCCCCTATGCAAATTTACGTTTTTTCCCTTCCATATGGATTTACCTCTTTACCCTTCCATGTGGCTTTACTTTCTTACACACTTAAACCTAGTTAACAACAATTACAACCCATAGAAGGTTGTGGGAACAACAATAGTTTTTCAAATATTTTCAAATAGCAAGAATAAAGCTAGATCAATTTCTTACACTTTAAAATAAAAGAATACATAATATTCAATGATTTTGATAATAACAGGCTTTTAAGTTGTGAGCAAAGTGCTATCCTATATAATGATATCACCTAAATCACAAGAAATGTTTAATTTCTTCGTGATCAATTTATTGCTGACTATTAGAGGTCTTAAAGGATAATTAGAATTCTAACCTTTAATTTTAACATATGTATCAAAATTTCCTTTAACTAATTCTAGCATGAAAATTGTTGTTTCAAGTCTTTTTGTTATTTTATATGCATTTTTCATCTATATTTTGGGTTGATATGTTTAGAAGTTTGTGTTTCTCACTTACATTATTATCATTTTATGAAATTTTCTATGTGATGAAATACTAAGTTGTGCAATATGATATAAAAGATTTATATTTTTTTTATGTATTCTATGAGAAACATATTTTTCTTATCGCAGTCATTTTTCAAAATTAACACCAAAAATGACAACTTCATGGCACCAAATTTACATGTATAGAAAGTACTTGCTATGGACTTTCCAACCATATTTTATTTGTCAATTTTGAATGTGCAAATTGAGAGTATTTAAGTTTCAAAATATTAAATCTAATTTAAAATTTTCAAAAAAAATGAATGGTTCTCAAAATGAATTTCAATTTTATGTGTTTAGATGGTTTTTTCAAATACATATTTTCATATTTTATTTTTGAAAAAAAAATTAATAAATTAAGGAAGTCAAATTATAATATGTGTCAAAATTTCATAATTGCAAAAGGCTCAAACAATATTAAATGCACTACACTCTCCAAGTAAGTAAAAGAAATAGAGTGTCAATTTAACTAATTTAGTATGGAAAGACTAATAATATATAAGATAACTACTATTAAGAAAATGCCATATGGCAAATTTAATCAAAGTCAAAAAAGGTCATTGACCAATTAGAAAGTGTCATGCGTTACATACCAGTTGATAAAAATCTATCATTTAATATTATTTTTTACTATTTTAAAAATAAATTATTTCTTTAAAAATTCATAATAATTAGTTAGAATATTAAAAAATGAAATTTACACTAAAAGTTTTAAAATTTTGTGCTCTACAAGATTTTCATATTATATTTCAAATTTTGGTAGATTATAAAAGTGATATTTTTTTAGTAATTTTTAATATCTTTTAGTTTTATTTAAGAATGAAATATGATTTGTATGATACAAACTCTAATTATAAAGATCATTAAAGAGTGTCTTAAAAAATGAATTTTGACCTCCTTAAACAACTAAGAAATCTTTGTAGCCAATAAAATTTTTTCTGCACTTTTAAAGAATACAAAATGGAAAATGACAAAAGAGCTTACAGAACATGTCAAACATATGAGATTCATAATCAATTGTCTTGAAACCTTAATGCACTTAAATCTTTGATAGACTTGTAAAGGGTTAAAGTATGTCATGAGTTAGAGCACACCAAGTGTATTATAAAATGGTATGATGACCTAAAAGATGTCCTAAAAAAAGTATAGAAGTATCATATTAAGCAAGCTACAAGGTGCTTTACTATGTTTATGATGAGTCTTAATCTCAAAGTTGTAAGGCATATTTGCTTTGACAAATAAAGATCAATTTATGGCTTTTTAGAACTAGACCTAAGGTTATTAAAGATGCCAAAAGGATGAAACTTCATTAGATAGTTGTTATTTACTTTAAACTCATTACTTTTTCTATACCATATGTAAATTACAGAATGCTTAAATCTTATGATGTATGATATTACTGTAGTATTATTTCATGTTCAACATAATATGTTTTTTATATTTGATGTTATACATATAAAACTTTATTATAAATATTTATTATATTGTTATATGTTTTCAATTATTATCTTTAATGTTTAACACATATAATTTGTATGGATGACAAACTAACTAAAGTGTAAGAGTTGTTATGTTGGTAAGATTCTAGAATTTTCACCTAAGAACTTAAATTTTGCACAAATTGAGATAAATCAAAATAATTTAGTATTAGTATAAAAGAAGATGATTAGGCACATTATGAGCTTTCAATTGTTTAACTAATTTTATATTATTTTTAATCTATTTGAATATTGATGCAAAATAAATGGTTAAAGTGTTAGCTAGTACTAATCATCAACAAATGTCTTAAGGTTATTATAACCATAGGATAATCTAAATAGGAAAAACCATGACATCTAGTATCATAGGATTCAATATATCCTCAAAAAGCATGAAGTGCTAGAAGCTAGACTTATAGGCCTTTAAGGTTTAGAAAAGAAATGGCTCACATAGATTTGCTTAAAAATATGAAGGATGATCTCATCCATGAGTTTGAGGAGCATGAAACTACTTAAGTAATATAGTTAGCTTTGTAAAACAAGTTTGTAGTACTTCAATCATTAGGCTAAGAGAGTTAATGGTTAATTTTAACATTTATAAGAAAAATTCATATCACAACATGTAGCAACATCTAAGAATGATATCTAATATAATCAAAGAACTCAAAACAATTGGTCATACCCTTACAAATGAGTAGCAAGTTCAAGCTACCATTCACTTTATTCTTTTAAACCAAGAGAATATGAAAAGTAATATAATGCATAATATGACTATTAAGTCCTTTAAAGATATCTTACACCATCTAATTTTAGAAGAGGAATGCCTTAAGCTGCTAAGTCTTTTGGCTAAGTGAATATGGCTAAAACTAAGACTAATTCAAAGGTTATTTCTAGTTTGAAATGTAAGTGGCATTATAAGGATCATAAGAAAAGGAAAGGTAATGAACAACTATGTAAGAAGAACAAGAATGACAATCACAAAAGGCATAATGGTAAGAAAAAGGATAAAATTAAAATGACATACTACATTTGCTCATGAATGCACTAAGCCAAAAAGGGCATCCTTTTCTTTTGCTTCTCATTATTTAGTTAATATTGCTAGCTTAATATTACTTATTAAATATGATCCTTTTGTAAATTGTAGACTTAAGGGTTGTAGGTTATGTGGTTAAATATCAAGAAGCATATATAGAGTTTCATTGAATTGGAATAGGTTTAAGATTGGTGTTTGTTTAGAACAACATGAAGGTAGAAGTTAAAGGGATTGGCATTTGTAAATTAAAAATGCCAGATGGTTAAACCTTAGTACTTCATGATGTTCATTATACACCTAAAATTCAACAAAATTTTTATTCTATTCTTATTACTTTATGTTTAGGTTATAAACTTATTTGAAAGGTCATGTTATAAATATTAATTATGACAATTCTTATTTTGGTTAGAAATATATGCCAAATAGTTTGTTTATGTTAAGTATTAACTATGATGTGTTTAATATTTATGATAGTTATTTTTCTATTATTGCCTCAACCAATAAAAATGACATAGATGCAAATATTTGGCCTGCTAAACTAGGTTATGTTAGGTAAAAAAGAATGAATAAATTAGCTAAAGGGGCCTTTTAGGCCAACTTGCTAAAATTGAATTACCTATATGTCAACATTATCTAATAGAAAAAGCAACTAAAAACCATTTGGTAGAGTTCTTAAAGCAAAACTTTTATTGCAATTAATTCATTCTAACATATGTAATCTAATGAGTGTAAACACGAGGCATGATGTCTTATATTTCATTATTTTTATAATGATTATACATGTTATGGTCATGTTTTTTTTAATCTCTTATAAATATGAAGTATTATAATGCTTTAAAAATATTTAAATATCGTAGAGAATTAGTTTGTTAATAAATTAAAACCTTAAAAACTAATCAAGGACATGAACATCTCTTTAAACAATTCAAACAACTATGTAATGAAAAAAGTATATAGTTAAGCAACCAACTAATCCTAAGACTTTACAACAAAATGGTGTCATGAAAAGAAAAAACTTAACCTTATTAAAAATGGTTAGATCTATGATGGCAAAACCAAATCTCCTAATATATTATTAAGGTGATACTTTATTAATGGTTATGTATATACTTAACCATAAACCCTTTAAATTTATTACTTCCACATTATATGAATTATTGTGAGGATAACAACCTAACCTAAGTAACCACATTATAAAAACTTATGTTCATAATCTATCTCATAAATATAAGAAATTAAGTTTATGAGGGAAAAAATGCATCTTTATAAGATACTGTGAACACTCCAAAGGGTATGTGTTTATTGGTAAACAAAATGACGAAAGTATTTTAAAATTGAAATCACATAATATCACATTCTTAGAGAATGAATTTTTTAGTAAGGATGATATTGATAAAGAATTTTATCTATACAAAATAAGTGATCTAAATGGATATAACACACCAAACTAACGAACTAAAATTGATGGGGAAATACCTTAAACTATCAATTCGACTAAGAGCATTATACCATAAATTGTGCAAGGTTTGTAAAAACCCATATTGCACAAAAGCAATCATAATAGTATCGCATGCCATTATTTTGAGATTAAAGGGGTTTATGATTATTCATTGTGATGAGGAAGAGTCTAAAACAATAACTAAGGCTCTCTTATGCCTTGTCAAGGAAAAATAAACAAAAGCAATAGTACAAAAGATGGAATCCATGAAATATAAGTATGAGACTTGGTAGATTTACCCCAAAAATGCAAAGCTAGTGGGAGGAAATAAGTTCCCAAAATCAAGCATTTAGGTAAATGGATTTATAAAAAGGTTTGGCTTATTTAGTTGCAAAAGTTTATACTAAATAAAAGTGCATATATTATGAGAAAACCATTTTACCAATAATAAGACTTACCTTAATTCGCCTAATTCTAGCTATAGTAGCAAATATTAATTTAGAATCACATCAAATAGATGTTAAAACTAGTTTCTCAATAGAGAGCTAGATGAAGAAATTTCTATGGAACAATGTATCAATTTCATTATTCAAAACCAAGAGAATAAAGTTTGAGTTGTTCCCACAGCCTTGTATGGGTTGTAATTGTTGTCAACTAGATTTAAGTGTGTAAGTAATTTGAAGCTACATAGAGGGACAACAAAGTAAAGCCACATGGAGGGGTAAGAGAGTAATTTAAAGTTACATGGAAGGGCAAGGAAGTAAAACTATATGGCAACCCTACACCATCGGATGAGAAGGAGAGAAAACGAAAAACACGGCCAAAAAATTAGATTAGAAGTTGAATGAAGAACAGGGGTTGCAAAAGAGAAAAATTCGTGACAGCCAAAATTAGAGTGGACGGCAAGAGAGAGAAATGGACGACACAAGTGGGTTGCAAAAGAGAAAATTAGAGACGGCCAAACATCAGTGGTCGGCAAGGAGACAAGCACAGTAAAGACACACCACTGAGAGAGCTAAACGAATAAAAACCAGAACAAGGGTGAACCACCGAGAAAAGAGACACCACCGGAAGAGCAGACCAAACCAGACATACACCACTAGGAGAGAGAGAGAGAGAGAGAGAGAGACACCACCAGAAGAGCAGACCAGACCAAAAATACACCATTGGTAAAGAGAAAGAAAACCCGATTCTGCCAACCAAGTGAGTATGAAAAAACAAAACATGAGTAGAAAAAAGAAAAACCAATATGACTAGAAGGGGTGGACGGCAAAGAGGTGAATGGCTAAAAGAGAGTGCACGGTAAAAGAAAAGAGTGAACAGCTAGACAGTGACAAAGAAAACCCGTAAGAGATGTACAACCACTGGGAGACCAACAGAACTATGAAACGGACGAGGAGAGGAAATTTGGTATCTGTGAGTCTCAAGAACAGTGAAGCGGGTGCAAATTTGAACCATGAAACCAAAACATGCGTAGACGTGAGATTAGAACATACGACGGCGTGAAACTAGACCGTGTGACGGTGTGACTGATCAAAAGCATAGGGCAGGCCGTGAGACGTTAAATGGTAGACCAGAAGCGTGAGTACAAGCCATGAAGCTGTGAAACGGTGAAAGCAGGAGTTGTGTGAAACAACCTAGAGAATGAATTCGGTGAAGCATTGGAAAGAACTCAACATATTTCCAGATTTCTTCGAGAGAGGATAGAGAGTGTTATGCTGGACTTTTAAGCGGCAGTGAAATAGCCTATTCAATTCAACAGAGGCAAGACAAGTTAGAAGAAGGGTAGACACAGTAAGTGACACTTTCTATATTGTACTTGCTTAGTATTTGCAATAGTAAAAGGAATAGAGGATTAAGACATCCATTGTAACTATATTGTGAACATCGGGAGTACCACACTGGTATTCTCAAGTATAGTAAATTGTCTCGGTAAAAGAAGAGTCCCTACTACCGTGGACGTATGTCACATTGATGGAACCACGTAAATCTCATATGTCCTTACTTTGAATTTACATTCTATGTTTTGAATTGAGTTGTGAACGCAATTAAAGTATCATCGAACCTATAACCTAAAGAAGACCTAATCAAGAACATCTGATCTATGTAATAGGCAAGGTGTCTGAAAGGTGACTCTGGGGACTATTGTGATTAATAGGTAACAGTAAATCTACCTTAGTCGAATCTAAGAAAGAGTTCACTTTTGAGAAGAGTTTAAAGTTGTTTACATACATGCGTATTGACGAGAGCTAGAGTATTAAATAAGTAGAATACTTTGACTTAAATTATCAGAGTTTTTTTCAAGGGGCATGATACTGATTCACACCCCCTCTCAATATCACAGACTAGTAAATCCTAGGGTGAAGTGGGGAATTTTAATTGGTATCAAAGCCTGGTTCACCAATTTGAATCTTAATAGCTTGGTGTACTAGTTTAAAGGGTTTTAGAAATTTTAACTTGTTTAACATATTGAGAAATGGATGCCAATGCCAGCACCAGCACTACTTACAACAAGAAGTGTTGTTCCAACAACCTTGTATGGGTTGTAATTATTATCAACTAGGTTTTAGTGTGCAAGAAAGTAAAGTCACATAGAAGGACAAGAAGGTAAAAGCTACATGAAGGGGCTAGAACGTAAAAGCCACATGGAGGGGCTAGACAATAAATTCATTACAAGTAAGCCTTATTAGGGTTTCATAAAAGATAGTATATAAAGGCCTTGGAAGACAAACTTAGGGGAAGGCTAATGCAATTCAATATACGACAAAACACAAAAGTGTGTGGACGGCCAAAATAGAGAAAATAGAAAAATACAACACACGACCAAAGCACACTAACAGCAAGAGAACGACAAAACAGGGTACAGCAAAAAAGAAAAGAAGAGGTCAGCAATTGAGGAAATCATAGATGCATAGTGTAGCTGTTAAGTGAACAGTAGCACATAATGAAGCAGTCAAACAAAGAGAGAGAAAATACTTGGAAGAGAGAGAAACAACACGGCAAGAGAGAGAAACAGGTAAGACGAGACCAGATCAGAACTGGGTAGACCAGATCCAAGCTAGAATGGGTGAGACGAGACCAGATCGAGAACAGGTGAAACCAGATCCAAGCTGAAACAGGTGGACGAAGAGAGAAATTTGGTGGTAAGAGAGAGAAATGGATAGTGAGATCGTGAGACAAGGAGACAGGTGAAACAGTGAGATGGTGAAAGCAAGAGTTGTGTGACAACATAGAGAAAAAATTTGGCGAAGCATGGAATGAACTCAACGCATTTCCAGATTTCTTTAAGAGAGGTTAAAGAGCGTTGCGGTGAACTTCTAAGCAGCAGTGGAGCAACCTTTCAATTCAACAGAGGCAAGACAAGCTAGAAGAAGGGTAGTCACAGTAAGTGACACTCTTTGTATTGTACTTGCTTAGTAATTGCAATAGTGAAAGGAGTAGAGGATTAAGACATCCATTGTAACTGAAATTCTCAAGTATAGTGGATAGTCTGGGTATGGAAAAGTCCCTACCACCGTAGATGTACATCATGTTAACGGAACCATGTAAATCTCGTGTGTCCTTAATTTGCTTTACGTTCTATGTTTTGAATTGAGTTGTGAACGCAGCTAAAGTATCAGCCAACCCACAACTTAATGAAGACCTAAATAAGAACATCTGAATTGTCTATTAGGCAAGGTGTCTGAAAGGTGACTTTAGGGACTATTGTGATTAGTATGTAGCAATAGATCTACCTTAGTCGACTCTGAGAAAGAGTTCACTTTTAAGAAGAGGTTGAAGTTGTTCACTTACCTGGGAATTGTGAATTGTGGTGATACTAATTCATCCTCCTCTCAGTATCACAAACTAGTAGATCCTAGGCAGAAGTCGGGAACTTCAATTGGTATTAGAGCACAAGTTCACCAGTTTAAAACTTAATAGCTTGGTGTACTAGTTTGAAGGGATCTAAAAGTTTGACTTGTTTAACATACTGAGAAATGGAAGCTAGTACCAGCATTAGCGCCACTTACAGCAAGAAGGTTCCAACTTCAACGAAATCAACTACTATATGTGGAGAGCAAGAATGAAAGTGGTATTTGCAACCATGGGCATGAACGAGGTGAAATGTGTACAGGAGGGTTTTGTGGCTCCAGAAGAAAGTAAAGACCCAACCCCAGAGGAGTTAAGGCAATTTGAGATAAATGGGAAGGCCTCAAACATCATCATTTTATTATTGATAGATGTTGAGTGTGCTAAACTTATGGACTGCAAATCTGCTAAAGAGATATGGGACAAATTGCAGAAAATTTATGAAGGCAATGGCAGAATGAAGGAGGCTAAGCTTCAAGTGTTTAAGGAGAGATATGAATCTCTTAAAATGCAGAAAAATGAGACAGTTCAAGAGTTTTTCACTAGGGTTATTGACGTTGTAAACGACCTGAGAAGTCATAGGAAGAACAAGAAGGACTTATCGATTATGAAAAAAATTCTGATAATTCTGCTTAAGAGGTTTGCCTCAAAGGTAATAGCCATAGGGGAGAGTAAAGATCTCAATTCTATGTCTCTGCATGATCTCTAGTGCAATCTTATTACATATAAGATGAGGATAAAGTCAGCTAAAAGCTCTGTAACATCGAAGGTATTAAAGGAGACAGCTTTCAAAGCTATGAAACACTTGAAAATAAAAGAAGATGAAGAATCATCCAGTGAGGATGATGAGGAGGAGGAGGAAGAAAGTGAAGGTAAAGTATTGGCTTACTTCACAAGGAAATTCAAAAAGGGGTCTAAAAAGGGAAAAGGACAATTGTCCTTAAGATGTTATTGGTGTGCCCAGATTGGACACTTCGCTTCTTAGTGCAAAGTGAAACTTAATGATGAAGATGAGGATGGTGATGATTAGCCGAATTCAAAATAGAGAAGTTCATCATTCAAATCAAAGAAGTCCAGTAAAAAGTCTGTCAACCCACAGAAGAAGAAAAAAGGCTCATTCAAGAGTCATGTGAGTCAGATTAAAGAAGCTGATGAGGAGAAAGATGAAGAATCATTAAATAAGCATGCCTTTATGGCATCAACTAAAGGTAGTAGTTCAACCTCTGAAAAGGAAGAGGAGGTTGATGAAGAAGAGCCAAATCTTGAAGTTGAGTTGGAAGCAGCCTCAAAGGAGATAATCAAAAAGGGCAGAACTATAAAAAGGTTGAAGGCCCATATAAAACAAGTTGAAGCAAAGTCTGAGGAAGCTGAAAGTCAAAAGGATGAAATAAGGGTTAAACATATTGACTTGAAGAGAAGATTTGAAGAATATATCAAAATATGTGAAGACCTTACAGTAAAGCTTGGCTCAAGGACTTCAACAATTAAAGAAATGGAGATAGAGTCGTAAGACTTCAGTAACAACTCAAAAAGAGTGAGGAGAACTTACAGAAGTTTGAAATGGTAGGAAAAACAAGCTCTGCAAGAGAAAAGAAGAATGAGACTTTGCCACAAAAGTTAAAAGAGAAGGCTGTGACTCAGGCGAAGATAACTAAAGAAGAGAAGACAGTTATCAAACCAAAGCCAAGGCCAAAAATGATGTATGTGGTTAAAGAGCAGCAGCCCATTGCTGCTATGTCTTATAAAGAAAAGAAAGTCAGCTAGCAGAAGGCTACAGCTTAACAAAAGAAGGAGAAGAAGGTGACTGAAATGAGAGTCACATAAGCAAAGAAGCCAGCTATGTTGCCTACATAGCAAGTGATGAACAGAAGAAGACAAGCTGTGATCAAATCCAAGAAGAGGTAGTTTCAAGGTCATTGCCTTTATTGTGGAGTTTGGGGTTATAAGGCAAGTAACTGCTGGTGGAGAAGGCTAGTATATGTTTCTAACTTGAGAAGATATAATGTTGCATACAGAGGGAGACAATACAAAATTCAGAGGAGAACACCTGTCATGAGTTCTTGCACATGTTGTAAAAAGTAAGACACACTGACGAGGAGTGTTGGTGAAAGCCCAAACTAGTAGTTTCAAAGAACAAGTTTGCTGTATTGGTAGACTTGGAACAGTGTGAAAGGTATGGGCAGGATAGGCATAATGCCAAGAGATACATGACACTTCTCCCTGAACAAGAGAAGGCACTCAATGGCACAGCGAAAATAAGTGGTGCAATCAAAGTTGAGAAAAAGGAGAAAGTTATCTTTCAGCTAATTCAAAAGAAGGAATATAGAGCAAAAAAGGAGGTGGCTAATATAGCTAAAATTACACTTAAAGATAACTACAAGGATAAGCAGTGAATCCTTGACAGTGGATGCACTTCACATATGACAGGAGACAAGAGTAAATTGTCAAAGCTAAAAAAGTCAAGAGAAGGCAGAGTCAAGTTTGGCAATGATGATTCACTCAACATCAGTGGTCAGGGGTCAATAAACATTGGAAGAGGAAAGTTGAAAGATGTTTTATACGTTGAAGGACTCAGATATAATCTAGCATCTGTCAGCAAACTATGCAATAAAGACCATAAGGTAATATTCACAAAAATAGGTTGGTAGATAAAGAGTAAAGAAGGCAATACTATTGTAACCGGGAAAAGAACAACTGGAAATTTGTATGTGATTGATGAAGAAAGAGATTCTCTTGCATCTAAGACTGTGTAAGAAAGAAAGCCAAAGAAAACGTGGACCAGTTCTCATCAAGAAAATTAGATCATAGGTGACCCATTAGCAGGAGCTACAACAAGAAGAAGAATTATGGGAGCTACTACGTTACTCTCACAAGTTGAACCTAAATCTGTTGAAGAAGCTACACAAGATCTAACTAAATCTCTATCCACAGAGCTATTTGAAAAGCACAGAATGAGTCTGTTTGTGCGAATGCCTCCTCAAGCCTAAAAATCAGGTGAATCTTCCATCTCTACTTTGAGAGTTTTCTAGATTTGTAATTGGTTGGCAAAAGGGGAAAGAAGCAATAGTGCATAGGGAGCTATTAAGAAAGGGGGAGTGCATATTTAGGGGGAGTTAAAACTGTTGCATAGTGACTTTTGTTATGAGTGTTGCCAACAATTACAAAGGGAAAAATTGTTGTTACCACAACCTTATATGGGTTGTAATTGTTGTTAACTAGGTTTAATGTGCAAGAAAGTAAAGCCACATAGAAGGGCAAGAAGGTAAAAGCCACATAGAGGGGTAAGAACGTAAAAGTCACATATAGAGGCAAGACAGTAAATTCGCTGCAAGTAAGCCCTATTAGGGTTTCTTGGAAGATAGTATATAAAGACCTTGGAAGACAAATTTAGGGGAAGGCCAATGAAATTGAATATACGGCAAAATACAAAAGTATGTGGATGGCCAAAATAGAGAAAACAAAAAAACATAACACACGGCCAAAGCACTCCAATGGCAAGAGAATAGCAAAACAGGGGATGGCAAAATAGAAAAAAGGAGGTCAACAATTGAGGAAATCGTAGCCACACAATGTAGCCGTCAAGTAAACAGGAGCCACACAATGTAGCCGTTGAGTGAACAGTATCCACATAGTGAAGCCATCAAACGAAGGAGAGAAAAAAAGGGAGAAAAGGAGAGGTCGATTGTCGGAAATAGGAGAGGTTAACAGTTGGGCTAAACAAAGAACAAGAGCCCGTTGAGAGAGAGAGAAAAAATGATGACAACCAAAAATCAGAAAAGGGGAGCCACAACAAAACGTCACGGAACAGAGAGCACCATCGAAAAGGGACCGTCCACAAAAAAGAGAGAAAAACCCATGCGTGATGATAGACCATCGGCACACCAACGGTTGGCGAACAAATGACACGGCAAGAGAGAGAAACAGGTAAGACAACACCAGATCAGGAACCGGGTAGACCAGATTTGAGCTTGAACGAGTGAGACGAGACTAGATTGGGAACAGGTAAGACCAGATCTGAGCTGAAATGGGTGGACAAAGAGAGAGAAATTCGGACAGTGAGATTGTGAGACAAGGAGATGGGTGAGACAGTGAGACGGTAAAAGCAAGAGTTGTGTGAAACAACGTATAGAAGAAATTCAACGAAGTACAGAAAGAACTCAACGTATTTTTAGATTTCTTCAAGAGAGGTTAGAGAGCATTATGGTGAACTTTTAAGTGGTAGTGGAGTAGCCTTTCAATTCAACAGAGGCAAGACAAGCTAGAAGAAGGGTAGACACAGTAAGTAACACTCTTTGTATTATACTTGCTTAGTAATTACAATAGTGAAAGGAGTAGAAGATTAAGACATCTATTGTAACTAGAATTCTCAAGTATAGTGGATAGTCTCGGTAAGGGAGAGTCCTTACCACCGTGGATATACGTCACATTGACAAAACTACGTAAATCTCGTGTGTCTTTAATTTTCTTTACATTCTGTGTTTTGAATTGAGTTGTAAATGCAGCTAAAGTATCAGCCAATCCATAACCTAACAAAGATCTAAACAAGAACATTTGAATTGTCTATTAGGAAAGGTGTTTGAAAGGTGACTTTGGGGACTATTGTGATTAGTAGGAAGCAATAGATCTAACTTAGTCGAGTATGAGAAAAAGTTTGCTTTTAAGAAGAGGTTGAAGTTGTTCACTTACCTGCGAATTGTGAATTATGGTGATACTGATTCACTCCCCTCTCAGTATCACAAACTAGTAAATCCTAAGGAGAAGTCGGGAATTCAATCTTTAACGGAACCAACTACCATATGTAGAGAGCGAGAATGCAGGTGGTATTTGCAACCATGGGCATAAACATGGTGAAATCCGTACATAAGGGTTTTATGGCCCTAAAAGGAGGTAAAGATCCAATTCCAGAAGAATTAAGGCAGTTTGAGATAAATGGGAAGGCCTCAAATGTCATCGTTTCAGCATTGACAGATGCTGAGTATGCTAAAGTTATAGACTACAAATCTGTTAAGGAGATATGGGATAGACTACAAAAAATCTATGAAGGTGATGGCAGAATGAAGGAGGCCAAGTTTCAAGTTTTCAAGGAGAGATATGAATCTCTCAAAATGTAAAAAAATGAGACAATCCAAGAATTCTTCGCCAGGGTTATTGATGTTGTAAATGACCTTAGAAGTCATAGGAAGAACAAGAAAGACTCATCTATTGTCAAGAAAATTCTGAGAATTTTGCTTGAGAGGTTTGCCTTAAAGGTGGCAGCCATAGAGGAGAGTAGAGAACTCAATTTTATGTCTTTGCATGATCTTTAGTGCAATCTCATTACATATGAGATGAGAATAAAGTCAATTGAGAGCTCTTTAATGTCAAAGGTATCAAAGGAGGCAGCTTTCAAAGCTATGAAACACTTGAAGATAAAAGAAGAGGAAGAATCATCCAATGTGGATGATGATGATGTTGAGGAAGAAAGTGAAGGTGAAGTGTTGGCATACTTCATATGGAAGTTCAAAAAGGGGTCTAAGAAGGGAAAAGGATAGTTTTCCTTGAGATGTTATCATTGTGGGTAGACTGGACACTTTGCTTCTCAGTGAAAAGTGAAACTTGATGATGAAGATAAGGATGGTGATGATTAGCCAAATTCAAAATGGAGAAGACCATCATTCAAATCAAACAAGTCCAACAAGAAGACTGCCAACCCATAGAAGAAGAAGAGAGGCGCATTCAAGAGTTATGTAAGTCAAATAAAAGAAGCTGATGAAGAGGAAGATGAAGACTCATCAAATGAGCATGCCTTTATGGAATTAACCCAAGGTGGTAGTTCAACCTCTCAAGAGGAAAAGGAGGTTAATGAAGAAGAACCAAATCTTGAAGCTGAGTTAGAAGTAGCTTCAAAGGAGATAATCAGAAGGGGTAAAACCATAAGAAGGTTGGAAGCTCACATAAAACAAGTTGAGGCAAAGTCTGAGGAAGCAGAAAGTCAAAAAGATGAAACAAGGGCTGAACATATTGACTTAAAGAGAAGATTTGATGAACATATCAAAATATGTGAAGACCTTACTATAGAGCTTGGCTCAAGGACTTCAACAATTGAAGAAATGGAGATAGAGTTGCTGAGACTTCAACAACAACTCAAAAAGAGTGAGGAGAACTTACAAAAGTTTGAAATGGTAGGAGAAACAAGTTTTGCAAGAGAAAAGAAGAACGAGACTTTGCCACAGATGTTGAAAGAGAAGGCTGTGACTCAGGAGAAGATAATTGAAGAAGAGAAGACAGTTATCAAACCAAAGCCAGGGCCAAAAATGATGTATGTGGTTAAAGAGCAACAGCCCATAGCTACTACGTCTCAAAAAGAAAAGAAAGTCCGCCAACAAAGGGCAATGGCTAAACAGAAGAAGGAGAAGAAGGCTGAAATGAAAGCCACATAAGTAAAGAAACCAATAACCTTGCCTACACAGCAAATAATGAACAAAAGAAAACAAGCTACGATTAGACCCAAGAAGAGGTAGTTTCAAGGTTACTGTCTTTATTGTGGTGTTTGGGGTCATAGGGCAAGTAAATGTTGGTGGAGAAGGTTAGTATCCATCTCCAACTTGAGAAGATACAATGTTGTATATAGGGGGAGACAATACAAAATTCAGAGGAGAACACTTGTCATGAGTTCTTGCACATACTGTAACAAGCAAGGACACACTAATAAGAAGTGTTGGTGGAAGCCTAAACCAGTGGTTTCAAAGAACAAGTTTGCTGTATTGGCACACTTGGAACAGTGTAAAAGGTGCAGGTAAGATGTCCATAATGCCAAGAGATGCATGACACTTCTCCCTGAGCAAGAGAAGGCACTCGATGGCATAGTAAAAATAATTGGTGCAGTCAAAGTTGAGAAAAAGGAGAAAACTATCTTCAAGTTAGTTCAAAGGAAAGAATATAAAGCAAAAAGGGAGATAGCTAATATAGTTGAAATTGCACTAAAGGCTGACTACAAGGATAAGTAGTGGATCCTTGATAGTGGATACACTTCACACATGACAAGAGATAAGAGTAAATTATCAAAGCTAAAAAAGTCAAGAGAAGGTAGAGTCCAATTTGGTAATGATGATTCACTCAACATCTGTTGTAGACGGGAAGAGAATAGCTGGAAATTTATATGTAATTGATGAGAACAAGACAAATAGCTATTTACTCACTAAAGAAGAAAAAAATCAACTTTGGCATAACAGATTGGGACACTGATCACAGAAGAACATAAGGAAGCTGACCATTACTTATGCAATCAGAGACATTCCCAACCTTAAGAGAGAGAGAGAGAGTATGTTTGCTCAGCATGCTCTAAAGGAAAACATGCCAAAAAGCAGTATAAGACCAAAAAGTTCAGTTCTGAAGCAGTGCTTGACATTGTGCATGCTGATTTGTGTGGACCAATGAGGACAAAAGAGTTAAATGGTAAGAGGTACTTCATCTTGTTTATTGATGATTATTCCAAAAGGACCTACATCATGCACCTCAAATACAAGTTAGAAGTTCTGAATTACTTCAAAAGATACAGAAGATTGGCTGAAAATGAGAGTGGACGAAAGATCAAAGTATTGAGGTTAGATCAAGGCGCTGAATTTACAAATGAAGCTTTTGAAGATTATTTTAAGAAGCATGGTATTCACCATCAGATGGCAGCAGTAAGAACACCTCAACAAAACAGGGTGGTAGAGAGGAAAAATAGAGCTATGGTTGATATGGCAAAAACTCTACTGCTGGAATCCAATATTCACACAAGATTTTGGACAAAAGCAACATTTACAGTCATGCACCTACTAAACAGAGTTTTACTAAGGTCCAATATTAATGACTCCATATGAGCTATGGAGTGGGAAAAAGACAACAGCCAAGTATCTCAGAATCTTTGATATGCCATGTTTTGTGAAGAATTAGGAGCAAAACTTGGGAAAATTCAATGCTAGATTTGATGAAGGTATCTTTGTAGGATACTTAGCAAAGACAAAAGGTTACAGAGTTTTCCTACATAAGTTAGGAAAAGTGATCACGTCTAGTGATGTAAGAATAAATGAGAACTAGAAAACAATGCAAAATGGAAAAGTTAAGGACAATGAAAAAGATGACTTCAATGTAGATGAAGAATCAAACCAACCTAAAGAAAAGGAGCAAGAAGTAAGTTCAAACTCAAAGAAGAATGAGTCTGAAGATGAAGAAAGAGATCCTCTTATAACTAAGACTATGCAAGAAAGAAGGTCAAAGAAAACGTGGACCAGTGCTCATCAAGGAAATCAGATCATAGGTGACCCATCAGTAGGAGTTACAACAAGAAGAAGAATTATGGGAGCTACTACTTTACTCTCACAAGTTGAACCTAAATCTATTGATGAGGCTACACAAGACAAAGCCTGGGTTAAAGCTATCAATGAGGAGCTAGATCAAATCGAGAAGAATGATATATGGGAGCTGGTTCCAAGACCCACTAACAAGAATGTCATAAGAACAAAATGGGTGTTTAGGTATAAACACAATGAAGATGGCAAGGTGGTAAGGAACAAGGTCAAGCTAGTTTACAAAGGCTACACTCAGATAAAAGGAGTGGATGTTAATGAAACTTTTACACCAATGGCAAGGTTAAAAACTATTAGAATGTTCCTAACTTTAGCAGCACATAAGAGGTATAAAGTTTACTAGATGGATGCGAAATCAGCCTTTCTAAATGGGCTCCTGAAAGAAGAAGTGTATATTGAACAACTGATAGAGTATAAATTAGTGAGGATAAGACACACATACAACCTAAAGAAAGCCTTGTATGGCCTTAAACAAGCTCCAAGAGCATGATACAGCAGGTTGGATGCGTACTTAAGAAGGTTGAACTTCATAAAAGGAATAGTTGATAATAACCTATATGTGTTCAACTTAGAGAAATGTCAGTTGATAACCATAGTATATGTAGATGATATCATCTTTGGAGGGGATTACTCTGAACTATACCAAGATTTTGCATAGAAGATGAGTGAAGAATTTGAGATGTCATTGATTGGAGAAATGAATTACTTTCTTGGATTATAGATAAAACAGTGTGAAAAGGGTATTTTTATTTCTCATACGAAATATGCCAAAGAGATGCTAAAAATGTTTGGCATTAAGGATAGTAGACCTGTCAATACCTCTATGACAGTGGGATACAAGTTAACAAAAGATTAGGAGGGAAGGAGTACAAGCCCTACAAAATACAAGACGATGATAAGGAGCCTTCTGTACCTTACAATATCAAGGCCTGATCTTATGCAAGCTATGTGCGTTACCAGCAAATTCCAAGTTGATCTTAAGGAATCTCATGTATTGGCCCTTAAAGGGACACTGGAAATTGGTTTATGGTATCCTGCCATGGATTATGTAAAACTACAAGCATACATTGATGCAAACTAGGTAGGAAGTGCAGATGACAGAAAATCAACTAGCGTTTGCAGTTTCTACTTGGGTTCAAAGTGTGTTGCATGGTTAAGTAAAAAGCAAAACAGTGTTGCTTTGAGCACAGCTGAGGCTAAGTATATGGCTACTTGTGCAACATGCACTCAAGTGATATGGATGTAAAGAAAATTGGCAAACTTGGGTCTTGAAGTGAAGTTACCAGTGAGTGTACTTTGTGATAATCAAAGTGCTATTAATCTCAACAAGAATCTGGTTCAACATTCAAGGAGCAAGCATATTGACATCTGGTATCACTTCATCAAAGATCAAGTGGAACAGGGTACAATTCAGTTGGAGTATGTTGGTACTAAAGATCAAATTTCAGATATTCTAACTAAACACCTGTCCACAGAGTTGTTTGAAAAGCACAATGTCTGTGCAAATGCCTCCTCGAGCTTGAAGTTTAGGTGAATCCTCCATCTCTACTTTGCGAGTTTTTTTTATAATTTGTTGGCAAAGGGGGGAGAGAAGCAATAGTGCAGGGGGAGCTGTTAAGAAAGGGGCAGTGCATATTTAGGGGGAGTTATAAGTGCTGCATAATGGCTTTTTTTATGAGTGTTGCTAATAATTACAAAGAAGAAGATTGTTGTTCCTACAGCCTTATATGGGTTGTAATTGTTGTCAATTAGATTTAAGTGTGCAAGTAATTTGAAGCTACATGGAGGGGGAAGACTGTAAAGCCATATGAAGGGGCAAGAAAGTAATTTGAAGTTACATAGAGGGACAAGGAAGTAAAACCACACGCCAACCCTACACCATTGGGTGGGAAGGAGAGAAAAAGAAAAACATAACCAAAAAATCAGATTAGGGGCTGAATGAAAAATAGGGGTTGCAAAAGAGAAAAATCTGTGACGGCCAAAATTAGAGTGGACAACACAAGCAAGTTAGAAAAGAGAAAACCAGAGACAGCCAAACACCAGTGGTCAGCACGAAGACAACACGGCAAAGACATGCCACCGAAAGAGCTAAACGAATAAAAACCAGAACAAGGGTGAACCGTTGGGAGAGAGAGACACCACTGGAAGAGCAGACCAGACTAGACATACACCATAGGGAGAGAGAGAGAGAGAGAGAGACACCACCGGAAGAGCAGACTATACCAGATATACACCACCAGTAGAGAGAAAGAAAAACCAATTCAGCCAACCAAGCAAGTACGAAAAAACAAAACATCGGCAAAAAAGGATAAAAACCGATACGACTAGAAGGGATGGACAGCAAAGAGGTGAACAGCCAAAACGGGGTGGACGGCAAAGAGGTGAATGGCTGAAGGAGAGTGGACGGCAAAAGAAAAGATTGAACAATTGGACGGTGAGAGAGAAAACTCGTGAGAGATGTACAACCACTAGGAGACCAGTGGAACTGTGAAACGAACGAGGTGAGCAAATCTGGTATCCTTGAGGCTTAAGAACAGCAAAGCGGGTGCAAATCTGAATCGTGAGACCAGAACGTGCATCTGCGTGAGATCAGTAGAACTGTGAAATGAACAAGGAGAGTAGATCTGGTATCCATGAGGCTTGAAAATAGCAAAACTGGTGCAAATCTGAACCGTGAGACCAGAACGTGCATCGACATGAGACCAAAACATGCAACAACGTGAGACCAAACCATGCGATGGTATGAGACCAGAACATGCAACGACGTGACTAATGAGAAACGTGGGGCAATCCGTGAGACGTGAAATGGCAGACTAGAAGTGTGAGTGCAAGCTATGAAGTTGTGAGATGGTGAAAACAGGAGTTATGTAAAATAACCTAGAGAAGGAATTCGGTGAAGCATTGGAAAGAACTCAATGTATTTCCAGATTTTTTTGCGAGAGGTTAGAGTGTGTTGTAGTGGACTTCTAAGCGGCAGTGAAGCAGCCTATTCAATTCAACAAAGAATAGACACAGTAAGTGACACTCTTTGTATTGTACTTGCTTAGTATTTGTAATAGTGAAAGGAACAGAGGATTAAGACATCCATTATAACTACATTGTGAACATCGGGAGTACTACACTGGTATTCTCAAGTATAGTGGATTGTTGTGGTAGAGGAAGAGTCTCTGTGTATTGACGAGAGCTAGAGTATTAAATAAGTAGAATACTTTAACTTAAACTATCAAAGGTTTTTTTAAAAGGCATGATACTAATTCACCCCCCCCTCTTAGTATCACAAACTAGTAGATCTTACGGTGAAGTTGGAAACTTCAGTTTGTAAACTCCAATGTTCCATTTATGGTTTAAAATGACAATATAAATAATCATATTCGAGATTTCATTATGTAATAATCATATATGGCCTTGTAATAATTGATGAGGATCATTGTATGTATGTTAAAAAAGTTAAAAATAAAATTTTAATTCTATCTCTATATATAGATGATATTCCACTAGTTGAAAATGATAAGGAGTTTATTACTACCATCAACGAATAATTGTCTTTCAATTTAAAAATAAAGAACATGGGTAAAGCAATTTACATATCAAAAATAAAGATCCACACAAATCATTTCAAGAGATTTTAAACTTTGTCACAAAAGTCTAACACTCATAATATCTTTGAGTGATTTAAAATGAAAAGCTATAAATTCATTAACACTCTAGTTGCTAAAAGTAATGACTTGAGCTTTAAAATATGTCATCAAACATGACAAAAAGACAAAGAAATAAAGAATGTGTCATATTCCAATGCAATAGGTAATTTAATGCATGCTTTGAAGTATATGTGCCTTGACATTTATCATACTATGGGATTAGTGAGTCTATACCATTCAAACCCAAGAAAAGCACTTTGATAAGTATGAAAAGAATACTTTGATATCTCAAGGACATTGTATATTATTTATTAAGTAAAAGCCAATATAGATTCTCGCTCTCTATACAACTTGTTAAAGGCTAGATACGTGATTAGACTTAGGTTAAATGCTTGAAAGCAATTGGACTAAGATCTATATGGTAATCTTATAAGAAAAATAGATGAAATGACATATGCTCCTTATGGTAAATAATCATCATAATAAGTATTTCATATTACATATGCTATTTGACCAAAAAAAAGAAAATGAAAGAATTAGTCTCTATTTCTTCATTGTATAAGTTTTTTAAGGTATTATTATCTTTAAAAAAATTGCCATATATGACTTTTAACCTTGTTTTAAGGTTATATTACAATATTTGCTACAATCAAGAATGACTCAACTTTTTAAAATATGTTTAAAAAAATAGTTGTATTATAGTCAAGGAATATAATTGTGAAAGAAAGACTATTATTATCTAACATGTTCCATATATATTTCTTGATTAACTAATTATATTTATCATAATGAACGAAACATAATCATGGATACATACCAAGAAGGCAAAATCTAACTCAATATAAGAGGAAAATGGTGAATTTAAGATTAATGCAACAAAATATGTTAAAGACATAACAAGATTTTTCTTATAACAAGGTTCACATTTTTTTTTAGAATTATAGTAACTATATAAGGTCACATGATCCATTTGCTTTTATTAATTACTTATGAATAATTGAATATTAAGATTTTTTTTAATTAATGATTAGGTTGCTCTAATTCATAATGTGCCAGTGAAAAAAGGTAAATGTTATTGGGTTGAGTTGCTCTTCCCTTAAACAACCCATTAAAGGGAAGTTAGAGGAAGTTAAAATTTCTTCCTTATTACAAATATACTATATTGAAAATTATATTATGTATGTGAATAAAAAAATATTTTTTAAGAAGAAAGTTTAGTCATTTTCTTATACTTTAAAATAAAAGAACATATATTTTCTATTAATTCTTATAGTAAGAAATTCTTAAACTATGAATAAGTTGCTACAGTAATTTGCTTAGATCGTGAAAAAGTTTGATTTACCAATGATTATTTACTATTAACATTTTAAGATAAGTAAAAAAAATTATAATCGTAATCTTTAATTCTAACAACAACAATTACTTTTTTATCTTTTTTCTTTTTTGTTTTTGGTCAAACTTAAGTATGCTAAAGCCCATTCTCCTTCTATCGGTAAGATACAAGTTTTCAGCATCTTCAATGTTTAAAACCACACACCCACGTCTTTATCGCTCTATTGTGCAATATTTTCATTTTTAACCATGTTGAGGGAAGAAATATCAAATTTATTAAGCATGTCACCTTCTTATTACACTTCTTAATCTAATGCATTTAGGCATTTAGACGGAGTATTATTGGGGATGAATTGGTTATCATTCCTTCAATCGTTAAGTTCATCATGAAGAGCAGCAATATCCTCTTTTAAATCCATTCCATTAAAAGAATTAACATTAGATTCTAAAGGCGTATCTACCAAAGAAAAAAAAAAGGAAAAAGGAAAACAATAAAAAGTACGAATACATAAAGAACAGATTAGAGAGAAAATGATACCGGATAAATGGACGTCACCTTTTTCTTCGACAACTAAAAAATAGATGATCATGGCAATAAACAGATGATTATTAACAAGATAACATACTTCTTCATTTTTGTCTCTTAAACCCAACGTAAGAAATATTAATACCTAAGACCAGAGAGAGAGAGAGAGCGAGAGAGATAGACAGATATATGTTTTGACAATTACCACTCCAAATATCACACTATGTAGATGCAACTATATCAAATGTAATGAAAATATATACATAAATCACGTTATGAATTGGAAAATTATCCCTCTAAATATCACAACTTATAGACAAACTTCTATTAAATGTAATAAAAAATTATTAATCAAGGTTTTTTTTTTGTTTATAAATCTCGCAAAATATACTTGGAAGAGTGGTCTTACGAATAGGTGAATGGCAGAATTCATATCATTTTGATAATCATAACATACGTCGGAGCATATTGAGTGTTATTGATTTTGCCCTTACCGTTGTTAATCTTTTTACTTTTACTTGACATTTTTCTAATTAATATTTAAAAAAAAAAACACAGAAAGATATAAGTAGTAAAACTGAAGTTGGAGAAAAAGAGAATACATTTTTTTCGATGCTTTGAATGTAAGTACTTAAGATTTTAAAGGGGTGGGGCCACCTCATCAATCAGCCATACTAATTTTTTTTTTTTTTTACTACACTCGATTCTCTCTCTTTTATTATGATTATTATTATTATTATTATTATTATTATTATTATTAGTTAGTGTTTCTGATACTTTTATTTTAATTAAATTAACATTTTTATTCATAAGAAACTTAGATTTTATTGTAAATAAAATAATAATAATAATATCTTCCTTTTTTCCGAAGAATTGAGAAACTTTTATTAATAAAAATCAAGTCGATAAAAAAGGTAATTCCAAGAGTCATTTTTCTAATATATTTCTAGTCTCATAAAATTAAATATTAAAAAAAATTAACATTTCTGCTTTAAGAAGGCAAAACAGCATTGTAGAAGTAGCGCAAAAATAAAAAGAAATGAGGGAAGTGAGTCATACTGGGGGGGGTGGGGTGGCTCCAGGCCTTGCTGGACTGGGCTAGGCCTAACTGCCTCGTTACCTGCTCTTTCTTATCTGAAAATTTATTAAAAAAAAAAAAAAAAGTGGGGCTGGGGGTGAAAAAACTAAAGACATGGAAAACAAAGAGTCACGAGCTTCTATGATAGGAAATTCTATTGACATTTGTCTTAAGCTTCTACTTTTATGGATTTATATAAAGGTGAGAGAAGAAGCCCTATTCTCCCCCCCCCCTGCATCCTCGCACAGATAATCTCCTGAGATGATGGACGTTTGACTAATAATAGTTCACATCATTCCTAAACATATATTATTAAATATTAATTTATTTAATAAAATCATGAATAATTTGATAAATATTTTAATCATATTTTTCAGCAAAGAAATATGATTCTTAAATAATTTTTTTTTATATAAATCAACATATATAGCTCTTAACAAATCTCCATTAAAGATAATTTATAAAATTTATAAACAGAAGTCTAATGCTCTTCCCACCCCACCCCCACCCAACAACAAAACTCATACCATGCATTTAATATTAAAACAAAATCGAACGATTGAATTCTTCTCATCATCAAACAAGAGATCGAAGAGAAAAAACATATACATATATTATTTTAATTTTTCACATAAAAAAATATTCAAGCTTTAAATAGATTAAAGTACATTTTTTTTAGTTATGTAAAAACTAAAAAATTTTAATACCTAATTATTCATACATAAATATAATTTTTTTTTCCCGATTGAATCACAACCGGTCTGTTTAACTTCTTATTTGCTAATTGACCAAATTTGACCTTGCTCAATTTTCATAATCAATCTGAACGTATAACCAACGGAACCCTCTTTTTTTTGTTTGTTTGTTTGCTTGTTTTTCATTCTTTTTAATCAATTAAGGGAGACTTAACTTGGTTTAAATTGCCGAAAACCCCTAGTTTTCTGGCTTGGTGCGAATCCAAGAATACAGATGAGAACATCTATGAATTCGATGTAACGGGTACACACTACTTAACTTTTACATTATCGAAAAAAAAATTTAAATTATATAAATATAATTATTATATATTCTTACAAATTATTTTTTGATGAGAAGGTAAGAGACTCTTGTCCTCACTGATTAGACTAACCCTTCTTAGCAGGCAAATACTTCATATTCCAAAATTTATTTATTTGTTGGATATTCCCCGAAAACACATTAACTAAACGTTAATATGATAACAAAGAAGAGAAATACAAAGATAAATCAAAATGCATGCTTACACAATTTGTTTCCTTGGGTTGAATGGGTTTTATTTATGAATCGGGCCGGACAAAACCATCACTCCTCAAGAATGGCAGATTGGGCTTGAGTTTTATAATATATATATATATATATATATATATCGATTTCTTCCTGAAGTTGAGGGTGATCCCAATATGTTTCTGTCTGAAAATGATGCATCAATCAATTTGGACCAAAAATTTTTTTTTTAAAAAAAATAATAATAAATAAAAACAAAAAGCTGTGCCTATCAATTGAATACTCAAATTCCCTAACTCAAAAGGCGATATTCTTCATTTTCTAAACAGGGCACGGTGGTTCACAAAGACAAGTCACAGTCAGGATTCTGCTCGTTGTTGTCACCCACCCCAGATAATATGTTTCACAGTATGTCACATCACGCATCACCGTGCATTAAAAGCTGGTAATTATGAATGAATTATTCAACGGTGACTTTATTATAAATATATATATAATTTCTCGAAAGATATATACTAATTTAAATTTTAATTTTATCGAAATATAAAATTTATAAAAATAAAAGAATTACGTTGTACAATTAGTCACAGTTTAATAAATTTTCAATAGGTAAACAAATTTAAATATATAAATTAATTTTTAAAAAAAAAACTCTGAGTAAGTGTCAGAATTCAGGATCGCTCAAAAAACTTTCTGACAACTTCACTTAGCACCCTGTATTTCCAGAAATTATCAAAGTGACCGCGTATTAGAATTTTTTTGAAAATATTTTCTTATATTTTCTGGGTCTTTTTTTTTTTCTCTACAAGTTTATAAGCCCTTCATGTTACTTCTTTGAAACTGTCTACCATTTATAATTAAGCAAATTGTTTTGGAAATGAAAAATTCCCTTGAGAAAGATGAGTACATTTTGGCTTTCGTGAGCCTGGAATTACGTAGCATCTTCAAGCCCCCCCCCCCCCCCCACAAAAAAATTCTCGTCAATAAGTTTATACTTAAAAGAAGAGAAAAAAAAAAGGAAGAAAAGAAAACAGAATCAAAAAGATGGATAAAAGACCAAAGCATTTGTAGGCATTGATTTCTTTCAGAGAAATTTGTCTTAGCAGGACGACCGAGGGAACACCAATTGGACGGCAAAGCCTTGTTCCAATAATGTTAGGCTGAGCAAATACCTTTGTGCAGCGGGATATCCATAGATCCTCCATCATGTGATTATATTTTCTTTCAGAATATTCTTTAATGTCGGCATGAATGCATTGTCAATGCAGGGTTGTTGACTTGGTATACGCATACATGAGTCATTCCTTCTTTCTTTCTTTTTCTTCCCCCCCCCCCTTTTCATCGTTTTATTAAAGCAAAGATATTTGGAGGACAACTACTTTTTGTTATATTTGGACTTCAATGCTGGGTCGAGAAACCCATAAAGGCCAGCCCTAAATCAAGAGAAGGAGGTGACGCATCCCGTTGCTAGTTTGTTTATGTGTACTACATCAGAGCCGAGTCCTAAATCCTAATCTTATGCCAATTATATAAAAGCATGGACTGTTATTCAGCAGCCCCTGGAGCTTACGAGGCACTCCGTTCATATTAAGCAAGTAAATTTACCTGACGAAGGATTGTTTTTTCTTTTTTTTGGGAGCCTCTAAAATGAGATTTTAACCAAAACTCGGGAATTTTTAAGGAAGGTCACGTACACACACAAGGAGGACCAAGGCATTCCAATAGACGCACATTGATATTGTTTTTTTTTGGTCTGTACTGATATTGTTTTCTTGTGCAAGAAAATTTAGTAGCCCGCCTTGAATGCCGGGAAGAAAAGGACAGGGCTGCCCTTAAAAAAAGGGCGGGGGGGGGGTGTAGGGGTGGGCTCTAAGGTTGGTGTGGTCGCCATCGAACCCCACAAACGGCCCGTCACTGCCCGCAAAGGGATGTGAAAGGACAAAGCTGCCATCACTGCTACACTGACAGCACTGTCAGCGAGGCGTCAATCATAAAGCAATGGATTGCAAAATGATTTTGCCTCGTTTGTTGCCATGAATGATCCTCTCTCTCTCTCTCTCTCTCCCAACCTCCCTATTCTTCTTCATTGGCTGTCACCCTGTGACGTGTTGGTTATGGTCTTTTGACCGTATTCCTTTAAAGAGATTAACCATGGCATGTCAACTTCTCTTTGGCCCTTGTGTCAAGGGAAATGACAATTACCATTTTCTCCCTTATTTGTATGCTTGCTCTTCTTGGCTGTCATGCTGTTGTTCTCTTCCGACATGGGGAAGTGTGGAAACGGAAGAGAGACAGAGAGATGGATACCCCCCCCCCCCACCACCACCACCATTGGGATCCCGCGGGAATCTGGCCTTACTATGCGGCCGTGTTTGCAGGAACTACAACTGTGTTCCATAAAACCGTGTGTGTCTGTGTCTATCTATACATATCTATGGTTTTGTTTATAGGTTTTATTGGCTTCCTTCTCAATTTCTTTTACGCGCCTGTTTTTCTATTGGCCATATTGGATCGTTGCATTGCAGGTTGCGGAATTTAAAACATTTATTATGTTTTGTACATTCCAATTTCCCTTTTCGCTTTTTTTTTTGGGGGGGGGGGGCATAAATTACTTTTTTAATTTTTGAAATTTTATTTCATTGGTATTTTTAAATTTTTATAATTTTTTAAAGAACCTTTTAAATTTTTGAATTTTTAGAAAGTTTTGTGATTTAAAAAAAACATTCTTAATTTTAACATTTTTTATAATTTTATAATTTTAAAATTTTTAAAAAAAATTTCAACTTCTTAGTCATTTATTTTTAAATGCGTTTTACAAAAAATTTCTTATTAGGACCATACTATTAACACCCATTAGCCAAATTTCAAAACCAATGGAGTTCACTGGCAATTCGATCGGAACCAAAAAGATTTTCTTTTTCCTTTCTGATGAGTAGGACCGAAACGAATTGATGCTTGATGAAAACTTCAACACATACGGATTACTGTTCCAAGTTTACGAAACCCAATAGCATTTCAGGATTACTGTTTATCACTTATAAAATCAAATGGAAGGCACATTGCTTTCAATTTTGTCAACAACCAGTGAGCAAATGAGTATTTACCACATTTATGACTTCAAAAGCGATAGTTCACACACACACACATGCATGCACATATAATTCCATTAAACCCATATCTAATTAATTGTCACTTGATAATTAATTCAATAAGAAATTGTTTTTGGACAAAAAATTTCATGGGCTCGCTCATTTGACTACAATAAAATATTATATTATATATATCTGATATTTTAATAATATCAAAAAAAAATTACTTTGATAAACGTAAAATCCTTTTAATTGTATGAAATGATATTTATGTGGTATAAAAGTTTTTACATATAATATAAAACCTTATTGTATCTAAATGAGTCCATGAGGTTGTGTATCTGTGTAATTGTGTCCTTACTTCAATGTAGTTCGATATTTCTCATGTAATTGCAAGCAATCAATCAATATTTCATATTCTTACTACTTGTTTAGAAACCAAAAAACATAGTTGATAGCTTTTCTCCCAACCTTTCTCAGACGTATCATTGACGGAAAGTTAGGCTACCGAAGAAACTTTAAACTTTTTATTTGTAGGAAGGAATGAAATTCTAAGTTCTATCGACTAAGCCAACATTTGAGAGTTATCTTAAAAAAAAAAAAGAAAACTAAAAATTATTTTTTAAGTTACTTTCTTGCAAATGTTAACTATTCCTTGGCGAGTTTACGTCCTTGACAACTTTAAGTTATTTATACTATCTAAGTAGTGGAAGAGAACAAATTACGAAAGAAATCTTTTGTATATGATGTTTACTTTATTTCATTCGTTCTCTTTCTTCTTCTTCTTCTTCTTCTTTTTTTTTTTAAATTCAAGAGGAATGATTCTTGCATGCTTCTTGAAGTGGGAAAAATGAATCGATGTCTCAAGTACTCATAATGATCAATCACCGTAATAGAAAGTTAATAAACTCTTGCAACAAAAAGGAAAATCCTAGCTACCATATATACAGGTAATTAGGTGGAATGTGAATTGTGGAGGAAATGAGGTCTCAGCATGTGCACATCTAAGAATAATAGTGTGTGTACTTGCTTAATTATGATATGGTCCTCTTTTAACTATGATTAAAATGTGAACATGTTCTAAAAGTTCCAAATTCCAGTTGCTCTAACTTTTTGCTATTCTAGCTAATGGTCAAGAAAAGTAATATCCTTTCTTCCTCCTTCGATAGCCAAACCAAGTTAAGAAGTTCATGTCACCACATTGATTCTATTTGTCTTTCAAATGTGACCCAGATGAGTAAAGGGCTTGTATTTTAGAGGACAAGATTTTAATTGTTTGTTGCAATTTTGTTCTATATCTGGCCAAACCCTTAAAGTAGTCTTAGCAAGGATATATATGCATTACATTGCCGACAAGATCAATATCAATGCCCACTAAAGCAAGTGCAGAATAAAACTTAGAAAGAGTTCAAGTAAAGTATATCCACAGAGGTGCCATTTTACACTATATAGCTTTATTGATTGGAAAGTCCTTTGGTGAATAATCAAATTCCATTGAAAGGAATAGACTTAAAATTAGTTTCAAGAGTATATTGAGATGCATTCTTGTTTGGTCCTTTTTCCTGATTTGTCTTCTTGACGCTATACCCATGAATTTTCTTGGGTCAGCAGCACTAAAAGCTTATGATTCATCATCGTGTTTGTAAATCAACAATGACATAACAATGTGATCTCCATGAAAGGTGCTCCTCGCTACTGTTAAAAGTTGTCCAATATGAATGAGATGCACTACGTACCAAAAACAAAACTGCTTTCGGCATTGACTTTATATGAGTTTTTTTTTTTCCATTATAACGTGACAAAGCAAACATGTAACTATCTCATGGATCTTACATTGTTGATAATAATTCTTAGTTGTATTTGAGGCAGAGTGATGAATGTGACGAGAAAGAATAGTAAACCCCTAGGAGCTACACACACAAATGTACCGATTAATTATGTGGGTTTATTGACAATATAACTGTTCTTTTTGACTAGAGTTCTCAGGTTTCAAGTCACTAGGTGGCACTAGAGGAGTTTACGAGAAAGGGTAGGATTACCTCCTGGTGTACAATCTATAATCTTAGTAGTCACATAATCGACAAAATTTAATAATCTATTTAGTAATATCTAAAAAAAAAATTGTTTCTTATAGCTTAGTTTAAGCACATAATAGTATGATTAACAAATGGAGATGACTCAATCACTGTAATGTTTCATTAGGAAGAATTTTTCTTTTGCATCTACAAATTGTAGCTCCTCGTTTATTAGGTGCTCTTCTTGGGGCCACTCCAACATTCAAACCTTCACACTTTATAAGAATTAATTCTACATTTAGTGAGGCCCATACACTATGATATTAGACAGTCTTGTTATTCTACTTAATTATTCCCTAAGTGGAAGAGCTATCTAATTAATTTAGCAAAAGTTCCTAAGTTTGAATCGCGAAGAATAATTCTTTGAAAATCTTTTGATTTCAACATAATGATTTGCTTTTCAATATGACTAAGGGGTAATTCTGTAACATGATAAACAACATAAATGATATCTTTCCGATTAAGGATTTGATGGTTGGTTTGGAATTTTTGTTTTTTTAGGCAGTTGTGGGGACGGTGTACTCTTCCTTGGCACTTGATTAATGTGATTAGACGATGTTTTTTTATCTATTAATGAAGTGTTTTTTTTTTCTTTTCAAAAAAGGAAAAAAAGTTGTTCTACAATAATATATCTTATATTAACTAGAAAGTTGGAAAGAAGGGAGACAAGCATGCTTAATTTCCTTTCAGGGTAAAATGATGATAAGATTAACTAAAAATTATTGTACAAAAACATGTAAAATTCTTGAATAGAAAGGTAGTAGCCTTAACTACATTATACAACAAAAAAAGCTCTCTGACCACATGAGAGGTTTAATTTAAAAGGAGATTCTCCCACAAGCAGATACCCAAATAAACCAAATCCATCTAATTAATCAATGACATTTGATTCTTATTTCACCATTGTATCTGCAAAAGAGTTGCACTCTCATAGTCAAAAAGATGAACCATACTAAAATCTTTATTTGACCTTAGTGATCAATGGGCCCTTACCAGGTGCCACACAATGTATTCCAATTAAATATATATATTTTTTGTGCATCGTAACAAATTTTATTCATCGTTTCTTTTCATAACGATAAGAGAATAATTTTGGGATATTTTTTTTCTCGATGTTAAACATTTTACTCTGCTTTATTACTTCAAGATTCATATGACCTACCACCAATATATTTTCCATTTCAATTATAATGAGGATAAAATCTCTGAAAAAAGAACAAAGAAAAATGAAGATAGCACAAACTTAAAATTTAAATTACCTAATAAAAATTAAATATGGTGGTAATTAGAATCAATTGAAGTCATTTGTAGCTAATGCAACTACAATTAGGGCCTTCTTGGGGATGCAGTGGTTATTGTTACTGCAACTGGGCAGCAGTGATTCAAAAGCCTGATTTTAGATTTAAAATCTCTTTCACCCAAAAATGAAAACCTGAAGCTGCATACAGGTTGATGCCTCAAATTAAATTAATATAAGTAAAAAAAAAATAAAAGATTAATTTTACCCATCATTGAAAAATTTTTGTAATTATATTTATTTTTTGAAATTCACTTAACATGTTAGCTCTTTTAATTAAATTCAATCTACATGAAATATTTTTAGTTAAGTGCAGCTGTGTGATATTTATTCATGTTCTATGCATCTCTCTCATCACTATATTATTAAATTTGCTAATGTGGTATAAGTTTATATTTTTTAAAAAATAAAAAAATATTTTTAAAAATATTATAATTTTTTTCCTTTTTATAATAATTAAAAATATTTTTAATTTTACTAATTTTTAAAATGAAAACTTGTGCTACATCCACAAATTTAATGACGTGATGGTAAAAAGAAGAAGCATGTGCTACATAATACGTAAATAACTGGCTAGTAGTTGTAATTAAAAAATATTTAAATAAATTAAATTTAATCAATAAAATTAATACGTTGGGCAGATTTTTAAAATAATATAAATATAATTAAAATTTTCTTTAATTAATAAGATTGATTTTTTTTAGTTATATATATATATATATATATATATATATATAATTTTATCCTTCTTCTTTTAATTTTATCCTTTGTCCCCCAGTCTTCACGTTTCCTCGTTTCGCGTTCTCAGTGTTGGACTAATTTTTTAGATATATATATATATATATATATATATATATAAACAAGGAAACGTGAAGACTGGGGGACAAAGGATAAAATTAAAAGAAGAGGGAGAAGTTTGGGAAAACTCCGCTCTGCAGTATATGCATTAATAATAAGTCCAGAGTTGATTCTAGACCTCTAAATGAACTGCACCACTGCACAAGCAAGCAGTGCCAATCGATATACCAAAAGCATGCCGCTCTGCTGTCCCATTATAACTCAGATGCCCCCCCCCTCCCCCCCCCCACCCCCCCGCAGTACGGCTATTTCATCAAAAAATGAAGCTTCTCAGTCCCCCCCCCCCCCCCCCCCCACCCCGCCACCCCCACCCCCCACCCCTGACCCCTGCGAGGAAAATTTTGATGAAAGGACCCCGCCACAGAGTCCCCAGTCGGAGGAGTGTAGACCGGAAGTGTGTGTGCCTGATGAGAGTTTCACCTCCCCAACAACCCCTCCCCCCGTTTTTTTTTTTCCTTCTTCTTCTTTTTTATAAATATATTATGTGCATGTAACTACGATAAAATATGTAAATAAATATTAACTTTATGTATATTGAATTATTTTTTTTATTACTGCACGTATATTTGGCATTTTGCTTTTAAAATATGAATATCGTATATTTTTAAACAAAAAAAAAAAGGTTTTGGAACCCACGCTCCCCATTTGCACCCGTTCACCATCCTTGCCCCCAACATTTTTCCTTGACGAAACAAGGATAAATATAATTCATTTATATCATAGACCCACCTACGCAATACAATGCACACACACACACACAGAGACTATTTTGGGAAATATAGTAAAATACATTATAACTTATGTCATATAAAAAATAAATAAAAATATATATATATATATATATGTATGTATGTATTTGTAAAGTTTAACTCCTCTTTCTCTTGCATGGCAATAGCAGGCATGCATGACTTTTCATTTGTTTCTATCTCCTGGCACGGTCATACATCTGTCGGTTGGCAGCAACTGTAAGGTGATCTATCCGATGACACATGATTCGGACACGTGTAAAGCCGTAGACCGAGGATAAATGACAGTATAATGATGCTATAATAATTATAATATTTTGACATTCTGCGGGGATGGCAGTGAAAATTGTAGCATAGCATAGCGTGTGGCTGATAGCTCGACACTGATGACCAGGCTGCACTGGAAAACAGTACTACTGCCTACGATATCTCTCTGCATCCTATTTGGCCTCAAAGACACAGAGAATCCAGGTCCTTCCGTTCCTAAACACTCCCCCGGCCTCTCTCTCTCTCTCTCTCTCTCTCTCTCTCCCTCTCTCTCTCTCTGTCTCAATGCTGCACTTCTTTCGTTTACAATTAATTAATTTCACTCAACTTTTATATTGTCACCATCCAAAGTATCTTTTTTTAAAAAAATATTTTTTTCATGATAATCGGAAAAGAAATTCTTGATTTGAAAGTATTTTAATGTTTAGATTAATCTTTTTTCTTTCTTTCTTTCTTGTTTTCTATTTCCCCATAGAGAATATTAGAGAATAAGTTGCATTATTCATTACTAAATTTATATTTTAATTTTTATTATCTAACTTTAATTTCTTGCAATTAAATCAGTCAATTTTATTAACAATATTAGATGGAAAAGTTTTATCTGACCCCAAAGAATGCATTTTTATGTAATTTAGTATATTATGTTTGTGTTTATTCAATTAATGATTAATATAATAAAATTGTTGAGAGCATGCTAATTATTTAGTATGAAGGTAATGACAATAATTAAAAAAATGAAAAAATTAATTTCACTAAAATATTAATAAAAAAATTATTGCTCTCTAAAATTTCAAAATTTTGAAAACTAAAAAATTTTGAATTTCTTTTTATTGTTTTAAAATTTTGACATTACCATTACACTATATAACTCAAAATGATTTAATTAATTTTAATATAGGAAGTTATTAATTAACTAGACACAAATTTAGTAACTTAATTGCATAAAATTACATTCTTTAGGGGGTGTACTTTGTATCTTTTCATTTAATTAAGTGATAGAGTGATCAAATTGAAATAAAATAGAATTGTAATTTGATTATAACATACAAAGTTAAGTCATGAAAAGAAAAGAAAAAAAGAGATAAGTCATTAAAAGACAAATCTAGGACCAATTATTTGTATACAGAATGAGGACATATTATAAAAGATATAAAATTTTTTACCTAAAAAAGAAGATGTTTGCTAGTTTAAAGCTAAGATGCTAACAATATTCTATGATCATTTATTATCATAATCAAAAGCAGGTGTTTATAATTGTTATTCCTCTTAAGTTATGCGTGACATTGGTTGCAATATTATGGTTTGGTTTACAATTGTTCTTAGATATAACAATCTCACTAAATGCATATGACTCCAATTCACTTTAACAATGTGAATAAAATAAGATAAAAGCAAGTCTAATTGTAAAGCTTTTGGATGTTTAATCTTAATTCCATGTTGCGAATTTACTTTTGATGGACAAAAAGAAAAAACTGACAATGAAAGCATTATACATCAAATATATTTTTTGGTATTTTGGAATGGGAACATTATATGTATTTTAAGAAATTGAGATATATTTTATAACTTTGAACTTGTACTTACCTTGTGTTAAGAATGTTGCTACACTAATATAAGGGAAAATATCTTTAAAATCATGTGAGAAAGGATCTTAATTAACATGTAAATTGATATGAAAAATTTTGAAAAAAATAAAACAAAAACTTGGTGTAATCTTGTATATACAACCAATCGACATGGTGCTTATGGTCTTAAGAATTTTCCAAGTTATCTACATATAAAAATAAATAGAGTGACCATTATGTGATAGGGTTATGGAATTTTAAAGCTTGAAGTACTATCATTGTATAGGGTCAAGAGTATTAGATCATATTAAAGTAAAAAATAGATAAATTGAGACAAAGTCTAAAGAATAAGAACAATAGTCATATTTATGTTTTTTTGGAATTTAAAAGTTTGAGCTTAACATAATCATCATATACCTTTGGAATATCTAAGTGTGTAATATACAACTTATAGGTTTGCTTGTTAACTTACAAGCATTCCATTTCCATATGACATATATGAAATAATAACTTTAATCTTTGCTTATAATTACTTTTATTTTAACTTAGGAAAGGAGGTGAATTGAGAGTTATATATCTCACTAGTTATTTTAAGCATGACTAAAGATAATTGGCGTGATAATTGAAACAAATTAAGATATTATTGCCTTTTAATTAAACAATTAAATAAAAGTAGACATAGATGCTAATTTATTAAGAGTGTTAACTAAAATTAAGAAAATAAATTATATAGTAGTTTGAGTTAAGAGTATGAATTCTTACATTAGTAAAATTAAATACCTAACTTCAACAATAATGTCTAAAGATTTTACTATCTATTAATTTGAACTTTTACAAAGGCTTATCATTAAGATGGTTTATATGGCTCTGGATATTCTTAACTGTTGAGACTAAAAGTGAGATTATTGAGATTGTTGTGATTAATAGACATATTACTAAGTTTAATGGATCATGCGTTAAACTCATTTAATATGTGTTATGATATATTTTTTATACTTAATTAATTTAATTACTTGTTAGATAAGTATTATTTCTGTTTAGATTGACTTTATTTGATTTATATTCACTATGAAAAGATTTTTGAATTTAAAATTGAATTGTATTAACAAAAGTGAAAATATCTTCTTATTTGTCAAATCTCTATTTATAAAAAGGCAATAATTGAGATCGTGAATGATTTTGGAGAAAAATGGAAAACAATTGTGAATATTAAAAAATGCCAAAGATTTGAGATTGGTTGACTTATGTCATTAACTAGACAAAGAGAAGAAATAGAGAATTTAGATTGGTCAACCTATAGTATTGACTAATTAGTTAGTATACAAGAAAAGAAAAGATACAAAGAAATTGAGAATTTAGATTGGTTGACCAGATTAGTAACTATGGTTAACTTGACACAAAAAAAGTTAAGAAGAGAAAAGTTATAAATATTTTAAACTAATCCATTTGAACAATAGCTATGGTTAATTAATGGGATTAAAGAAGTTAAAAGCATAAAAGTAGAAAAAGTTACAAAAAATTTAGGTTAGTTGGACAATCTAATTGCTATGGTTGACTAGAATTTGAGATTATGAAAAACGCAAGAATATTCTAGTGGAAAATGATAGAGTATGAGTTTTTAAGTCATAAAGAACTATTAGGTCATGTGAAAGTTTTATGGAAGAACTATTAGTTAATGAAGTATAAAGGGCTGTCTTGATCTTGAAAAAGAAGAAAAAGTTAATGAAGGTAAACTTTTAAGGGACTAACCTTAAAGAGTAAAGGTAGGCTCTCTATTTAAGTCAAACCACTATAAATTTCAATGCAAACTCTTTCTTCCCTTATCTCATTTACTTTTAATTATTTATATTGCTTACTTTGTTATTTATTATCAGTTATCTTTTTATTACTTTTTGGAATCAGGATTGAATGGTCGATTAAATGATTTAACCAAATAAATCTAATTCTCCCTCTTTTCGGTGGCCATAGGGAGCTATAAGTGGTATTAAAATTTAGTCTTTGCTTCACAAGCCTAGCCTCTTAGAGTTCATCCATTACATCTTTTATGCCTATATGTCATGTTGAGAATCAGAATATCATTAGACCTACCTTTGATGGTTCTAATTACAATTATTAGAGAAATAAGATGATCATGTATATCTAATTACATGATTATAAAACTACTAACTTCATGATTTAAAGCATTTGGCTCTAAAACTACTTACGTACTTTAACATGTTTTAAATGTTAATGAATACAATAAGATATCTTCATGGGACAAAGTCAAAGTTATTCATAAGGGTACTATATAAATAAAGGACACAAAGATGAAGTTACTCATGTGTAAATACAAATTCTTTAAGATGAGAAGTGATGAGACAATTTTAGAGATGTACAAAAGGTTCACCAACATCATTACTTTATTCAATAATCTTAGAAAGGATTGAGAGGAGTGATCTTGAAAAAAAGATATTAAGATCATTTTATAAAATCTTGGAACCCTAAGGTAATGATGATTAATAAATTTGAAGATCTAAACACCTTGGTTTGGTTAAGTTGACAATATCGTTATTAACTTATAAGATGACCTTCACCAAGAAAGTTATTAAAAAGGAATAAAAAAGTTGCTTTAAGAGCCTTTTTTCTTAAAGAAAGCTATCATGATGATGAGAGTGATTAATACAATTAAAAAGATGAATAGGACCTTACCATGTTAATTAAAATTCATACAACTTTAAAGAAAGAAGAAGCAAAGTGGTAAAAGATACAAAAATGAAATCATTTGTTACAATTTTAACAAACCTAGACATATTACATTCAACTATCTTGCAAACAAGAACAAGGATATAAAGCTAACAAAGAAAACCCTCAAAGCTACTTAGAATAAACTAAGTGACTTAGAAAGTGATTCTAATGATGTTAGAGTTAATTTGACATTCAAAGTTATAAAGGAAGAGGTAAACTCTAACTATGATAATTTTAATGATGATGACTCTTTTATTTATAAATTGTATGACATTTTATATTTTATAAATAGAAAACTTAATGAAATGATTGTTAAAAACAAAGGTCTTCATGCTAAGAATATTTTTATAAAGAGTGAAGTTGGATCCTTAAAGAGTTAGATTTCTTTTTGATATTCTTTTTAATAAGTTAAGAATGCCTTTTTTAAAGAAGAGGTCAAGTCACTTGCTTTAAATAATGTATTGGATAAATTTGACAGTAAGAATAAACTTCTAAAGCTCTTAGATGATAATATTCATCTTAAGAAAGAAGTTTTTGAGTTTCAAAAGTCTCTCTTTAAGTTTGCTAAAACCAAAGACAAACTAGACATAGTACTTGACTCTTGAAAGCCTTAAGGTGAAAAAAGTAATTTGAAATATAGGTCTTAAGCATATCAACTAAAAGCTTTTAAGAGTAAGACAACTTATGCTCACACATATGTATAAGCATCTAGTAGTTCATTATATAAAAATGGTCATGTATCATATTATAGTAAAAAAGTATCATATAAATATGCATATATGTATATAAGATGCACACGAAAGCCTAAAGAATTTCATAATGATGTATTTTCTCATGATAGTTGGTTTAGATATTTTTTATAAGGTTGTGTTAGTTTATCTTAAATAATTGCTTTTCATGCTTATATGATCTAAACTTTGATGTTGCATTCATGATTTTTCACTAATAAATGAAAACACTTAACATCTTTGTTAACCAAAGTGAATAAATCAATAATATACACGTTATTTGACTATTTAACAACAAATAAGAGATCATTTATTTTGGAATAAGCAATATAGTAAGTGTTTTGCTCAAATGATACCTTATAGTTAATATTATATAATTGACTAATACTTAATAAATTGAATTTTAAGTCCCTTAAGAAGTAAGACATTCTTAATCATGGGAAACTTTCTTTTACTTATCTTAATAATGCCAATAATTTTACCTTTGGCATTATTCATAAACATTATTGTGTTATTGTTAATTTTCTTGATAGAAATAAAGTTATTGAGTTCCTTTTCATGTGTTTAGAGCAATCACTATTTAGATGCCATTCTTTTTTTCTCATATTGCTCTTAAGACATACCTACAATTTATTTATCTAAATTAAGGTACCCAAATTTTCTTAGGTCCGTAAATGTTATCTTTGGTGCCTTTAACAACTATATAAGAATAACTATCTAGGCTTTATCTCAAATTACATGAATATTACAAGTGATTATTATTACCATAAAAATGACATTTAACATCATCTCAAGCACGATGTCTATATGAATAAGAATCATATTTATCATGATCATTTCATCTATTATGATAATATACATGCCTATAAAATAATTTAGGCTTTTGTGTGCGTCTTGTGTAAATATTTGCATATTTGTATGATACTTTGTACTATAATATAATGTATGAGTATTTTTATGTAATGCATGATTAAATACTTTTGCACATGTATGAGCATATGTTGTTTTGCCCTTAGAAACTTTTGGTTAATATGCATAAGACACATATTTCAAACTATTCTTTTTACCTTGAGGTCTTTAAGTGTCAAGTAGCACATTTAGTTTATATTTACTTTTAACAAACTTAAAGAAAGGTTCTTGAAACTTAGAAACTTCTTCCTTGATATGAATATTATTATTTAAAAGCTTTATAAGTTTTTCTCATAATAGATATTATCCAATTCACCATTTTTCAGAGTGACTCAACCTTATTTTTAAAAAAGGCATTTTTAACTTATAGAAAAGAAATCTTACTTTTTAAGGATCTAACTTTATGCTTTATAAAAACATTCTTAACATGAAGACCCTTGTTTTAGGCTTTAGGCTCTAAGCTAAACCAATATAACATTATAGAAGGTATCTAAGCTAGCATTTCTTAGGAAATTCTCAAGATATCTCTCATAACTTTTTGTTCTAAAAACTCAGTAACAAAATAAAATGGTTAAAAGGTAGGATAGAATCTTGTGAGAGATGGTGAGAACCATATTAAATAAGTATACAACCTATACTACATGCTATGTGTCTAATAAGTTTTTATTTATCTAACTCTTATAAAGACTATTAATAAATTGTGGAATGACAAAAAGTTTAGACTAAATTTCTTACGAGTCTTTAGTTACAAATGTTATATTCTAAACATAAAAGACAACCTAGGCATGTTTGATTCTAAGACATATGAAGATATCTTTTGGGGATACTGTTCTAGTAGTAAGTCATATAAGGTGTCCAATAAGAATTCTTTTGTTGTGAAGGAGTCTATACATGATACATTTGATGAAACTAACTCCTTTCCTAAAAACTAAGAGTTAGATGACTTTGCAGGTACAAGCAAAAGTTTAGAGAAGGTAAATGATTCATTAAGGAAAAAATATTTTAATGATGTTTAAATCAACTAAAGTGAATAACTTAATGTTAGTAAGTTTAGTCTTCCAAAAGATGACAATTTTAACAATGTTGTTTAATAAGTTCCAAGTGAATGGAAGCATGTTGAACAAGACTTTTAGAATCAAATTATTAATAAACCTTTTAATCCTTTAAGGATTTGTATCTAGTACATATAGATGATGCATTGGTTGATTAGTTTTGAGTGCATGCAATAAAGGATGAACTTAGCCAATTTGAGAAAAATATGGTTTAGACTTTGATGTTAAAACCTAGTGATCAACCTATCATAGGAACTAAGTGAGTCTCTAGAAACAAGTTTGATAAAAGTAGCCAAATTATAAAAAGCAAAGCAAGGTTAGTTGCTAAAGGCTATAATTAAGAATGCATTAATGATAATGAGACTTGTGCCTTTGTTGCTAGGCTAAAGACCATTAGAATATTGCTTCCATTTGCATTATATAAGAATTTTAGGTTATATCAAATGGGTATAAAGAGTGCATTCCTTAATAGTTACATTATGGAGGAAATTTATATTGATTAGTCTTTTGACTTTGAAAGTAAAGAATTTTCAAATTATGTCTACAAGTTTTCAAAAGCTTTATATGTGTCAAACTAGTGCTAAAAGCTTGGTATCAAAGGTTAAGTTCTTTCTTAATTGGCAAAAGTTACTCTAAAGATACAATTAATAGCATTCTTTTTATCAAATCGAAAGTTAAAGATTTATTAATTGTTCAAATTTATAATGATAATATCATATTTGGTGTTATTAATGAATTATTATACAAGGAGTTTGTTAGTATAATGGAAATAGAATTTTAAATAAGCCTAGTAAGAAAATTGAATTTTTTCCTTGGACTTCAAATCAAGCACATAAAGGATAAATTCATCATCAATCAAGCCAAATATGTAAGGAACTATTAAATTTTGGTACATATGATTTTAAACTTTGTGGTACTTTAATGACCATTTCCATAAAGTTGAATAGTGATGTAAATGGTAAAGTTATAAATGAAAAGTAGTATAAAGGTATAATTAACAGTGTTTTTTATATTGCTAAAAGCTAGATTAATGTTTGCTATTTACTTGTGTGCAAGATTTCAATTAATCCTAAGAGAGTCACACCAAGTTGCCTTTAAAAAAGTACTTAGGTATTTAAAAGGAACCATAAACTTAGGACTATGATATCTTAAGTGATCAACCTTTAAATTAGTTGGTTACTTAGATGCAGACTTTGTAAGAGATAACATTAAAAGGAAGAGTACCACAAGTGTATATCAATTCCTTAACCATGCCTTAATCTTATGATGTAGTAAAAAACAAAGTTCAATTACTTTCTTTATAGCTAAAATAGGGTATATTACAATAGAAACTTGTTGTATTCAATTATTTTGGATGAAACAAACCTTAGAGGACTTTAGATTGCACTGCTCCCATACGTTCATTAATTGTAATAACACAAGTGCAATCAATATGACTAAGAACCCCATTCATTATGCTCGTACTAAGCCCTTGAGTGAGGGTAAATTTATAACCATAAGAGATAGATTGGCATAATTAAGTTAGGTTAATCTCTTGATTATATTTTGATTAAATAATTTTTTATGGCATGATTATACATGTTTATATGTTTGTTATTTATATTACAAGATGATTTAAACATGTTATGCTTGAAATATAAAAATCTATCTTTTTTATTTAAGTGGAATTCATCAACTAGACCAAAAGTATAGGTTAATTGAGGTGAACAATCAACCCAACACTTACTTTAGTTAACCAATATCAATTTTTAAATTACCCTTTTAAATTTTTAGATCAGAAAATTTCTCCTTTTCAAAATCTACTTTCCTCAAATCTAAACCTTAAAGCCATAAATTCCTTTAGATTCACCTTTAAAAGGATTAATCTCTCAAAACCATCAACAATGACATGAAAATTAACATCTACATTGAGGAAGGAGAGGCAAAACCTGAAGACATTGACTTTGACCTCTATAAGGACACACAATATTATTGCTACTCCTTCATTTTCTATAATGTTACTAATAACTTATACTTTAAGACAAAAAGTCACCATTGCATACTCTTTACCAATACCATTTATATCTTTATTATTGCCACTAGTATTCACTTCATCAACATGATTGAGTTATCCTATAAATAGACCTCTTAGTTCGAATGATTTTGGTTACATGCATTGGAAACACATGATCCCAATTTATTTGCAATCAATTAGTTATGGGTTGGGCAATGATAATGTAATTGAGATTTCAATTGAGCTTTAAGATTACAGAAAGGAAATAGAAGAAACTTTGACATCCTTTATTAGATTGCTAAAGAAGGAACATCTATCAGGAGGGTGCTTTAAGAAAAAGAAGTAGTTAGGAATTTAAGGATTCTTAAGATTTCCTTTAATGATGCCAAAAAGGATGAGAGATGAATGACTGATGAGACTTTGATCGATTTCTTACCTTTTCCATAATTGGATTGAACATTTGATTCAATTGTGTCTATTAATCCCTCTTAAAACTTTGCATATTTCATTTTTTTAAGATAATTATACCTTTTTTTTGTTGATACGTATGCTTAATGTTTGCTTTGATATTTATGATTCCTTAGCTTTAATATTGTGCTTTACCTTTACTTAATTAATCATTGATACTTAATCTTATTTGATCAATTAATTGTTTAATGGATCAATTTAGTATTGCTTTAATTACAACGATAAAAGAAAGAGCATACATTCAACAAGAGTTATTACGTTTATGTTTATTTTTTTATCTATAAATCAATCATGGTTGTCATTATAAAAAATGGGAAGGATGATAAGACTAAAAGTAAGATTGCTAAGGTTTTAGTGATTAATAAGGAGATTATGAAGTTTCGTGGATTATGTGTTATACTCCATCATTACACTATGTTTTGATGTGTCTCCCATACTTGATTGATTAAATTTGATTACTTGTTAGACAAGTGTTATCTCTATTTGAATAGTCTTTATTTGATTAATTCTTATTAAGGAGAGAACTTTGAATTCTAAATTGAATTAATTAAAAATGATGCAAAGATTTTATTTTTTGTAAATCTTCATTTATAGAAAAGTAATAAGTGAGATTGTGAGTGATTTAAGAGAAATATGGATAAAATCATAAAAATTTAAAGTTGGTAGAAATTTAGGATTGGTTGATCTATTGATTTAACTAGATAAAGAAAAGAATTAAAGAATTTGGCTTAGTTGACCAATGATATCAACCGGTCAATTAGTAGATAAGAAAAAAGAAGTCTAGTGAATCATATGTTATATTTTATTACTCCATGTTTTGATATGTCTTTTATACTTGATTAATTTAATTTAACTACTTATTAGATAAGCCTTATCTTTATATGCATATTTTTTATTTGATTTATACTCATTATAAAAAGATCTTGAATTTCAAATTAAATTATATTAAAATAGTACAAAGATCATGTTTTCTATTCAATCTTTATTTATAGAAATGTGATAAATGAGATCATGAGTGATTTTAGAGAAAGATAGAAAGAATTGTAAATATTTAAAATTGGTAGAAATTTAGGATTAGTTGACATATGCCATTAACTAGACAAAAAAAAAAATGAAATAAAGAATTTGGATTGATTAACCTATGTTATCAACCAATTAATCAATAGATAATATAAAAAAAAAGCTGAAAAGAAACATAATTTAGGTTGGTCAACTAAACACGATGGAAACTGAAAAGAGAAAAGTCAGAAAGATTTTAGATTGATTGACTTGACTCGTAATTGTCGTCAATTAATGAGAAAAGGAAGTTGCATGTGAAGAAGTATAAAAGTTACAAAGATTTTAGGTTAGTTGACTTGTTCAAGTATTACGATTGATTAATGCCTTAGAAAAGTTTCCCATTTTGAATTTTTTTTATAAAAGGAAATTAATATTCAATGGCTGGTTTGTTGCCTTTATTTATAAAAGAGTTATAGAACTCTTTTGTAAAATACAATAAAAAGGCAAAAGAACCTTAATTGCTTTATATTGTGTTTAGAGTGAAAATTTAAAGAAAAGAAAAGAAATGAAATGAGAAAAATAGATCAAGAGCAAAAGCTTTAAGAAATAAAAATTGAAATTGTGGAAGATTAAATGTGCTTAAGTTGAGATTGTGAAAAGAGTAAGAGTACTTTAGTGAAAACTGATAAAGTATAAGTTTCTAAGTTGTGAAGAACCATTCATTCTTATGAAAGTTTTGTAGAAACTTGTTATATTTAGGTCAAGGTGACTTAGTGTAAAAGGTTATCATGACCCTGTATAAAAAGAAAGAGTTAGTAAAATTAAACTTTCATGGAACAAACCTTAAGGAGTAAATGTAAGTTTATAGTTTATGTCTAACCACTATAAGTTATTATTCATGCTTTTTTCTCTCTTATCTTACATACTTTTAGTTATTTAAATTGCTTACTTTGTTAGTTATTATTGGTTATCATGTTATTACTCTTTAGTGTTAAGATTAAGCAGTAAATTGAGTAATCAATTGAATAGACCCATTTTACCTTCTATCTTGGATTATCTTAAGGACCAATAAGTTGTTTTAAGTGTATACTGATTAATTGGTAATGACTAAAAGATGAATATATGGAAAGACCTATAGTTACTTGACTAACCTAATTTCAAAATTTTGTCACCCTTGGTGGCATTAGATGTGGAAATGGTAGCTAATTTGATTGATTCATATAATAGATGGTGGAAAGAAAGTTTAGTCTATTAGCATTTGAGCCTCTAAAATTTTTCAATTTTATTAAACTTTCATGAGCTTGAGCAAAAGCTATTTTGGCACTATAATTGTTTTGGTTTTTAAACTACAATTCTCTCTTTGGTACTATAAAAGCAGATATAATCTTCCCAAATTTCTTTTTAAACCAAAATTCTTTAACATCAACCTCTATAACCAATTGTGATGATAACTAAAAAACACTTTAGCACCTATAAGTTCCTCTTAAAGTTTAAACACTTCTTATGGAAAGCTTGTAAGGGCTTCTTACCATTCAATACTACTTTACTTGACAAAGTGATCATAAAGGATTTAGATTGTTTAAGATGTGGGAATAGTTTGAAGTTATTTTTTACACCTTGTCATAATGTCCTTTGGAGAAGGTGAGTGGCTATTGATTTCCCTTGTTTTGTGAGAGTGAAGCCTAATTAATATTATATGGAGGGTAAGCATGTAATATGATTTTATATAAAAGTTACCTTATCTCCTTGTATAAAAAGACATGCTTATTATGTAATTTTAAAAACTCATAAAATAATAAAACTTTAGTGTGGTTATGGATATAAGAACATTTAAATTCTAAAACACATCAATTTCTTGTGTTCATTTCACCTTTTTTTTTTTTTGAATATTTTGTTTCTCAACAAAAGTTATTAGAGTTGATGGTTAGGTAAGGGATGAATAAGGATGACACATATTTCTTATATTTGTTACACCTATGAGGAAGAAATTGCTTACACTCACCAAAATTGAGGCTTAGGTGGAGTAGTAAGGAATGACTATAGAAAAAAGAGTGGTAACATGTATGCTTTTGATGATGTTCTTAAAGAATTGGTAGATGAACACTCTAAATTAGGCAAAGTAAGGTTGACTTATGAACAAGCTTGTTGAAATAGTAATTGGCACTTAGTGTGTTCAAAGAAAATAAACCTAATGTTGAAAGAAATTTACACCTGAGGGAAGATTGTTGAGATTTCAAGTGTGAATGTGTGAGTTATATGATTAAGAAATCCCATATTAGAAGTGAAAGAGAGAATTAAGTAATAAATAAGTGAGAAGGACTCATAATCTCGATGGTTTAATATTTTGAGTTGAAATGTGGTGTTAAACCCATAAGTTTGTTGCTTACTTAGACTTGTCTTAAATTTCTCCCTAATTGTTCATATTTTAAGTGTAGATATGTGAGTTATAGGCTTAAGAAAATCTCATATTAGAAGTGAGAAGGACAAATAAATAATGTACAAGTGGGAAAAATCATAAATCTATGAGTTTGTTGCTTACGTGGACCTTGTTTAGATTTCTCCCCAATTTGAACTCTCATATTTCTTTAATAGGTGGCGTTAAAGCTTTGGTCCTAAGAGAGTTAAAAGGGTAATAGGAGAAACAACTTTTAAAGAATAAAAAATGAGAATCAACAAGTTTGATAGTACCAATTTCAATTTTTAAAAGGTACAGATAGAAGATTATTTTTATCAAAAGAAATTATATCAGTGGTTTTTAGGAAAATAACTAGAATTTATGAGCAAGAAAGAATGGGAGTTATTGGATAGGTAAACCTTAAAAGTCATCTCTTTGAAACTAGTTTGAAATGTTGTTGAGGAGCTAATTCATACATATAAGAAACCATTCACGTCTAACAAGATATATTTGATAAAAAATTTATTTAATTTGAAAATGAAAAAGGGTACCTTTATTATAAACCATATACATTAGTTTAATTTGATTTCTAATCATTGATGAAAATATAAAATATCATATTTCTTTTTACTTAATGTTAAGTCTTTTATACTTATATGAGTCTAATTGCACTCTTGATTCTTATATTTTGTTTTAGGATGCAATTAAAGGTGTTAAGTGCAAAACAAAATTAATTAGGTGATTTTGGATAATTTTAACATTGTTTCATAATTTGAGTATAACTCTCTCATCCAAACTCTAGTTAAGATGTTATGGAAAGTTTAGGAAAAGCTCTATAACTTTTGTGTTGGTTTTGAGAGATATAGGTTGTATCAAGGCTGAAATTGGGCTTAAATTTATAGTGCTTGCATTATCATAATTCTTAAACATTCCTTAACTTGCAATTTTAATGTATAGATTTAAAGACTCTTATTTCAAAAATTTTGGTGGATAAATTTTTAGAAGAAGGCATTATTTTTAGCTATATTAGGGTTTTATTTTATTTTCAATATTTTTCCTTAATTAGGTAGACTTGATTTTTCTTGTTTAGAATTTCTTTTTTAAGATTTCTGAAAAAGCCATTAGCCTATAAAATGGAGAGGCTATCAAGCAAAGGAGAAGAACACACATACCACGAAACACAACACACACCAATCTCTTCTCTTCCATCTACTCTATTTCCTTTCTTTTATGTTAACATCCAACACCTTGTGTGGTTAAATTTTTACACTTAGTTAAAGGAAATAAAAGCTTAGGAATGGATAACTATGTGATATAATTTGTATTTATTATTTGATTTATGTTTTGAGTATTAGATGTTCTTTTATGCATATATTTTTATAATTATCTTGATTTGATTGCTAAAAGGCTTACTAGTCAATTAATTCTTACAATTTATTGCTAAATTAGATATTAAATTTATAATTGTTTGATCCCTCTAATTTATGAAGCAATTAAGCATGATAATTTGTTATATCGAAGATTATTAGGTGTTGGAAAGGATTATGACTAAATGAAATAAAACTTCATGTGCTTGTTTTGCCTAGCTTAAATGATCTTTATAATTTCTAAGGCTACCATGGGATTAAACCTTTAGCACTTGTTTTTTGGTTATTTGGTGGTTAGGGCTAATTAGATTGTATGTATTCTGATTAATTACAAATAAGGAGAAATTGGTTCCATGGTGAGTGTTCAAAGTATGAATTGATATATTTGTATCAGTGATTAGTTATGGATTTTCTATGGTGAATATTGACTTGGACAAAGGTTTGTACTTGATTGAACTTGACATTTTACTTTCCATTATTTTCTTAGTTTAGGTTTTTTTGAGATTAATTTTTTTTATATTCAAAACACCTTTTCCTCGTTTAATGCAACATAAGATATCACTAAATGCTCTCAATGGAATGATTAGTACTCACTTTATTACATAAATTTTCATGAATATAGGTTTTACTTTGAGGTGTTTATGATAGCACACCATTAACTGAGTTTAATAAATACAAATTCTGATGAAGAAGATAAGGTTTTGATTTTGTTATCCTTATTATTGGAAAATCGAAATGTTACTATAACTCCAATAAGTAGTCTATCTAATTTGTAACAATTATACTTTAGCATAGTTTAAGTTCTAATTCTAAGTAAGGATATTTATATGAGAGAACTGAATATACCATCTAGTATTGGTTTTATCTTAAGTAATTAAGACAGAGAAAAACAACATAATGTAATGACAATAAAGGCAGATTGAAATCTAGAAAAGGGGTAAATTGAAATTTAATACTATGTGCTGGAATTATGGTCGTAGGGGTCATTTTAAGAGAGGTTACAAGTAGCTAAAAAGGAAAAATTAGGATAAAAATTTTTGTGAATACAGTGATTAAAGATATCTTAAATCCTTTGAGTCGAAGTGTTGATGGTCCAAATGAAGTCTTGGACTTCAAACTTTAAAGCATTGTTTCAGTTAACCTAATATAGAATTTTGTAACTAGTAATTTAAAAAAAGTTCATCTAATTGATGATGAACCATTAAATATAATGGAGAAACATGATGTTTATGTTAAGATATCAAATGGATACGAATAAATGTTGAAAAATATTAGACACATCTCAAGATTAAAAAGGAATTTAATCTTTATAGGATAGTTTAATGAAAAAGGAAATTCTAGAACTTTTGTTAACAAGTCATGTATAATCACTAAAAGAGAAATAATGATGGCAAAAGGAAATAAGACTAGGATACTTCATATAACCTCGGGTATGAAGGATTCAATGAGACTTGTTGAGTTAGGGATTGGTTCTAGAATTTGGCATTGCAAGTTTGAACACATAAGTGAGAAAGAAATAAAAGTACTTACAACAAATGGTAAGTTATCTCGCGTAAGAATTGTGGATGTTGGTATTTATAAGGACTATATTTGTGGAAAGCAAAAAATAGTTAGTTCCTCTAAAGTTAGAAGGACACTTAAGATGTAGAAACTAGAGCTTATATACACAGATGTTTAGGGTTCCTCCCTAATAGCATCCTTAGGTAACTCACTCTATTATATCACATTTATTGATGACTTTATTTGGAACATGTGAGTTTATTTTGTAAAAAATAAATTTGATGTGAATTAGTTAAGGAATAAATTTGACAAAAATAAAATGTTTGAGATTTAACAATGGTAGTAAGTATGATGATAAAAAATTTAAGCATTTTTATGTAATTAATGGCTTTTAAATGGAGAAAATGGTTTCAAAGATGACACATCAAAACAATATCATTGAACACATAAATAAAATCTTAAATAACTATACTAAAAGTATAAAAATGCATGTTAGATTAACAAAGACATTATGGGTTGATGATGTCAACATTGTAGCCCATTTGATTAATTAGGAATAGTTTGTTACCTTGGATGGAGAATTACTAAAGGAAGCTTGAACAAGTAAAGTGATGAATCTTTTACATCTAGAAGTTTTTAGTTATATCTCTTATGTGCATATAAATTATAATGAAAAGAATAAATTAGATTTTAAATCTCAAAAGTAATTTTTATTAATATAAAATTTGTGAATTTGGATACCATTACTAGGATGATTAAAATAAAAAAATTATTAGAACAAAAATGTCATATTTAATGAAAATATTGCTTATAAAATTAAACATGTTGCATAATTTGATAGTGTAGGGAAGCATATCAAAGGAGGAGATATTGAGTTGAAAAAAATTCCAAAAGATGATATAGGTAGAAAAGTATACAAGAATTTTGGAAACATCTTAGTATAATTAATCAACTTATTATTATTGATTTAGCTTATTACTAATGGCTTAATGCATATATTGTTTGTTTAACTCCTCAATTTATTCATGCCATGTGCTAGTTGGGTTAGCATATATCTATTAAAAAACATGTTTTAAATGACAAAGTGACTTTATTCTTGGCTGTTATTGTAATTACTTAAGAAATTATAGAGTACAAATAGAATCTTAAAGCAATATTAAACCAAGTATTATTATCCATATTTGTGATCTATGGAGTTCACACTAAGAAGGAGAGTTGGTTGAATGTTAAATGATTAAATTTCCATTTTGATCTTGATTTGAAGTCATATCCTTCCAATGGCCAAATTTCAGTCTTATCCTTTGAATGGCCGAATTTCAATCTTAGAAAAAGGATGCCAATTTAGTTGAACTTTCACTATTAGTCAAATCCTTAAGGACACATATCTAAGGATTTCCCATCTCTTACATGGTCATAAGTAAAGTGAGTAGGCTAAAGAAGAGTGATAGAAATATACCTTACTATTTTATTGACCAAATAAAATTTTAAACTACAATTATATATCTAACAGAGTAGAAAATAAAAGTAAAAAATAACTTCAAAAGAATTTATTAATTTGAAATTTTAAGTTTTGGTAATTTATATGAGTGATTTAAACTTTTCTACGTGATTTTTGCATGGTAGAATATATTTCTACAATCTTAAGTTGACTTACAATATTTCTAAATGATATCATGGCAAAGAAAAGCTAATAAAAGTATTCAATATTCATATCAAATTCACCAAAACTTTTGAACTGAGTTTCCAAAGAAAAGCTTATTGCACGAAATAATTTCACATACTTATAATCTTGGATTAAAGTTTTCGTATCTCATAATAAGTGAAGTAAATTTTATTATTAAAAATTATAATTACAAATAATCAAAAATATTATTTAATCTTAATATACCAAGAGGATGTACTAAGATATAAGCTTTTTTAAAAAGACGTTTTACTCCAAAAACAGCTAAGTACAACACATCTAGAAAAAGATTCAGTTAACATATCACCACGATATGAAAAAATTAGTCACTTGCATGCACTTTACACCATATTATTTAAAATATTTATATTATTTTTAAAATTTATTAAAATATTAAAATAGATTAACTTATAATTAAAATAATTAAAATCAACTATATAATTTTAAAATTCAAGATGAAGAAAAGAAATGCATAAACATTAGTTGGTAACATGAGTGTCTTGAACCCTTTGTAGTTGTAAGAGAATTAGACTTTACGTGTTAGGATAAATAAGATCAGTCAACAATCGTAAAAGCAGTAAAAGTACGATTTTTGCTTAAATATTTATTAAAAATATTATTAATTTATTTCGATGTTACTATACCCAAAAACTAAAAATTTATAAGCAAAAACCTCTGTTGAAAGAATTAGTGTGTGTGTGTGTGTGTGTGTGTGTGTGTTTTATCCTAAAAATAATGCAGTAAGGAAAGAATTTGTTGAAAGACTTGGAAAAATTTATAAAGTCATTCTTAACTTCTGTATTTCTTTCAAGCCACAAGTTTCCTCGTATAGATGTCGGCATCTCAAGGCAGAATTCTTTGGGAAAGTAAATTGTAGGCATAGAAGTGTAAGATGACAAGAAGTTCAATACGTAGTAGCCCAAGAGAGGTGAATTGCCACTGCCTTATTTGCGTGAATAAATTTTATATACTCTTAGAAAAGTGACAATGAAGTAGTAAATGTTCAGTATTTTCGTTGTCTTGCATCCAAAGAGCATATCTTGATAAGGAGGTCTATAACTGGTCAACAGTCGACGCAGACATCTAGGGCTCGTGAGACTTTAGAGTTGTTCTCCTCAAATTCATCCTACTAAACAATAGAGGTAAATCTTTTTTGTTTTTTTTTTTTTTTTCTAACGTTGAGTTTTATTGCAGTAAATGCTAAGTTATACAAGAGCACAAGGCTATAACAAGTACGCTTGTAGTATGAGTTAAAAATTAAAAAAAAAAAAAAAAAAAACTCTTCCAAGATATAACTTTGAAAGCTAATAGGATACTCCTTAGATCCACGTTATAAAAGTAGTGTGACGACTTTTCTCTTATTTAGATAAGATGTTTGTAAAATGATTGTATTTTTGGAGACAAGCTAATGAATCAATTTCTTTTACATATCTTAAAACTCTTTATACCACTATTAATCTAATTATTTAGAGTGTTAAAGGCAGAGTCTACCTACCTTTAAGCCTTTACCAGGTATTCTTGTGCACAGCCTAATTCAGACTGATGATTAAACGTAATATTGATTTGACTTAACCAATCTTGACTACATTTCCCCTTTGGTAAGCTCCTTATCACATCTATTTACTATAGTCCATCTCTATTTCTACATGTTGGGGATGGTGAGAAACTTGTCCCTAGCAACTAATAAAACAAGAAAAGAGACTTTAGAAGGAGTGGAGCGATGCCATATAATTTTTGTTGGATAAGTCTCAGTTGCAAAAGTAGGGGCTACTCCCATCAAATTCTTAGTTTCTCATATTAATTGTTACTAATTTTCAAGGATGTTGACATACTATTAAGTAGAGATATTTTACATTTGATCACATTGCAGTTCAACCAAAAGAGTTAATAGACAGGCTTCTTTTATTGGCGCACTCACGAATGGATTAGACACTAAACAGCTTCTCTTTGGACAAAAGAACAAAGAAAAGACATTAGTTCTCTTCTCTTTTTAATTTATTGCGCGAGGACTTTTCTTAGAGACGCTCCGTCCTAAATTGACAAAGCTTGTTTCCGACTTGATCCCAATTTGCTTGAAAATTTTAGAATTATTATGAAAATAATTTCTTGTTTCAATTTGATAAGAGCCCAAACTCAAATAATTCAACATTTTTTTTTTTTATGACTGAGTGAAATAGATCCAAATATTAGAAATTTGAAATGAAGTGGCATGTAGTTGAAATTATGGCCTTCAAGTCTACAATATATTTGTACTTCTTCTCTTTTTTGTTTTTTATTTTTAACCACCAACAAAATACTTCTCGAATTGTAAAAAGAAATTCTACAATATGACTAGCATGTGGTCAATTAAATCGTAATACTTACTACATAGAAAGGACACTTTTATTCTAATTAAGCAGTCAAGCATGTGGTCTTCTCTTTTAAATTGATGAGTATATCTCAATGATTTCCATATATTTCATTATATCTTTATTTACTCTTTTGGTGTCTACCTAAAGATTCATCAGACCATGAGCTACATAATAAAAAAAAATCTTCACATTATCATCAATCTTACAACAACTTCCTAGTATTAAAACGCAAAGTATCAAAAAAGAAAAAATAACTTCTTAATCATTAGGTATCTCTCGAGAGATTTATCTCTCTATGTGCTTAAGTTTTCTTTTATTTATTAATGCCATTTGTATTTTTCACATTTCTTTTACATATCCTGCACCAAGTAAAATATGAAATATTACAAATAAAGACACTTGTTTCTTGTAGTGCAAGAATATTGGTTTTTTTAATGAATATTATGTAAGAAAATATTGGTTAGAAAGTAAAAAAGCATGAAAATTATATTAAACAGTTTTGTTGTAAAAAAAATTATGGTAATTTCCTGAAATAGATAGAAAAATTAAAATCTTGATTTTAGTTTCTAAATAATACAAAGTCATATTTCTTTATTGATGATTACATAGATTTCTTATGAAAGGGCTGATTGAAAATACTAGAATGTGCAACATATTTTAGTGCCAAATTGAAAATATATGTTGCTTGTAAAAATCAATTAAGAGCTCATTTAGAATGACAAAATTTCGTAAAGCTCAATTTAATTAAATTCAATTTCTTTCATTGATATAGTTTCCAAAATCTCTCGCAAAAATTCGAAAGAATTTTGATTCAATTTATTTTATCATTTAAAAGTGTGTCAACTAAAGAAAAATAATTCAATTCAATTTTTATTTTAGATTCTATATCTAATAAGAGGTTAGTTACATTACTTCAAAAAAAATCAGTTATAAGACTCACATATTGCATCATATGGTAATGTTACTAAAATAATTATTAGCAATATATAGTGAAGCTATAAATTTTGATTATTGATGGTAAGTTGAACATGTTAAATTATCATTTTAGCTTTACTAATTATTTTTTCAGTGGCAATATATAAAAATAAAAAAATAATTAGCTTTACATTTTTTTCATAAAATTGGAATTTTGAATCGAAAAATAATAAAAAAAATAATTGTTAAGATGTTCTCTACAGAACAATTTCTAGTTATATCTGTACTAAACGATATGATAGGGCACAAATGCATTCCTATCCTATGTTCAAGTATGACTAAATCATGTAGTCATTTCAATAACTTTTTTTTTTTTTTCCTCACTAAACCTCAGGTTAGCTACTAGTAAAGGTGAAATAAAAAAGAAAGCTGTTTCTTTTTTGTCATGGATTTTTACACCAACGGCTTTAGCTTTTTTTATCTTTGCACTTTCTTCAGCCGTGTGAGCAAAGCTCCAAACCAAAGAAATGGGTGAAAGTGTAAACAATTATTCCATTACTTTTCAGAACTTTGTTTCATGTCTCCTTTTTCGCCTTTTGCCTTCCAAAAGGTAGATAAAAAAAAAAAAAAAGAATTCTCTAGGGGAAAAAATAGGTAGATTACAAGTTTAGATTTAGAAGGAGTATGATGTTCTATACGAGTAGGCAGCACAACTCTAGTAGTATTATTGTCAATGAATTTTGACTGAACGGTTCTAGCTCCAATAGGAGCGAGCCAATCGTTTCAACCTTCGCCACTGTATTGCTTATATATCACATACCATTATTCTTGGAATCGAACAATCCCAACTTTTAGGTTATATTTATATATAAATATAGATTTTTAAAACTGAACGAAAAGTTAGGTGTTGTTTATGTGGCAATTTTCTCCAAAATTTAAAAATTAAATATATACAAAATATATTATAATTATGAAGATTTGATTACTATTAAAATAGTATTATATAAATGTGATTGTAATCAAATAAGAATTTTATTTGGTTATAGAATTTTATTTTAATTATAATTGAATCTCCATAATTATAATTTTTTTGAAAAAAACAAAATAAAACTTGAAAGAGAGAAAAAAAATTACTCTCAAAATTTTCTTTTTAGTTAAGAAAAAAATTTCTAAAAAAAGGAAAAGAAAAACTGTCAAATTCACTTTTTTAAAAAAAAAAGAAATTGCTCTAAAATTTCCTTAAAATAAAAAAAAACCAATCTAACATTTTTCTTTTTTGCTTTCTTAGAATGAAAAAAATGAATTCCTTTTAATTTTCTTAAAAGAGATTTAAAAGAAAAAATTATCTTAAAATCACTTTAATTTAATTAATTAATTTTTAAATCAATTGATAAGCAAATTTTAAGAAAATATGTATAATGTAGTCACATATTACACACTTATATTATTGTAATATTGTGATAGTATTATAACTACTTTTCATGTATGCAACACATTCATGATAATACTGATTGTCATTATTATAATTTTGACATACCATAAAAATATCTACTTGAATATAGTAATTTCTTTAAATCAAGATAAGTCTCTTATTATATTATTGCATCATTATATTTTTGAAAAGTAAAAAGATATTAATATTAACCTTAGAATCGTGTTATTAGAGGCCCTGAACAAAAGGGTAATAGCCTCATCACTCTAAAAGGTCTTACACAAAAAATTAACGGTTTCCCTCTCTTTATATTACAAAAGAAAAATTCTAACTTTTTGGCAAGTTTGATCTAAAAGAACATTCTCCCTTTAAGCGATAACAAACAACCAACCTAGCCAATTTTCTGAATCACCCATGTTTGGTTGAACTATTATACCTGTTCTAAAAAATTTATGCCCCCACTTAATCCTTGCTTTGCCATTGTATCATCAAAAAAATTGCATTCCCATGGTTAGAAAATAAAAGAAACCTAGCCCTTAAAGTTGGCCCAGATGTTGTGAAACACCAACTCAAAATTCTAAAGTCTTATAGCTTTACAATTTTTCCACGTTATTGTTGTACACAAGTGATTTTCAATGGTTTATGGGGCTTGACCAACCTCCCTCTATTGAGCCCATAACCTTATAGCCTTCCAAATTGCTAATAAATTTCTCATTAATGCTTGTTATCATGAATACTTTCGAGTAAAGATAGATCACATGGCTTACTTCCCTTTTAATACACCCCTTATACCTGCCATTCCATGCTTTATTGTCATGGCTATATTTATATTGAATTTGAACATGCCTATTAGTGGTGCCTCTTTTGTAAGATCAGATGAGTGAATCAAATTAATTTATGTAGGTCAAAGTTTCTTAAGATTCAAAAAGAAATCATTGTAGAAGGAAAGAGTTCATTGGTCACTTGGCCTTTACCGAACACTATATCTACATTTGCACTAAGTCACAAAATTAGTCCACCAAAAATAGTTTGCCTGTGAAATAACACTCATTCTGGGCTAACCAAATAAATGAGGTAATCACATAAAATCTTAACATCCAAATCTCCCTCGATGTACATTCATAGCCCCTTCCCTTTCATGAGTTCCATGCTTGATCCATTAAACCCAAAACCACCTATGATTACTAGGCTAAACATTTACACCATATAGTCCAAAATGGAATACATTGGAGAAAAAATGGTTACTTGATTCTTGTGACATCTTACAAATTGTGCAACTCATATAAGGACTTATAATTTGACCAATTGAAGGTGCTCCTTCATCAACAATCGACCCTTGATTAATTGCCAAATAAAGATCTTTACCTTAAGTGGAGACAACCTATGCCACACTTGAGAAGGCATGACATCAAATGACCCTTTTTAATCATTCATTATGGTACAAAATGACTTTACAATGAATGCATTGTCCCTTGTCAAGCACTATATTAGCTTATCCATTTCCATTTGTGAAAGTTGGCTATGTTGCAATCCTTTAAACTTTTTATATAACACTTCCTTTTAATTGAACAATCGACAACTCCATGTAATCTCCTATTCTCGTTTATCACTCCTTCATTATCTAAACTTATTAACTAGACCTTATTTAATCCTTACCAAGGTGAAGAGACAAAAAAAAAATATTGAGCCAAAGTTGAATTTCCAACTTATATCTGATGCCAAAAATCCATTTTTTTTATCTATCCCTAACCAAATAGCTAAAATGGTGTCTGAGGGCTTTAGATAATCAATTCCTCTCTACCATTTGGCATACATCCCACACCATATTGGAGTTATTTGTGTGCATCTTACTGACCACTCCCATAACCATTACTACAAATTGCCATAATATGCCTTTAAATGCTTTACTCTTTACTACCTCTTCGTCAAAAGTTCCTTATTACAATCTCTCAGTTGCCCAACTCCAAAGCCTCCTTAGACCTTTTACCTACACAGAAGCCCTCAGCCTACCCAATGTATGCACTTGCTACCCTTCTGCTCAACTTAGAAAAAGGATCGTTGAATTTGTTCTATTTGTAGTTCAACTTGCTTAAGCATTTTGAACACTAACATGAAATAAATTAAAATAGACTTGAGGCATGATTTTAAGAGCATTAATCAACTTTTTTTTTGATAGAAGCTAAGCTTTCCATCTCACTAATTTGGTATCTATTTTGTGAATGATTAGATCCCATAGACTTTTAGTTTTTAAGTTGACCCCTAATGGTAGCTCGAGATACTTTATGGGAAAAGAACCTATCCTGTATTTCTAGTAATTAGGCCATTATTGAATATTTATCTGACAACCCTTAATTCCATATATGACAATCTTAACTAGATTATTTTTCATCCTTGTACAATATTGGAATCATCAAAGAATCTGCTTATAATTCTCAATAGACTTGTCATTAGTTGTGTTGAAGATGGTATTGTTAAACTACAAATGGATAATCCTAATTTCATTATTGATAGGGATACTCTTAATAAAACTTAGTTTAAAGCCTTTTTTAAATAATGAATATAAGCTCTTAATTGTAAATAGGAATAAACAAGCCCATCAAACCACCATCATCAACTCACCTTATGCCTAAAGAAACCCTCAATGATAGGGCTGACTACTGAGTTAGTGAGCAACTTATCCCAAATTCCTTTTTCTTTCCATTAGGACTAGGGCTTTTAGGCTACTACTTGACTCGAGTATTAGAGGCTTGAGGGTTATTAAGACAACCCATGGCTTTAATTTCATTTGGACTACAAGGGTTAAGTAGAATGAGCATTATCTTCTTAAGTGTTCCATTATGCATTTGGCCTATTTGGTGTTACTATTAATGTTCCATTATCATTAGGCTTAGATCCTTATTTAGAATAATCCTATTTACCTTTCCATTGCCTTCCTCTAAACTTAATCCAACCTCTTTTTCTTGGTTCCCCTAATGTATACCTTTACCAACATTCACCAACCTAGTAATCTCACCAAAATCTTTTGCTAGCCCCAAATCATTCACCACACCATAAGCCATTTTCTGATGGAGGACCTTATCAATATTACTTGTATCATTGCTTGAGGTTCATGATGTCGTTAACCCCATCTCTTCCTCCTATCGTTAACTTAAGAATTGATTCTTGACTAACTTTAAGAACTTGGATTATCCCATTATCTCTATAGTTACCTCTAATTGAATGGTAACTTTAAAATGAGCCAACACCATAAATTGACACCAAACGACTCTACACCTCTACTCTAATGCCTAATCAATCCTTAGGTATGCACCTTAAATTGCCTTTAATTGAGCAATAAAGTCCTTAGAACAAGCATTTAGTGCTAGGCCTTTAATTGTAACCTAGTTCCTCTAATTTTCATTCACCCAATCTATAAACTAAGGCACCAAAGTCTTAAATTGTCTTTAAATCTCCATTTCCCTACCTTCAAGCATGGTCTTTATCTCTTCTTTTGTTTGAAACATCAATAAGTATATAAACCTGCCCATTATCATAACCTTGATTAAATTGTCAATCATTTTCTCTAACTAATCAATTAGATCCTCCATTTTTCTATAGCACTTTTGGTTAACCACTTTAACTTTGAGGCATTAGATTAATATGACACAAAATTGGGTAACTTACCCACTGTATAATCTATTATCCTTGTTGTGCCTAGTCATTAAATGTTTCCTTTCCCTATGCATCTCATCATTACATCATGATATGACCCTATCCTCTATCAAGAAGCTCATTCTACTTTCTACCCCCATTAGGATCTCCTTGTTGCCAATTGGTCATAAAAACCTATGGCTCAAGATGTCGAGAATCATATGAGTTTGACCCTCAATTGATGACCCTATAACTTTTCTTTGTTTAGTCATTAAGTAGTGTCAATGGCATCTTGTTGATGATTGAATTTGATAAACCAAATAATGCCCTTACTCTAATAACTTACGTGGAATTATGACATCAATAACCTAACCCTATCCTCGTAATAATTGCCATAAATTAACCTAATTCACTTCCATTAGTAGATTATTAATGAATACTAGTGTTACCATTTTTTCTTAATAAATGTATTAGTTTTAAAGTAATAGAGCAAATTATTTACTTCCGATCATCACAAAAACATGTTGTTGATTCCAAGATTCTTTAACAACCAATAGAGTAGCACCTTTGATCCATTCTCTTTAGATATCTAGGACCTATTCAAGGGCTTCCCATTTTCATCTCCTTCCTCTAGTTTCTTTGATAAAGGATGTTTGGTGACTTTCGTTAACATTTCTCACATCAACTGAAAGGAGATCCCAAAGCCCACATATTCAAGGTAAATCTTATAAGGATCAAAAAGGAGGAGGTGAAGCTAAAGATTGAAGACAACAGAGTGTTCTAAATCAATAAAGAGAGGAATATGGATAAGGAGGATAAGAATGATACCTGGCACCATATTAAGGGGAGCAATGGTAAGTTCTTGAGGCACTTCTGGCTACTAGAGAATGCTAAAGTTGATTAGGTCAAGGCTTACATAAAGGATGGGGTTCTTATTATTACTATGTCTAAATTTGATGTCAAGGCCATTAAAATCTCTAGCCAAACTCTAAAGTTTGTATGATAGGTCGTGTTTAAAGGTTTTAAAAGTATATTCTAGTTAAGTTATGTTTGAACATATAGTGTTAATACAACATATGTGATCTAAAATGGAGTTGACTATAATATGATGTGTGACTTTTGTTCAATATGGAAGTGGAAGTTGTTTCTTAAAAAAAAAATATTATGTCATTATTATAGATTGTTTTCTTCCTTAGCCTTGTAAAGACTTTAAATAAGATGCTTCTATAAGTATCATTATATAATTGAATAATATAGTTTTATATTTACAAATTCTCTTTCACTTTATTACTTTTATTATAGTATTGGAGTTTGATTTACCCTTTTGTCTACATTTGTCACTTACTGGTTGACCATTTCCAAATTTTTAGTTTAGTTAATCAACTCAATGATAATAATCCCTAATACCTTAGTTTGGCTCATTTTAATTCAATTTCATTGTATCATATGCTAAGTTGACTTAAGACATGTTAAGAGAGCATGTTAAAATATAATAATCTTATATCATTAAAGAATAATGACCATTATGGTATGAATGTCTATGGATTTCTCTATCAACGAGTTTAAGCTTTTAAGTAAATTTAAGGTTTTGAGGGATTATTGGATATCATATTAGAGTCTTGATTTAGGATTTGCTTCATATAGTTTTCATTCTTGCTAGCAATTGTTTTTTGTTCTATCTTCCTTCTTTCAACATAATTTTACTAGTCTTTTTATTGAAAGAAGATTTTCAACTATAGTTCCATAATTTACACACCTCTACCCATTGCCTTCTTGTCAGTTTTGTTTTCTATTACATGTAGACATTACCTTGCATTAGTTGTGCATAATGGCTTTTTTTGATTTTACCATTTTGATAGTTTTTAATGTGCTCTTTTTGTTGGGGCGTCATCTTGTTCCCTACATTCTGCCATCATTTAATTCAATCCATTAAAATCATAATCATCATATTTATTATGCTTATTGGAATAAAGGATCACCATGTTAATGCTTGTATGAAATTGAAATTTGAAAAAGACTAGCTTTGATCATATAATCGTTTGCACTTAAGTCTTCTTCTTTATTCACTACTTTTATGACAAAGTTAGAGACTAAACAAGTTTCGTCTAAAAAAGGTTTTATTATTGCTCCTATTAGTTTTATTGCATTCTCTACTTTATTAAGTGCCCTATATACTTCACCTTAGCTAATTGATTCTAATTGTTACAATCATATCACTTTTGATTTTTATTAATTCTTAAGATAAATATGTGTTTCTCATACACCAACTATTCATACTACTAATGGATCTCTGATGCATATTAATTGTATTAAGTCTATATCTATATTTTCTCTATCCTTACTTAATACTTATTTAGTTTTATCCTCGTTATATTTCTTATTATCTATTGGTTAACTTTATGATCTTGTTTCGTAACTACTTTTTTCTAACAATGGATGTTTAATGTAGGATACTTAAAAAGGTCATGTTGTTGTGATAGGTTGTAAAGTTAGATGTCTTTTTGAAACCATTTATCTTTATATTCTTTCTAGTCTTTTAGTAATTGTTTTATTTTATTCCATTTCTATTGGTTTATGGGACTTACATCTAAGTCATGCTTCTTTATCCAAAATTCATCATTTTGCTTTTAATAATTTCTTAAGGCATGTTAGTAAAGATTCATTTGACTGCAAGTCATCTTGGTAAACATAAAATTTTACCTTTTAGTAACAATTCTACAACATTATCCTTATTTTGATCTTGTACATTTTAATATTAGGGATCCTATTGATATTTCAATAAAGGTAGGTTCAAAATACTTTGTGATCTTTGTCAAAATTTCTCCATATTTTCTTGAATTTATCTTTTGAAAAATCACTCTTAAATATCTTAAGTTTTTCAAATATTTTTGAGCATGATTTAAACCTAGTTATCCAAACATATTAAAATTTTTTTGTATTAACAATGTTAAAGAATATGGTGCATTATTGATTGTTTCCACTATAAAACAACATGGTAATTTCTTTTAAAAGTCTTGTCTTATTACTTTTTGGCAAAATGCTCGTGGTTAACAAAAATTAGGTTTTATCTTAGATATTGTTCACTTCTTACTCAAATTTGTCTCTTTCCTTATACCATTTTAGGGTAAAGTTGCTTTAATAGTTGTATACACAATTAATAGGATACCTTCTTTTGTTATGAAAAATAAAACTCTATATGAGTGCCTTTGTAAAGAATTGTCTGACTATAATTTTCTTAGAATTTTTAATAATACCTATTATGTTTTTCTTTAACTTAATGAATGCATCTAGTTTCAACATCAAACTTGTTTTCATATCTTCTAAGTTATGATATTAAGCATATGAGTTATAGATGTCATAATCTTACTTCAACATATTTTAAATATGCCAACAATTTTTTTAGAATATAAATTGTTCACTAGTTTGGTTAATGTTTCAACCTCTCTTATACTATTTCTAAGGTTCTTTATTAATCTTTCACTTAATCTCTTTCCTAACTCTTTTTCTAGTGTAGGTGATCCTAACTTAATGAGTGATCTCTTTATTACCCCTTCTAAGAAGCTTGACTTGATTATTGTTCCTCCATAATCACAATTTAAGGTTCCTAATTGGCCCAGTGCTTCTTCCTTACCACAACTAGTTAGTCATCCTTAAACACTTTCTTCACATTTTCCTCTTACAATTTTTGCACCCTATCATTTTACTTAAGTACACAAACCCTTTCTTATTTTTCATGATTTTCATTGTTATTCTTGCTACCATGAAAGAATCTACTTCTTATACAAAGGCATGTTTATATCCTTTTTAGTACTATGTTATGTCTTAAGAGATTATGGCACTAAAAAGAATCACATATGAGACTTGGTTAATCTTTTTCTAAGAAAGCCTGTCATAGGAAGCAAAAGTGTATATAAGGTTATAACTTATGTAAATGGTATAGTTGAATGATATTGCACTTGTCTTATTGTTAAAGGATTCATTTAAGAATATGGTATTGATTATTAAAGAAGTTTCCTCCATTAGCTTGTCTTACTTTTGTTTAATCCTTATTGATAACTATTATCATAAATAATAAAATTGTTCCAAATAAATGTTAAAAATTCTTTCTTTAATGCTGATCTAAATAAGAAAGTCTATATGTAGCCTTTTATTGTTTTCATAAAACATTATATGGATTGAAATAACCTTTTCAAGCATGGTTTTCTAAGTTCAACTCTACCATTTCATAGCTTAACTTCATATTGCATTCTCATGAATTTTCTCTTTTAGAATTGTTCTTTTTTGACATTATATTAATGACATTATTATTACAAGTGCTAATGTTTTAGACATTCATTATCTTCAAACATATCTAAGTTAACAATTTAAGATGAAAGATTTGGGCTTTCTTAATTATTTTTTAGGCTTAAAGATGTTCTTTAGACCTAGTGGTCACTTGCTCTTCAAAGACAAGTATGCTTCATATATTCTTTCTTGAGTTGGTATTGTAAATAGCAAGATAGCTTCTTCACATCTTGAGGTAAATGTTAAGCTCATAATAGCTTATGACATACTTTTAGTAATGTATGCTTTATTAACAACTAGTTAGCAATTTAATTTATCTTACAATCTCTCATCTCAACATTTCTTATGTAATTCATATAGTTAGCTTATTTTTACTCTTAGATTTACTTATTTCATAACTATTATTTGTATCTTATAGTATGTTAAGGGGATTATATTTCACGACTTTCACTTTTTTACTCATTTCTTCCTTTGACTATAAGAATTTTCAGATGCTGACTAGGTAGAAAACCCTATAGATAGAGGATGTACCACTAATTTTTGTTTCTTTCTTGATGGCTCTCTTATGTCTTAATGTAGTGATAAACAATTAGTGATAGCATTTCTAGCACAAAGGCCAAGTATTGTGTATTAGTTGATGTGACAACTAAACTTATTTGGCTTTAGTGGTTGCTTAATGATATAGATGTTTCACTTTTAGGTTTTATAATTTTATGTTATGATAATCAAAATGTTATTCAAATTCTTCATAATGACATTTCTTATAAGAATACTAAGCACAATGAGATTGATTGTCATTTCATTTGGCAACATATTAACAATAAGACCATACATTTGTAGATTATTTCATTTGTAGACTCGCTTACTAGTATATTCACAAGACTCACTCTTTAGACCATTTTCATTAATTATTTTGCAAATTTAAATTGATATCTGTGACACCAACTTGAGTTTGAGAAGTGACTTTAAAGATATAATTGTGGTTACTTTCCATAGACATGACTTAATCACAATTATATCAATTAGGATTACTATAATATTTTCAAATTATAATAATATTTACATAATTAGAGTAATCTCCTCAAATTATAATGCTTCTTCTTTTTATTATATGATTATGTAATTATTATAAATTATTTCCACACTTAGCCTTATAAACCATATAAATAGGGTACTTATATGGTTATTATTGTATGATTGCATAATATAATTTTCATATTTACAAATTCTCTTATCTTATATGATTTTTATCAAAGAAAAAGAGAAAAAGAGAGAGAGAGGGAGAGAGAGAGAGAAGGAAAGGAGAGATAATGGGAGGGAGTGAGGGAGAAAGTACAAATAGTCAAAAAATAAATGATATAGGAGAGAAAGTATATATAAGGAAAGAGCAAAGATAATGGAAAAAGGAAGAAAGGGAGGGAGAGAGTAAAAGTGATGGAGAAAGGAAACAGGCTAGATAGAGATGATAAAGAAAAGAAAAAGAGAGCAATTGAGAAATACAGATAATGAGAGGAGAGAAAGGGAGTAAAGCAAGATCGACAAGAACAAATGGAAAGAGAAAGGAAGAGAAATAAAAAAAACTTTTATAAATGCATTAAATATGAAAAGTATTTTAATGTCATATCTAGATAAAAAATAGTACATTTCCTAGAAAAATATTTTCTTCCCATGTAGAATTTTTTTTTACAAACAAATTGACCATAAATATTGTACTTTAAATTCTTGTTATTAGAATGTTCAAAACCAAAATCATGATATTTGGAAGAATATGAAATTGATTCACATAGCATTTCCTCAATTCATTTTAAAATGGGTTCTAAAGTATGGAAAAGTTGTGAAGTTTGATTAGGGTAGGGTGGAGGTTTACAATTTGACTTGTGCATAAACAGTGTATAATGACATGTTTTTAAATAGTTTGTCTAACAACTTTTTTCAGTTATTAGAAACTTATAGAGTTGTAACCTAAATAATGAAGGATTATTTTGTCATATCACATAAAACCTTGTATTTTGAAAAGAACTTTAAGGTTATGATGACTATTTTTCTTTTAGAGAAACAATGAATATAAAAAATGTATCATTGTTATTTTAATACAAATTAGTTCTTTAAATTTTTTTACCAGTAATTATTTCCATATTTCAAATTTGAAATAAATTTGACTTATAATTGATGATTGTATCCTATTCTCCATGTAACTAAATAATATCTATTAAAAAATTTGTAAATTATAAATAAGAGACATATAAGTGATCATAATTTCAGGCTACCAAATGTACAAATAATACTATATTCAAAATTAATATTGAAGCAATTAAAATTCTAGACTTTATTTGATGTGTGACAAGCAAATTATTTAGATTTTTTAAATTTAAAAATATTTGTATAGTATAAGAATCAGGTTAAAAAAAAATTTCTTTAGTAATTAAACCTTCACATTATTAGCTCATTAATCAATATTTTTTGAAAGTTAACTTATTTTTATTCTATTCTAAATAAAAAAATTAAAATTACTACATATAAGTATTCATTTTTTTGTGAACATTGTATTCTAAATAAAACATATTTTTATATAAAATTGTAGGGACAAGTTTAAAAATGAACAAAATATGTCATATGTAATGTTTTTTGTTTTTGTCAAATGAGTTAATTACCAATGTTGGACTTATTCCCACCCATACCCATCAATATTTAGTAATTTAAAACTAAAAACTTTAAATTAGAAGTAATGTTACTCTAAGTAGACCTAATCATAACTTAATTTCATGTTACTTTTAATTTTGAACTTGCAATTTCAATTTAGGGAAGGGGAACCAATGATCTTGGGCTGATTTTGCTTTAGTTTATCTATTGGCTTTAGTTCAATTTCTAGTTTTGGTCCAATTCAATTTGATTTGATCAAGTTTAATTTGATTTTACCCTTTTCTTTTAAATCTAAAAATTTGTATTAAAGTAAAGGAAAATTTTGAATAAGTAAAGAGCTTGCCTACATACTGTCTTTTAGTTTAAAGGAATCAAAATCCATGTAGTTCTCTTACATTAAACTTACTAATCACCCCTTTTTACTTATTAGTAAGTTGATATGCTCAATTGCTTCCAATTTTTTAGTCAATGAACTTGGAGGAAAAAGATGTGATTGTTAAGAAATCTCTTATAGTTTCTTTATTGCTCATAAGATCTAGTATTGTATAGAGGCTGGTAGCTTGCAACATCAATCTTAAAGGAGGACAATTAGATTTTTTGACCCATCTTAAAGAAAAATACTTTAACTTGCCTAAGCACATGATAAAGGTGATAAGACATGCTAAAAAGAATCAAGTCAAAGATCTAACTTATGGAATGCACTAAAGTGATAGGCTTTTGAGGCTAGAGGTACCAATACTTAAAGAAGCTCCTTCATATTTCAATAAGAGTAAGCATATTGGGGTCATTACCCTTAAGCAAATGAAGCAAGTATAGAATAATGGTAATGGTTTAACCTTTAAGGGCTCCAAAGCTTAAAGCTAAGCCATCTAGTGTAGCTTCATCAATTATCCCTTAAACACAAAATGGTGAAAAGATTTTTTGATGGAAGAGATTGAAAAGCTAAAGAACCATTTGAATGGATATAGAGATGAATTTAATGAGTTTAAAGTTGAATTCCAAGAGTACATAAAGGCTTCAAAGGAGGATATGGCAACTAAACTTGGTTTGCTACAAAACGAAAGCACTTTAATGGGTCAAGCTATTAAAAGAAGAAACAATAAAGATGGTCTATTTAAATGATACCAAAAGGGAAGAAAGATAGATGATTAATTAATGATGATCTTTGATCCTTTTTGGTTATGGTCATTTTGATTATTGTTTATTGTTAAATGATAATATCTATACTTAACTTTTATCTTTTGGATTGCTTACTCATGCTTTCTTGGATTGCTCTAATACTTGTGTTTGTTATCAAGAGTTGTGCTTAATTAGTTGATTAATATGATTAATCAATTTCTTTATTTGATTGATTTGGTTGTTGGATTGCATTGAGTGCTTTAGTAAGGGGAGCATATACTTAGACTAGTTGTATATTTCTATTCAATATTTATCTCCATCATTAATTGTAGTTATCATTATAAGAAAAGAAGAAATTGTTATGATCATGTGATTTAGTTAGTATTTTTGTATATGTTCCCTATCATTGAGTGATTTATCTAGTTATTGATTTATTGTATATTATTTTAATTCATGATTGATTAAGTGATTGATTAATATGATATGAAATTATTTTGGTATGTTATTACAAATTATGCTATGCTAAAAATGTTCATAGTATTTTTTTTATTATTTTGAATTTCAAATCTTACTATTTGTTGTTTAAAGATCTTGTATTGTTCTATCTTTTATATCTTTAGAATTTTTTTTTAAAATAAGATCATGAAAAATTTCAAGAAAAGATGAATAGAATCAACAGATTCTTTGTGCGGGCTAAAAGTGTTTAGTTGATTAAACTCTTAAAAAGAGAATGTTGAAAAGTATACATAAGTTTTTGGTTAAGTCAAACCACTTTAAATTATTGTACTCTCTTTATGTCCCTAGCTCTTATTAATTTATGCTATGTATGTGTTGTTTATATTGCTTGTGATTATTAGGTATTGTTTACTATCATGTTGGATTAGCTTAGAGTTGGATTGGCTTCAGCATTAAGTAATCTTGGCCATTTAGAGCTAATTTACTCCTCTTTTTGAGTTGTATTTGAGACTAATAATCCTAAACTTTTGTATTTACATGATTAAAAATGAGTTATAGTGATGCAACAATAAATCCATAATAAAATTTTTAGTCCTAATCCCATTTATTTCTATTACTATATTGATATTTAATTTATTTAAACAAAAACATTTTTTAAGCACTCACAAATTTTAAGATTAAAGTAACGCAACTAATTTTGCTTCAAATTCAAGGTCTTTTCATGAAGTACATCATTTCTTAATGAGTTGGTTTGGCACTTCACTAGCTAGGCTTCCTTTATTTAAGCAAGGAACATATAGTGGATCTCATTACCAAATGCATGGCCATGATGATTACTGTTGAAAATTAATATATTTTAAGACTTAATTTACATATTATATAAGAACTAAATACTAGCCTTTAAATTTTCTACTTTCTTTTCTTTAGTATGAGGCCTAGATATGTATTAAGGTCATTAACCACTATTAACATTTACGTTTTACTGCATTATATTACTTTATAGGTTATTAAGTTGGTGTTAATATAAAAAGGGTCTTCTTTTTCCTCTTTTTCAATCGGCACAAAATTCCCAACAAAAAGAGAAATATTTGTGAGTTTTTTCTTATTTTTTATTTGACAAAGTTCTATAATTCTATGTTAATCTAAAAACAGAGTTATTTTTGCAATCTTATTATTTGAAGTATACATTAATAAGAAAGTCTAGTATATCTTCAAAGAATAGTTATAATAACTTGTTACATTAGAATATTTTATCTATAAGTACAAAAAATTACACTTAAGGATAATGTTTGAATGCTTTAAATATGATTTTTTTAACCTATTTATTTTTGTCACGCTATTATATAATTTTGTTAATTTTTTTCTACAATACCCCATTATTGAAGGACATTTCTTTGTAATTTGATCAATAATGTTTGGTATAAAATGTTTTACTTTTTGAATGGAACATCCAACAAGAGAACAAAATTTTGGTAGGAATCATATCACAGATAAAGCCAAATTGTTCTGTCTTCTTTACTCTTTCTTGGATTTTTCGTAATTCATTCGATCATTTTCTTTGAATTCTATCATGGCATGTTTGGAATTGTGGTTGTAGTTTCGAAAGTTGTATTTGGAGTTAAACGCATATTTGTTAGTATTTGATAAACTTTAAAATTTACGTTCGATGAAAGTACACTGTATCTTAAAATTGCATTCCAAAAGATACAATATTTTACTGTAGTAAAAAATGCAAAGTACACAACAATTTAATATTTTTTAAAAAATAACTTTTATTATTATGTAATCTAATTAAAATTGAACTAAATAAAAAAGATTTTGTGATTATTTCTTAATTTATTATTATTTTTAAATGCGACAAACATTATTAAATAATTAATTATATTTACTAACAACAAATTTGATGATGGTAATTTGATGACAAAAACAATCCCAAGCAAAAGTCTAAATATAAATTGTAGGATCCTTGCTAGGGTCCATTTACAAAAACAATATTTTGGCCAGGAATGGCTGCCGACAGTGTATATACCGGCAAATAAGAGAACAACTTTGGAAGGTGTCATTAATAGAAGTCATTATCCTTGAAAAGCTACAAACTTTATTAGCTTTAGTGTTTTTTAGTGATCGGAAGATAAAATAAAAACAACAACCAACTAAAACATAATCCTGATACATCAAACGCTAAAAATGAAGGTCAAAACTGTATAGAGATGTTGCGTTAGATATGCACTTTAAACAACGTCAAATATGTGAATTTTGTTTGCTAAATTGTCAATGCAAAAATGAGCTTCACTAAAACAATGAGCCAAATGACAACCCCAGATTCGTCAAAAAAAAAAAAAAGTTAAAAAGAAAGAAAGAAAGAAACTCGACAATTCGAAACAATTTGGAGCAAGAGGAGGATAATAAATATTAAACTTTATGATTTATATTAGTTCTAAGTAAGATTTGAAAATCAGGGCGCTTCACGACCTTCCTAATGCCCAAGTCCTAAAAGCAGCTTAATCGATTACTTATTTTTGTTTTTGTTTGTTTTCTTATATTGAAGCATGAATTGCAAAAGCTTGCACCTCATATAAATAGAATATTTCTTGTTTTAAGTGAATTCAAGATTAAAAATCTAAATTTTTTTTTTATTTTAAAGAGAAAATTGAGTTACTACTTTCGGGGGGGGGGGGGGGGGCATCCCCTTAGGAAATTATTACTTGTATTCAATGAAATGAAATGTATGTTTACATAGTAGACAAAATGAAATAAAAACAAGCTCACGTGCAGCTTGGAACTTTAGCCGGTAGAGAATGAAAACGCTAAATGGTCCTCGAAAAGCTCATCCATATATATGCTATGCACGTTCACAGAAGCTTCCTTTATGTCGTCCAAATTTGCATTTTGCGAATCTCAAGGTGCAATTTTCCTTTCTGTAAAGCAGGGAACGATGAAAGTCCGAGCTTTATCCACACTGAAAAATAAAAGTGCAATGATAAAGTTAATCATTGCAACGACATCAATTGATATTTCATTATTCCCAAAATTACATGTAGGAATCATCTCCATGATATAACAATTGGGGGTCTCAGCAAAATAATAAAATTGAATTTTATAACTAGTTAGTAGTTAAACTAATATAACTCTTTCTTGGTTCAATTATGTCCTTTTTTTTAATTTTCATAAGTAGTAATTAAACAAATCAAATTGAAGCGTGTGTATCTATATATATGATTTTAGTAACACTAAAAATTATTATTAATATGACCATGCATATATGGCGGTGTTAGAAGAAAAGGCAAGTGTTTTGGACATAAAATTAGACATTAATCCGCATAACTTAATTATGATTGTTAGTTATATATTTATAGTTTCTATTTATTAATCACAATCATGTATAAAAAAAAGGTAAAAATGTAACTAATGATTATAGTTATGCATATGCAGATTTGTATCTAATTATTATGTTCAACACCTTCTTTTGAAAACTTTTTGGTGTTAGAATTGTTTTTAGAATCCAAAGTTCTAACTTCAAACTCCAAGTCATTTGATGACTGAAAAAGTAATAAATCAAGTAACTAAAGTTTATTTGATTTTTTTTTATATTTTTAATGCACTTATTATTATTGTTTTGGTAGAAAATCTTCTTCTTACTTTGAAAGATAATGATACCTCAATGAACTATTGAAATGATGGGCAAAATTAGGGAAATTTTACTTTTCGATCCTGTGGTTTGAAGAAAATTTAGATAGTTTTGTGTTCTGATCATGAGAAAAAGTGTTAAATTTATAATAATTACTCATATTATATAATTAAAGATCCAATAAATCTCTTGTTGAATTAAAAAAAGAAAATTATTTTTTAATCTTAACAAAATAATCAAAAAAAGCAATTGAATAATTTGCACCACCACAAACCTTCTCTTTTTCTTTTTTTTTTTTTTGTGTTTTTCTTCCTATATTAACGTGTGACCACAATATATGCAGATTTTATATAATATAGAAACAACATTAGTATCCTATAATAATTTAGATAACAATTTAAATGAAATTGCTTGCTAACATCAAACAAAATGAAAATTTGTGGGCAGAGTTCAGAAAAAAAAAATTGCACAAAATGTGCACGATTTTCTTATAAAATCCTTCATTTTTTCTGAAAATTCCTTGCTAAAGAAAGTTATTGAATTGCTGATTTTCGTTTTCAGATACAAGAAGTATTAATTTTTGTTTCATTGATAATTTAATAGATACTTGAGAAGGAGGGGGGAGGGTGAGTCCTTTCAAAGCCTTGATGCATCTCATTTCATTTCATTCCATGCTTTCCTACTTCGCAGACTAGATAGGTTACTGGACGTGAGACTTGATATACTTTTAATAAAGGGTATTCCAACAAGAAAAGGAAAAAAAAAAAATTCTCCCTTGTTTGTGATGCATCTCATTCCATCCCATGCTTTATTACTTTTCATGGCTCTTGTTGTCAAAGTCTTCCCTTTTTTTTTTTTTTTCTCTTGTTCATAGAAGTGTAAGGCACATGTCGATGCAGTGGAATTGATCCGGAGTTCCTAATTCCTCTGGCAAGAAAAAGGAAATAATTTATATTTGTAGAGTGCTCCGTTAAAATTACAAGGGATCACTTGCTACTCCTTTAAGATGGTTAAATCTCTCAACAGCAGAACAAACAAATCAATTAGATTTCACATTTACGTAGGAATGTAATATGTCGACTTGGATTTCTCACAGCTTCTTGATACGTGTGGGAAGGAGAGTGCCATTTTTCCAGTCTTCTCCTTTTGTTGCTTTCTGTCTTTCTTGTCTTTCTTTGGCTCTCTTTTTCCTTGCTTTTCTCTTTCTTTTCCTTTGTTTTATTTTCCCTTTCTTTTTTGTCCCATTTTCCTATCTGGGTACCGAGATTTCGCTTCACCAGCCAACCTCTCTCAGAGATATAATCATTCAACATGAGCAGTACACGTTGATTATACATACATACATACATACATATATAAAAATATATATATATAGGATATGCATGTATGGAATACATATGTATATCAGTGTGGTCTGCCTAAGGTAAACTCCAAATTAGGCTTCTTAGGGCTTGTCTCTGAAAGGGTTGATGAGCTTACATCTGACAGTCTTTCATGGCTTAAGCACTTTGGATCCACGTCCTTCTGTAGAAAAAGAGAAGGAAAACAGCCCCCCACACCCTCCACACAAAAAAAAAAAAGGGGAGGGGGAGGGGGAGGGAGGGAAACTGGAATAAGAAATAATCACAAAGGGCAACAAAAGTAAGGGTGCTAAAGGTGCGCGTAAGGAAGTGCAAAGAAGTCTCTGTGAAGAATGGGAATGGGGGGAGGTGGGAATCAAAAGGACAACTTTGACTCGGGGAATAATAGAATATTTATCATGGAAAAAGAAACATCGCTATAGTACATTCTGAAAGCCTGCTAAAGGTATGCCTGCAGTTGTAGATATGCAAACCCAACCCAACAGTACTACTACTTCCCATCTAGTAACATTATTCACTTGTAGCATTAAACTTATGGCACTGTATTATTAGACATTTGACTTGGTCATTGCCTGTCTTAGCGATCTGAACGACTATTTAATTAAAGGTCGTGAAATGCCCTTGACGGAGGCGACCTCAACTATCTTTTGAAAAGCCTTCGCCTATCTTTCTAAAATTAATATGCATAATTCAAAGGAGAAATAAATAAAGAAAGAAAGAAAAAAAAAACAAAAAACAAGAAGACACACTAGTGCATCTGCTTTTCTCCACTCATTCCCAGGTTTTCAACATCTTCTGTCCAATTTGGAAACTTTTGATTTCTTTGCAAAGACGAGGATATTTTGGGAAACAAAGATTTTTGAAATATGATACCTCGAGAGACGGAAGATTTCCTCCAGATTCCTTTGGCTTCCCATGCAACCAAGCTTCCCTGCTACCGAACCAACAGATTAAGAGTTGTCCGTGGAAGCAAATGAAGAAGAAAAAGTAAACTGAGAAAAAGAAAGCTATCTTTTGCTGGCTTGTTTGTAGTTCCTTCACTTTACATTTTATTTATGCTTTGATTAACTAACTTGCTCACCCCATGCGATAGCCCTCTCAACCATACCAATGGTTGCAAGGATGTTTCAAAGAGCATATATTTTCCTTTGGCACCAAAATTTCCGCAAATGGGGACATCATTTGGATTAGCTTTGACACTAGGTCTTCTAATATGTAGGTCCCATTCGAATAGCTCTATATGAGCCCACAAAATCCAAATGAAAGAGATATTTTCATTTTCTTCGGCTGATTTGTCATTGGGATTCAAATGCATTAGAATGATGAGAGAGTGTCATTGTTCCTTCTGCTTCCTTTTCACCCACTACTTGAAGAGTAGATATAATGACCCCATCATGGAGGTTCAGTATTCATACGGGTAGTGGACAGACACAAACATAGCATTGAAATCATTGCTCTCCCTTTTTGTGATCTCTTGCATGCAACTATGCTTGTATTGGGTGGGAGGGGCACAGAGATGTTGCATATATATTAATCCAAGGAAATGAAAATATAACTTTTTATATATGTTATTTAGTAATAAAAAAATGTCATGTACTACATAAACCTCACTTGTATCTGGCTAAAAAACAAAATACAGAAAGCAAAAACGAATTTAAAAAATGAAAAAACAAGTAATGAAAAACCATACATACATACATACACGTATATATATTACCCAGTTGCCTGGGGAAATAATTAAAAGGAAAACCCAAAACTAAATTAGTACAATCATATAACTAATGCTTGCTGTGGATTCAATTCTTGTTTTTTTCCATTTTTATTGTCTTTTTTAGTTACCAGTAAAAGCGGCAACCAACACATGACAGAAAAAGGACAAATAGTGCTAAAACTTAACACATTTAAAGCAGTACAGCTTCACCTTGAAGAATTGCTCCAGAGACCATGATAGTCCTTGTCATGTTGAACACATGGTCTTCCCTGTAGCATTGGTTGGTCAGGCATTCTTGGGTTTTGAATGTCAAACATAAGATCTTCAGAATTATCCCCAGATGATCCATTATCAAATGCATCAGATTGTCCTGTGTAAGAAATAATGCAAGTAACGCCATCTTAAATATCAAGAAAGGCCCGCATAACATAATGCAGAGAATATCAAGTCCAGTCACCGAAACCTGAAGAAGCTGCCGCTCGATCAGTAGTTTTTACCGTTCGATACATCTGCAATCAAATTTCTTTTATTTTATCGAAGCTTACTTTGAACTATGCATGGATAAAAAAATCACATTACACTGCAGCTAGCAGGTACAGTTTAATGCACACTTAAGAAAAATGCCAAAGATTTGTTGGTGGGCTTTACGTGGCACCAACATGTTGGGGATCATCCCCCGTAGTTTTGCTTTTCTTGCTGTTGGTATGGGCTCACCAGCCCTCCATTTAAAAAAAAAATGCCAAAGAATAGGAGCTCAAAACATTTGAAATGGAAAAGAAAAGAAAGAAAAAAGAGACCAATACAGTGTTCAGGGTACTGCAGAACTAGTCTAATCAAGTGCATGTACACACTGTGAAAAAGGCCAGAGATAAATAAATATAACCACAAACAGAAGCATTTATGCCCTCACATAAATGCATCTGCATATAATATTGTTTACACATATGGGTGTGTATGGACACGGAAGAGCGTATGAGATTAACCATGGATAAGAGAGTCCAGCAGTCAAGGAACCCATAGGAGAGAGAGGCCGAGAGCGAGAAAGATATCATTGATAAATAATGTTCTTATCTCTCTCTCTCTCTCTCTCTCTCTCTCTATATATATATATATATATATATATATATATAATTTTTCCATTTTTTTCATACTCCGTAAGAGGAAAAAATGTTAATATAAGGGAAAATAATGGGCTGAATATAAAGTTTTCACCGTTAGGCAATGACTCAATTTTGAATTCTCTGGGCTTTTGGCTTACTATATTTCTGAAATCGATAACTCTCTCTGAATGTTTTTGTGTTATTGATGCGTTCTTTTTACTTGGGCTGGTTCATTCTTCCAAGCAAAAAGCTGTTTATTAGCTAACAGGACCATCAGATCTAGTAGAAAAAGACCGAAGTGCGCAGGATTTGAGAGAGTCTGCAGGGAAACATTGGAATTTGTAATCTATGTAGTTTAGCCTCCCTGTAATGCAAGCTATTAAAAAGTAAATCAGCGATACAAAGTACCATTATCACTGCATGACTTTAAAGATTACAGCTCAGCCTCGGCAGTCTCAGGAATTTTGGTAGAAAGAAGGAGCAAACAAAAGAGAAATAGCAGCAAAATTATTCAACATTTCTTTTGGTTCAGGCGGAGAAATTGGAATAGGGCTGTTACCAAACTTGAGAGGGGAAATCAATAAACAGAAGATGTGGTTACCTGTAGATGAGATTTAACATGGGCTAATGTGAGAACCTTGTCATCCATAAGCTCAAGAACTGACTTGGGTGTAGCCCCTAACCATCCAAGGGTGACATAACACACAAAACGAAAAGGACATTAGAACCAAAATCCTTTTTCTTGCTCCTCTTTTCCATCATTTTGAGGAAACTAAAGAAGTAAGAACAAGAACAGTGAAAGCAGGGAAAAATATACAACGATAAAAAAGAAAGCTAGAAAAAGGAAGGCAGAGAGGGAAAAGTGGTGGAGGAAGGAACAAAATGAAATGAAGCATACTTTCATGACCACCCAATAGCTCAACAGCGTGAACAAAGCGAGAATGAAGTGTACTAGTCCACCGCATCCTGGGTGCTCTCATGGTGCGCTTAGCCGGAAACCTTGACATAAATCTTGGCTGCTGCTGCTGAGAGAATTGAAAAGAACGAGGAGGAGGGTTTTGGTAGACGGGAATCCCTCTGATAGGTCTCAAGTAACCGAGCTTCGTGTCCATCAGCCTTTGCTGTGGTTGTGGTAAGAGTGGGTGGTGATGGTGATGTTGATGACGAAGGTGGTTTTGTTGGAAGAAATTGTTGCCATTACAATTGCTGGTGGGAATTTGGAGGATCTTTCCATGGAAATGGTTGGTGGAGTTGGAGTCTGATGAAACCCTTGGTTTGGATAGGGAGAGTTCAAAGCAGTGGTCAGCAGGTTTTGCCATTGAAGACATGGAGTTCCTTGAGTCCAAAGCTCTCTTCCAAAACCCCAAATCCATCTCTTCTTCTGAACTTGCCATCCATGTTGAGGTGGGTTTGCTGTTTGGTGGGCTGATTTGGAGTGACAAGTCAGGTTGTGCAGGGAATAACTCCATCTTAATTTAAGCAAGCAATCTAACAAAGCCCTTTCAAGGGTTGAGCTCTCCTTCCTTCTCTCCTCCTCTTTGTCCTTGCTGCCTTTAACTTACTTGTTTCACTTCTGATCAATAGTGCAACAGAACTATATTTTTATGCTTCTCATCAAGAACCAACAGTGAGAGACCAATGTGCGAGTGAGAGTTATGTTATTGGTGAGCTGTGCAAGAGGGTTCAGAAATTTTAAGGGAAGATTTCTGGGTTTTCCTTTCTAGATTGCGTTTGGATCAATTTGAGAGGAGCAGTTGTGGAGACTTGAGATTAAGTGGAGGAGAGAGAGGAGAAATGACAAGGTATGAAGTGAATGGTTGTTTCTTTTGTGTGAAGTATACGTGAGAAAATGACACTTGAGGGGCTATAGAGAGAGAAGAGATGTGTCTTTTTTGTGGACATGGGGGGTTGGGTACTAGGGTAAGAAAAGAAGAAAAAGAGAGAAAAAGTAAACAAATTTGGAACTTTGATTCCCTTTTACCACTCTTTTCTTAGAGCCCTTGCGTTTTTTCTTGGGAGGGATTAAAAAAAAAAAGAAGATTTTGATGTGAATTTTCTTTTTTATTTTTTTTATTAAAAGGCCCATTCAACTTTCCAAAGTTATAATTGAAGGTTTCTAGAATAAAATTTTAAGCTTTTTACTACTAGAATAATTCTAATGCGAACTTCAACTTGTGCATTTGTCACTCAACCCATGCTTACCTTTCAAAACCCACACAACTTTCTTCTTTGAACTCAAACCTATGGTTGGTGCTACTTTTACAATAACCCTAAATTCCCATTAATTTTCAGGACAATATATGCACATGGCATTTCTCCACCTCCTAGGGTTTTTATTAATATCCCCGGTTACAAACTGAAACCCATTCTGCCATACAATTTTTCTAAGCCAAGTAATTGTTCACTGTTTCAGCTTACCCATCATTATTTACTTCTTATTTTCTCATGAGAGGCTTCAATTATTTATCTTTTACTTGACAAAGAAAAGGTAACTTTCCAATGGTAAACATGTCTTTTCACCTAGATGTGTGCTCAAGCAATCAAAAGGACAAACTGGCCACCGCCCACATACATGTGTTTCAGACAACACCGGGTTAACTGGGGTTTAATCAATTTAACAAGAAACAAGGAAAATGCACGATTTCAGACGACAAAGGCTCATTTATACACGTCTGGCTTTGCAATTAGCAACTTCATGGTCTAATCTAACTAGCAAAATATGGTCTCACATCCAACAGCCAGACCCAATTATGCTGACAAGCCTTCGGATGGTAATTAGGGGGTGAGGGCTAATGCAAGTCAGCTCGTGCCTTATCTAACCCTCACGCGGGAAGAATTTTGAAATGTGATTAATAATAAATTACGGATATTTTTTCAGGGAGATGTAATACCTAAGAAAAGCTCATTGGCCATTTTAAGTTGAGGTGGCAAAGAGACAGATTGAATTAGGTTGCTTTAAATCTTAAGTTATTTAGATTTCATATATTTCAAGTTCTGAGTATAACAAGTTTTGTACTGATTAGATTTCGAGTCTTTTAAATTTTATATTTGGATCATTTAAGTTTCAAATTTGTAAATTGAGGTGAATCATATTTTGAATTAATTGATTTTTGAGTCATTACAGGGTTACCCAAGTTTTGGTGTTCCTAGTAACCAATTGTGGATTTTTTCAATGAACGCATATTTAAGTCAAGTTTCATACATCTTAAGTCAAATTATTTGAATCGGGTTAATTTATTTAATCTCTAGTATCAGGCTTCTGGAGAGGTAACGATCTCTACCTCCGTCAAGTTCCTCACTAAGAAAACCCAACAAGAGATGTACCTGTGCGTTACACAAGTTTGAAATGTTTGTCCCAAAAATGATAACGTGGATTTAATAGGGTTAGATAGACTCAATGAATGATACAGATTTAAATGTTACGCTTGAAGGGTATATATTTGATAAGCATCGCCAGCAACTTTGCTATAATTGCAACTATTAGTCATCCAATTGTAAGCCCAAGTTTAAATATCTTTAAATTTCACTTCATTCCTTGAGTTTCTCATAATGGTTTGTTTCTTTTTCACCTACATTTATAAGGCACTGATAAGTTGGATAGAACAGTGCTTAAGACAGAAAGAAGCAGAGAGTGGAAAAGGCTATGGGCAATTACAAAAATTGACAATACAAATTGGAAGACAGCTGTGAAAACACAAATACGAAGAAGAAAAATCTGCATTGGCATGGAGGAAAGAATTTGAAAAATATTAATTAAAACAGAAGGGAGAAGTGTATTATGGGCTTCTTTTTGTAACTAATGCAGTACTATGCTACTAGATATTTATGTTTGGATAGGTTAATATTCTCATTTCCTTGTAAATTTTTTCTTCATTAATAAAAATTTATGTTGGACATATCCTTAAAAAAAAAAGAAAAAGAAAGACAAAAGAGACAAAGTATGACACTAGAATGAAACATAATAGGTTAATTTTAACTTACATCACACATTTAGAACATGGACTGAGATAAGGATATAGGTCAAGGGAATCTGGTTGTTGAGATATTATGCTATTGTCTGATTTGTGTGGTTAACTAGAAATAAAGAAATCTTTTTTTGGAAACTTTTCTTAATAAAGAAAGTGTATAACTTGCATTAAAATGCAATGATGATCAAAAGCTAATTAACTCTAAAATAATTTTATAATTAATAATTTTATATTCAATCTTGGTAATATTTGACCTATCGAGAAGGGCAAGTGGCATTTTAGTTATGTAGAATGGGAGGTATTACTGAGAGCTATAGTTAAATTTAATACGAAAGTTATGATTAGTTCATTGGATGTGGCAGAAATAAGTGGAGTATTGCAGGAGGAAAATGAGAAAGTGTTATGCATAAGGTAGTGGCTACATTGACTATTAATGAGTTAAAGTTATTATTGATTAAAGAAGCAGTAGTAATACTATGAAGATAGTGGGGGAATCAAGTAAATTTTTATTAATTATTAAAAGTGATTCTAACACTATGATTGCATAGCTAAATAACAATGTTAGAAGACCCTATAACCTTGCATCGGTGTTCAAAGATATTAGGGATAAAATCAAAGACCAAGTTTTCTTTTGTCTTTTGATTGTATGAGTATAATTTCTTCACAAATGTAATGCTGAAAAAGATAAAAGTCAGATACATGAATTTTGTTGCCTGGATTTGATGGGTGATTATATGGTAAATTTTTTTTTGAGTTTTCCAGTTTATGCTGTTAAAATGAAAAGAAATAATTTAAGTCTTTTTCATTTTTCACCTTTTTCTTTCTTAAAAAAAAAGTACTCTCAAGTTCATTTTTATTTTTTAAAAATATACTTATAATTTTGGTCTATTCTTATATTTTATTTAAATAAAATATTAAAATATACTTTTCAATAAATATAATAAATTTGTGCATTATAAAAGTCTAATACTAGTATCCTTAAGCATTGTATAAGTATTTAAATATCTTACATTTTCCTATTTGACACATATGATATTACTTTTGTAATTTAATAAAAAAGAGAATGCTTACAAAATAATATGCTTAAACTTTCTTTAATTTGGTTAAACATTTATTAGTAGTAGGTGAAAATATTAACATAAAACATGACAATTATATGCTATTTCTTCGTCATATTCCCTTAATGTAACATAAAACTAACTTTTAACTTAACATGATCTTTAATAGAAATAATGATAATGATCTAACTCTAATGTCTTGATTTTAAGATTGACAATTATGTATATTAATAAAGATAAGAAATATCAAAAACATATTAAAGTGAGATCAAAGCATTAAATGCATAAGCTTTATTGAATAATAATACAATAACACTAATAATGTCAAATAATGCTTTTTCTCTCAATATGTTCATTAAATATTTTTAGGTAATAAATTTTTTTGTTAAATGATTTGTAACCATATAAGTGGTGCTAATGTTATTGATTCACACTTTTTGTTTTTAAATTTATTCTTTAACAAATATTTTATTTCCATATATTTAATACCTTTAGAATATTTGTCATTCTTATAAACAAAAACTACTATAAAATTAACACAATAAATTCTCAATAGTTTAGCATTAATGTTAATAATTTCATGTTTTTAAATAAAGTACTACAACCCATAAGATATAACACTTTATTCTCAACTTTCTAATGTTTAATTCCATTAATAATTTCGAATATTTGTTATTCTTATAGATAAAAACTACTATAAAATCAACATAATAAATTCTTTAATGTTAATAATTTCATGTTCTTAAATAAAGTACTACAACCTATATAATATAACATTTTATTCTCAACTTTCTAATGTTTAGTTCCATTAATACCTTAATACTTACCTAATATTCTAACCCAATAATAATTATCTAATCTAATATAACTCATTTCCACTGATCTTTGACATATACATTGATTAACAACATTTTTCATAAATCTAAAAGATAAATGAGCAAAATGAAATAGTTACATAATTGTAAATAGTTACAATTGATTTTGAAATGAATTCAAATATAAAACAATTAAAGTGTATATACACTATCATAAGTAAATATTAAATATTAAAAGTTAATAGGTAATTAAATATTTTTAACCAAATATTTGATATCTTTGGATATTAATAAAAAATATTAATATACTTCAAATTATGTTATTAATCATAAAATAATAATTTACTATTGATAAATTTTAAAATTCTAATGATTAATAATATCAAATTACCTTTTTGTTTTCTTTCATAAATATTTTTTTAATATCAGGAATAAATGTCTATTTTTACATGTCTTTTAGTATATTATTTTAATAACTTTTGTGACAAATAAATTATATTAATAATCTATGCACATCATTAAAACACTTTAATCACATCTTCATGTTTATCAATTATAAAACAATTAGTCAACCATTGGGTTGATTCAACCAAAATATAACAATAATCATATAATTTAATGTCATTTTAAACATTAGTTTATGAGTAATTTCTAAGACATCCTACATGAACATGTTGCACAAACCTCTTATTAAGAACCCTTAAGGTATTTAAATTGTCACAAATTGCCAAAGACATCTTATGTAAGTATGTTGAGATAAATATGAGGTTGTAATAAATGCACCACAAATAACAATGGCACAACAAAAGTTAAACATAATGTAATGAAAAAATGCATAAATAAGAAGATGCGTGCAATGCAAAAGGTGAAGGTAAAAGTAATTGTGACATAAAAATTGAAAAGCATAGAAAAAAGCAAGAGTGTGGTTAAAAAAAAAAAACAAAAAGGAAGACACAATAAGTATTAAAGTAAAAGGCAATTTTATTCATTTAAAATGAGATACATTAAGGTACAATACAAGTTGCATTACAACTTAAGTACTTAATTTACAAGTATAATAAGAAAGCTAAAGTTGCAAGAAGGTGATTTGGATTAAAGGCACCTTTGGTATAGTAGTAGCAATTGATAACTGTTTACCTATCCATAGTCACATAAAGAGGTAAGGGGATGAGAAATGGATTAATTTAACATATCTCTTCATTTCTAATATTTAAATCTTATTTAAGCAAATAACATAATCAAACTCCTAATCCTCCTCAAAAGCTTATATTTGACAAAAATGCAAGTCTTAACACATGCCATATACCATGTGAAAGCTATACATTCATATAAATTAAGCCTTTCACTTGTAATGAGTCGTTGGTACAAAAGAACAATGGAAGCCAGTTTTTACCCCTTCCACCATTGGCATTACTTATGAGCTACCTAGTAATGTGTTAATACATGTGTATTGGTAATAAGACTGTTGTTTCCATAACCTTGTATGGGTTGTAATTGTTGTTAACTAGGTTTAAGTATGCAAGAAAGTAAAGCCACATGGAAGGGCAAGAAAGTAAAGCTACATGAAGGGGCAAGAGAATAATTTGAAACTACATGGAAAGAGAGTAATTTGAAACTATATAGAGGGATAAGGAAGTAAAAACACAAGGCAATGGTAAACCTTACACAATTGGGTGGGAAGGAGAGAAGAAAAAAAGAACGGCCGAGTGAAAAATTGGGGGAATGAACGAAGAGATATCGACGGCAACAAAGAAATCAACTATTGAGAGAAAAATAAAAAGGAGATGGTCAACGATTGGGCTGAACAAAGAACAACTATTGAGAGAGAGAGAAAGAGGAGACGGTCGGGCTAAACGAAGAACAAAGGTTGAGGGAGAGAGAAAAAGGAAACAGCTAGGCCAAACGAAGAACATGGTTCGCAAAAAATAAAGAAAAGAGGAGATGGTTGAAGGGGCTAGACGATTGGATGACAGACTAGAAGAGCGAAATGGCAAAGTCCTATTCAGCCATCCAAGTGAGCCGACAGCAAAACAGGGGAAGGAGAGAGAATCTAGAAAGACCAAAGAGGGGTGGGCAAAGAGAGAGAGACCGTCGATAGAACAGAGGAAATCCGACTAGGCAGTAAGAGAGAAATCTGGCTGGACAACAAAAAAGAAAGAAATGGATAGGCAGACTATGAAATGGAAAGGCAAACCAGAAACATGAGGTATGCTGTGAGACAAGGAAATAGGTCGGACAATGAGAGTGAAAACAGGAGTTGTGTGAAACAACGTAAAGAAGAAATTCGGTGAAACATCAGAAAGAACTAAACTTATTTCCATATTTCTTCAAGAGAGGTTAGAGAGCATTACGGTGAATTTCTAAGCGGTAGTGGAGTAGCTTTTCAATTTAACAGAGGCAAGACCAGCTAGAAGAAGGGTAGACACAGTAAGTGATACTTTTTGTATTGTACTTACTTAATAATTGTAATAGTAAAAGGAGTAGAGGATTAAGACATCCATTGTAACTGGAATTCTCAAGTATAGTGGATAATCTAGGTAAAGGAGAGTCCCTACCATTGTGGATGTACATCACGTTGACAGAACCACATAAATCTCGTATGTCCTTAATTTGCTTTACGTTCTGTGTTTTGAATTGAGTTGTGAATGCAGCTAAAGTATTAGCCAACCTATAACCTAGTGAAGACCTAAATAAGAACATTCAAATTATCTATTAGGCAAGGTGTTTGAAAGGTGACTTTAGGGAATATTGTGATTAGTAGGTAGTAATAGATCTATCTCAGTTAAGTCTGAGAAAGAGTTTGCTTTTTAGAAGAGGTTGAAGTTGTTCACTTACCTGCGAACGAATTGTGTGATACTGATTCACCCCCCTTCAATATCACAAACTAATAGATCTGAGGGAAAAGTTGGGAACTTCAATTGGTATCAGAGCACAGGTTCACTAGTCTGAAACTTAATAGCTTGGTGTATTAGTTTGAAGGGATCTAGAATTTTGACTTGTATAGCATACTGAGAAATGGAAGTTGGTACTAGCACCAGCACTACTTATAGCAAGAAGGTTCCAATCTTCAACAAAACCAACTACCATATGTGGAGAGCAAGAATACAAGTGGTATTTGCAACCATGGGCATGAACATGGTGAAATGCGTACAAGAGGGTTTTGTGACTCTGAAAGAAGGTAAAGATCGAACCCCAGAGGAGTTAAGGTAGTTTGAGATAAATGAGAAGGCCTCAAACATCATCATTTTAGCATTGATAGATGTTGAGTATGCTAAAGTTATGGACTGTAAATCTGCCAAAGAGATATGGGACAGATTGCAAAACATTTATGAAGGTGATGGCAGAATGAAGAGGCTAAGCTTTAAGTGTTCAAGAAGAGATATGAATCTCTCAAAATGCAGAAGAATGAGACATTTCAAAAGTTCTTCATTAGGGTTATTGATGCTGTAAACAACCTAAAAAGTCATGGGAAGAACAAGAAAGACTCATTGATTATGAAGAAAATTCTGAGAATTTTGCCTGAGAGGTTTGCCTTAAAGGTAGTTGTCATAAAGGAGAGTAGAGATCTTAATTCTATGTCTTTGTATGATCTCCAGTGCAATCTTATTGCATTTGAGATGAGGATAAAGTAAGCTAAAAGCTCTGTAGCAATGAATGTATCAAAGGAGGCAACTTTCAAAGCTATAAAGCACTTGAAGATAAAAGAAGAGGATGAATCATCCAGTGAGGATGATGATGAGGAGGAGGAAGAAATTGAAGGTAAAGTGTTGGCTTCCTTCATAAGGAAATTCAAAAACGGGTCTAAGAAGGGAAAAGGACAGTTATCCTTGAGGTGTTATCATTGTGGGCAGACTGGACACTTTACTTCTCAGTGCAAAGTGAAACTTGATGATGAAGATGAGGATGATAATGATGAGCAAAATTCAAGATGGAGAAGATCATCATTCAAATCAAAGACGTTTAGCAAGAAGACTGCCAACCCACAGAAGAAGAAGAGAGGCTCATTTAAGAGTTACGTGAGTCAGACAAAAGAAGCTGATGAGGAGAAAGATGAAGACTCATCAGATAAACATGCCTTTATAGCATCAGCTCAAGGTGGTAGTTCAACCTTTGAAGAGGAAGAGGGGGTTGATGAAGAAGAACCAAATCTTGAAGCTGAGTTGGATGCAGCTTCAAAGGAGATAATCAAAAGGGGCAGAACCATAAAAGGTTAGAGGCCCATATAAAACAAGTTAAAGCAAATTCTAAGGAAGATAAAAGTCAAAAGGATGAAATAAGGGCTGAGCATATTGACTTGAAGAGAAGATTTGAGGAACAAATCAAAATATGTGAAAACCTTGCAGTAGAGTTTGGCTCAAGGGCTTCAAAAATTAAAGAAATGGAGAAAGAGTTGTTAAGACTTCAGCAATAACTCAAAAGTATCAAAGAAAACTTGTAGAAACTTGAAATGATAAGAGAAACAAGTTCAGCAAAAGTAGAGAAGAATGTAGAGAAAGTGTAGCAATTTGAGGATACATTGGCTAAAGAAAATAAGAATGTGTCACAAAAGTTGAAAGAGAGGGTTGTGACTCAGAAGAAGATAGTTGAGAATAAAGAAGATCTGAAGAAGCAACCTAGGGTGGCAAACAAGAAGGAAGAAAAGAAAGTCAGCCAGTAGAGGGCTACAACTGAACAGAAGAAGGAGAAGAAGGTGACTGAGATGAAAGTCACATAAGCAAAGAAGCTAGCTAATTTGCCTACTCAGCAAGTGATGAACAGAAGAAGACAAGCTATGATCAAACCTAAGAAGAGGCAATTTCAAGGCCATTGCCCTTATTGTAGAGTTTGGGCTCATAAGGTGAGTAATTGCTAGTGGAGAAGGCCAATATATGTCTCTAACTTGAGAAGATACAATGTTGAATACTAGGGGAAAGAATACAAAATTCAAAGGAGAACATCTATTGTGAGTTCTTGCACATACTATAAAAAGCAAGGACACACTGACAAGGAGTGTTGGTGGAAACCCAAACCAATGGTTTCAAAGACAAGTTTGTTGTATTGGCAGACTTGGAACAATATGAAAGGTGCAGGCAGGATGGGCATAATGCCAAGAGATGCATGACACTTCTTCCTGAACAAGATAAGGCACTTAATGGCATAGTGAAAACAAGTGATGTAGTCAAAGCTGAGAAAAAGGAGAAAGCTATCTTCCAACCAATTCCAAAGAAGGAATATATAGCAAAAAGGGAGATGGCTAATATAGTTGCAATTGTACTAAAGGCTGATTACAAGGATAAGTAGTGGATCCTTTATAGTGGATGCACTTCGCACATGACGAGAGACAAGAGTAAATTTTCAAAGCTAAACAAATCGAGAGAAGGCAGAGTTAAGTTTGACAATGATGATTCACTCAACATCAGTGGTTAGGCATTAGTGAATATTAGAAAAGGAAAGCTAAAAGAAGTTCTGTACATCGAAGGACTTAGATATAATCTAGCATCTGTCAGCCAATTATGCAACAATAACCAGAAAGTGATATTCACAAAAATAGGTTACTAAGTAAAGAGTAAAGAAGGCAATACTATTATAGCCAGGAAGAGAACAATTGGAAATTTATATGTGATTGATGAGGACAAGACAAGTAGTTGTTTACTCACCAAAGAAGAAGAAACTCAACTCTAGCATAGGAGGCTAGGACACTTATCACAAAAGAACATGAGGAAGCTAACCATTACTCATGTAATCAAAGACATTCCTGACCTCGGGAGAGAAAGAGGGAGAGAGTATGTTTGCTCAGCATGCTCTAAAGGAAAACATGCCAAAAAGCAGTATAAGACCAAAGAGTTCAGTTCTGAAGCAATGCTTGACATTGTGCGTATTGATTTGTGTGGACCGATGAGAACAAATGGGTTGAATGGTGAAAGGTACTTCATCTTGTTTGTTGATGATTATTTGAGAAGGACATGCATCATCCACCTTAAACACAAGTCATATGTTTTGAATTACTTCAAGAGATATAGAAGATTGGTTGAAAATGAGAGTGTAAGGAAGATCAAAGTATTGAGGTCAGATCAAGGGACTGAATTTACAAATGAAGCTTTTGAAGATTACCTTGAAAAGCATGATACTCACCATCAGATGGCAGCAACAAGAACACCTTAACAGAACGGGGTGGTAGAGAGGAAAAATAGAGATGTGGTTGAAATGGCAAGAATTTTATTGTTGGAATCTAAGCTTCATACAAGATTTTGGACAAAAGCAACTTTTATAGCTGTGCATCTACTAAATAGAGTATTACTAAGGCCTAATACTGATAAGACTCCATATGAACAATGGAGTGGGAAGAAGACAACAGCCAAGTATCTCAGAGTCTTTGGCAGCTTATGTTTTGTGAAGAACAAGGAGTAAAACTTGGGAAAATTCAACACTAGGTTTGATAAAGGCATCTTTGTAGGATACTTAGCAAAGACAAAAGGTTATAGAGTTTTCCTGCATAAACTGGGAAAAGTGATCACTTCCAGTGATGTGAGAATAGATGAGAATTGGAAAACAATGCAGAATGGAGAAACTGAGTACAATGAAGAAGATGACTTCAATGTAGATGAAGAATCATACTAACCTGAAGAAAAGGAATAAGAAGCAAGTTCAAATTCAGAGAAGAGTGAGTCTGAAGATGCAGAAAGAGATCCTTTTGTAACTGAGACTGTGCAAGAAAGAAATCCAAAGAAAACGTGGACTAGTGCTCATAAAAAAAATCAGATCATAGGTGACCCATCAGCATGAGTTACAATAAGAACAAGAATTGTGGGAGCTATTGCTTTACTCTCACAAGTTGAACCTAAATTTGTTGAAGAGGCTACATAAGATCTAATTAAATCTCTGTCCACAGAGCAATTTGAAAAGCACAGAATGAGTCTGTCTGTGCAAATGCCTCCTCTAGCTTGAAGTTCAAGTGAATCCTCTATCTTTACGTTGCAAGTTTTTTCAAATCTGTAATTGGTTGGCAAAGGGGGAGAGAAGCAATAGTGTAGGGGGAGTTGTTATGAAAGGGGGAGTGCATATTTAGGAGGAGTTGAAATTACTGCATAATGACTTTTGTTATGAGTGTTGCCAACAATTACAAAGGGGGAGATTGTTGTTTCCATGGCCTTGTATGGGTTGTAATTGTTGTCAACTAGGTTTAAGTGTGCAAGAAAGTAAGGCCACATGGAAGGGCAAGAAAGTAAAGCTACATAGAGGCGTAAGAGAGTAATTTGAAACTACATGGAGGGATAAGGAAGTAAAAACACACAGTAATGGTAAACCCTATACAATTAGGTGTAGAGAGAGAAGAAAAAAAAGCATGGCCGAGTGAAAAATTAGGGGGCTGGATGAAGAGATACCGACGACAACAAAGAAATCAATCGTCGAGAGAGATAAAAAGAGGAGTCAATTGACGGCAGGGCTGAACGAAGAACAACTGTTGAGAGAGAGAAAGAGGAGATGATAGGGCTGAACAAAGAACCAAGGTTGAGGGAGAGAGAAAGAGGAGATGGCTAGGCTGAATGAAGAACATGGTCGGCAAAAATAAAGAAAAGAGGAGACGATAGATGACTGGATGGCAGACCGGAATAGCGAAATAACAAAGTCTTATTCGGCCAACCAAGTGAACTCATAGCAGAACAAGGGAAGGAGAGAAAATCTGGAACTGCTAAAGAGGGGTGGATAAAGAGAGAGACCATTGGTAGAACAGAAGAAATCTTACTAGACGGTAAAAGAGAGAAATCTGAATGGACAGTATGAGAAAGAGAAACAAATAGGCAGGCCATGAGACATGGAACGACAAACTAGAAATGTGAGGTGAGCCGTGAGACAAGAAGACGGGTAAGACCATGAGACGTGAAAACAGGAGTTGTGTGAAACAACATTCTTCAAGAGAGGTTAGAGAGCATTGCGATGAACTTGTAAGTGGCAATGGAGCAGCCTTTCAATTCAATAGAGGCAAGACAAGCTAAAAGAAGGGTAGACATAGTAAATGACATTCTTTGTATTGTATTTGCTTAGTAATTACAATAATAAAAGGAGCAGAGGATTAAGACATCCATTGTAACTGAAATTCTCAAGTATTGTGGATAGTTTCGGTAAGCGAGAGTCCCTACCACCTTGGATGTATGTCATGTTGACAAAACCACGTAAATCTCATAGCTTTAATTTGCTTTACGTTTTGTATTTTGAATTGAGTTGTGAACGCAGCTAAAGTATCAGCCAACCCATAACCTAACGAAGACCTAAACAAGAACATCCGAATTGTCTATTAGGCAAGGTGTCTGAAAGGTGACTTTAGGGACTATTGTGATTAGTAAGTAGCAATAGATCTACCTTAGTCGAGTCTAAGAAAGAGTTCGCTTTGAAGAAGAGGTTGGAGTTGTTCATTTACCTATGAATTGTGAATTGTGGTGATATTGATTTACCCCTCCTCTCAGTATCATAAGATAGTAGATCCTTGAGAAAAGTCGGGAACTTCAAAGACATTAATAAAAGGTAGACCCTTTTAGCAATTTGTCATTTTCAAATAAGATCATTAAAAGGCCAACCATTAAAGATTGGTTGTGACAAAAATCTAGGTATGAAACAAAAAGAGCTTCAAAAATAATATTAAAAAAAGAATTAAATTGTTGTGAAGTGCTTTAACTGATGGCCTTTATTTATAGCCACCTTACACTTATACAATTGTCAAATATGGCCACAAAAATCAAGGGAGTATGACAATTTTTAAAGAAATATAACATGTTTTTCCAAATGTAGTAATTACCATATGGTTAAAGTAATCTTACAATTAACCCCCATAAAGTAGGTGGGCTCTAAGAAAATAAAGCAAAGATGAAGGAAAAATCAATGTCATCAAGAAAAAAAATAGTAATATGAAGAAAACTTGATTAAAATAGAAAATTATACAAGTTAATAGTAATAAAAGTATTTATTTAAGGGATAACAAGATATATGTACAAAAATTCACCCCCTACAAAGGTAAAACAAAATTAACACAAAGACCAAATGAACTAAGTCATGTCTATTGATTAATTTATAGTCTAGCAGCATTTACCTACTTTAAGTCCAATGTTGGCAAAAAGTAGACCTCTCTATCATTCTCCTTAAAAACCCTTAGCAAGCAAAGCACTTAGCAATGGATTGATGGATGTAAAAAGACTTGCCTCTTTACCCTTTAAAGCCTCAACCAAGTATAAAAAGGTAACTAGAAAGCCATCTCCTTGATCGATCATCTATGAATTGTAATCTTTGGGTTAAGGGTTTCTATGCAATCATTAAAACCAAAGTTTCTTGTCATTACCAATTTCTCAAGAGAAAGTCCCTCCACTTGGTCTAACTACTTTTTAGCCTACATTAACTCCACAATTTGGCTTTCCCTATTTACCTAGACAAATTATAAGTCTTACTCCTTAGGCAATTAACATTCAAGGCCTTATAGTAATTAAAAAAAATAAGACCAACCTAGCCTTTTCTTACACCAAATCTCCCATAACTTGCTAACATAATTTATGCTTATTCTTTAACTTTGCTTATAAATGAGTAATGGTATCCTTATTACATAAACAACTTTGCTCACTAGGCAATGCCCCTGCCTACCCTATCTAACATGCTTAAAGTCTCACTTTGTAACTAAAATGCATTGTTAAGCTTAATTATCTCTATGATGAGAGCAACTTCCTCTTCTTTTAGAATGTTGTAGTGTATGAACCCAATGGAAGTACATATAGGGCTAGTTGAGGTTTGGTCATCAGAAGTAAGAACAAACTCACCTAAAGCATGTTAACCACTTAAGTCCCTTTAAGCAGAAGGGCTTTTCGTAAGCTATAAATCAAAAGGATTGCTTGCCATCTCATTTGGTACAAGTGGACTTAAATCCTTTACAAAGTGCACACGCTTCTTACCTTAAGGTTGAGGAATGCTCTCTACCTAATATGTTGATTAGTGAAAGGAAAGGCATTTGTCGTACTTGTAACTATATCCCCTAGCCTACTTTCGACCTTGCCATAATCCCCCTCAATTGAAATAAGCTTTATATTTTTTATCACCCCTTATAATGCTCTTATTTTATAAATGTATCTCATTTCTCCATAAAGAAATTGACATCATGTTGGAGAACCTCATCCCCATTAAGAGCATAACTAGGCTTAGTAACTTACCCTTTGGTGGGGAAAAGCTTATATACAAAACAAACTTTTAGAGTTTTTCACTTGAAGCAATGTGAGGAGACTTTGCTTTGACAAGGTACTAGCATTTGTAAAAGCTTCCTCTAAATAAAAATCTGTAAAAACACCAAGAAACATAAGTTAATTCATTAGATAATGCAACATTGACAATGGAAAGACACATACCCCCATTGTTAGAGACACTCTAGAAACTAAGTAATAGGCTTGTGATAAAGTAGTCACAAAAAGGACTAACCATTGATGAGAATTAGAACATTTACTTACACCACCACCCATTTTTGTTATAAGTTGACTTTGAAAGAGAAACAAAATAGGATAGGAATCATAAGGATGGCAAGATGAAGTAAGGCAAAAGCATATCAAAAGTAAACTAAAAAGGAACTAAATAAGTGTTGCTAATGAAAGAACATTCAAATTGCCTTACAAAAGGCATTAAATGCTTCTTAGCAGTTCATTAAGAATCTCAAAAACATCTAAAATGCTATCATAGGATAAGCATATGCATTGCAATAAGTCCTAACTCATAAATTACATAATGAAAAGTGAAAATGCAACCAAGGAAAAAAAATAACTATATATATATACACAAAAATTATTTAAACAAATAAGATAACAAAAATTATATTATAAGCATAAAAGTACAATCAACAATGTGTAAATACACATTCAAGATCAAAGAAGGATAGGTTGGTGCTAAGTAAGTCTTTCTTCACAGACTTGTGGGCTATCATAGGTGCCTTGATGCACACTACCTTAAGCTACTCTACATGAAAGGGACCAATAATGTCATCATATTGGCATTCACCTAAGCCTTAAATTTGAAAAAATCTTAGGCGTACCCTTCCTTTATGATACAAGCCAATGCCCTTAACTCCTCTTTTTTTTTTTTTTCTCTAAGGCTTTAATAGGCTAGAAGGATCACCTAAAACAAGTGAAGCATAAGCATTCTCAAAACCTTTTTGTGCCTTTACCACTTCATTAAGAAACTTTAGATGCTGCTTCACTTAGTTGTAGTGAAAATTAAAGGCCCAGGAACAAACCCCTTACATGCTCCACTCCCTTTTCTACCTTCCATGCTATAACTTAAGCCTTTTTCAACTTCTTTATATTACTAAATGTATGCAAGCGTAATTTAAATTATGAGACAAGGACCTAGCCTAAATGTTATACTTATTAAAATTTAAACACATTTCTATTGGTTGAGCCTTAGTCCTACACAAGTTTTCCTTTATGAACTAGTAGACCTTAATCAACATAATTGTCATGTTAAGCACCTAACACTAGAACTACCTAGCCTTGTTATAAATCTCAAATAAGCAAGACTAGTATCATGCATCATGATATATAGGAACCATTGCAAAACAAGCAATAGTTAGCCCATTGTTGGGCCATAAGAGGGTATTCTCTTAAATAATGAAAGATAAAGTAAATAAGTTTTGGGATCATCTTAAGAAGTCCTAATTACAACACTAAGAGGGTTTAAACTATAAACAAAATTCTCCTCATGGGAGAAGCATTTATTCATGTGTTCACATTGAAAGGCTCCAAGTAGTGAACAAAAAAAGATAAGGGTTTGGCTATAGGAGGATTGTCGATGATGGGAGAAGAACCCACTTTTAAGTAGGCTAATGTAAATCCTATATGGTGGTGACATCTTGAGCATATTAGAATGTTAGGAGGTGATTTCCTAATCATAAGCTAGAGATAAGGAGAAATAGTTAGTAATACCGTTAATAGGGGAACATCACTATTATCTTCACTAAAAGTACTCATGAATATAAACTTTAAAGGTATTAGGTGCCTTCCATTTGTCATTTTCGATCAAAGTATGCTTTAGCATCAACACCTTTACCACAATCTTTGCCAACACCTTTACTAACATGTTTACTAGCACCTTTGATGCAATTGTTATCTCTGGTCCACCTTTGAATAACAATAATGGAAGCAACACCCAAAAAAAAAAAAAACTATTAACCACTTAGGATTATGTTCTCTAATATTTCCAATTGTTTTACCATCCTTGAAATGCTCTTTCAATATGAATTAATAAAAATGAAGTCCTCGTTTGTGGGGGCAATGGGAAGGAGAAAAGAATGGGTTAGTTACCACTTTAAAAAAGTCATGCCTTTAGGCATTCAAATGAACATGAACTACCCTTATAGTCCTTCGTTTTCTCCTTGAGAAATCAATTAAACTTCCATTTAGGCTCTTTCTTGTCCTTAATAACAATGTTACCATAAAAATTATTATTCATGATAGTTGAAACCTTTAACATCTTAAGTAAGCTTAATTAGTAGGATGAAAGTTGTCATACATAAACAAAACAAGCATCTTATAAACGATTTGCCACATTTGAAGTAATCTACCTTTGCTCCAATTCATGATACTCACAAGGGGTAAAGGAAAGTGAATGCTAACCTCCTTAAAAACCTTTTATGACATGACTACATAACTTGGAGAAGGCCTATATACCCTCTCTTAATCAAAGGGAGACAATACTTTGTAATCCCTTAAAAGTATTCTTTCCACTACCATTACATCCTTAATAAAAATGTTTATCTTCAAGGACTTAACAACATACTTTGTATTATTGAAAGAAATAGGAATGACTAATCATAACTTGCTTTATACAAACCTGATAAAGACTTTCTTAGGTCTCATATAAAGAAGGGGAGGGAATGAATCAATGTGAGATGCTTACTTTTTATAAATCTATCCAGATTAAACCTCTGAAACCTGTTAAAATCTATGATCTATTTTTATCTTGCTTCTTTATATGAGAATGGTCGTGTGAATATCAAGCAAGTACCAGTACTCGAAACCACATAGAATTTTTACTTGTTTCACTCACAATGTTTTAGCTATATTCACAATATGATAAGATAGATCACACATTCTACTCTTGCTTTCAAGGAATATAGATGATGTAGTGGAAGGATCTCTCCTTAATCACATTGGAAGGATCACTCTGTAACCACATATAATGATCTCATGATCACCTTAAAGGTTTCCTACCCTTTTTTCAAGAAGTATATAAAAAGATTATGACAAAAACTCCCTTAAGAAAGATCTCTCCATGTGCACAGGCTGCTGTGGTAGAAAATTAATCTTCTCCTTTCTTTCAACTATTCTTCCTTTTTGCCATTCTCTACTCTCGGCTGTTTTTTCCTTCCTTGTGTTCTATGTTTTCTGTCATTTTCTCCATCCTCACATTCTTTGCTCTCTATCGTTCTCTTCTTCCTTACATTCTTTACTCTTTGTTATTCTCTCCTCTCTGCCATTCTCACCTTTCTCTTTGTTTTTGTCAATATCTCTCCTTTTTTTTGTTGCTATCTTTCCCTTTCTGCTACTCTCTCCTCTTTTTATTTCGTTATATGCTCTTTTAACAGCTACATGGATATTTATATGCCTTAAGTTTAGGATTACCCGACCATTAATGGTCAGTATTAACAGCTACATGAATTTAGTATTGCCTTACCATCAATAGTCATGTGTTTTAGCCTAGCTCATTTTGGGGTGTAACAGCTGTTATAAGGTAAGCAATAGTAATTCCAAATAAAGAGAGATGCCATCATCCATGAGAGAGAGAGAGAGAGCTTTCACATTTGATGTGGTATATCCTCTTTTGATTAAGTAGCTATCTTTTTTCATAAAACACATCTAATGCCTAAATAAAATGCACCACCTAATGTAAACCTTTTGTCATCACAATTTCCAACTCAATCAGTATCTGTATACCTATATAAATTAAGTTGTCCACTTCTATCATAAAGTAACTCATAATTTGTTGTGCCCTTAACATATCTTAGGACTCTTTTAGCAACCATAAAGTGAGATTCCTTAGGCTTACTTTGAAATCTAACATCAAGTGTTATAACAAAAACAAGATCAGACCTTAATGTTGTCAAATACAGTAAACTTCCAATGAACTTTTTATATTCCTTTTGATCAACCATTTTGCCTTTTTTTTTATCTTTACTCAACTTTGTTCTAATAGCAATGAGAGTGCTTACTTCTTTAGAGTTCTCTCTCCTAAACCTTTTTAACAACTTATAACATATTTTTATTAGGAGAGGAAAATTCCAGCCTTGGTTTGCAAAACTTATAGCCCTATGAAGAATTTCATTTCACTTAGCATAGTCATCTCAAATTTCTTCTTCATCTAATCAACAAAACCAGTGCAAAAGGCCTATTTTTCAGCAATAAAAATTATGTAATCAACATAAACCATAACAACTAATTAACCTTTTTTATCTTCCTTTATGATCAAGTTGCTATCTACACTTTCTTTTTTGAATTTCATTTCTTTGAGATATATATTTAACTTGGAATACCATGCTCTTGGAACTTGCTTTAAGCCATATAAAACCTTTTTCAATTTGCACACATATGAACTATCATAATCAAGTATAAAAACATTAGGCTATTTAATAAATAACTCTTCTTTGACATCTCTATTCAGAAATGCTAATTTCACACCTATCTGATAAACTTTGTAATTTCTTTGAGTAATAATGGTCATGAATATTTTGATTGCTTCAAGTTTGACCATAAGAACAAAGGTCTCTTCAAAATCAGCACTTTCTACTTGTGAGTAGCCTTTACAGACAAGTGTTGCCTTATTTCTTACAATCTTACCATTTTCATTTATCTTATTTCTGAACACCCACTTAATTGTAATGAAGTTTTTCCCTTTAAGTCTTGGAACTAAACACCATGTATTGTTCTTTTCAATTTAATTAAGTTCATAGTACATACTCATTCCTTATGCTCTAATGCTTCTTCCACTAACTTGGATTTAACTTTGAAGATCAATGAGGTTTGTTCACCACCTTTTAGCCTTCTTCTAGTTTGAACAAAATCCTCTTTACTGCTAATAATATTTTTAGCATCAATTTCAACTGTAACTCTTCCGTGAGCTTAATAACACCTTGATTCATTTTCTTCATGACTTATAATTTAATTCTTATGTTGAACAGCCTTTGATTTATCATTTTCAGATTCCTCTTCATTATCATAACATTTCAACTTCTTCATGTTGTGATTGCATTGTGGAACTATCTTCAATTACTTTAACATCAAAATTATCTATAATTTTCTGCAGCCTTTTCCATTTGGTATATAGCCCAAGAATATCCCTTCATTAGCCTTCTTATCAAATTTTCCAAGATTCATAACTTCAATTCTAATAAGGCATGGGCTTCCAAATACTTTAAAATGTTTTACACTCAACTTCTTTCCATCCCACAGTTCATGGGGTGTCTTCTCTGTATATGGTCTCATCAAGCATCTGTTTTGAATTTGAGTGGTAGTAGTGATAACCTCTCTCCAATAGCTATATAAGGTACCATGCTCAGCCAATATGGTCCTTGCCATCTCCTCTAGGCTTCTATTCTTTCTTTTAGTCACTCTATTTTGTTAGGGTATGTAAGGACAAGCATATTCATGCTTCACTCCATGCTTCTCTAAATAATTTTTAAATTCATTACAAATGTATTTTATCCCATTGTTTATCCTAAGTCTTTTAATTCTTCTCCCCAACTAATTTTTGACTAGCCTTTTGTAGCTTTTGAAATTTTTGAGAGCATCTGATTTGTGTTTAAAAAACATAATACAAGTCATTTTTGTAAAATCATCAATAAAAGAAATAAAGTACTTGTCACACTTGTATGATCTTTGTCTCATAGGCCTATAAATATATGAATGAATGAGCTTTAATGGCTTTTTTGTTTGAATCTCCACATTTTTATGGGTAGCATTCACCATCTTCCCTTTCTGACAAGTGCTATAAATGATACTTCTTTCTCTTCTTAACTTGGGTACATCTTTCACAGCTTTATTTTTGGACAATCGTTTCAACCCCTTTTGTCCAAGATGTCTTAATCTTTTTATACCATAACAAATTATCATCTTTGGTGTTTATGTTGCATGTGTTTTTGCTACTAGAAACTTGGTATAAATTTCCATTTATTCTTTCTCCCTTTGTAAGAACAACATCATTACTTAATCTTTTTACCATATAGCAACTTTGGCTTAAAGTAATTTCATGGCCATCATCATAAAGTTGGCTAACACTTATAAGATTATATTTTAGCCCTTCAAAATAAAGCACTTTGATTTCAACTTTTTTGCACCAATTTTAGCAATACCAGCACCTTTAATCTTTAAAGTACCATCATTATCAAATATGATTGACCTTTCATTATATTTTTCTACTTCCTTTAACACCTTAGAGGCTTCTGTCATGTGTGAACAATAGCAATTGTCAAGGATCTATCGCTTTTCTTTCTTAAAAGCTTTTAAGGCTATTTCCATAACCATTGCCATTTCCCTTCCTTTTCTTTTTTTTTTTTTTGGCCAAATGTAAGAGCATATGTAGGTGTTCTCATTTACATTCTTTGACTTGGCAACAATGTCAAACATTCCTTAGTAGTATATATAGCCTTTTCACATCTTCCAAAGATTTCTTCTAATATATCAAATCTGTTTCTTATTAGAATTAGACTTCTTTTCACTTGAAGTTATCTCGTTTCTTAATAGAGTCTCCTTCTATACTTTTGCATCATATTCCTCTTTATTGTAGGCTCATTACTCCAGTATATAGTAGTATTGTGCCCATATTTATGATAGCACTAGCAAAATCCTTCAAAGTTGAATTTTCTTCTATCAATAAGTTCATATCTTCTATCTTTAGCACTTGTTTGGTAATAATCAACATTATTGATTATTTCTCACACCTTTAGCCACTTGATTTTTAAGTGTGGCTATTGAGCCCACTTTTGACGGGTAATGTTAGATTTGTTGTCAATAGTATCTTACATAGTTGTTCTTGTTAATTTGATGTTATAAATGTCATAGAGATGCAAAGAGGTCATTGGGCAAAACTGTTGATAGCAAGTCAACCTTAAAGTTAATGAGTAAATGCTGACCGTTGATGAGTGTGCAACCCTAATCTTAAGGCTCTATAAATACATCCATGCATCTTGTAAGATCAATGTATGAGCTACAGAATAATTGAGAAAATGGTAATGGTTGTAGAGGTGAACGGTAAACTTAAAGCCAAGGAGAGGTGAACGACAAATGTAAAGCCAAAGATAGGTTAAGTAGCAAAGAGAGAGATAGACACCAAAGATAAAGTGACTGGCCAAGGTAAATGAGGCAACCACTAAGGAGAGGTGAAATTGGCCAAGCGAGATGCAGTACCAAGGAAAGCCATAATTGGTTAAACAAGGTGTAACAGCCGACAACTCTACCAAAGGGAGAATAAGGTGCAGTAGCTAGCAACCACACCAACGAGAGGAGAAGAACATGTGACAACCACACCAAACCAAAGGAGATGTATAGTAGCCATACCAAGGAAAGAAGAACATGCAATAACCATACCAAGGAGAGAAAAAAGTGCAGCAACCACACCAAGGAGAGAAGGACGTCCAACAGCCACATCAAAGAGAGAATGTGTGCAACTACAACCAATCAATCACACCAAGGAAGAAGGTTAGCAACGACAAACCACACTAAGGAGAGGTGTGTAGTGGCAACCAATTAACACACCAAGGGAGAAGGTATGCAGCGTCAAAACAAGGGGAAACTAATAGCAATTATAGCAGTATGGAAACCTGTAATTGCAACAAGGACAAGGAACCTATTGTAGTAAGGAAACCAGTAATTGCATTAAGGAAACTAGCACCAATTACAGTAGCAAACACAATCCACAACCATTGCAAAAGCAAAGGAAGCAGCAATTATAGTAGAAAGGGCAGGTAGCACTAGCGGGCAAGGAGCACTAGCAATAGGAGAGAACCTATTAAGGCAAGTGAGGCAGTACAACAAGTAGCTTGTAGTAGCACAACTAGTAACTTATAGCAGTAGGCACAAGCAGCAGTAGACAACAAGTGCAAGCATAACTAGCAGCAGGTAGCAAGTGTAGGCATGACTAGTAGAAGCAAGCAAGTAGGAAGAGAAAACTTGCCCTAGTAGCAAGGCAGGTAACACCAACAACAGCAAGAGAAAACGTGCCCCAATAGCAAGACAGACAGCACCAGTGATAAAAGGTAAGGGAACTTGCTAAGGTAGCAAATAAAGTAACCTGCTAAAGTAGTAGGTGAGGTAACCTACCAAGGTAATAGGCAAAGTAACTTGCCAAGGCAACAGGTGAAGCAACTAGCCAAGGTAATAGGTAAGGCAACTTACAAAGGCAGCAGGTAAGGCACCTACCAAGGTAATAAGGGAGGTAGGATCGACAATAGGGGAAGAAACCTGCCAAGCCAGAAGGTGAAGTGGCACCTGTAGTAGGGAAAGGAACCTGTTAAGGCAACAGGTGAGGTAGCACCAATAGTAGAGGAAGAGAACATGTAGCAGAGATAACTTGCAGATATAGAGAGCTTGCAGAGAAGATGCTAACAAAATTTAAGCAAAGACTAGTAGTGAGGAAAGAAAAGATCTACTTTATACATTAGCAGCTTATGCACATTGAGTGATCTTCCTTAGGAAAGTGTTAGTTACTATCCTTTTTATAAACTTCATGAAAAATGATGGAAGACCTCTAGAGTGATCAAGAGATCATTGTAAGTGGTTAAGGAGTGATCCTTCCATAATATAACTATATCCTTTGATAACAAGAGTGAATTGTGTGATTCAGGAGTGATCTTATCACATCATGGATGTAGCTCACACATTGTGGGTGAACCACGTAAAAATTATTATGTTCTTCGGTGCTTGTGTTTGATTGATATCCATATGGCCACTCCCATATAAAGAACCAAGATAAAAAAATTGGATTATCGACTTTAACAAGTTACAGAGGTTAATTCAAACAGATTTGTAAAAAGCAAATATCTCATACTAATTCACCCCCTCCCCCTCGTAATGTGAAACCTAAGAAGGTTCTCATCAATGGCAACCTTTTTTTCCATCTTTAACAACCTATCTCCTTTGGATAGAAGTTTTCATCACATCTTTCCTAATCCATTTTAGCTTGAGTTGGTTTTTCTTCTACATAACATCAACTTCTTTTAATTTGATCTTTTCTTTGTGTTTGCTTTTAGGTATAACACAATTTTCTTCTTCTTTTCTACACTCTCATTTGGCTATTTAATATAGCCAAGTCCTTTCTTCCCCATAGAAAGAGGTTTTTGTTTGCTTAGACACTCATCCAACTTTTTGGTAGCATCCTCCTTGATAGCATTTGTTGAAGAGGACTCTCCCCTCACTTCCACAACCTATATAAATCTCTCTTCATACTTCTTCAATTCATATTCAGCCTTATAGAGATCAACTTGCAAATTCAACACTTCTTGCTCTCATCCAATCACCTTAGAACCAAGATCTTATGTATTTTACCTTGCTTTGCCTCAAGTACATTCAGCTCCTCAATTCTTTTCAAGTGCTCCTTCTCTTTTACTTCAAACGCCTTCTCTTTCACTTAGAAATCAGATTTATCAACATCAGAATTTTTATTCAAATTCTTGATATTCTTTACCTCCTTTTCTAGTTTGTTGCTTTTTTGTAAATAAGCTCTCAATTCATTTTCAAGTTACTGCGTCATCTTTTTCTCTTCCTCTTCAATTGATTCCTTATCACTTGAGGATTCTTTGTCATCATTTACTTATGCAACCAACATATTTTTTGTAGCATCATCATTTGAATCATCATCAATTTCTTCGTTAGAATTTTCTTCATTCAATTTGCTTAAGAAATTTCTTCTTTTGGATCTAAAGAATTTTTTTTTTTCCTTTGACACTTGAATTTTCAACTTTACAATAACTGGATTTCTTTATTTTCCTATTTGAGGTAGGGTCATCATTATCATCACTGTTTGCTTCTTTTCTCTTTGGGTAGTCTACTGTAAAATGCCCAATGCCTCCACAACTAGAGCACTTCAAGGGTAATTTTGCCTTATACTTCCCTTTTCCTTTCCTCATATTTTTAGTGATATATGTCATGACTCTATCAAATTTAGTATCATTATCTTCTACTTCAAAGCTGTCGATGGTTTATATCTTCTTGTTCTTTAATTTTTAATTTCTCTGTGGCCTTGAAGGGTAACTCCTTCTCTGCCTTAGGCTTTTTTTCTTTCTTCATTGAGGTTATTTTCATTTTATAAGCCACCAATATGCTATGTAAATCATCCAGGGGCAACTTATCCAAATCTCTTTCTTTAATGAAGAAAACTTTGGCATTAAAAGCTTTTAGTAAGGTTCTAAGTATCTTCCTTACCACAGTAACATCATTGATTTCCTCTCCATAACTTCTAATGAAACATACAATTTCATTTACTTTTGTAAAAAAGGCATTTATAAATTCATCATTCAGCATCTTTATAACTTCAAATCTGCTCATCTAGATTTGTAGTTTGACTTTCCTCATAACCTTGTCTCCTTCTTAAATATTCTTCAATTTTTCCCAAATTTGTATGGTTGTGTTACACCCCATCACTTTTGTAAATTCTTTGTCTGATAAAAAGCCATATGAGGCATTTTTAACCTTTTCATCATACTTTTAAATCTTATTATTAGTAGGCATCATAGCAGTACCTTCAGTAACAAGAGTGAAGCCACTAATAATAGATTCAAACACATCTAGACCAAGTGAAAGTAGGAGCATTCTATTCTTCAATAATTAATAATTTTGTCCATTAAAAGTGGGAATACCTTTGCTATTAACATGATATATGCTCTCTATGATATTAGCTAGTAAAAGATGTCAAGATTCACAATAGCAACAAAAAAAAATTTCAGATCTAAGTAGAATGGATCAATAGAGGAACCCAAGGCTCTAATACCAATTAATAAGGACTTTCTCGAGTCTTATATAGAAAAAGGAAGGGGGTGAAACAATGTGAGATGTTTAATTTTTACAAATTTGTCTAAATTAAACCTTTGTGACTTGTTAAAGTCTATGATGCATTTTTATCTTGCTTCTTTATGTAAGAATGGCTATATGAATATCTAGCACGTACTAGAGCCCGAAACCATATAAAAATTTTACATGGTTCACTTACAATGTGTGAGCTATATTTATGTTGTGATAAAATCTCTCCTAAATCACATGTTCTACTCTTGTTATCAAGGAATATAGATGATGTAATGGAAGGATCTCTTCATAACCACTGTGGAAGGATTATTCCTCAACCACTTACAATGATCTCTCAATCACTTCAAAGGTTTCCCACCCTTTTTTAAGAACTACATAAAAAGATTATGACAAAAACTCTCATGAGAAAGATTTCTCTATGTGCACAGGCTATTATGGTAGAAAATTGATCTTCTCCTTTTGTTTTTTTAACTGTTCTCTCCTTTCTTCTCATTCCTTACGTTCTATGCTCTCTGCCATTCTTAAGTTTCGGTCATTCTCTCCTCTCTACCATTCTCACCTTTCTCTTTATGTTTTTGTCACTGTCTCTCCGCTCTCTTTTTGTTGTTATCTCTCCCTTTTTGCTGCTCTCTCCATTTTATCTTTCATTTTATACTTTCTTGGTAGTTGCATGGGTATTTATGTGCCTTGAATTTAGGATTGACCTACCATCAATGATTAGCATTAATTCCTTGAATTTAGGATTCCCTTACCATCAATGGTCAACATTAATTCCTTGAATTTAGGTTTACCTTACCATAATGGTCATGTGTTCTAACTTGGCTACTTTCAAGGTGTGATAGTTGTTGATAAGGTAAGTAATAGCAGTTCCAAATAAAGAAAGATGCCATCATCCAACTAAGAGAGAAAAAGAGAGAGCTTTAATGTTTGATGGGGTGTATCCTCCCTCTTATTGAGTGATTATCCTTGGACTCTTCTCTAACAAATGACTTGTAAAGCCACTACTAAATGTAATGCTAGAGGAAGCAATAACACATGTTTAGATGATAGCATTCTCTTGCCTAATGAAAGGATACTTCAAGAAATCCAGTTTTTGAAGCAAGATAGACCAAGACTTAAGCATTGCGAAACCTAGCAAGCCAGTGGCCGTGTTAAGAGAAGGAATAACGCTGATGGTGAGATTAAGCTTGCATACAATAAAGTTGAACACTATGCTTAAGAGGTGGCTGGTCACTATTGCCTTGAACGTTGTTTGCTTGTTCCAAGGCGGTACCTCCATTGTCTTGAATGCTTTTTCTACCAGCAACTTATCCTTATCATTAGCCATTATCAGGTTATTCTACCCCGTTGCTTCTCTCTTTCTCTCCATTGATTCTCTCCACTTTGTAAATATGCCAAATACATCTTAAAGGCACTCATAACATCAAATCAACAAGGACAAATATATAAGATGCTGTTGACAACAAATCTAATATTAGCCTAAAGATAGACTCAATAAAACCATATAAGGAATTAGATGATGATCATAAAAGAAGATAGAAAATAGACACCACTAGAAAAGGACTCCATATAGTAATTTGAAGACATCAACAAGACCCTTAGGAAAATTGTGGTGACTAGATGCTATCATTAAAAAGGTAAATATTCAATAGTATGCTCATTTGAAATTTCAATTATGAATTCCCTTATACTTAATCCAAGCACTTAGACCTTTTTTAGGAAGGTAGGTAAGTGATAAAAAGACTTATAATTGACTATAAGCTACCTTATAATGACCTTGAAAGGCTATACTAATAGGCTTATACAAGCCTCTTTAGACATATAAAGATTTAAAGGCTTGCCTCTTACATTCATTGCACTAAACAAGGGACTTGGACCTTAGGAATAAAAAGGACCATACTTATCACATTACTATTAAACCTTACTCACTCAAACTAACCTAGCTAAGAACAAATTGGTCAAACATGTACTTATTAAAGATAATGAATGATACTTTCTCTCTTTTTACCTATTTAAAAACTCATATGATTATTAGAGTGTTGATGCTTAAGTCCACCATTGACCTAAAGCTGTGTGTATTTTTGTAAGACTTAACCTAGAATTTGTGGTCAAACCTCTACATAGACCTAATTTAACAAAATCCTACCCTGTGTCCATCTTAGTTAGCACTCTTTATTAGGTATTATAGAAAGGTAAGAAAGCCTATGGCTTTTGTAAAGTATTATGGCTATTATGCATGGACCAAGAAAATTATTTTAAATATACATCATGGAAAGACATAAACGGTTGTTTTTGAATCAAAGGTCATATTTATGAGTTTTAATCCTATCATTTATTTAAAAGGTATATTAAAAGGCATAATGGTCTAGAAGTATAAGATTAAATATTTAGAATTCATAGTTGCCCTTAAAAACATCCAAAAATAAACATTAGACTAATCATTGACAAATAAGTTGTTTAACTTAACTGGATAATGTTATGTTCACAACCTAGGAAGCTTTTACTACAAGAATTATAATTTTTTTTATTACATTCTTATTTTAAGAGTCAAAGAAGTTGTAAAGTGCTAAGCCTATATAGTATTTGTAATGCTATTATTTTATTAATGTAAATATTATATAGTTATCACATATTTTAGTAACTTCTGTAAAGTGGGGAAGGAGTTTGATGTAGAAAACCCTAAAAAGACATGACTTAGGGACCCAACACACGTAAGGAATCAAAGAAAAACTAGGAAAGTTAAACCAGAATTTAATAACACAAACCCTAGACCCACCATTCGAAGGAACATGATCCTAGAGTATTTAAGAAGGACATGGACGTTACACTTTAGAAAAGAAAGGAATTGAGAGTCATAAGTCAATTGGAACGCCACAAGAAAAAGTACCTTTTGATAAGTTCTTTAGTCCTCAAAAGAACTGAAGGAGGAAAACCCTTGCTTTCTATTTTACTCAAAGTTGTTTAATTTTTCTAAAGCTTACACGGGGTGCCTATTTATAAGCTAAGATAGCAATCCTAAAGAGGTACAAATTCCTACTTAAGACAAATCCTTATTTTAAAGGAATTCCTAACTATAGACAAATTCCAACACAGATAATAAACTCTTATTTAGAAGTAAATGCTATTACTTAGTTTGAATATTAAGTATTCCAATTATATTAATTAGGCTTGAACTCTTTATCAAACTTAAATTTGCGCTGTTTGAAACTTGATTGACCCAAATGTCCTTAATCAGCTCATTTAGTGCTTTTTTAATCTTTTTGACTCTAGATCATGTTATAGGGCTTGTGGAATGTACGATAGACCTTTTGCATCCATTAAAGCTCTAACTCATACTATTGGGCCTTCTAAAATGTGCAATGGACCTCTACAATTCTCATTAGAGTTTGAAATCCTTTTAACTTTTTTCTTTAAATGGACTAGGTTTATATCTCCCACTTGCATATGATGGGCTAAAATGATCAAGCACTGCTTATAAAGAATTCTCAACATTTAATTTTTCATAAGTAATTTATATAGGCAAATAGACCATGTTATATATGAATACACCTACACTTGAGAGCATATTTTATGCACCTATTAAGGATACATTTTTGCTCCAACTCTAAAAAATGTAAGCTTTATTATAATAAATTTTATGTCTCATTGTGCCTTAGATGTATTTTTTCACATTAATCTTAATTCACCATATCCCTCATAGACTAAGTTAGACCATCACCTTTAGTAATTGGAGTACTAATAGACTTATGGTTTTTCATTCTATATTACTTAAGTATTTTATGGATGGAAGGCTTTTGTGATAAAGCTAAAATTCTTTCAAAATGACTTCTATGGATCTTTACTCTTAATATGAAAATTGCATCACTCACCTACTTTATTTTAAAATTTTAGGATAACCATTCCTCAATAATAGTGACAAACTCATTATCATTTTTATCTAGTAAAATGACATTTATATATAAAGATAGAATTATAAACATATTTTTAAATTTCTTAACATACATGTAATAATCCTAGTCAACCACTACCTAAATAATTGGTTTAGGTTATAAATTGATCTTCGGAGTTTGCAAACTTTATTCCTTTGGTGTTAGATAATGAAGCTTGCAAATTGTTCCATATAAATTTTTCATCTAACTCTTTATTAAGAAAAAACAATTTTAGCATCCATTTGATATAATTCTAAATCTATATATTATAGTTAGAATTAGTCAAATTAAGATAAATCATACTATTAATGAGAAGATCCACATAATCTATACCCTCTTATTAAGTATAACCTTTCACCACTAAGTGGGTCTTATTCCTTTCTATGCATTTATTTGTCTTACACTTAATTTTGAAAACCCATTTGTTTTTAATAACTTTGTGACCTTGAGACAAATCTACCAAGTCCCACACATAGTTAGATTTCATGGATTTCATCTCTTCCTCCATTGCCTTCAACCATTATTCCTTAGTAAGGCATAAAAAGACCTTAATTATTGTTTTGGATTTTTTCCCATCATAAAGAGTAATCATAAAAGCTTCCCTTTCAATCTCAAAATGATGATATAAGATACTTTTACATAATATAGGATTTTACAAACCTTGCACAACTTATGGTATAATGCTTTCGTTAAAATTGATAGTTTGAGGCATTTCCACACCCATTTATGTTGATGGATTTGTTGTGTTATAAGTATCTAGACCACTTATCTCATAAAGATGAAATTCCTCATTAAATCACCCTTACTAGGAAATTTATTCATTAAGAATGTGATATTGTGTAATTCTAATTTTGAAATACTTATATTATGATATTGTATAATTTTAATTTTGAAATACTTATATTGGCTTGTTCACTAATAAACACATACCCTTTGAGGTGTTTACAATAAAGATACATCTTTTTCCTCTCAAACTTAATTTATCATATTTATAAGATAAATCATCAACATAATTCATTGATTCCTATGATCATAAATTACTTAATTTATGCCTTTGACCTAACCACAATTTATATGGTACAAAAATAGCAAATTTAAAGGGCATATAGTGACTTGATTATAATTCAAATGGTGTGGATGTAACAAATTTAACAAATTTAATAAAGTAATAATATTATAGGCATAACTATTTTAAATAAGGTTTTATTTCTTCTCTCTGTAATACCATTTTGTTAAAAGGTCTCAAGAACAATTAGTTGCCTAACTATACCATTTTTAATACACAATTCTTTAAATTTTTTAGAGAGATTTACATTTTCAATGAATTCTTAGTATTAATTCTTTTATCCAATTGATTTTATATTATACTTAAATATTTTAAAAAATATTTTAATGTTTTAGATTTATGAGCAATCAAATAAACATGATTATAACACATATAATCATTTGTAAACATAATGAAATATGAGGCACCATCCTTGTTTCTTCCTTTTAGACATTGTTAGTGTATAAATAACTCAACTTTAACAAGTGAGCCAATAGGCCCTCTCTAACTAATCTATTTCTTCTTTTTTGCTTGATATGACCTAATATAGCATGGTATATATTTGCATCTACAACTTTATTGCTAGACGATATAATAATAGAAAAATAACCATTATAGATATTAAATACACCATAGTTAATATTCCATACAAATAAACCATTTGACAAATATCCATGACTAATATAAAAAATGATATCATAAATATTTATAACATGACCTTCAAAAACAAATTTATAGCTAACATAAAAGAACAAGAATAGAAACAAGATTTTGTCAAATTTTTAGTGTATAGAAAACATCATGAAGTAGTAAGGTTTTACCATCTTGTATTTTTAATTTACAAGTATCAATCCCCTTAACTTATACCTCCTATTATTTCTAACTTACACTCATTTTGAACCAATTACAATTCAATAGAACTTATATATATTTCTCAATCTTTAGCTACATTGTCTATGACCTTTAAGTTTACAATCCATTAAAAATTAGATTCAATTAGTACCAAGCTAGCAACATTAACTAAATAATAAGAGTAAAGGATATCCTTTTTAGCTAAATGTATTCATAAATGAAATGACCCAGTTTGTTATAGTTGCAACATATCATTTTTTTATCCTATCTCTTGTCATTATGCCTTTTACAATAATCATTCTTGCTCTTTGTACTTATCCATTCCCGTTTCCTTTCTTATAATGCTTATAATACCACTTTTATTTCAAACTAGAAGCAACTTTTGAACTATACTTGACTTTAATTATATTCACTTGACCAAAGGACTTAATAGCCCTAAGTGCTCCTCCTTTAAAATCAATTGGTATATGATATCTTCATAGTTCTTAATAGTCTTACCATACACCATATTGAATTTTATGTCTACTAGTTTGAAGAAATGAAGCAAATGATAACATAAACTTGCTAGTTTTCCATAATGGTTTGATTAGTTGATTTTAGGTCCCTAATCATATTAGACATCATGCTTAGGTATTATCTTATGTTATGATATGATTTTTTCATATAGAAATTAAAATTTATGATTAGCCTTTCACCTAGTAACTTGTTTATCCATTGGCCTTCTACCCTCCTTAATTACTTCTTCAAGCCTTGGATGTTTGTATGATTGGTTACTTTTACTTAGTCCTTGGTTTAACATTGCTTCATCAAGGTGAATTTAAGGGTAATGCCTAAGTCCTGACAAAATTCCTTAAGCTTTTCATTATTAAACCGTTTATTATTGTTGATGATGATCACATAGGGGATTTCAAATCTACATACAATGACTTATATTTGGCATTCTATGATTGCCATGAAGGCCTCAACTTCTACTCATTTAGTGAAGTAATTGATGGCAACCACCATGAACTTGCATCCTCCTACAATAATAGGGAATGGGTTAATGATGTCCAACCCTAATTAAGCAAATGCCCAAGGAGGCAACATAGGCATAATTCATGTGGTGAAGACCTATAGGTGGTTGGTGAAGCATTTGCATTTTTACACCAATTTTAGGGCATATGCATTCAAAATGGTCTAGTAGTAACTTTATCTAATCATTGTCTATGCCAAGACTACATCTTATGTGGTTGTTGTTTATCTACCTTGTGAATTTTTTTTGGAGGATATAGTTTGCCACTTATTTAATAAATCACTTAAGGAAAGGCATGCCCAAGGATTGCTTGTAGAATCTCCCAATTATCAATAATAATTTTGCTACTTTTAATTATAGGTGTTGAGCTTCTACTTTTTCCTATGGAAGCTATCCCTTCTATAATAAGCAATGATTAGGTTTATTCATGAAAAGGATGTGTAAGCTATAGCAGTTGCTTTGTTAATTTCTTATACCTTAGGTGCACTAGTGTTTCCATAAAGATTGCTTTCCAAGTGACAATTTTATGGTTACATGTCATTTCACTTTTCTAAAGCATTTGCTCAAGTGTTAATTGTTCACAAAATTTTTTCTAAGACCACATTTGCTCTTTATTGGTGAGTGCCTTGCAAAGGGCATAAACTTTCCATAAGTACTTGGCAATGTTATCTCCCTTTGCTTTAAATTTATTGTTCATTTACCCTTTAACTAGCTAGGACTACTTGTAGATTTCCAACTTTTTTATTTTAAATGCTCGGGCAATACTAATTTTAATAATCAAGGCCTTATACTCTTCTTCATTTTTTGAGCCAGAGAAGCCAAATTCTAAGGTATACTCAAGTGTGACTTCACTTGGTCCTACAAAGACTAGTCTTATAGTGCTTCCTTACAAGATCATCCTTTGACATGTAGGATCCATGGTTAAACTTGCAATTTATGGTTTTAGTGCATCTTAATGCCTATGTATTCATTTACGAAGTTAACTAATGCTTACCCCTTCAAAGCCTTGTAAGGTTGAAATTGATTGTCAAACTCTTCTATCTTAATTGACCATTAAAAGAGTTAGCTTGCCACTTCTGGCTTGTGTAATACTATATAAAGTTGTCAGTTAGTTATGACAATGATAAAGTATGCCTAAAAGTAAGGTCCCAACCTTTTTGTCACTATAACCAATGTAAAGGCCAATTTATCCAATGTTGATTAGGCTAGCATTTTAGTGAAAACTTGCACATCCTTAGTGGTTTTAAGGGAGGGAAATGCTAGAAAAGCCTCAATATTCTCTTGATTTTCCTATATTCACCTATTCGACAACAAAGACCTTAAGAACTTACCAAATTACACTTTAAATGTGCATTTCGTGGGTTTAAGAGTCTCAAACATTTCTTCCAAGCTGATGACATGGTCTTAAAAGGTCTTACTTTAATAAGCATTTCATCAACATATAACTCCACATTTTGGCTAGTTTGATTCTAAAATGTCTTATCCACTAATGATTGATATATAGTTCTTAAGTTTTTAACTCCAAAAGGCATTACCTTTTAGCAATACAACTCTCACTCTATAATGAAGTCTTTTCTCAATTGTCTTTGTGCACAAGGATCTGATTGTATTTAGAGAATGCATCCATGAAGGTAAAGAGTTCATAACCTAAGGTTTCATCTACCAATTAATCAATTTTAGGCAATAGGTAGCTATCTTTTGGATATGTTTTGTTAAGGTTAGTAAAGTTTATTCATGCACATCATTTTTTATTTGCTTTTTAACCATAAGTACTTTTTTTTAGACAATCTAAGTGAATTCTTGAATGAATTTAAATTTAAGGTACTTGCTTATTTCCTTAATCATTGCTTGTCATTTAAAGCTTATGTTCTAGTTTTTCTACCTAATTATAAGGCATTTTGCATCTCTGCTCAAGTAATGTAAGGTTATTTTTGGGTTAATGTCATGCATGCTTACCAATACCCATGCAAACATTTTTAGATGGAATTACAAAAAATAAGTGATATCAACCTTTAGTTTCCCTTCTAGCCTATCTCAAATCTACACCTTCTTTGAAAGCTTGGTTGGGTTGAGGGATCTAAACCAATCCCTTGACCAAAATTCCTTATTCATTAATATTATTTAGTTAAGCCTTGATGCTGCTTTAGTTACCAAGGCTTTTTGCTTTTCTAAATCCATGTGACTTAGAGCTTTCACACCTTTTTTTTTTTTTTTGCTCCTCATAAATTTCTCTTACTCCATTTGATATGGTGAACTTAAATTTGAGGTGCTTGATGGAGTGGATAATGCTAAAGGCTTGCAATCCTTATCTATTTAAAATCACATTATGAAATGAGGGGAGTTTGACCACTAAGATATAAGGTTATTGGCTTATGGATATAAGCAACTTATTACCACTCTTAGATGACAAATTTACCAGTGAATCCATAGAAAGGAAAGTTTACTAGTTAAAGGTCATGCTTTTCAAGCTTGTTGCTCCCACAACCTTGTATGGGTTGTAATTATTATCAACTAAGTTTAAGTGCACAAGAAAGTAAAGCCACATGGAAGGGCAAGAAAGTAAATCCTTCACGTAAGGGCAAAAACATAAATCCACTATGTAAGCCCTATTAGGGTTTCATAGAAGAGAGTATATAAAGGCCTTGGAAGACAAAGCTAGGTATGGGTCGGCAATTCAACCATTTAGAAAACCTATACAACCGACCAATAACCACAGAGACAATCAAGAAAAAACCCTACCTTACACGGAAAAATAGCATAAATGGCAAAGGTGGGTGATCAAGCAAAGAGAAAACAAGGGAGGAACGGATGGACAGCAAAAAGAGAGTACACAGCTAGACAGCAAGAGAGGCTGGTCGGTAAATCACAAATAAGAAAAGGTGGAACAGCCAAACACAAAAAATCACGCCAAAACCAAAGAGTGAACGACAAAACCACCACCAACTGAAAGAGAGAGAACATCCAACCAACCATTCAACCAACACAAAGAGAAACCGTCCAAAGAGAGAAATTGGCCAACACAAGCTAAATAGCAAAGCAATCAACTAGCAAAAGAGGTGTGGACAGCTAGGAGGAGAACGACCAAGGCAAGGTGAATGGCAATAAGGAAAGCACGATCACAACACACCAACAGCAAGTGAGACCTTAGTGAGTCAAAACCCTACAACAAGGAAGAGTAAACTGGTTGGACAGCAAGAGTGAACACACGGCAAACCAAGGGAGACCTTGGATAGCAAGGGAAACTGGGCAATGGCTAGAAGGAAACTGTGTGACTCATGGTAAGAGGAGAGGCAAACGCACCAGTGGTAAGAAAGGAGACAGCATACAGTCCGTAAGAAAAGAAAGGAGAAATCGTGAAAGAGGAGACCACCAGGAGAGCAAACCAAGCCGCTTAGAGGTGTGAAATGGACAAGGGCAAACCTGAAACATGAGTGAGGTGTGTGACTAGCAAGGCATGCAAACTAAAAACGTACGTGAGTTGTGAAATGAGCAATGTGTGAAACCAGAAATATGCGTGAGACAGGCCGTGAGGCATGAAATGGCAAACCAAAAATGTGAAGCGAGTCGTGAGATAGTGAGATTGTGAAATAGGAGACAGGTGAGACCATGAGATGGTCAAAGTAGGAGTTGTGTGAGACAACCTAAAAAAGGAATTCGGCGAAGCATTGAAAGAACTCAACATATTTCCAGATTTCTTCAAGAGAGCTTAGAGAGTGTTGTGAGGAACTTTTAAGCCGCAGTGAAGTAGCCATTCAATTCAATAGAGGCAAGACAAGCTAGAAGAAGGGTAGACACAGTAAGTGACACTCTTTGTATTGTACTTGCTTAGTATTTGTAATAGTGAAAGGAGCAGAGGATTAAGACCTCCATTGTAACTAATATTTTCAAGTATAATGGATTGTCTCGGTAGAGGGAGAGTCCCTACCATTGTGGATGTATGTCACGTTGACAGAACCACGTAAATCTTGTGTGTCCTTACTTTGTTTTACGTTCTGTGTTTTGAATTGAATTGTGTGAATGCAAAAAAAGTATGAGCCAACCCATAACCTAATGAAGACCTAATAGTCAAGGTGTCTGAAAGGTGACTTTGGGGACTATTATGATTAGTAGGTAGTAATAAATCTACCTTAGTCGAATCTCAGAAAGATTTCGCTTTGAAGAAGAGGTTAAAGTTGTTTACATATCTACGAATTGTAGAAATACTGATTCAGCCCCCCCTCAGTATCACAAACTAGTAGATCCTAGGGTGAAGTCGGGAACTTTAATTGGTATCAGACCACAGGTTCACTAATTTAAAACTTATTAGCTTGGTGTACTAGTTTGAAGGGTTTCAGAAGTTTTAACTTGTTCAACACACTGAAAAATGGATGTCGGTACCAGTACCAGTACCAGTAATACTTACAACAAGAAGGTTGCAATCCTTAATGGAACCAACTATCATATGTGAAGAGCGAGAATGCATGTGATATTTGCAACCATGGGCATGAACGTGGTGAAATCTGTACAAGAGGGTTTTATGGCCCCAAAAGAAGGTAAAGATCCAACCCCAAAGGAATTAAGGCAGTTTGAGAAAAATGGGAAGGCCTCAAATGTCATCATTTCAGCATTGACAAATGCTGAGTATGCTAAAGTTATGGACTGCAAGTCTGCTAAGGAGATATGGGACAGACTGTAAAAAGTCTATGAAGGTGATGGCAAAATAAAGGAGGCCAAGCTTTTCAAAGAGAGGTATGAATCTCTCAAAATGTAGAAAAATGAGACAGTCCAAGAGTTTTTCACCAGGGTTATTGATGTTGTAAACGACCTTAGAAATCATGGGAAGAACAAGAAGGACTCATCTATTACGAAGAAAATTCTAAGAATTTTACCTAAAAGGCTTGCCTCAAAGGTGGTAGCCATAAAGGAGAGTAGAGATCTTAATTCTATGTCACTACATGATCTCCAGTGCAATCTCATTACATATGAGATGAGAATAAAGTCAACTGAGAGCTCCTCAACATCAAAGGTATCAAATGAGGTAGCTTTTAAAGCTATAAGACACTTGAAGATAAAAGAAGTGGAAGAATCATCCAATAAGGATAATGATGGTGATGAGGAAGAAAGTGAAGGTGAAGTGTTGGCTTACTTCACAAGGAAATTCAAGAAGGGATTTAAGAAGGGAAAAGGACAGTTGTCCTTGAGATGTTATCTTTGTGGGCAAACTGGACATTTTGCTTCTCAGTGCAAAGTGAAACTTGATGTTGAAGATGAGGATGGTGATGATGAGAAGAATTCAAAATGAAAAAGACCATCATTCAAATCAAAAAAGTCTAGCAAGAAGACTGCTAACCCATAGAAGAAAAGGAGAGACTCATTCAAGAGTTATGTGAGTCAAATAAAAGAAGCTGATGAGGAGAAAGATGAAGAATCATTAGATGAGCAGGCCTTTATGGCATCAATTCAAAGTGGTAGTTCAACCTCTGAAGAGGAAGAGGAGGTTGATGAAAAAGAACTAGATCTTGAAGCTAAGTTGGAAGCATCTTCAAAAGAGATAACCAGAAGGGGCAGAACCATAAAAAGGTTGGAGGCTCACGTAAAACAAGTTGAACCAAAGTCTGATGAAGCTGCATTTCTTTTAGGCATTGCCTACCTCTTTCGTATTGATAGGCATATTGGCTTGGGTCATCATATTAATGAAGTCTAACATAGCACTTTTGTCTAAAGATTACAAGAAGTAGGAAACAATAAGGTTACCAAAAATGTTACAAGTGTCATGTTTAGGTTCAAATTTTCACATTAAGCACTTTAATGTTAAACTAGTTAATGAAATCATACAAGGGCTCATTCTTGCCTGGCTAAACTATGATAATGGCTACAGTAGTCTTTTTACATGGTCAAATTAGTGATAAACCTTATAAGGAAGAGATATCTTAGTTATTAGGAGTTCATGACTGATCATATGGGAAGAGCTTTGAATACTAATGCCAAGCAACATCTTTTAGTGCGGTGGTGAATAATTCACACATGGTTATGTTTAAGATGGAATGAAGGGACATTAACATTCATAATTTGATCTAATTGTCATTAAGAACCTTTATACTATTGTAATTGTCCAAATTTGAGGGTTTAAACTTTTTAAAGATAGGAATATTAATAATTTCCTGAGGTAAAGGGAATGTAAAGCCTCATATGCATGCACCAATTGATAAAACGTGCTTACCAAGGAGAATGCATAGCAAGATTTGGTTAGGTTAGGTTAATGTTCACAAAGTCTAAATTAAGTCTTGCACAAAAGCATGCAATTAAGGCTTAAAGATAAATTCCAATGATCAAATTTATAAGGGCATTAGAGTTCTCAAGTAAGAAAAGAGAGAATCATTCATTACTTTTATTAAGTATTGGCCTAGTTTATTTATATGTTACTAATGTAACATATATAGATTGCTCTATTCCTATGGTTAAGTCCTAGTCGAACAAATCTAAGAGATAAACTTCTAAACTTTTACAAGCTTGTCAAAACTTTTGTAAGCCCATTAACGTAGCCTTTTAGCCTTGTTATAGTACAACATAGAATTTACATGGAAAACTCTAAATTAGAGAAAACCCACAAGCAAAAAGGAGGAAATTTATTAACTCAAAGAAGGAGTACAAAGAGATCATTTTAAATAGCTTAATTTACCTTAACAAAATACATAAGTATATATATATAGGTACATAGAAATCCTAATCTCGAATATAACTTATCTATACCTGATCCCATAAAAACTCTATTTGTGTTACACCACGAGCTTTCTAGAGTGGACCAAATAGAATGCAAGTCATTAACTCCAACAATTTCCACCTTAACATGAATTCCAATACAAGGAACAATCTTTAATCTTCAACAAAAGGTTCTCTATCTCTTCCATAAAAGTTCCAAAGAACACAACTTAATAAGGAACACCAATTAAGTCCAAACAATGTCTAAATTTGACAATTATAAATGACTTAGTCAACATATCAATAAAATTATCATAGGTACTTACTTTGCTTATCATAATATCACCACCAGTAGTGATGTTCAATAATACTACACATCAATTTGCCACATCAATTTGCTTTGTTCTCTTATGAAACATCTAATCCTTACTAAGAAAAATCACTCTAACTATTATAATAAATAGTGGTAATTTACATGTTTCTATTAAGTTTACCAAGTAGTCTCTTTAATCAACTATTTTCCTTAAAGCTTCATTAATAACCATAACTTAGCCTCAATAGTAGACAATATAATTATAGTATGCAAAATAACTTTCCAATTAATAGCAAAATCACAAATTGTAAAAATATACCCAATAAATGATCTTTTCTTATTAAAGTTTCTAACAAAATTAGAATTAACATATCTAATGATCTTATTTCTAATTCTCCCAACTATAAGCAAACATCAATAATGCTACATGAAGATCTAAAAATCCACTAAATTGCCTTCTAATGCTTCTTACTAAAATTTGTTGTATGAGCACTAACAACATATGATGAATCTGGATCTGTACAAATCATAGCATACATTAGAGATCCCATTATACTAAAATATGGTACTCTTGACATATAATTAATCTCATTATTTAGTTGTAGAGATAAAGTAGATGAAAGTTTGAAATGTGCAATTAATGAAGTACTAATAGGTTTAGCATTTTGTATATGGAATTTGTAAAAAACTTTCTTAATGTACCCTTTCTGACTTAGGTACAATTTCCCAACCTTTTTTTCTCTTTAAATATCCATACCAAGCATGTTTATGCAGAAAAATCCCCAAAAAGATATGGCTTAGGGACCCAATGCACACAAAGAATCAAAGAACAACCAGGAAATCTAAACCAAAGTTTAACATCACAAACCCTAGACCCACCCTTTGAAGGAACAAAATCCTAGGGTATTTAAGAAGGATATGGACACTACACTCCAGAAAAGAAAGGAATTGGGAGTTATAAGTCAATTGGAATGCCACAAGAAGAAGTACCTCTTAATAAGTTCTTTAGTCCTCAAACGAACTGAGGGAGAAAAACCATTGCTTTCTATTTCACTCAAAGTTGTCTGCTTCTCCAAAGCTTACAAAGGGTGCCTATATATAGGCTAGGATAACAATCCTAAAGTGGTACAAATTCCTACTTAGGACAAATCCTTATTTTGGAGGAATTCCTAACTATGGACAAATTATAACATAGACAATAAACTCCTATTTAGGTGTGAATGCTATTATTTAATCTAACCATTAAGCATTTCAATTATATTAATTAGGCTTGGACTATTTGTCAAACTTAAAGTTGCACCACTTGAAACTTGGTTAGCCTAAATGTCCTTAATAAGCCCATTTAGTGCTTCTTTATAATTTTTGGCTCTAGCTCATGTTATTGGCCCTTTTGAAATGTGCAATGGACCTCTTGCATCCTTTGAAGTTCTAACTCGTGTTATTAGGCCTTCTGGAATGTGCAATGGACCCCTTGCATCCATTGAAGCCTTCCACCCATCATCTCTATGATTCTTATCAATTTTCCTAGCTACCTTTAAGTCTTTCAACTTAAACTCCTTACCTTAGTATCTGAACTAGCTAAACTCTAAACTTTCTTATTTCTTTTTATCCTTAACTGATATCAATATATCATTAAAATATAAGAGCAAATACACAAATGACCCATCATCACACATCTTAAAGTAGACATAACTATTATAACTTTATCTTCTAAAACCATGAGTGGTCATAAAAGAGTCAAACCTCTTATACCATTTCTTAAAGGATTGTTTTAAGCCATAAAGAGACCTTTTGAATAAGCACACATAGTCTTTTCTTCAAACCACAAAGCCTTTTAGTTGTATGCAAATGTTCTCCTTAAGTTCTTTATGTAAAAATGTTGTCTTAACATCTAATTGCTTAAGCTCAAAATAATATATGACCACAATACCAAATAAGGTTTAGATTAAACAATACATTACAACTAAAGAAAACAAATATGTGAACTCTATGCTAAGAACCTAACTATAACCCTTTGCAACTAGTCTTATCTTCTACTTGGTTTCTTTAATTCCTAGTATACTTTCATTCATTTTGAACACCGATTTGTAATGAATAGCTTTTTTTTTTTTACTTTTAAGTAATCTCACTAAATCCCATGTCATTTATATGAAAGGATACCATCTCTTCTTGCATAGTAATCATCTATTACCAGATTCCCCATAACTAATTGCCTTTAAGTATGAGTAGGTTTTTCACTAAAATTAATATATTTAACCACAATTAAAGCATAGTAACCAAGTCAGCCTTAACATACCTATTTGATGGTCTAATTTCTCTTCTATATTTATCTTTAACAATAAAATTATTATATTAGCATTGGTAATGGTAAGGGAGTAACATCACCTTACATCTTTAAACTAGACTAAGGTGTAAAATCTAATAAATTTTGGACTAATCTCAAGTTCCATCTATGCATTTAATTTATGCTAACTTGTATCACAAGAATATTTAAAAGACAACTTAGTAAGTATAACAATTTCATAAAAAAATTACAACCCTACTAATTATTACTTAACTACTTTCTAAACATAATATTTATATCCCTTAATACCAAGCTTATAACTAAGAAAGATACACTTTTTAAATTTAGATTCCAACTTTCCATTATCAATGTGAGCATATGCAAAGTATCTAAAGATCTTCAAATTAAAATAGTTTGCAAAAATACCAAACCATACCTCTTTTGGAGTCCTTTTGTCAATAATAGTTAAGGGAGAATGATTCATAAGGAAACATACCATAATAATAACCTTAGCCCAAAAAGACTCAAGTAAACCAAAATTAAAAAGTATACAACATACTTTCTCAATTAAAGTCATGTTCATTTACTTCAACATGTCATTTTGCTTTGGAGTATCAGGAACTATTAAATGCCTTAAAATTCCTTTCATCTTGCAAAAACTATTGAACTCATCAGAAAAATACTCTAAGTCTTTATCAATGCAAAAATACTTTATTTGTTTCCTTATCTGCTTCTTCTTGATCGTAGTCTTCCATTGCTTAATGTAGTAAGCACATTGCTCTTTTACTTCAAAAAGGACATAAACATTTCTAAAGAATAGTCAGTATATATTTAGAATTAGTCTTAAAAGGCACCTTTTATAGGTCTTAAAGATCAAAATGTACATAATCAAATGTCCCTTTTGTATTACAAGTGTCTTTGTTAAAGTTAACTTTCTTCTACTTCCTATAAAAACAGTGCTCACAAAATTCCAATTTGGTAACACTTTGTTCATTTAAAAGACCTCTTTTGCTTAGTTCAACTACCCTATTTTAGTTTATATGTCTTAGATGCATATGCTATAGTTTAGTAACATCTCCATTTGACAAAGAAGTAGTAACCATTGTATCATTCATTATTGTATAACCTTACAAGACATAACTTGGTAAAGTTTTTTTCTTGTCCTTTCATTAAAACAAGAGTGCCTTTGTTAATTTTAAGGACTCCACCTTCACCAACACATGTACCAGTTCGAACCAAGAGTACTTAAAGTTGTTGAGCCTATCTTTGATGGTTAATGTTGGATTTATTGTCAATAACATCTCACACAGTTGTATGTGTTGATTTGATATTATGAATACCATTGAGATGCAAAGAGGTCATTGTGCAAAACCCTTGATGGCAAGTAAACTCTGAAGTTGATAAGTCAATATTGATCATTAACCTTAAATTTTAGGGAGCAAAGCTAACTGTTGACCCTTGATTATTGACCCAAAATTTTAGGAATCAAATCTGGTCATTGATTTTAGGGCAACTTTTAGTAATCAATGCTGGTCGTTGATGAGTGTGCAAACCTAATCTCAAGGCTTTATAAATAACCTTATGCATCTTGTAAGACATATGTGGGCTGTAAGAGAGAACAATTAGCTACAAAAAAATAAAAGAGAATGGCCAACCACAAAGAGAGAATGGTAAGCTAAAAAGAAAGGGTGGCCAAATTAAGTGGCAAAGGGAGAGGTAGCCACCAAAGAAGAAAGTGATAAACCAAGGAGAGTATAGCAGCAATTAGTCAAGGAGAGTGTAGCAACCAACCAAAGAGATTACAGTAGTAGCCAACCAAAGAAAAGGTGACAGCAACCATCAAAGAACAAGGTAGTCATACCAACCAAAGGAGGAGTTGTAGCATCCAACAGCCACACCAAAGGGAGAAGAAAAAAGCAGCGATCGATTAGACCAAAGGGAAAAGGAGTTGTAACAACCACCCAAGGAAACCTATAATTGCAGTAAGGAAATCAGCAAATTGCAGTAAAGGTAAAGAGCTATACTAGCAGTACATCCCGCAATACTAGTAGCACATCCTGTACAACACTAGCAATAGCCTGCAACTCCAACAGTAACCCACAACACCAGCACCAGCTTACAACATTAGCAGTAGCTCACAACACCAACAGTAGCTTGTAACACCAACTACAATCCACAACACTAACAACAATTATAACATCAGCAATAAGCAATAGTAACAATATTAGCAAGTGAAGCAATAAGCAATAGCTACAATTGCAAGCAACAAACTAAAAAGAAATCAACAGCTTGCAAGTACAACCAATAGTAAGCAATAGAAACAAAGGCAAGTAGCAAACCAAGGAGAAACCAGTAGCTAGCAAGTAGGCACGACCGATAACAGCATAACTTGTAGCAATATATCTAATAGATTGGAATAGGCAGCAATAGTAGCAAGTGCATGCACAACCAGCAAAGGCAATAAGTGTAGGCATAACCAATAGCAATAGCAACTTGCAAAATTGACAGCAAGAAAATCATAACCAACAGATTGCAACATGTACAACCAATAGCAAGCAACAAGTATATGCATAACTAGCAATAGGCAGTAAGTGCAAGAACAACTAGCAAATGCAAGAATGACCAGCAACAAGTCCGACAACTTGCTACAAAGGAGAAAACATGTCCTAGCAGTAATTCTGACAACTTGTAATAGTATAAGAGAAAATGTGCACCAACAATAAGGAAAGAAACCTGTCAAGGCAACAAGTGCAACCTATTAAGGTACTAGGTAAAGAAACCTGCCAAAGCAGTAGGTGAGGTAGCACTAGTAATAGAGGAAGAAACTTGCCAAGGCAACAAGTGAGGCAACAGAGAAAAAGAACCTACCAAGGCCAAAGGTGGTAAAACTAGTAGCAAGAGGAAAAAACCTACCAAGGTAATAGGGAATGCGACACTGGCAATAGAGGAGAGATCCTACCAAGGCAATAGGTGAGGCAAAATTGTTAGCAAAGGAAAAGAACCTGCAGTAAAGATAACCGGCAGCAAAGAGAACCAGTAAGGAGAAAGAACCTACAATAAAGATAACCTGTAGTGGAGATAACTTATAGAGAAGAGAGTTGTAAAGCCTGAGTAAATATTAGTAGTGAGGAAGGAGAAGATTTGCATTCTGCATTAATAGCTTGTGCACATTGAGTGATCTTTCTCAAGAAAGTGTTAGTCACAAACCTTTTGATCAACTTGTTGAAAAAGGGTGAGATATCTTAGGAGTGATTGAGAGATCAATCTGTTGAGTGATTTGGAGATCAAAACTTTGAGTGACCGAGAGATCATTATAAGTGGTTAAGGATTGATCCTTCCACATCATAATTGTATCCTTGGATAACAAAAGTGGATTATGTGATTTAGAAGTGATCTTATCACATCGTGAAAGTAACTCACATATTATGGGTGAACCACGTAAAAATCTTTGTGTGTTCTCTGGTACTTGCATTTGATTGATATCCATATAGCTACTCTCACATAATAAAGAAAGATAAAACATTAGATCATCAACTCTAACAAGTCATAGAGGTTAATTTGGAAAAATTTGTAAAAAATGAGCATCTCACACTAATTTACTCACTCTCCCTTTTAGTGTGAGACCTAAAAGGGTCCTCATCAAAAGTGATAAGTTTACACTTCAAATCTAATTGTTCCAATATTAACTATTTTATAAAGTGCATTATTTTCCAACAACACAACACTTTTAAAGATTATTTCATACATTGAAAACTGATCCTAATTAAGACATATATGAAATGTACAACCCAAATCAAGAATCTAATTCTTGTAAGATTTAGATTTATTAATAGAAATAGCTAAAAGTTTCCCATCATTAAAAGTATCTTCTACAACACTAGTTGTACCAAAGCTTTTTGGTTGATTTTCCTTCTAATTAGTAACAACTTTCCAATTTTTATTTTACAACTTATAGCATTCTACTTTGATATACATTTTTTTCTTACAATAATTACAAGTTTTATTTTTGTTTTTTGACTTCAATTTGCCTCTTTCATCACCACCAAAATCTCTTTGCTATAACCTTTTTCAAACAACACAACTCTCTATTTAAGTCTCAAATTTAACCATAAATTGTTTAATTTTCTCTTTAGATAGTACAACATTATATGCCTCATCTAAAGTAAGAATATCACAATTATGTAAAATAGTATTTTTAAAAGTTAAAATGAAGAATGTAACTAATACAATAGAATCAATACTATATCTTCTTCATTATACTTAACGTTTTTATCCTCTATATCTTATATTATTTCCTTAAAAATAGTTAAGTGGTTCTTAACGGAGGTAACTTTTATCATATGATGAGAATACAATTGCTACTTTAAATGTGACTTACTAGTTAGATTTTTCATCATACATAACTACTCTATTCTTAACCCCAATACAGTAGTCATTTTCTCTTTCAAAACATCTTAGAAAATTTGATTAAACAAATGTAGATGAATTTAAGAAAGGGCCTTTCAATCCCTACATCGTTTTTCCTCCAATAACCAGGACTAGGAAAGTTTTGTCAAACCCTAACATTGCATCATCTAAATCTAATAGCATAAGTACAACTCTCATCTTGACTTGCTATAGCAAAATTTTAGTGTTGAAATTCAAAATTAGAGCATCGTATTTCTTAATTGTCATTGTAGAAATCAAATCTGGTGTTATTGTGATGTCAATTTAAAACCAGAAATAACATGAATAGTAAAAAATACAAAATTAAGAACACATAAAATTTATGCAAAAAAATCACAAATTGGAGAAAATTTGTGAGTAAAAAAATGAAATTCACTAACTTGAACATGGAGTACAAAGTTTTTATTTTAAAAAGTTTATTTAACTTTAACTGAATACACATATATTTATACAAATGTATTAAAAATCGTAAGTTCAAATATAATTGGTCCATACTTGATCCAAAAAAAAAAAGGAAAAACACTTTTATTTTGTCACACTGCAAGCTCCTCAAATTAGACCAAACAAAATTTAGATCATTGAACTCCAACACATAGAATAGTTAGTAGTTGGTCATGAACCTTCTTATCAATACCCTTCGCCTTTTTGAGTTCAAATGCCTTCACTTTTCCTTTTGTGACCAAAAGTTGGTACATAATAATATTTGTACATAATTCGGACCTTTGTAACGTGACTCTTCCGATGTTGTACATCCAATACTCACCATCAGTCTCTTTTTATTTTCAATACGTAAAGACACATCCATAAGTCATAACACCAACACGTGCAATTGGAACAACGACAATTGGGCATTTTGGCCATTTGTCTTTCAGGAGTTTAGCGCCCAGCAAGTACCACTTTTTTTTTTTTTTTTCTTTTGTCTAACTTTCTCTCTAAAACGCTTCGTGAGGAGGTCTTATGTAAAGGGCACAATTCCTTTGAACGGCTCCGCATGCCTTTCTTTTTCTATCGTGAGATACCTCAATTTCTATATCACATGCCCTTTAAATGTCTTATGCCCCAGCCGACCATAGAGGGTCAAGTTAATTCCTAGGGCAACAATCAACTATAACCAAGAAAATAAATGTAAAGGCTCTTGATGCTAATCATTTAGTTAAATAAAAACTTATATATTGAATATTTCAAACCATAATAGGAAATATCCAAAAAAAAAATCATTAATTTTCATGAAAAATATGAGTTATACCATACTATAATTCCCCATTTAAGGCACAATTATATTTTTGTTTATGCATGAACAATTAGGCATGAAAGAAGTTTAATGATAAATTTTAGAGTTTCATGTTTTTCATATATTTTTAGGAAGAAAATGTACCATAATTTATTTAAAACTTGAAGAATCTTTAATTCAAAAAATTAATTAAGTATGATTTCTCTATCTTGATACTTTTTAAAAGTTAGAAGAAAAATACATTGTGTTAATTGTAATTGTGTTATGTAAGTATTGTTAACGTTTTTAACATTATTTTGGCATAATGGTTAGAAAGAAAATTAGGCTTCTATTTATAAATTTTAAAAATCATCCTATCAAGATTTGTCAAGAGTCATGCCCCTTGACCTATAAGAAATTTTATTTAAAAGTCATGTTTTTTTCACTAATTAATGAGATTTAAGCATTTAAGCTAAACCTCAAATCTCTATTAGTCAAGTGTACTTTGCACAAGTTAATTTACCTCACAATTCTGTTGATCAAATTTTTCAAGTGGGTATAGGATTTTGTTGCTGCCCCCACACGGTAACGGAGTGTGATTCGTGCGTAACGGGTCAATTTTGATTCGTAACAGATTTATAAATTGATCCATATAACTTCGTTTACATTTTAATTTTTTAACGTAGTTTTATAACTTTTTACTTTGTCATTTTAATTCTATATCTTTTGTTTTTATTTCAATCGAGTACATGTTAAATTGATTTCGGTGAACTTTTAGAAATTAAACTTGACTCAAACGTATTATGCCGAAAAAGAGAGAAAACGTGAAATACATGAATTGTTTTGCTCATGTTGGTTATAAATCTTTGCATAGATTTTCAATGACTGTTTTGGCAAATAGAAATAAATGAATAGGACAAAGAGTTGACCCTGTGACAACTATACTAAACAATTATGAAAAGGTGTGGGAACAAAAAAGAATTAATGTATTTTTTATTTTTTTTTCTTTTTCTTTATCGAGTATTTTGTTTGACTAATTATGATTGGTAACATATTAACCAAATTCCGACCAAAAATAGACTCAGCTCATACAATTTTGGCGTATAAAAATAAATGGACTCAATTGGAATAAAAGTGAAGGTATAGATTAACAAACCCAAAGGTATAAATTACATTAAAAAAAATTGTAAAATTTATCTCCTGATTAAAAGGGTGTAAAACCTTTTCGGGAGCAGAACTATTCCGAAGCACTTCCCATTTGGGAGTCTCGCCTAGCAGCCATCTATACCCTCTGCTAGATTTCCTAAATGAACCGTTTTGGCATTAAAGCCAGAGCCCCCAGATTATGATCTCTACCATATGTTTCATTCTGTACTACACATAAATGCATGCTTTCACTTACAACCATCTCTTAGAAAGACACAACCCCGGGCTGTGTCCTACACAAAACCACCGTATGAAAAATATGCTTTCGTTTGATATTCATATATATAATAACAGGCAGATACTTCACCCTTTTCCTTCTATTTTAAAAGTATATCACTTATGGCTAGGCTCCTCTGAAGCCTTAAATTTCATGGTAAATAATGAGTAGTCGTCCGCCAGTCTAACTAGTAACGTTTCTTAGTATTAAATACATGATAGATGAGAGCTAGGTGTCACGGGAAGGGAAATGTTACTCTTTTGGTGTAACTTTATTGCATGCTAAAGCCTGTGCTAGATAAAAATAAAAACAATATCCAGCTTCATCTAATTATAAACTTTTTCAATATATCCATGGTTGTACTAGCTTGGCAGCAAATTCTCTCTCTCTCTCTCTCTTTTATGTTTGATATTTTGTTGTTATAATTAGGATAAAAGAACAAGTCCCAAGAAAGAAAGTCCAGAGGCTAACAGTAGTACAAGAACCAGGTACCCTAAGTTAGTGTACTGTACTTGAAGGTGAGACTAAAGAAAAATAGTAAACAGAAACTCAATACACAAACTCATCCCATCGAATCAATGGGGACATTACATTTTTTGGACAACCTTGAAATCGTATCGTTGTCAAGAAGTTTGAGACCAAAAGGTGCATACAGAAGTAATGTTGCAAAGACTCTGTTATTCCATTCTTTCAAAGATACCAACAAATGCATGCTCTTACAGAGCCTAGAGTTTCGTTTATTCATAATATTTTAACTTTCAGTTTTAATCCATATATTACCTTATGATTTGGATCAGATTTTAAAATTGTCTTCATTGGAACACTAAGAAGTAAAAAAAGTTATATGCATGATTATAACCCTTTTTACTATCGCTTGTTGTGATTTAGTGGTTAGACGACTTCTTTCATATCATATGGCTATAAATTTGAATTTTCAATGTGGTGTTTGGTAGAGTTAAACATATATTTGATCCTACATAATTCTACTAAATCTAATGCAATCTTTCTTGACGGACTGTGTGTACCACACTTGCTTTCCCGTTTTCATTTACAAAAATAATAATAATAATAATAAATTATAATAATAATAATACCCTTTCTGTGCTTGCAGTAGTTAGGTGTTCCTGAGTCTTCCTGTAATGGCTCTACTTTCTTCCTGAGCTTTCCAGGCAAACCTAGCAAATTGAAGGTGAACGTGCGTTTGTAACCTTGAGTGCCACTTCAATGAACATGCTTTTCTAATTATCAAAGTGATCATATGACGAGAGAAATCGATTGTACGAAGGATTATGCTGGTTGATGCTATCAGCTTATTTGACTACTTTTTGTCGGTAAATCACTTTAGTCTATAGCTTAATCAATCAAAGCTATTACTGGAATGTCCTTGTTGCTTCCAAAAATCAATTCAAAGTTGCTTTAAACTTTTGACTTTGCCTCAAAACTTTTAGGATAAAGAATCTTTTGAACTCTTTATTTACCACGTCTTATAGCCATTTCTTCCCCGAAAACAGAAGGTCACTATATGCGATTTAATGTTAAATCCTTTGTGAAGCCATTTAATTGAAAGAGAGTAATCGCAGTATTGGGATAGATGTTGACAAATTACGAATCTAATCTAGTTAGTAATCAAGAAATAGTACTTATCAAGAAAACGTTACCCAAAAAGCAAAAAAGAAAGCAGTAATAGTTACCAATGAGAAAAAGCTGGGAAATATTATCAACATTTTAAGCAATGGTCTCAAAAAAAATGTTGCCGGCGCCAAACCTATCATCAAACCCAAAAAAGTAGAGGATCAAAGATTATAGTAATTGAAAAAGAAATAAAAATAGCAACTATATATAACATATTTGACTAAATTTTATTTTAAATGGTTGAATTTAAAGATTATTGACTAATATAAATTATGAATGACTCTTTTTTTTTTATAAGCAAATGACTCTTTTTTATAAGTTTGAATAAAATTAAAGACATAATTATAAGTTAGACAAAGTTTAAGGGTCAAATTATAAGTTGTATTTAAAGTAAAAACTAATTTTCGGTTCAACACGACTTTGACTGATTTTTTGTTGATTTTTGAATGTTTTCTAACTTTTATGGTTGAACCAAATATAAGTCCAATTGATTATATTTTTCTAATTTGATTGTTTGATCTCGTCTGATTGTTACAATAATAATCGAAAAAACCTATCAATTTTAATAGAATAAAAGATTTATTAAATTATGAATTACACAATATGTAATTTTCTCATGCCATAAATATTACAACCCTTTGTCTTAAATTTGAATTAAAAATTTCTAAGATAAGTATATAAGTTCTTAATAAAACATATCTCTAGTTACATGAATGCATTAGAATTTCTAAACTTATAAATTAGCAAATTAACCTCAGTCCCAAAACTATTCTGGCTGTAAATCAGTAATTTTTGCTGAAGAAATTCAAAAAAAAAAAGGCATTTCTTTTGTCGCTTTTAGTTTTGTTGATGCAGTGAATTAAATGAACGGTGCATTAATTGGGCAAGATGAACAAAGGTCTGATACATAGAAACCAAAGAGGGCTTCAAAGCTTGCTCGAAACCAAGGCATTTTTCCCCACCACTTATTATGAAAAAGGGAAAATCAATTATCTGGGCATATGGCAAGATGATGCAAAGCTTTTATATATATATAGTCTCTTTAACCCTCCCTGTAAGCATTGGTATGTGTTGCCTTGGGTGCCTTCATTAGGTATCCCATCCATGGCTGTCTTTTAGGATAGAAATCAGACAAGGTCCCACTTCCCTGTGATTAATAGATAGTCAAAAATCCCCACCTAAAGACGCATTTATGAGCCCTAATAAAAGGCCTGTGCATGGTTGAACGACGAAATAATCCTCTACTCATGAACAAGAGAAAAAAATTCCTGGACAGGAAATTGTTTCATGAGCCTTGGCTAATGAACGACCATCGCAATAAATGCACCCATTGATTACCACATTAACTAACATCTTTATCAACAAATGCATATCAATCCAAAGTTACCCATTTTGTGGCTTGAAATAACGAAATAGATTTTCCAATGGATAAAATTGTACACTATTGATGGCCGTGTATTGAATTAATTTTAGGTGTCATTAATACTAAACCAAAGAAGAAAAATTATTTGGGATTAATAAGTAGGATTGTGCGTGTTTCCTTTTTCCCAGTTTGCCTCAATGCACAAGAACTATTGTTGTGCTTTTTGTTTTTTCTTTTTTGTGCCTTTTGACTGGGTATACTTGGGTCGGTGGTCATCAAGACGGAGTTGCCCATAAAAAATGGACTTTGTTCTCTTATGCCTTGCAAAACTTTTAGCCCGCTGCCTACATTAGGTCAACCAAAACCAAGGCATCGCATTGCCTCTAGCCCATAACTATACCTTGAGATCAGAAATATACTATGGCGATCTCAAAGGGGAAAAGACATCTATCTCTCATCCTAAAATCACCTCACCTTTAATTTTTCTTTTCTTCTTTTCCTAAAATCACCTTTAATTTTTCTTTTCTTCTTTTTTTAAAAAAAAAAAAAAAAGCAAAAAGGAAAAGCTATAAATGAATCCAAAATGTTTAGGGAATCTATGCCAGGTTTTTACGACATTATTAGCTATGGAATGGTTGGAAGCCAAAGTAAATGCAAAAGGAGACAAAACATGATTAAACTATTGCTTGGTTCTTTCTTGGGCTCTCGACAGCATTGGAAGTCATACCTACATACATCTATTTCGTTATTTTTGATAAAGTTTTGTTAACTTAGTGTGCGTGTTTCTTATTTTTAATTCCATGGACTTGTGAGCCGTGAGCGCGACAAAACCAAGAGCAGTAACAGAGAACTGATAACGTTGTTTTCTGCATCAAAGCACTTGGACAAATAAGTAGGGTTAGGGGTAGGTGGGGGGTCATTATAATCATGTAATCAGATCCATTGTCAACCATTTCTCTCGGTAACAAGAATTGAGCTTTTTTCAAACATTTACATGTCTCGAGGAATTCCTTTAATGACACGTGTTGCGTATATCTATTAAATCTCTCAGTACAAAGACTTCCACGCAATAATTTAGTCATTAATCTGGGTCTCAGTTTTCCTATGCCATGGCCTTAATTAGACTGGTCAAGGGGGAATCTTATATTTAACACTCAAGCATTATAGATCATGTCGTTATCTTTTACCGATGTACAGCGATTTCGCTTTGTTGTCCAAATTATTGTAAATTCCTTTTTACATGACATTTAAAGCATAGAAACATTATGCCCGTTCGGATGTTACAGTACAGGCAACTTGCACGGTTAAGTCCTCCTCCTGCCAAATATTTTCTTCTTTAGAAACAACAAAAGAATGGGCAAGCACATGAGCAAATAGATTAGCAGAACGCCTAATATATTGAATTCTTGACTCCCTAAAACAGCAATGGTAACTTTGAATGTCTGCATCCAAACGATGAACCATAGATGATGCTCCAGAATGCAATTGTCGCACAGAACGCGCACAATATTGAGACAACCAGGCTCTAGAATAACGGTGGCTAGCTGTAGAGAAGCTGCCAGCTGGACTCCAAGCCATTAATTCAAGAACATCAACCTTGAAAAACTCCTAGAGAACACTTTGCAAAACATAAGCCAGTCTCCCATTGTGATTGCGAATAGCAATTCCAACAACCCCTGTAACCAGGAAACAAAGCAGCGTCAGCATTCACTTTATAGTAACCGAATGGTGAAGCAGCCGGGACCTTATCAGCATTGGAAGGACTAGATGGAACAGATGGGGATTGTTGCTAGGGATAGAGAGAATTGACAAGTATGTTATGTTTATTATATTTATTTTTTAGTGTATTTTTTAAAATATACTTATTAAAATTAATTTTGTATTTTAAGAGAAGACTTAATAGATTAAAGTAATTTAGAAGGTCAAAGATAGCATTTTAAAAAAAAATTAACTTGAAAATATTTTGAAATTTTCATATTCTAAATATTATTGGATAAATTTAGAACCTTTATGTAAATTAAAATAGACATGTTGAATTTTTTAAAATAAATTTATTTGAAAAATTCAAGAAAAATTAGTCCTTAGACTGGTGTTTTAATTTAACTTATAGACTTGTCAAAGTTATCTTAATTAATTTTTTTTTTCAAATAAGGTAAGTTAATTTTAAGAAGAAAGTATCAATCCTTTTTCTTAAATTACTTTTACTGTCCCTTAAGGTAATAAATAGACATGTTATGATATTAAAAAAAAAAAAAAACATAGGCAGACTTCTTTTTTCTCTCTTTCTTGTGCAAGATAAAGGTTTTATTTTCAATTATAAGGATTGAAGGTAAGCATTATGAGACTTATTAATTTTTTATTTTTAATATAATTCATTATTTTACATTTTTTACGTTTTTATATTATAATTATTGTCTATGATTATATTATTTAATTATTAGAATGTGTACTAAACAATTATACTTTATGTTCTAATATTAGTTTAAAATTTAAATCTATAATTGTTTGATAATTCTATCACTACGTAGTAAATAAAAATTGATAAGTATAGTCAAGTTTTTATCTAATTTTTATGAATAACATATTTTAAAATTAAAAAATTATCTTATGAATTTGTTGTTTAGATTTGATTATTTTTTTATTTTAATACTAGCAATAAATTATATCTTGAGAGTTTATTCTAAATAATTTAATTGATGAAAGATTAATCATAGGGTTTGTCTTAATTAACAATAAATTGTGAAAAATTTTAAAATAATAAAACTTGTTATCATTCTAAATCAAATATTCAACTAAAAAATTGATGATCTTTAATATCAATAATCAATATATAAATTTAATGGTATAAATATTCTTATTGTTGAATGTGCATTCATCTATTGATTTTATTTGTAATTAGTTTTTTTTTTTAATTTTTGTCAATCTAATTAAAATCACATTCCTCCCTACCTTTACTTTTTTATTTGCATGAACTTAACAAAACTAAGATCATTAGTTACTTGATGAATTACAACTCAATTTCTATAGATTTGGCCTCTACTTAATTTAATTACAAACTTGTTAATAAAGCTTTTTATTATTTTAAGCTAATTATTTAATTAAAGAATTGATGAATTTTAATGTTAATAATTAATGTATGAATCTAATGATGTAAATATCTTTATTGCTGAAAATATGTTCATTTATTGATTTTATTTGCAATTAGTTTTCTATTTTTATTCTTATTAATTTAACTAAAATCAAATTTCTCCTCCTTTACTCCTTTATTTGTGTTAACTTAATAGGACTAAGATCATTAGTTAACTAATTAATCAAAACTCAATATATTCGGATTTGATCTCTACTCACCTTAATTAAAAGCTTGTTAATTAAGTAATTTAAAGTAATTGTAGAGTATTCAACACACATCAAGAATATAATTGAAATCCAATACTAACAATTTGTTTAAGTGATAAGAACTTTTACTTAAAAAAGCCTTAAATTACATGATTTCCAAAGTGCTTATGAAAACATCAACGCACTATTAAAAAATGTTCATTATAAGAGAACTATAGCTAAATGCATTAGCCAATGCTTAAAATTATTTCTTCATCACTTATGGATGCAATGTCTTATAGGGTATGAAAGCCAAATACAAGTAGCCTAAAGACATTCCAATAGCTTTTGAGTCAGTGTTTCCTCCACAAGACCACACTCATCATAATAAACATTCATGTATATTTCACATCACATTAAATTGGTCTTTACAAGAAGAAATTCTCTTGACAACCCTTCAAATGAAATACTTTACCTTGTTAGATACTTAAGCATGCTAGAAGTGTTTATACCATATATGTTGCCCAACCACTCTTGAATAAGACCTTACATTTTAATTCTCTATTAAAATGGAAAAGACTAGATTGTAAGAAAACTAGATAGTAAAATGACTCATTTAACTAAAATTCCAAGCCAAGCAATCATTTAGAGCATAGGTGTTTAATGGAATAAAAACTATTTGTTAACTCTTGGATTCCACAAAGAGTGATCAATAGGCTTTCCCTATTAGACATGCCTCTTAGTATTAATAAGACCCATTATAAAGATATAGGTCAATGGTAAAAGAAGAGAGGATCCAAAAACTATTTTGACATGGAAACCATGGAACTTCCTAACTCATAACTTTTTTAACCATCACCAATTTACAAGCACAATCTTTTATTAAAGAAAGAACAAAAATTAAAGATACATTGCCATGTGTAGCTAAAATGGTAACCATTTGAAGAATTGAGAAATTTTCCACATAGAAAGGTATCAACCAACAAGAACTTGAGCTACATAAGACAATAGATGAGAAATAATTTTCCATACCTACTTTTCTAATATAGCGAGACAGAAACTGTGAATATACTTAAAATTAAGCCTTTTATAATGCTTTAAATAACACAATTTTTTCCATGAGGGCTAATGCAAAGTCCTACCCCATTAAAATATGTTTGCTAAAGATTTAATCTTTTGATAAAGAGCTACAAGGAGTAGAAAAAAACTCATAACACATATAAAAAGAGCCTAAATCACAACATTAGGAAAAGCCTCCTTTCCTACCTTGGAAAAGTACTTTTCTTTTCAACTTGCAAATTTCTTCAACACTCTATCTACAATTATACTGAAAGCATGTTTTTTAGATAACCCAATAACCATTGGAAGACCCAGGTTATGATTAGAACGCTTAATTATTGTTAATCACATATATTAAAAGTGATGCAATTTTATCATTAAAAGGCATAATTTGGCTAAAAAAAAAAAACTGTGTTTTATCTAAGTTGACCTATTGTCCAAATGCTCTCTCATGATGAGTAAGAAGTTTGTTCATATGGAGACATGCTTAAGTCATCGCTTCTATAAACAGATGATTGTCATTTACAAAAAAAAAAAAAAAAAAAAAAAAAGGCATGATAGTCAAGACACCTTTACATTCTTGCAAACTATGGAAGAAACTTCTAACATTAGTAGCATAAAAGAGAAAGAGATAGTGTAAGAAGGAATCCCCTTATTACAAGCCTTGAGTTGGATAGAACTTTTGTTAAGGCTCACCATTTAAAAGAAGAAAGAACATGAATAAAGAGACATTTCATAACAAATGATGCCTAAAAAGCATTAAAGCTTAAATGTAGCATCATCTTTTTAAGAAAACTTCATTCCACTTAACATATGCCTTTTTCATTTCTAACTTTATAGTTATATAACCTTGAACTCCCTTTTTCTCTTTTTTCATTGGGACTCAATAAAATGAAAACATTTATAAGAAATAAAAGCATTATCCAAAATAAATTTCCCTAGCACAAATGCACTTTAAGATTCCAATATAATTTGAGGTATTAGAGAATTAAGCTTATTAACCAAAGTCATTGTAACCAATTTGAAAATCACATTACAAAGACTTATTAAGAAAAAATCCTTACAAGATGCAAGGGAGTCCACCTTTAGGATGAGACAAAATCACATTACAGAGACTAAAATGAGAATGTCAACTAGCTACATAGTACTTGCATTGCACCAACTTGATCTCTTTATTTCTTTTTACTTCTATAAGTACTTGAAATTTAACATTCATGTACTTAACCTTCCTATTTTAAACTAGATTTTCAACTATCACAAATGCTAACTTAATGACACATATAATCCTAATAGCTTTAGTTTGCTTAAAACCAAGATCTTTTAAAATCTTTCTTAACTAAATTGCCTAGTTTATTGCTACTACTACTATCACATAGTTAGCTTTAATAATTAACTAAGCCACTATCTTTTACTTTATGGAATTCTAGGAGAACACCTTAAACTAAGTGAGAATGCATATCCTGAAGTACTTTTCATGTTATATATGCTATAAACCTAATCATTAACAATATTACTAAGCAATTTACCATCTTTAGTAGGCTTATACTAGACCTTAAGCTAAAGTGATCCCTTCAAATACCTTAGCAAACTCTTTGTTGAATCATAATGAAGCTAAGAAGGTTTCTAAATAACCTTGATGGTAAACTAACTATATACATTGGACTTAGATTATGGCAGTCAAGTATAAAAAGCTTTCAAGTAAACTTTTATGTCTTGATGCATTAATATCTTTAGCTTTTGCTTCCTTGCTTAACTTGATATTAAAAACTATTAGAGTTGCTACTAGTCTGGCATTCTTTATGTTAAATCTTTGCAAAACCTTTGAAGCATGCTTCTTTTGACATAAGAAGATGCCTTCATTTTATTGGTGAACTTTAAATCCTAAAAAGTATCTCATAATATCCAGATCACATTTTAAATTACTCTTTCATCTTGCCTTTGAATTTCTACATTTCATCATCATTACTTCCTATCACCAATAGACATCAATATATAAGGAGACTATTAACATATGTTTAGCATAATTCTTCTTTACACAAAGTGTGGCATCATTCTCACTCTTCATAAAGCCTTTGCTACATAGGAATCAATCAATTTTGTTGTGTTAGGCTTTGAAGGCTTGCATACAAGGCTTTAATAAGTTTGTACACTTTCTCCTCTTATGCTTTAATTTCAAATCCTTATGGTTAAGACACACACACACATATATTTTCCTTTAGAACACCATTTAAGAATGCAAATTTGTTGAGCTCATCTTTGATAACTAATGTTGGATTTGTTATCAACAACATCTCATATATTTGTCCTTATTGATTTGATGTCAAAAGTACCTTTAACATGTGTTTGCTACATATACAAAGTGTTGGAAGCTAATTTATTCAAAGGTTAAGGAAGCTATTGAAGTAGTAGCCCAAACTACTGTAAAATTAGCACCAGCATCAGCCAATAAGTAGCCTGTTAAGGCAGAATCCAAGGAAATTGCTCAGAAGCCACCAATGGTAACAATCATTGCTGCATTTGTTAAATAATTATAACAAGAAACGAGAGCGGGAATGATGGATTGTAAGAAAGTTCTGTTAGAAATTGGTGGGAATGGTAGCCTGTTGCTTAAACAAGCCAAGAGATGTAATCCTAGCACTATTACCTTTGCAAACGACCTTCAGTCAAAGATAATGCTAAATTTAAAATGGCAAAGAGTAGTTTTTAAGATTAGTGGTACTGCATTGTTTAGAAACTGCTAGAATATTGACCCTAAATTTAAGAAATCAATGTTGACTGTTGATGGTAGGACAACCCTAAATTCAAGGAATCAATGTTGACCGTTGATGATAAGGCAACCCTAAACTTAAGGCATATAAATACTCATATAATTACCAAAAGAGTTGAGAGTAAAAAGCATCTAGCAGCAAAACAAAAAAGCATCCAATGACAGAGAACAAAAGAGCATCTAACGATAGAACAAAAGAGCATTCAACGGTAAAAATGAAAGAGCATCTGGCAGCAAAAAGGGTAAGTGACAGAAAGAGAGAGCACAGAGACCAACAGTGAGGAAAGAGAGAAATCCAGCAAAGGTAGGAGAGAAGAAACCTAGCAAAGGCAGAAGAAACCTTGCAGAGGTAAAAAGAAACTTAGTAGAGGCAAAGAGAAACCCAACAGAGGCAGAGAGCTGAGATTGGCATAAAGAGAGAGAAATGAGCACAACAAAGAGAGAGAGCAGTGAGCACAGTAAAGAGAAAGTTGTGTAACTAACAGATAAAGGGCAAAAAGTGGCAGTGAGGAAAGAACAGCAGAAAGAAAGGAGAAGATTAGTTTTCTACAACAACAGCTTGTGCACATAGAGAAATCTTTCTAAAGGGAGTTTTTGTTATAATCTTTTTATGAACTTTTTGAAAAAATGTGGGAAATTCTCGAGGTGATCTAGATATCATTGTAAGTGGTTGAAGAATGACCCTTCCATAGTGGTTAAGGAGAGTTCCTTCCACTACATCATCTATATCCCTTGATAGTAAGAGTGGAATATGTGATCTATGAGAGATCTTATCACACTGTGAATATAGCTCACACATTGTGGGTGAACCATGTAAAAATTCTATGTGTTCTTAGGTGCTTGTGCTTACTTAATATTCATATGACCATTCTCACATAAAGAAGTAAGATAAAGATAGATCATAGACTTTAATAGGTCACAAAGGTTTAATCTGGATAGATTTATAAAAAGTAAACATCCCACACTAATTCACCCCCTCTCTCTCTTAGCATAAAACCTAAGATGGTCCTTATCAAAATTTAACATCTAGATGATAGATTTTCCATATCATTTAAGCAATAGTGGCAATAATAATTCTAATGGTGTCCATTCTAGTAATAAGAGCAAAACAATTATATGCAGTTAATTCCAAGCTTTTTTTAATAGCCTTTGACTACAAGTATATCTTTAAACTTGTTATTAGAGCTTTTAAGGTTAAGCTTTATCCCATGAACTCTTTTAAAACTAATGACTCACTTGTCATCTAGTTTGTTAACCAATTCTTAAGTTTAATTTTTTATAATAATGGAAATCTCCCCTTACATAGTTATATTCCACTCTTTAAACATGCATGTTTTATTATAAGTAACTAGTTCTACCATTGCACTATTACATATCTAGTATATTTTAATAAGAGACCTAATACCTCTAATAAAAAGATTATCATAGTTTTTAGGTTCCAAATCACCATATAGTTCTTTTGCTTTAATGTCTTCTAAAACTAATTTCTTTTGTATTCAAGAATCTTTCCAACTCCAATAAGAATTCTCATATGCTTTCATATCCCTATTCACTTGAATTTTGCTAGTTGTAATGTTATAAACTCCATAACCTTTTGATTAAGAACTATAACCAATTAAAATGCATTTTTTTTGTCTTATCCTCAAGCTTACTCCTCTTTATATTTGGTATACAAGTATAACACAATGAACCAAACACTTTTAAGTGTCTGACTAAAGGTTTAATCCCACTTCAGGTCTTAATTGGAGTCTTGCCCTTCACTACCTTTCTTGGTAATCTATTTTGATAGGAAACACTAGCGTTTACTTTAGCTTGAAAGTTCTTTAGTAATTTCTTCTTAGCAACCATGCATTTATCCATTTCTGTAACAAATCTATTCTTTTTCTCCATTGCTCCATTTGCTAAAGAGAATATCTTACAATGAGCTATGTTGAATTCCGAAGTCCTTATAGAATTAATTGAATTATGTTGAAGTATACCCCCTTCCATTGTCACTCCTTAAGGACTTTTGAGTGTAGCAACCAAAAGACTTAACAGTAGTTTTAATTAAATACATCAAACACTCATGAATTTTGTTTCAAAAATTAAACCCCAAGTCATTCTAAACAAATCATCAACAAATAAAAGGAAATATTTATTGCCACTTAAAGAATCAAGACTGATTAAAACTTCTTTATAGCTCTTTAATCTCTTGAAGTATAGAATGGAAACTTGTGTTACTTTCTAAGCTCACAATTCACATATACTTTTGTATAAACTTTAATAATTGGAAAATCATTCAAGAGATCATTCTTTTGTGCATACTAAATGGATTTGATATTAAAATGGTCATACTTTCTATGCCATAATTCAAATTCATCAATAACTTTATTACTTTTCATTTTGACGACTATATAGTGCTTAATTTTAATGCAAAACTTATGTTTTCCATGAGAATAACAATAATCTTTACACATTTTGGATTATAAATCATATAATTTCCATTTTTAAATAATAAAGTATACTCTTTTTACATCATCTAACCAACACTCTATAAGTTTTGGTCTAATTCAAGTATGAGCAACACTTATAAAGTGAATATATAAAGGGCTTCTTATGAGCATAAATCCTTTACCCTTAACAAAAACCCTTCCACCATTATCAATCTTCACAACTCTTGACATTAGTTTTATCTCATTAAATAGTATTGAATGTCTTATCATATGATAAGTACAACTATTGTCCACGAATCAAGACTTTTGGTCATGTTTTGTACCCACCATAAAGGCAACAAACAAAAGTTATCTTGCACTTCTTCCTTAATAAAATTAGCTTTTTGAGTTTGTTAATTTTATGATCTTGATTGACCTTGTTGTTATTGTTATTGCTCCTTTTTGTAGCTTTTCTTAATGTACTCAAACTTGGCATAAAATTTGCATTACACTTCTGCTTTCTAGAAATAATCATTACTTATATGATTTGTTCTCTTGTAAATGGGGTAAGGAGGAAATTTTCCTCACTTTCTAGAGCTTTTGCTAAACTTTGGTTTCTTCCCCTTACTAGTTTGCTCTTTGGCACTTTCTTGTTTTCTTTTGATCTTGGTGGCTTTTACTTTAGGTTAGCCTACAATGCAAACTCAACCATACTCTCACCTTTCATGTTCCTCCTTTACTATTAAGCCTTAAATGATCTAAGAAACTCAGACAAACAAATTTTACTAAGATCTTTTAAATCTTTGAGAGAAGATTTGGCTTAAAACTTCTTTGAATGACTTAGTAGTACCTTTTTCATTACTTTTTGGTCTATATTTTCTTCTCCCATAAATGTAATTTGATTAACTACTTTATGCAACTTTAAAATATGATCCTTAAGTGAATTAGTTTCCTTTATCCTTAGCATTTCAAATTCTCTCTTTAAGTTTAAAAGCTTTATCTACCTAGTATTGGCACTTCCATGAAACTTATCTATAAGCTTATCCTATGATTCATTGGTAGTCTCATATGCCATAATTATGGTGAAAATAATGTAATACAAGACAAAATGAATATAAGTGAATGCATTAAACTTATTAAAACATTTTTCCTTGTGGTACTTAATCTGATTTAAGGTTGGATTTTTAAGCAAAGGAAGTGGATCACTACCTATTTAGATTGTTTGCCATAGATCATAAGCCTTAAGATGGATTTTCATCTTCACACACCATAATTGATAGTTGGATCCTATAAACTATAAGTGTTAAGAGATTAATATTGGTATGAAGTTCCTGACTTCACCCTAGGATCTACTACTTTGTGATACTGAGAGGGGTGAATCAGTATCACCACAATTCACAATTCGCAAGCAAGTGAACAACTTCAACCTCTTCTTAAAAGCGAACTCTTTCTCAAACTCAACTAAGGTAGATCTAATGCTACATACTAATCATAATAGTCCCCAAAGTCACCTTTTAGACACCTTGCCTAATAGATAAATCAAATGTTCTTGTTTAAGTCTTCGTTAGGTTATGGGTTGGCTAATACTTTAGTTGCATTCATAACTCAATTCAAAACACAGAACATAAAGCAAATTAAGGACACGAGATTTATGTGGTTCTGTCAACGTAACATACATCCACGGTGGTGGGGACTCTCCCTTACCGAGACTATCCACTATGTTTAAGAATTCCAGTTACAATGGATGTCTTAATCCTCTGCTTTTTTCATTATTGTAATTAACTAATCAAGTACAATACAAAGAGTGTCACTTACTATGTCTACCCTTCTTCTAACTTGTCTTGCCTCTGTTGAATTGAAAGCTGCTTCACTGCCGCTTAGAAGTTCACCACAATGCTCTCTAAACTTTATTGAAGAAATCTAGAAATACGTTGAGTTCTTTCAATGCTTCGCCGAATTCCTTCTTTAGGTTGTCTCACACAGGTCCTACTCTCATGATCTCATAGTCTCACCCGTCTCCTATTTCATGATCTCACTGTCTCACAACTCGCCTTATGTTTCTGGTTTGGTGTTACACGTCTCACGAATGTTTCTGGTTTGCACCCTTTGCTGGTCACACACCTCACGCACGCTTTTGTTTTGGCATTTCACATCTCACGTACATTTCTAGTTTGCACACCTTGCTGGTCACACGCCTTACCACTGTTTTTGTTTTGCACTTGTCTGTTTCACACCTTCAGACAGCTTGGTTTGCTCTCTTGGTGGTCTCCTCTTTCACGATTTCTCCTCTCTTCCCTTACGGACGATGTGCTATCTCCTCTGTCACCATTTTGCTGCACTCTTCCATCATGTTTTGCTACACTTTGTACTCCTCCCATTTCTGCTTTTTGCCCTTACCTCACATTTTTGGTTTTCTTCTCTTCCAAGAGTCGTGTGTTTCTGGTTTTCTTCTCTTCCAGGGGTGGTGCATTTTTGGTTTTGTCCTCTTTGCTAGTTTCGTGCTTCATGCACTCGTCTGCTTCTAGTTTCATCTCTCACGGGTTTCTCTCTTTTGCCGTTAGACGGTTTTCTCCTTGTTGTGTCATTCGTTTCTCTCTCACTGTCCAGCCAAGTCTCCTTTCTTTTGCTCTCCCATTTCTTTTTAACGTTGGCTCTCCTGGTTTTGGTTTTCACATTGTCTCCCTCTTCTGGTTTGTATCTGTGTCCTCTTTTTTGGTGTGTGTGTGTGTGTGTTTCTGCTCTTTCGATGGAGTCTCTCTCTCTCTCTCCCGGTGGTGTATGTCTGGTCTGGTCTACTCTTTCAATGGTGGGTTTCTCTCTCTACGATGGTGGGTGCCTCCTTTTCTGGTTTGTATCCATTTTAGCTCTCCTGGTGACTGCTTTCTCACAGTTTTTTTCTAGTTTGTGCATTTAGCTCTCCCGTGTTGTCTCCTTGTTGTCCAGTCGTGTATTCACTCTTTTTTTTGTCATGTACCACTTTGACTGGTTCCTCTGTTTTACCATGTTAGTGTTCTGCCATGTTGGTTTGTTATGTTGGTTTTCTCTCTTCCAGCCATTGGTGTTTTGCTGTTTGATGTATTTTTTCGTTCCTTTGTGTTTTGTTATCCAGCACTTGCTTGTGTTTGCCAAATGCTCTCTTATGTTGGCCTTACCCTAGTTTTGTCTTCCAATGGCCTTTATATACTCCTTCATGAAACCCCTAATAGGGATTACTTGTGGCGAATTTATTGTCTTACCCTTCCATGTAGTTTTTACGTTCTTACCCCTCTATGTGGCTTTTACCTTCTTGCCCTTCCATGTGACTTTACTTTCTTGCACACTTAAACCTAGTTGACAACAATTACAACCCATACAAGGCTGTGGGAATAACAATCTTCCCCTTTGTAATTGTTGGCAACACTTATAACAAAAGCTACTACGCAGTAGTTCAACGTCCCCCTAAATATGCACTCCCCCTTTCTTAACAGCTCCCCTTGCATTATTGCTTCTCTCCCCCTTTGCTAACCAATTACAAATCTAAAAACTCGTAAAGTAGAGATGGAGGATTCATCTGAACTTCAGGCTTGATGAGGCATTCGAACAGACAGACTCATTATGTACTTTTCAAATAGCTCTGTGGACAAAGATTTAGTTAAATCTTGTGTAGCCTCTTCAACAAATTTAGGTTCAACTTGTGAGAATAAAGCAGTAGCTCTCATAATTTTTCTTTTTGTTGTAATTCCTGCTAATGGGTCACCTATGATTTGATTTTCTTAATGAGCACTGGTCCACATTTTCTTTGTCTTTCTTTCTTGCACAGTCTTAGTTGCAAAAGGATCTCTTTCTTCATCAATCACATACAAATTTCCAGCTATTCTCTTCATAACTACAACAATTTTGCCTTCTTTACTCTTTACCTGGCAACTTCTTTTTATAAATATTACCTTATGGTCTTCATTGCATAGTTTGCTGACAAATGCTAGATTATATCTGAGTTCTTCAAAATGCAAAACATCTTTCAACTTTCCTCTTCTAATGTTTATTGACCCTTGACCATTGATGTTGAGTGAATCATCATTGCCAAACTTGACTTTGCATTCTTTTGACTTGTTTAGCTTTGACAATTTACTCTTATCTCCCGTCATGTGTGAAGTGCATCCACTGTCAAGGATCCACTACTTATCCTTATAGTCAACTTTGAGTCTAATTTCAGCTATATTAGTCACCTCCCTTTTAACTTTATATTCCTTCTTTTGAACTAGTTGAAAGATAGCTTTTTCCTTTTTCTCAGCTTTGACTACACCGTTTGTTTTCATTGTGCCATTGAGTACCTTCTCTTACTCAGGTAGAAGTTTCATGCATCTCTTGGCATTATGGCCATCCTGCCCGCACCTTTCACATTGTTCCAAGTTTGCCAATATAGCAAACTTGTTCTTTGAAACCATTGGTTTGCGCTTCCACCAACACTTCTTGTCAATGTGTCCTTGCCTTTTACAGTATGTGCAAAAACTTGCAACAGGTGTTCTCCTCTGAATTTTGTATTGTCTCCCCCTATAAGTCATTTTCACACACACACACACACACACACACACACACATACACATACACTCTCTCTTCCCCTCATGTTTCTATTTATTTTTCACTTAAAAACTCTATATTGAAAATGCTTTAAACAAACTCTTTTTTCTAAAACTTACTCTATAGTTCTCCCTATTGTCTTTATTGTTTTCTTTATTTTTTTTCTCTTGCTTCTCATAGCCCTAATAAGATCATGAAAGCTTTGATATCATTTATTAGTATTAAAGGAGGAAGAAGAACAACACAAAATGCAAAGAAATACCAAAATTTGATATGTACAAAGTGTCCTTATATAAAGTCTTACATAAATCAAGTACTATTACTATGTAATTTTTGTACATTTGAATGTTAAGACAAGTTATGTCCCATATCTAAATGACTTTAGCTTATCTTTCAACTAACATGCTAACCAATCCCTTTAACCATCTAACAAAAGACTTGATTACTTATTTTCTAAGCTTTTTCCTTTGTTGTTGTTGTTGTTACTGTTACTATAATTTTCCAACTACTTCTTGTTTGTAACTTTTTCTTTTTGTTGTTTCTATTCACTTGCTACAAGGTTCTTAAGTAAAATTCTCAATATCATGAATGTATAACATTTACTCATAGCTTTATAACTCATTGGTAATCAATTTCATTCAATCTTGCAACATCGAACCTTCAATCCATAAACAATTAATCAAAATAACAAGTTTTAATCATTTTGTTGACCATTATGTTAGAAGGCAATCCAATAGAATTGTTGATGTATTAGTTAAGGTAGCATTATTGAATTTGGAAGAGATTGTGGCATAGGGATAGTCTTATTAATGTTTATTGATAAGTGAGAATTGATGTAATTATTCCCTATTACATTTAGTTGTTTTTAATAAGTTTTATACATATTTAAATTGATTATAATATATTTTATGACTTGCGTATATTTTGAATAACTTCTAAAAGTTTGTTATTTTAGTAGCAAAAATTCTAGATTTTTACTATTTTAATCTTTGTTGTGAATTTTAGATTTTTCATTGACTTAAAGATTTATATTGGAAAAGTGTTATCAATTGAAGTTGTAATAGACATTTCAAATTTTCCAAATTAAGGTTATAAGCCTAAATCTAAATTTGTTTGGACTTTGAAATTACTTCAAAGACATGACAAAAACCTAAAGGCCAAATCCTAATAGAAGTATGAATCCTATTAGGTATTACATATTTAAATGGCTATCACTTGAACTTCAAATATCTGAATTAGGTGATACAAAAGGCCTAGATTAAAGTTAACATTCAAGCCTACAATTTAATGATCCAATAGTAATTGAGAAATTACTTTAGAATTTTTCGTGGGTTAAACTAAGTGGCTCATTAATTGCACATTAGACCTTTTTCTTTTTTTCAGGGGAAAAAGATTGGATATGTTCAAAATTTAAATAAGAATACTAAAACTTTAATGAAGAAGATAGTTCAAACTATATCTATTTAGAATTTAACTTGAAACTCATCGTAGGAATTTTGTCATAATTAGAGAAATGAGTTCATTATAATCTTGAGAATTTAAGACATTTTTTAAGATTACCCTAGGATTTTCTTATACTTGCTTCATTCTCTAGGGTATAGATAAGAACCTTTTTAGCTATAGAAGAAAAAAGAGAGAGGAAAACAGCACAAGGAAGGTAATAAATAGCCCTAGAAGAATTCAATTTATAAGTATATATAGTTATGATTTTTTAATAGTTTTGGGATTTTGTAAAATGATGGGTATGTTCTTGGAATAGATTATTTTTATATTGTTCTCTTTTTCTATTGGAATATTTTGGGTTATTTTGATTAGATTGTTAAATAATTGTTTGTTAAATCCATATGATTACTTGTTGAATTGATTAAACAAACATCAATTGCTAGAGTTAATGCTTGTAACCCATATTTATTCTATGTTAATCATCAATTTTAATTAATGGTAAGAGATCATAGATAAGTTTTTTTCTTATTATTATGAATAACTTAATACAAATTAAATAATTTGAATTTGTGTGATTATTGTTTAAATTAACTTTTTTTTTAATTGTAAGGTTACTGGTATATAACTTTAAGGAGTTTATTATACGGATATAATAGTTAAAATTTAAGCAGAGAATTTGTTCAATTTAGTGAATATTCAAGAGAAAATTTAAGTAACAAAGCTTGTTGTTATTTATTGTTAATAGTCCCAATAAAGTTTAGAGAATAATATGCATAATCAAAAATATCAAATATCATATTTATAAATAAATTTGAAATTAAAATTTTATTAATTGATATTTTTATAAGTTATTTTGTTTACTTAAATTATTTAGTATAAATTCAAAATTAAAATTACTTTCTTTGTACTAGTGTTTTTAGATTTTGTTTATTTAAAATTGAATTGAAAGCAATAAACTCTTATTCATATTATTTACTATCTTTGATCCAAAATAAAATAGTTAATTTGTATTACCGGAACCATAGCTACCATCTATTTTCTCATTGATTCTAATGCATGCAATTTATCTAAAACAAATATATCAACAATCCAGTTTTTATCTCAAATACACACACACACACACACCCAAAGGCTTGGAGATTGTACATAGATGGATAGGACAGTTGAAGCTTCGTAGTCATGATTTCATCACACAAGCACGTTAATGCATCATACAGAAACTTGTAAATCGACACTAATTGATAGGAATTTTCGGCTATTATTGACTTGTATTGATCAAAAACATGATCACGTGATTGAGCTAATTTTCCAAGGACTTTGATGAACTGATAACGACCGGTGGGACAATGTAGATAATAGTTGTAATTAATCATGGAGCGCAACGAAATTCTTCATGCCGACATAGCATGTCACTGTTTAATTTGTTGGCATTGTTATTCATCCTTAAATGCCCATGGGTCGGTCATGTTTCTTCCCCATTAAAATTCTTCAAGTTGCATCATAAACTCAAATAACCTTATTTCATTTCACGAAGATTAAGTTGATCTGAAAGTTTGCAATCATCTTGTAAAGAATTGAGAATAGAAAACATGTCAACTTTGATGAAACTAACATGTGAAGTTAAAATGTAATGTTTATTAAAATCCTAATTTGTTGATACCTCCACATGCGAGATTAGATTAAAATGCAGGCAAGTAAATTCTGCCTGCACCGACAAATTTTGGTGATTGCTCCTGTCACCAACTTTTGGATTGAGACCTGCTGGCCACATTTTATTGGCATTAGTTTGGGGCAAATTACTTGTAATAAATGGTCACTTCTAAATTTGATTGAGACCTGCTGGCCACATTTTGGGCCATGTTTAGGAGCTAAATTATTAATTATGTAAGTGAAAGTTTTTGAAAAATATGTCCAGATAATTGCAACTTTTGGATACCTTAAAGCAAAAAAAAAAAAAAAAATGCATAGCATTTTTTTCCATTCATGAAACACTAGAATGCTTAGAGGGCTTGACAATGAGAGAAAAGAAAGCAGATTTTTCTCTGATCAAACCCGCTTAAAATACCAAAGCAGCAAGTGCGAGCCCTTACTTTTCTCAATTTAATGTCAGCCGTAGGGGTAGTCATTTGCACAAACGGGAGACATTTTGAATCTTTTGCAAAGACTTGGAGCAAAAGGGAAGCTTTGATAAAGCCCTGCAAATCCAGGTAGATCAGCGAACGAAAGCAATCTTCTTAGATTTTGACAAGAACCCATTAACTTAATTGTGCGTTGTTCCATTGTCATTATACCTCTGATTTCACTCCATCCCACAAAGCTGGGAATAATTGTCCAATCAAATAAAAAAAGAAATGTATGAAAGGTTGTAGGTGCAGAACTGGCCCCGCGAGACCTTACATGACATACAAGCCCACTGAGCTGAAACATGCTGGAAATCAAGGCAAAGCGGCATGTAGGCTCCCACTTAGCAGGTACACCTTGACCCAGACAACTGGAATAAAGTATTTCCCTCTCTTGTTCAATTTTTTTATGGAAGTTCTTATTATTTATCTTCACAGTTCTTGGACAATACTTTAGAAAATGTATGTTATTCCCTTTCATATTGGTTCCATGCAAAATCTCACACAAAACCTTGACACAACCTTTGTTTTTTTTTTTTTTGTTCTCTCCTGTGTTTTTAAAATGATAGGAGGTACCAAGAAAAGAAATGTGCAAGGTGTGAAATTTGGGGCCTAATGCAGAGCCTTAGAAAACTAAGTCCAGTTTCTTAAGAATTGGGCTGAAATCGAAAGGAGCTCGATGGACCCAAAAGGGCACTTGAAGATGGATTGTCTGTTTGAAACCTAATCGGCATATTTCATAAAACGATGAGCAACAAGGACAAGGCCTTGTGTTGTGGAGGGGACATAGCCCATAAGAAAATTTTTATATTGGGCTGGTCTGGAACCTTAAAAAATTAACTGTCGGAGGTTTTGAAGTTTTCCAAGTCCATTGAAGTCACATGGAAAGACAATCGATGACCGGCGGGGCCTTTCCTGCCCCTTGATGAAAGAAAGTCAATCAGTGAATTGGCGCTTTCCTTGCGACTTGTTGGCAGGTCTTTTTGTTTTTCTTTTTTTTTTTTTTTTGGGGGGGGGGGTCATATTGCATCAGCAAAGGCCCATAAAGACCCCAATGAGATGGGGTTTGTGTCAAAACAACTACTGTGCAAAAGCAACCTTATAGATAGATGATGGCCCTAATGTAATGTTTTGCCCCATGACGCCAATAAAATTGCAACCACTTAAGAGACCTATAGACCATTGACCCAAAAAAATAAAAAAATAAAAAAAAAACAAAAAGAATAAAAAGAGACAGGTAGAAAGTCACATTACATTCGACCTAAAATTGTGAGTGATGGGAAAGCAGCGAGAGCCAGAGCGAGAGAGAGAGAGAGAGAGAGAGAGAGAGAGAGAGAGAGTTCTAGGGTATCTGCAAGTTGCAATAAGGAAAGCCGAATGGCAATGTCATGTCTGACATGCAGCCAAATGGCCAGAAACTATTATTATGGCATTTGCATCTTTACCCCTGCTTTCTTTCAGATGTACTTTTCCCTCCCAGCTACGGTTATCAGGACAAAGACGATGACCAAACATGTAAGAAGACGAGGCCTAAAAGAGCCCTCTTCTCTTACCTGGTGCAACGTCTGTGTGATTCCAACCGACCTGAACGGTAAATGCAGCAGAAGCGTAAACAATATTAGCTCTTTTATACGGTGTAGCAATGCCTGCAGAATCGCAGGCAGACCGAGAATAGTGGGGGGTCCCTCTTTCACTACCATTTTTATTACTGCACAGCTGAAAAATCAATTGGATAGGCTTGGCACCCCAACCACACGCCAAGACTAACTTTTGGAAACCCAGAACTTTTTCTTATGATTGCTCGTTGTAAATCTTTGAATAATATGGCATGAGAAAGAAAACATGTGAGTCTGGAAACAAGAAACTTTGTTATGACATGGATGGCCATGTCTTGGGTCTTTTCAATAACAAAGCAAAATAAAACTAGGACAAATCTGCTTTTCAATAATATCCTCACTACTTGGGTCTTTTCATTCATATCACAGATGCAACATATCAATAATAGATCAGATGCTACCATATAGCAGATTAAACGATTCTGCAAGTCACTTGTGTTAACATATAAATTAAAGAAATGCAGTAACAAACATCCACTAACTGATAGAGAAAAACACTTAACAAAAAAACAGGATGAGAATGTAAAGAGAAAAAAAGAGGCATTTCTCTCCATTTATTCAAGTAGTCCAATTGCTACAAAAGAATAGAGGAAGCAGCAGGCTGAACTTCACTAAAGGAGCAGCGGGAATACCCACTTCTCCTTACAAGAATTAATGGACTGATCAAAACAAATTTACGGAGCTGCTAACTAAATTTCTACTTTCAGCTAGCAGGAAGGTTCTCCTGCCAAAGAAAGAAAAATATCCTGGCCTGAGAACCAGAACAGTTGACATTCGTGCAAAGTGCCCCAATTCCAAGCCTGCACAAAGAATGTAAACTTAACCTAAACTTGGTTAATTTTGCTGCTGCTGCCAGAATCAACCTGTCGATACTCTGTGTTGTTAGAACCCCATTAGAGAAATTAAAAGTTAGCAGAGTCAGGCTCTAGATGACGCCCCTGAGGCAGGCCGACCAGTTTCCTTGTCAATTATGTTATATCAAAGTCAATCTAACCTGCTGCGTGTCCCTAAAAATGATGGGCCTCTGATTTTAATACGCTTTGGCCCGACTTCTATAGGGGGTATCCCCATCATGCTCTTACCAAATTCATGCCGGACACCATCCATTCTGTGCTGTTCTCTTCGCCGATTAAGTCCCTCCTCGTTGGCCAACCTCTTAGACTTAACAGGCACGGGCATGTGATCTCCCCTAGAAAACCTTTCCCTGAAGGAAATATTTGGAGCTTCCGGACAGTCCAAAGTGGATGTAAGACTGCGATTTGATTCATTATTGCTACAGCATTCTGATGGCATTGTTTGCCCAAACTTTCCTTGAGGTTGGATTTTCTTCAATCGTTTAAACCCCTAGTAAATGGAACAGCAGAAGCATTTCAAAATTTGACAAGCTGAAAATATAACAATAAGTAAAAATCAAAAGTCAAGAATATAATAGAAGCAACGTGGACAAACAACAAATGGTTTCTACTTTGCAGGGAAATCAAAGCAAGACAGATTCACTCACTGCTACATGACATTGTTCTGCCCAGTGCATACAGATTTAATGTAACAGCAGCACATCAGTGGGAAAGAATGATGCTTACTTCTCAAACTTGATGAAGGGTTGTAGCAACAGATTTAAAGTGTTCTATGTTCAAGAATATCATGCAGTCCAGGTTTTGCAATATAATTCATGCATGGATCAAGAGTCAAGAGGCAAGGGAAATAAACATGGAGCTGCTGACAATATTGGCATTTGTAAGCTGCGAATACAGATGATGTTTATGAAAACAAAAGAAGGATACCAATGAAAAGTTGAAATGTTTTGAACTCAAATCAAGCTATAAACATCCTGGAAATTTTTGGGAAAACAAAAATTCAAAAAGGACAGAAGGTAACATGTTATTGTTAGGTCCACACCCAAATGTAGGTGCTACTTCTGTGACAGGGTCCACCATAGTTGTAGTGAGTGGCTTATTAAAAGACATGAGCATCTAAATATCACCATGGAAGATAGGAGTTTAACTCCCGGCTCAGCTGCTTCAAGATGTAAATTGGATCTTAAAAGCTTATCTTCAGCTGAATGACTTCCTTTCTAATCACGGCACCAATAATCTAAACTTAATTGAAGCCAAGTAATTACTCATCTGAAAATAATATTGGAATTGACAAAATTTAATTCATTTCACAAGACAAACAAAAAAGAGACACAAATAGGACCCCACAACAGTAGTGACAAACTCATTCCTATGCAATTATCCGATATACCTGATGTTCAGAATTCTTTGAAGACACATCATTGGCAACTCTTTTCTCCATTTTCTGAGAAGACCGGCGCTTAACTCTAAATATCTCTGAATCAGAATCATCACCATGTTGATCCACACTAGTTCTAACTTCTAATCCATGAAGATCACCTTTCTGTGTACTTGAGAAATCATATGACATAGGGGACTTTGGCGTACTGTGAGATACTCCTGAAATCTTTTTATAGTCATGAACCCCTAGATCACAGTCAGAGAGCTCCTTTACCTGCATATGTTATTAATAGCAAAGGATAAGTTAAAAATTGAAATTTTGCTCTTCACAACCTTGTTATTAAAGGGTAATTAATTAAAGTTTAATTTAAACCTTATTGTATTAAAATCTGAAAAGGGAAAAAAAAAAAAAAAAAAAAAAGCATTCCCAGTGCATGCAGCCTTACCATTTTTTTTTCACAAATAAGCTGCTTCCAAGATTCAAGCCCGTGACATATTAGTCACAGGAGTAACCTTACCATTAAACCAAGACACCCTTCAAAATCCAAACAAGAAGCTAGTCCTACTTTATTTCATAGAAACTTGGAAGAAATGACAAGGAACCCATACCACTATCACATCTTATTAGTGTTGAATAGAAATATAGATGGGACATGACCATGCAGTAAGGCTACAGATTTTGGTACCACAGATGGGAGGACCAAAGCCTTCCATTCTGGAGCACCAGTTGTTCACCCAAGGAATGAAGAAGGCTAGGCTAGTCATAAGATGCTTGTTGGCTTAAAGATACACAATATCCTTATTAAAACCTTCAAAAGAAAACAAATGTAATTATAAGATCAACATTTGGGATAAGAAAGTTGAATCTTACATTGTTGGAAACCAAATAACTTTCAACTGGCTCTCCACAGGCACAGGGAGTGGATGCAGTATAAGAACTGGAAGGTTTTGGTATTTTGGGTCTCAAATTTTCATTGCCATGTGTGTATAGACCAACTAAGATCTGGCAAATGGTCTTGAGCTGTTGAAGTAACCTCAGAGCTAAACTCAAAGTTTATATCACAATAAGGAATGTATCCATCATCAACACCACTCTGAAAATTATTTGATGAAGGATAGGAATACAAATCATCACAGCTTTTTTCCTGCTGGCCAATTTCCTCTAAGATTCCATCTTCCCTCTCAAACTTATTAGCTGCAGCTTCCATTTCCAAAATATCCTCTGTCAAAAACAGTTCATGCTCCCTCCCGCATGAGAAGTCAAGGGACCCAATATCTGGACAGTGCAACCAGGATCATCATGAGCAATTGAGAATATAGAAGACCAAAAGAGAATTCACGCATTTATCTATGAATGATGCAGAGTGAATAATACCATGGCGAAGGCATACAGGATGCATATAACAATTGCAGCTAACAAAAGCCACATAGCAGTCCTGTTTGCATAAGCTGCAAAGAATGGTTCCATTGGAATTCAACAAAAGGCTAGTGCATGCCCCTGACTTCATAAGAAGCCACCGAGCACGATGCTGGAAACGCATCAGTTTCACAAAAGAAACCTTAATGCAATGGTGAGAAACCAAATCTGCGGAGGAATAATCTGTATCTTCAAGTTGCAGGTGTGTACTAAGAAGCATGGCTTCCTTGCACAAAAGTTCTTCATGAGGAAGTAAAGGCATCCTGTTGAGAAGTGCATAACGGCGGCTGGCCACAGCTCCAAGAGGAAACCAATCACCAATTGCAAAATTCACAGCCTCACCACAATTAAAACCTGGATTTACAAATGTGAGTGAGATTATGCCTTTCCACATGCATGACCAATAAATAACAATAATAATAATAATAACAGCAACAGCAGCAACAATGATCATCATCATCATCATGGTAGTCATCATAATAATGGAAACAACAGTGATATGAACAAGTAGTCAATTACAACAACATACCATGGCTAAATCCAGAATGATAAGCTCTAGGAAAGGTAATTATAAACTCCCCAGGCTTCTGCACAGCCTTATAGACAGGAACATCATTGTTTAGCAATATATTTGGAGGAAACAAAGTTGTTTTTCCCAGGAGTACATCAAATGCCCCATCTTCTCCGTCAGTTGATAGAATATCACGAGTATATACATGTTCCCTTACAGCATTTTCAAACTTCAAAGCTGCATGACCAGGAATTCCATACCATGTTTTTGGTGCCACAGTGATGGTAGTTGATGCTGTATAACCGTTAGAAGAAAGAAATTTAATGACTTAGAAACCAAAGTACACCAGAGACAACAGAAACAAGAGTAATATACAATACCTATACAGATAATGATCTTCCACATGCCAAGCAAACACACTAAACAGCATTCCAATATAAAGCATGGGATCGGTTACCCCCTGAAATAAGCACATACAAGTCAGGGAACAATAACAATTACAAAGAAAATAACAAGGACTTGTCTTTTCTCTACTCACTGGAATAGCCGTTCCAAGAAGACGCAAAACAGACTTCGGCAGACGTGAAAGCTTCTGAATTCACAAACGGAGATCAAATAATTAGTTGACAAGAGTGCAAAATTCCAAACATAAAATGTGATTTCCCAGAAGACAATAACAACAGCTTTTACTATTTGCCAAAAGCTGCTTTGCTTCCAGGAAAGTAAATTAGAACTGCCCTGCTGGGGCTGACGGGTGTGGGAATGCCATTGTGGTGGATGACATAATACAACCCCCATGACCACCAAATCCCATGACCCATGCCCATTAGTCAACTTCATTTTAAGCTGCACTAACATGTGCTGGCACTGGAAAAGTGAGAGAGTCTTAAGGGCATGAATTGTGTTGTATGTTCAGAGGGAAGTATACAAGAATTTCTTCACATCTATGCCATGCAGTAAAATTCCAATACCCAAGCTCATGCCCACATTTCAACAAATCCTTTTTATGAAGACAACATCTAGCATGTCATATCATCATCCAGGCCAATCCATGCATAAGAGCACACATTCACAAATAACCTACATGCAATACCATATAACTGGTTAACACGTAAGCAGCAAATTCCACTTGTTCCCCTTGTGTTAAATTAAGCAGAGAACATAAACCAGAGTAGAATTTGAAAAACACAAGGCAAGAGCAAAATTAACACCTTCAAATTCCACTTGCTATTTCCAAGTGGGTCACTGGCAGAAGCTGAAAAGGCACTGCCCTCAAGATCACATGCATATTCAACTGTTTCTGTCTTTCCACAGGCAATTTCATGCCAAAATTCTCTTTCCATGTACATGGCTGGAAGACAACTGGTACTACAATATCTTTGGGCAAAAAACTTGTTCGCCACTTTTTCGAAGTCACGAAACGTATAATTTCTGAAACCATAAACCCATATTATAAACAAGATAGAATAATTAATTGAAAAATTGCAATTCTTGGTATGGGAAAATTCACCTTCCACTCATGAAAAAGGTGATTCTGTCCTCAGAATCCCACTCAGCAAGATGAAGTGGTTGCACCCTGGTTGTGAACTTAAATCCTGGTTTCTCCCTCATCAATACAACCCCAGCAGGAACAGAAGCACTTATAGGGGAAACAATCTTGCACATACCTTAACATTAAAAATGAGATGTAGTGAGTTAAGTTCACTTTTATGTGGTACAGAAGGCAGCATATCCCTTGTTGATAATGCTGAAAGCAGTATTAACTTGCAGAGAATTCAATCATACCATGCATGCACCATTAAGGATGAAGGGAAATTATTACCCTTGAGACTAATTTTGTTATGTTAATTTTTGATCAATTTTAGCAAACAAAATGACAAGCTTGTGCAATCTCCTCTACATCTATAAACCTTATTTAAAGAGAGCTGCTACTCATAGCATATTCATTACCATATCTTGAAGCTTCTGGAGCTATTTTCTGTAAATATACCAAAGGATCCTGAAATTCTTCCTTTGTTGGACAGTACAGAGGGCACTCTGGAATCTTCTCTATCCACTCCAAATTCTTTATGTCAAACTTATCAACCTTCCTCTTTGAAAAGGCATCCTTCCCATTTGAAGCACCATTTGTTTGAGAAAATGAATCGGTACCATATAATCTAACACCACAAGAAGCTGAAGCTCTTAGAGCATCTCCTCCACTTCTACTCATCACGTTAGCAAAACCTATAGTCTCAGGGGTGGTTTCTGACTTCAGTCTCTTCAGCCTTTTATGCTTCAGAAATTCTAACCCATTCCTAGCGTCTCTGGACAAACAGACCCGTCCTTCCACCTGTTTAAAGAATAGAGCAATACACAAAAACCAGAGAGTCAGAATTTAAACATAGATATAAATGCAAATGCAAAGCAAACTTTCACAATAATATTGCAAGTTATTTTGCACTTGTAGCAATTATCTAGGAGGACCTAACGAAGAGCAACAAGAGAGAGTCAGCTCATATTAGAATGCAAAACAAATGTTTAATCAATGAAACCAAAACTATTTGTATTTTTTAATAACCCCTCAAAAATAGCAATCTTTTCCTTCTCTTTTACGAACATATGTCGTCATAACCATTTGAAAAGTTGTGACAATTGTTCCCTTGAGATGTCAATTTCACATTTTGCAATCTGATTCACTCAGAATGTACAAGAAAGTTTCAACACGAGCAATTTATTTCACCACCTCACCTGTAAGCGTTGCTCATATCATTCAATCACATCATTTAAATCTGAGGAGAAATACACTATTTCCCGGAACAAAGCATCTCAATAAGACTGACAAACCACAAAATCAAAAATGCTAGCATAAAGTAACACGTTCAACGTTTGTTTCTATACAGACAGACTAACTGACATAGGAACTTTCAGATCACGACAATCAATCAATTACCATGTTGTGCGGGAAGCACCAGCTAATCTCAGGGAAGGAGCATCAATTATATTGTTTACAACGTAAAGAAAGGGCAAATAATAAAATAATGTGGAGCGATTTTCAGGTCCAAATTGATACGTGTGAGAGACGTTTTCCAACCCATTATTAGAGTTGCCTCCAGGAGGACAGCGCCACCCTCCCTCGTTCCTTCTCGCCGGGGGAGGAGGTGGGGTGGGGGAGGGATGGGCAACAAAACAAAGGACTTATTGGTAAGCCCTTTTGAACATTTCCACTAAAAAGAATCTCTTACCGAGTCAATCACACGAATTAATCATTTATCACAGCAATCAAAGATAGTCTAGAGAGGTTTACTGGACCCATGTTGAATGGAGTCAAAGAAGGGCAACAACCCAAAAAAAAAAAAAAACAAGAACAGAGACAGAGCTAGACAGAAAGAGTGAGAGAGAGAGACAGAGAAAGCAGATTTGACCCGCCTGGGTCCATTGACCACATCTAACTAACTTCTTGCCATGAATTTTTGACTCGTTTCTAGAAAATTGTTAAACAGTGATAATAACCGCGTCTTTTTTTTTTTTTTTTTTTTTTTTGTTGGTTTGGCGTTCGTAAAAATTCCCAAAACTAAAAAGCAATTAACGATAAAATCCCGACTGGTCAACTGATACTCTCGCATGCTGCTTGTCGATCAGACGACTCCCAAGAAATAATAATAATAATAATAATAATAAAGCCGGAGGGTGAAAATTCATAATCCTATTTCATTACAAAAAAAAAAAAAAAAAGAGGAAGGATAGGGAGAAGCTCGGCGCAGAAGACGATAAATTAGCAATGCATAGAAAAAGATGCAACAGAGAAGGAAATTCACCGAATCAAATGGCCATAAATGGGAAATTAAACAGAACAAAACGTATTTCTACCCTTAGGAATGCGAAACGATGGGGAAATTTTTCCAAAACTCGAAACGATCCATTCGAACAGAACAATGTCTGAGATCTATGGAATAAAACCAAATGTCAGGACTCTTTCACAAAAATCACTTAAAAAACGCAAATGAATTGATGGAAAATTCGAAAGAAAAAAGCAAAAGAACTCCGACACATGCACACACTCAATTCACCTACCATTTCATGCCGCAGGCGCTCTCTATATTGCGAGGTCCTTAGTCCCAAAAAAAATAAAAAATAAAAAACAAACCAAGTCCAAAAATCAGAAGTTCCGGGGCCCGAACCCTAGATCACCACCTTGTCAGCAGATAAATTGCAAAGCGAAGCATAAAACCAGAACGAAAGGGCCCACATTCTCATAAAACGGGCCAAGAACGAAGAAAATGGGTCGAACTACGAGATCCGAACTGTTCTCGCACCATGCCCAAAAAAAAAATTTTTTTTTAAAAAAACAGAGAATGAATAAATCGGCGGAACCCCAATTAGACGCTAATGAGCTGTTTTCCCGAATGGATAAGAAGGGGGCTATCCGGCGACGCGAAGGAGTTCGCCGGAGAAAGCTAAAGAAAAAAGAAATTAATTGAAGATGGGTGGAAAAAGACGGAGAACGGAAAAAACGAAAAAGAAGGATGAAAGGATGATTTATACTTTTATACTGCCAAAAAAAATAGCGATGATTTTAAACTAATCTTTTTGGTTTATTTATAATTTTTTAAATTATTTTATATCATTAAGAGAGAACGGGCAGAGAGAGAGAGAGAGAGAGAGAGAGGGAGATGGGGGGTGTGGGGAAAGTGATGGTTGTTTGGTTGGTTCAACCAAACGCCTCGCCGGCCGAAACGCGTTCCTTTTTTGTCTTTTTTTTTTCTTCTTTGGGTTTTGGGGTTCTTCACTGGTTTTGATTTTGGAATTTGGAGGCTTTTCCGTTTCGACTTGACGATTTTGACCTCAAAAACTGATCAAACGTCTAAATGGATGGATCAGGAGACGGATCTCTCCTTCATCAGGAGACGGATCTCTCCTTCTCTCCCGATCATCAAACATAAAACAACGTTTGATTTCCCCTTTTGTTTGTTTTTTTTTTTTTTTGTTGAGGGTATTTGCGTCAATGAACAGACCATGATGTTATCGAAGAATTACGGTTCCGGTTTGAGTCAGAGAATCGTGGATAATAGAAAGTGGCTGGAAAGAAGAAAATTATCACGTGCAACAAAGAACCGACCCGACGAATTCAACCGTAGAAAACCACCACGATCACCAAATACCTACGGCCAGAGAAGACGCCGACTCAAAAAAAAAACAAAGGATGTCAAACGAGGAGCCGTGTGGGTGACTTTTCCAATGCCAACACGCCGGCCGGGCCCTTGCACAGGATTGATGGACATGCTACCTGCCTTCTAGTTTTAGTTAGCCTGCTGCCTGGTAAAAGGATGCTACGGCACGGACCCTTTCAGATCCCCCAACGGACGGTGATCCTTTGACGCGGGAAAAGCCAAAGGCCATATCCGTCATTGACCCGGAGCTACTGCTTGTCAATTTGGAAGCCCCCCCCCCCCCCCAAGGGAAGCGGACGTCGCTCGCTTACAGGACACATGGACAGTTAGGAAATGTGAACGTGGCGGCTGGTTGAGTAATGCGCGCGGCTTCACACGGCCTTCGTGCGTGTTACTGTTGCTGTTTGCCAGAACCGATGCTAGCTGGCAGTTACCAACAACTTTCACGGGCCCATAGGTGACCGGTCCCACCTGTCGTCACGAGATACGTTTTTTCAGTATTATTTTTTTTTTATGCGTCCTTTCTTCCATTTATTTATTTATTTATTTCTTCTTCTTCTGCTTTTTTCACTGATTGATATTTAATATTCATTATTTATTTCAGAGGATACAAATATTATGCGCATCATAAAATTGTTATGATGAAATATAATTATAGCATCTATTAAAATCAAATTCAGTTAGTCAATATAATTTAATTAAATTATTTTATCAATTAAAATATAACCAACTTCATTTCTTATATGAATTTTTAAATAAGAAAAATTTAATTGGTGTATTTTCTTTGACAGAGATACTATTAAATAATAAAATGAATTAAATTATATTTTTATCTGATTATCGCCTATTTGATTAAATGAGAATTACTCATTCTAACATATTGTTACTTTTCCCGCTGTTATTGCGGAAAAGTAAAAAGAAGTAATGTTAATGTGATGGGGGGCCCGTCAAGATTCTCTCTCTCTCTCTCTCTCTCTCTCTCTCTCTCTCTCTCTCTCTCTCTCTCTCTCTCTCCTAAAAGCCCACTGGTGTGGATTTCTATTTGTTAATGTGGAGTCTAATCATTAGTTCTTCCCACGCAGTCAAGTCAGCAAAAGGCAACGGGCATCTGTTGGCAGGTCGCCTCGTCTTGGCACCCTTTTGCTCTTTATTATCGATAACCCAAAAACAAAAAAAAAAAAAAAAACAAAACATATTTTGAAAATTGAACCGAATTGGTTGGTTGGTCGACCAATCCTATATCACAAGTTGGATTTAATCTTAAGAATGGGTCAAAAAAAAATTTTAAAAAAAATAATGATCGAAATTTGCTGTGGGACCGATTTTAATTTTAAATATTAAAAATTACAATATAACCCTCAAAACCTTTTAAAAATCATAATAGAGTCATAAATTTATTCCAACATTCATTTAAATGATATATTTTTTCTAAGTTTCTAATTTAGTTATCAAAACAAACAAATTAATATAATAAAATCAAGAATTTTTTAATTATTAACAATTTGACCTTTTTCTTTGCAAGATGAGATCTTAAAATCCCAAAAAAGAAAAAAGAATAAAAAATTTACTGATTTAACCATAGAATTATCTGATGAGGGATTTATTTTTGTGCCTCATGAATAAGATAGAAATATATATATATATTGGCTCAAAAGTTGCATGGTGTGAAAATAAGTACGATCATCAATCTCTTATAGTCATGTGCAATGCGCCAGTGCACATTTCATCTCTTAAACCTCCGAAAAGAAAAGAAAAGAAAAATTTTAAGTATACTTGAACATGTGAATATACGGTAAACATGAAAAAAAAAAAGCATTGATTAATTATATTTTAATACAAATACAAAATAAATGAAATTAAGAGTTAAAAAAATTACTTTTATAATTCTTTATGACAATCTTCTCAAATTTTAGGATTCCCACATAAGCCCAGCGATGGAAAGGAAAAGATTGGTGGATGGATGGATCGATTCAAAATGGGCGTGGGTTGGAAGAATGGGGGAAGGCAGCTCATTGACCAAACCCAAAAAAATTATAAAAAAAAAAATGATTTGGATGCAGACAAAAGAACCCTTTTCAGGATTGAAGTAACCAGGCAGGACAGGTGGTGGTGGTTCAGGGGAAGCCACTGTTTGCAGCTGCACCCTGCAAAAGTTTCGCTCCCAAACGAAACCGTACGCTGGGGTAACCTCGCTCGACGTGCCTACTTTAGAGACAGTCGCAGTGACAGTGGCAGTGGAGAGCAGTTTTGGCGTCTGTCTCATTTATTTATTTTGATAGCTATCAACTGAGGGACTGATCACAGATCCTAAATGACTGCTCTCTCTCTCTCTCTCTCTCTCTCTCTCTCTCTATATATATATATATATATATATATATATATATATATATATATATATATTTTTTTTTTTTTTTAATTGACAAAAAGAATCAGTGGATAATTGACACTTTAAAAATTAATAATTTTGAAATGCTAGGAACTTTGTATTTTTGTTTGTGCAGATGGACACCCTCCAGCTATAGTGATACTCTTTTTTTTTTTTTTTTACAAAAAAAGTAATAATAATAATAATAAATATTAATTTTCCTAAAGTTACCATATTTTTAAAAAATATATTGCATTGTCCAAAAAAAAAAATTCTTCAAATGTATTCCATTTCCTCATGTAAAAAAAAAAAATAATCATGACACTGTAATTATACTACAAGGCCTACTAAAGTTGAAATCACATGGTAGTACTCTTTAATAATTTTAGGGATTGTTTGGTTCGTAAATTGAAATCGAAATCAAATTATTTTTGTAATCTTTCGGTTAAAAATAAACTAAAAACAGAATAAAAAACTGATAACAATAATAATATAATTAAAATATATTGAATTTCCATAAAAGTGTAAATATAATTTATGGTAATTAATTTTCCTAGCAATAATGATATTTATAATTATAATAGTTTAAATTAGTACATTATTATAATATTTTAATTAAAATAAAAGTATAAGTGAAAATTATATTAATAAATTTGTCTAGTAATAACAATACTTATAATAGCAATAATTAAAATTAATAATTATGCATATAAAAATTTAAAATAAATATATTAAAATAACAATTTTATAGTAAAAATTATTCATTCATTAATAATTTGAATATTTTATGTGCACTAAAATTTTTTCTAATGATAGTTCCATTAATAATACCAATAATTATTTTGTATAACACCATATATATATATATATAAACTATTATTGATAATTTAATTATCATTATAATTCTAAAAAAATTAATATCATTATAGTGCAAAATTATTATTATTATTATTATTAGTTATGAGACCCTTTTGTTGTTTTTATATATATATATATTGTAGAGAAAAAGGACAAAAGAAGGGATGAGAACGAAATTAACTAAGAAAGTAAAGGAATAATGATTTTCATGTATAAAGAACTTTCATTTTCATAAGTAGAGAAATAGAAATGAAACTAAAGAATGATTTTCGTATCCTCAGTTTTTAGTAAAATTATACTTAATCAGCTGCCGCTTTAACGTTGGAACGAAATTAAAAAGACGAAGAAGAAGAAGAAGAAAACGGCAAGAGATTCTATTTCGGGAAAGTTTTGGAATCGACAAAAATTGTTCATGACAACAGTGAAGAAATCATCGAAGGCCTCAAAAACTGGGCAGGACGGGGGGGGGCGGGACCCTCGTCAGCTTGGACTAAAATAATGAATAGACCTCCTTTTGGGTGGACGCAGCCTTTTCGTCATCGGGCTGTAAATCCCTGGCCCTGGCGGAAACATCACCCATGACTGTAACTTTCGGCCTTCTTCTCTGATAATATGTTATTGGGACGCGGTTTACAGTCAGCAATTTTAGATTCAGTTGAGTTAGCCGTATTAAAAATATGGTTTACTCTTTGGTTGAGCGTCTGAGGTTGATGATGCTTTGCATTGGTCATGCAGACCACTGGGTGTGTGTGTTGTCATCCCCCCCAATACTCCTCTAAACATTTGCTTGTAAATTAACTTTCTTGTGAAACTCTTTTCTTTTGACCAGATAAAAAGTCAATTAATTATAGATGGAAGTTTCAAAAATTATTTCAATTTATATAAGTAAAGTTCTTACCTTAATGAATCAAATAAGAATCTATAGAAAGGAGCCAAATGGTAAGGCGAAAGTTGAAAAGATCTTAAGGACACTCAACCTGTAGTATGAGTATATTGTGGTTGTAATAGAAAAAATATATGATTTTGTCCCATACGTTAATTGATATACTAACAAGCATGTTGAAAGCTCATGAATAACACACATGAATGACAAGCATATTAAGAAACTAATAGAGCAAGCTCTTCAAAGTCAATCTCTTATTAGAAGCAATCATAATGATCAATCAAAGTATAAATAAGGATTTTTTCTGGTAGAGGATAAGGATATAGTGGTAACTACTATAATTATTAAGGTTGAGGAGATCACTACAATAATCATAAAGATGAAGACAATTAATAGAATGACTAAAGGAGATTAAACCAAATGTAATAAAGTCAAGATCGAAGCTGTGGTAGAGAAAGGTATCACAAATCCAATATTAAGTATTACTTATGTCATAAGCATGACTATTATGTTAGTAAGGGGAATAATAAAAAAACTCATTATGTGTAAAAGGGTAATGAAAATGATGAAGATCAAGTCCTTATAATGATTATTACAACCATTAAAACACCAAATTGCAATGCTTAGTTCTTATATATTAAGTGTAACAATTACATATGTAAAAACAAAAACTTTTTGTTAATCGTAATAAGTTAGTTTGCTTTATATTTAAGTTTGCTAATGATAATAGTGTCCTAGTGATAAGAAAGAAGTGAATTTTTATCAAGTTAAAGAACAAAAATCATAATTACATCTTAGACATGTTAACATGAAGAACAACTTACTTAGCTTGTGTTAATTACTTTAAAAGGGGTAGACATACAATTATATGATAATTATCACCCATTTATTGATGTGAGAGGTACATTCATTCTTTAGTTCCCTTTAATAAAGAATTAAATATTTTTAGTTGATATTGTCATTGATATTTATGCTTATCTTATTGTTGTTATGAAAGATTGGTCTTGGTTATGACATTTTTGTTTAGTTATCTAAATTTTTACATTACTTGTACAAGTAAACATAATGACAAGTTTGTCTACGATACATCATCCTAATCAAATTTGTGAAGCATGTATTCTTGTAAAATAGTGTAGATAACATTTTGTGATAAGAAAGTTGGCATGCAAGGCAATCACTCCAGCTAATACACTATGATATTTGTGGCTTGATGAGTGTTCTATCAAATGACAACAATTGTTTTAAGGGGTATTATGAAGTATAAGAAATAAAGCATGAAGTCACAATTTTTTACAAACCCATAACATAACAGAGTTATTGAAAGAAATAATTGATTAATCATAAATATGGCAAGAAGTTTGTTAAAGGTCAAAGAAGTACCTAATTCCTTTTAGGCAAAAGTTGTTTTGTGTTTCATATACTTATTGAACAGATTTCTAAAAACAAGCATTTAAAATGTCACTTTTGAAGAAATGTGATGTAGTTTTAAGCCTATTGTGAGGAACCTTAAAATGTTTACTTTATTACTCATGCTTATGTTTTAGTAATGACAAGGACAAAGCTAAATGATCATGGAATGAAGATAATCTTTCTTGGCTACATTAAATGTGAATATAAACTATGTAATCTTATGACAAAACCTTCTTACTAATTTTATCCATGTTAAACTTCTTGAATGTTGGCATAGGTATATCACAAGACTTTGAATCCTTAATTCCAAAACTTTTCAATATTTCTCTTGTATACTTTGGTTAACTAATAAGAATTTCATCTCTGCTTTACTTGATTTGTAGGCTTAGTAAGAAACCAAGTTCCCTTATCATACTTGTTTTAAATTCCTTCTCCATTTAAGAAGATAATTCTTTACACAGAAAATCATTAGTACTACAAAAATTGATGTCATTAATATAAATTGGCATAATTAATAAATTTTTTATCTTTTATCTTTGTGAATAACATAGTGTTTATCTTACCTTTAATGAAACTTTTTTGAATAAAAAAGGAGCTATGTCACTTATACCAAACTCAGGGAGCTTACTTTAATTCATATAAGGCTATATAAAACTTAAACACATGATTAAGAAATTTCATCCCCTCAAAACCTAGCAGTTATTCAACATATACTTTTTTGATAATAAACCATTAAGAAACATACTCTTCATAATCATTTGATATAATATGGAATTCATGAAAGATACATATGTTAGGGAGATGTGAATAACTTCTAATTTAGCCACAGATATAAAGGTCTCATCATAATTAATTCCTTTTTCTTGATTATATCCTTTTACTACTAGTTTAGCCTTGTTTTGGATCAACTTCCCATTCTTATTTAGCTTGTTATGAAACACCCATTTGGTGCCTATGATAGAATGGTCTTTAGATCTAGGGTTAAGGTCCACATTTGATTTCTCTCAGATTGTTTTAACTTATATACTTTATGGCATGCACCCAATGCTCATTACTTAATATTTCTTCTATACATTTGGGCTCTATCTTTGAAATGAGTACTAAGTTACTGTTTAAGTGCTTAGATGATGACATTACTAATGATTTGATCTTAGAATGATTCATTGACATGCTTCCATTCACTTGGTGCCTTATGAATCATGTTTTACAAGCTACTTAAATTTTCAAGATTTGACTTGCTTAGGTTGCACTTTTTTAGTGCTACTACCATTATTTTGTGCTTCCATACTTGGTAAATCAATTGAGATTATCCCTACATTTTTTGAAGCATCTTCCTCTCTCAAGTTAAAAAGGTTTATTTCATCAAAATAAATATGCATAGACTCTTATATTACCAATGATCTCTTATTAAAAACTCTATATGCTTTGTTAGAGGAAAACAATTTGAAAAAGATACCTTCATTGGCCTTTGAATCAAATTTTTAAAGATTTTTTAATATTCAATATGAAACACTTGTATTCAAAACCTTTGAAATAATTGAATCATGACTTTCTCCTATTCTACAACTTGTAGGAAGACATTTTAAGTAAGGAATGAATAACATTTGGTTTAACTTATAACATACCATATGGACAACTTCAGCTAAAAAATATTTAGGCAAATTAAACTCATTTAGCATTATCTAAGTCATCTCTTGCAAAGTTCTAAGGGCTAAAAAATTATAAGAAGTTTCTTAGGTATTTTAAAATTTTGAAAGTCCTTATTCTTAAGGTCTTTTCCATGGTCACTTCTAATTATAGTGATGGAGCATCCTTTTTTATTTTGCAAATGCCTATAAAATCTCTTAAATGCTTTTAATGCCTCATCTTTGTGCACGAGGAACAATACTTATGCAAACTATGCATAATCATTTATTATGACAAATGGATAATGCTTGATGCCTAAAGTAGAAATTCTAGATAGAACAAAAAGATACATATGCAATAATTAAAGAGGTTTGGAAGTAAACAATACCTTTTGCTTTTAAAATGAGAAGCAACTAGCAACACCAACAGTTGCCCATAACACCAGTTGTAGCCTACAATTCCAGCATGTCCAAAAGGCAATCTCAACAATTGTAGCACGTCAAAAAGGCAATCCCAGCAATTACAGCACATACAGCAAGCATTCTTAGTAATTGTAGTAAGTCCAATAGGCAATTCCAGCAATTATAGCACGTCCAGTAGGCTATATTAGTAATTGCAACACAAGCAGCAATAGCAGCATGTGTAGGTAGCGATAGTAGGACATACAGGTAGTGAGAGCAGCACATGTAGGTTGCGATAGCAGAACGTGCAGGCAACAATAGTAACACGTACAGGTAGCAATAACAGTATATGCAGGTAGCAATAGCAGAATGTGCAAGTAGCTATAACAGAATGTGCAGGTAGTGATAGCAAAATGTGCAGGTAACAATAACAACATGTGTAGGCAGCAATAGCAGAACATACAGGTAGCGATAGTAGAACATGTAGGTAGTGATAGTAGCATGTATAGGTAGCGATAGTTAAAGGTGTAGGCAGTAATAGCACCATGTGTAGGCAATAATACTAGCAAGCACAACTAGTAATTATAGCATGCAGGCATAACTAGCAGTAGGCACAACTAGCAGCAAGTATAACTAGCGATGTGTCTCTGTAGTAAGGCAGGAAACATAACCAGCAACAAAAGGAGAAAACTTGCCTCAGTAGCAAGTCTGGCAGCTTGCAGCAGCAGAGGAGAAAATGTGCCTTGACAGCAACTCCAGTAGCTTATAGCAATAGAATAGAAAACATGTCCCAACAGCAAGTTTGGCAAATTACAGTCACAGAGGAGAAAACGTGCCCTGACAGCAAGTCCAGCAGCTCCCAGCTATAGAGGGGAAAATGTTAGAGTAGCAAGTCTGATAGATTATAGCAATAAAGGAGAAAACGTGCCCCAGCAGCAAGTTTAGTAGCTTGTAGCAGCAGAGGAGAAAATGTGCACCTACAGCAACGAAAGAAACTTGCCAGGGTAGTAGGTGAGAAAAACTGCTAAGGCAATAGGTAAGGTAGCACCAACAGTAAAAGAGAAACCTATTGAGGCAAAAGGTGAGGAAATTTGTCAAGGTAGCAGGTGAGATAGTGTGAGATAGAACTAGCAATAAAGGAAGAAACCTGTTAAGGCAGCAGGTGAGGCAACAATAACAGTAGGAGGAGAGAACTTACCAAGGTAGTAGAGGAGGTAGCATCGGCAACAAAAGAGAGATCTTATGGAGGCAATAGGCAAGATAACACCTACAGTAGGGGGAGAGCACCTATAGTAGAGATAATCAGTAGTGGAGAGAACCTATAAAGTAGAGAACTTGCAGTAGAGATAACTTGTAGTGGAGATAACCTGTAGAGAAAAGACTGGCTTTGAGCAAGGAGAAGATTTGCTTTCTGCATTAGCAACCTGTGCACATTAAGTGATCTTTTTCAGGAAATTATTAGGTACTAAATTCTTAATAAACTTGTTGAAAAAGGGTGGGATACCTATGGAGTGATCGAGAGATTAATCCATTAAGTGATCAAGAGATCATATCATTTAGTGATTGGGAGATCAAACCTTTGAGTGATTGGGAGATCATTGTAAGTGGTTAAAGAGTGATCCTTCCACAAATAGTTAAGGAGTGATCCTTTTACAATATAACTATATCCCTTTATAATAAGAGTAGATTGTGTGATTTAAGAGTGATCTTATCACACCACATATGTAGTTTACACATTATGGGTAAACCACATAAGAATTGCTATTTGTTCTTAGGTGCTTGCATTTGATTGATATCTACATAATTGCTCTCACATAAAGAAGAAAAATAAAAATTGGATCATTGGTTTTAACAAGTCATAGAGGTTAATTTCAAAAAGATTTATTAAACGTGAGCATCTCATATTGATTCACCTCTCCATCTTTTAGTGTGAGACTAAAGAAGGTTCTTAGTAAGTGGTATCAAAGCCTGGTTCCTTTGTTGATTCAATTTGTTTACTGTGATTTGAAGTTGTTTGTTATTGCTATGAATTTTTATCACTACTGTCGATTAATATCATAGATAGGATGAATAATGTTAACAGTAAAAGCATTCCTACTTTTAATGGGCTGAATTATAAGTTATGGAAGAATAGAATGCTCTCATATTTGATGGCACTTGGTCTAAATGTTTTTGAATCTACTGTTAGTGGCTTCGTCCTTGTTGTTAAAGGTGTTACTATGACACCTACTAATAAGAAGAATTTAGAGTGTGATGGAAAGGTGAGAAATGCCTTATATGCCTTCTTATTAGACAAAGAATTCACCAAAGTGATAAGGTACAACATAGCCAAGCAAATTTGGGATAAGTTAAAGAACATTTATGAAGGAGATAAGGTTATGAAGGAAGCCATGCTATAAATCTAAAGGAGCGAATTTGAAGACATAAAGATGCATAATGATGAGTCTATGGATGCATTCTTCACAAGAGTCAACAAAATTATGTGCTCCATTAAAGGTTATGAATAGGAGATCAATAATGCTACTATGTTAAGGAAAATACTCATAACCTTACTGGAAACTTACAATGCCAAAGTTTCCTCTATAGAAGATAGCAATTTGGATAGATAGCACTTAGATGATTTGCACAGCATATTGATAGCTTATGAAATGAGAATAGCCCCAATGAAGAAAGAAAAAAAAGTCTAAGGTAGAGAAAAAGCTGGCTTTCAAGGCAATGAAAAACTTAAAGATTAAAGACCATGGAGAAGAATCCATTAGTAGCTCTAAAGAAGAAGATGGTGATATTGAACTAGATGAATACATCACCATTAATATGAGGAAAGGAAAAGAGAAGTATAAGGGAAAATTATCCTTGAAGTGCTTTAGTTGTGGAGACATAGGGCACTTTGCCGTGGACCTCCATTTTGTAAATGCAACAATCATATCTTAGTGGAACTCATAATATCAAATTAATAAGGAAATCTATAAGATGCTATTGACAACAAATCTAACATTAACTATCAAAGATGGGCTCAACAATCTCCTCCTTTGGATTTGTTGCCAATACATTAAATCCAAAAATTAGCAATTAAGTAGCTTTTAAGATTCATAGCTCCCTTTGAAATATACATCTCCCTTTTACATGTGGGCATAATTTCAATTTAAAGTAACCTTTAACTCCCTTTTTTTTTTGGCATTTCCCCCTTGACAATTTCTCCCTCTTAATTTGACTTTTTCCTTTGTCAAATTCATTGATAACAAGTTAATCGTTGACCTTAAATTTTAATAATCCATCCTGACTATTGATTGTAGGGCAACCCTAAACTCAAGGCATATAAATGTCCATGCAATTGTCAAGAGAAAACATGTGTGTTGTAAAACATAATAGAGGGCTTGATAAAGGAAAAAACATGTGAGTGTTGTAGAACACCAAGAGGATATGTTGCAAAAAATAAGAGAGGGCACGATAGAGGAAGAAAGAGTGAGCTACAGAAACATCATAGAGAAATAGATTTCAATAGTAGAGAGCAGCCACCAAAAGGAAAAGGAGAGAATGACAAAGAGCAGCCATTAAAAGGAAAAAGAGAGAATGATAAAGAGTAGCCACCAAAAGGAAGAGGGAGAGAACTTGCAGTGGAGAAAACCTACAAAGGAGAGAACTAGCAAAGGCAGAAGGAGAAATCTACAGAGGTAGGAGGAGAGAACCTACAACAGGAGGAACCTATAGAGGTAGAAGGAGGAATTTGTAAGGGAGAAAAGTTGTAAAGGAGAGAACTTGTAAAGTCAGAAGAAGGAACTTGTAGAGACAATAGAGAACCAACAATAGAAAAGAGAACTTGCAAAAGGAGGAACCTATAGAGGTAAGAGAAGAGAACCTATAGAAGGAGGAACTTATAGAGGCAAGAAGAGAGAACCTGAAGAAGGAGGAACCTATAGAGGTAAAAGGTGAAACTTGCAGAGGAAAAAGGAGGAATTTATAAAGGAGAAAACCTATAAAAGAGAGAACGTATAGAGGAAAGAATCTGTAGAGAAGAGAACCTGTAGAGGAGAAGATCAGTAGTAAGAAGTTGTGAGTAGCAGGAAGCTATAAGTGGCAGAAACAAAACAGAAAGAAATGAGAGATAACAATAGAAAAGCTTGAGCAGAACCCATAGAGAGGAGAACTTACAGAAGGAGAAAGTGATGAGGACCTTTTTAGGTCTTACATTGAAAGGGGGAGAGGGTGAATTAGAGTGAGATGCTCGATTTTTACAAATCTTTCTGGATTAACCTTTGTGACTTGTTAGAGTTGACGATCCAATGTTTTATCTTTCTTCTTTATATGAAAGCAGCCATATGAATATTAATTAAATGTAAACACCTAATAACACACGACAATTTTTACGTAGTTCACTCATAATGTGAACTATATCTACGGTGTGATAGGATCAGTCCTAAACCACGTAATCCACTTTTGTTATTAAAGGATACAATTATGGTGTGGAAGGATTACTCCTTAACCACTTAAAGGATCTCCTGATCATTCCAAGGTTATCTCACCATTTTTCAACAAGTTTATCAAGAGTTTAGTACCTAACACTTTCTTTAGAAGGGTCACTCAATGTGTACAAGTTGCTAATGAAAAAAATGGATCTTTTCCCTCCTCACTGTCAGTCATTGCTCAAGCTTTGCTAGTCTCTTCTATACATGTTATCTTTGCTACTGGTTATCTCTACTACAAGTTCTCTCCTCTATAGGTTCTTTTTGTTGTCGGTTATCTTCGTGATAGGTTTCCTCAATTGCTACCTTAGTAGGATCTTTCCTCTCCTGTTGATGCTATCTCCCTTGTTACCTTGGTAGGTTCTCTTCTCTTACTACTGATGTTGCCTCTTTTGGCCTTGGTAGGTTCTCTTCCTTTGCTGCTGGTGTCGCCTCACTTATTGCCATGGCAGGTTTCTTCCTCTATTGTTAATGCTACCTCACCTATTGCCTTGGCAGGTTTCCTCACCTATTACCTTGGCAAGTTGCCTAGCTTGTTGCCTTGGCAGGTTGCCTCTTCTATTGCCTTGACAGGTTGCCTCCTTTGCTGTTGTAAGTTGTTGGTCTTGCTGCTGGGCATGTTTTTCTCCTATACTGCTGCAAGTTGTTAGACTTACTATTAGGGCATGTTTTCTTCCCTGTTGCTAGTCATGTCTGCATTTACTGCTTACATGTGTTGTTATTACTGCCTACATTTACTACTACTTGCATGTGCTACTATTACTGCTTGCACTTGTTGCTATTGCTACCTACATGTGTTGTTATTGTTACTTTCCTTGCTATTGTAATTGCTACTAGTTATGCTGCACGCTGCTTTTTCCCACTGCTACAATTGCTGGTTATGCTGCATGTTGCTTTTTCGTACTACTATAAATTATGCTACTATAGGTTGTATTGCTACAAGTTTTAGGTTGTGCTATTCCAATTTACTGGTATAGGTCTTTGCCCTTGCTACTTATGCTACAAGTGCTGGTATTACCAACTAGACTTATTGTTATCACAGTAATTGTTGGTATTGCCTGTTGGACTTGCTGCTAGTGCTACAATTGTTGGTATTGCTTATTACAGATTACTGGATGTGTTATTGGTTTGCCTGTTATAGACTTATTGCAGACTGTTGTTAGTGTTGCAGGCTGCTATTAATGTTACAAACTATTGGTTTTGTGGGTTGTTGCATCTGCTAGTATTGTTGTTGTTGTAATTTGTTGGTATAGCTCCTTGCTCTTTTTGCAATAGGTTCCTTTTCCTTGCTACAATTTGCTGGTTTTTTTTTTCCACAATTTGCAGGTTTCCTTGGGTGGTTGCTACAACTTTTTCTCTTTTTAGTTTGGTTGGTTGCTGCCTTTTTCTTTCTTCGGTATGGCTACTACACACCTTTTTCTCTGGTTTGGTGTGGTTGCTACATGCCCTCTCCTTTAGTTTGGTATGGTTGCTACAAGTCCTTTTTATTGGTTTGATGTGGTTGTTGGCTGCTGTACCTTGTTCTCCCTTTAGTTGGGTTACCTTCTTCTTCTTCCTTTGGTGTGGTTCTTTGCAACTCCTCCTTCGGTTGGTGTGGTTACCTCCTTCTTTATTGGTTGCTATCACCTCTTCTTTGGCCAATTGTTGTTGCAATCTCCATGGCCGACTGCTGCACTCTCCTTGGTGGTTGCCTCTCTCTTGCCGTTCACCTTTCCTTGCCTTAAGGTTTGCTTTTCTCTCTCCTTTGGTAGGCTCTTTCAAATTTTTGTAGCATACATACTTGTCTTGCAAGGTGCATAAGGTTATTTATAAAGCCTTGAGATTAGGATTGCATACTCATCAACTGCCAACATTAATTCCCAAAAGTTGCCTTACAATCAATAGCTAGATTTAATTCCTAAAATTTAAGGTCAACGGTCAACATTGACTTTCTAAAATTGAGGGTTAATAGTTAAGAGTCAACAGTCAGCCTTAACCCCTAAAATTTAAGGTCAATGATCGACATTGACTCATCGACTTAAGGGTTGACTTACAATCAATGGTTTTTCCCAACGACCTCTCTACATCTCAATAATATTAATAACATTAAATCAACACATACAATTATGTAAGATGTTATTGATAATAAATTCAACATTAGCCATTAAAGATGAACTCAACAAAAAACCTTTAGCAATAAAAAAGAAGGAGAGATTGTAAGGCAGAAGGAGGCAGTAGCGGTAACAAGAAGGAGTAAGCCTCTAATAGCAGAAGAAAAGGAGAGAGTGTAAGGTAGAAGGAGGCAGCAGCAACAACAACAAGAAGGAGAAAGCCTTAGAAGAGGAGGAGAGAGTGCAAGGCAAAAGGAGGCAGCAATGGTAGCAAAAAAGAGAAGGCCTTTGGTAGCAAATGAGAAAGAGAAAGTGTAAGGCAGAAGGAGGTGGTAGTGGCAGTAAAAAGGAGAAAGCCTTTAGTAGTGGCAGAAAGGAGAGACAGTAGTAGTGGTAGAAAAAAATGAGAGAATGTACAAAGGAGAGATTGGCAAAGCTTTAGGAGAGAAATTGACAATGAGAAGGAGAAGATCCATTTTGTTTACAATAACAGCTTATGCACATTAAGTGATCTTTCTCAGGGAAGTTTTTGTCATAAACTTTTTATATACTTCTTGAAAAAGGGTAGGAGATCCTTTGAGTGTCGGGAGATTAACCCTTCTAGTGATTAGAAGATCATTGCAAGTGGTTAAGGAGTGATCTTTCCACAACATCAGTTGTATCCTTGATAACAAGAGTGGATCATGTGATCTAGAAATGATCCTATCACATCAAGGATGTAACTCACATATTGTGGGTAAACCAAATAAAAAATTTTGTGTGTTCTCAGGTGCTTGTGTTTGCTTGATATTTATATGGCTGTTTTAGCATAAAGAAGCAAGATAAAATTGGATCATCGACTTTAATAGGTCATAAAGGTTTAATTTAGGATAGATTTGTAAAAGGTAAGCATCTCACATTGATTTACCCCTCCATTTTTTAGTGTGAGACCTAAAAAGGTCCTCATCAATTGGTATCAAAGTGTGGTTCCTCTATTGATCTATTCTATTTAAATATGAAAATTTTCTTGCTGTTATGAATATTTATATTTGCTATTAGTTAATATCATGGAGAGCATGAACAATGTTAACAATAAAGGCATTTCTACTTTTGATGGACAAAATTATCAATTATGGAAGATTAGAATGCTCCCATATCTGCTGTTACTTAGTTTGAATGTGTTTGAATCTGTTGTTAGTGGCTTTACTACTGTTATTGAAGGTGCTGCTATGACACCTACTAATAAGAAGAATTTAGGGTATGATGGAAAGGCTATAAATGCCTTATATGCTTCCTTATTAGATAAAAAATTCACAAAAGTGATAAGATGCAACACAGCTAAACAAATTTAGGATAAATTGAAGAATATTTATGAAGGAGACAAGGTTACAAATCTAGAGGAGCAGATTTAAAGATATAAAGATGCTGAATGATAAATTGGTGGATGCCTCTTTTACAAGAGTAAATGAAATTGTAAGCTCCATTATATGTTATGGAGAGGAGATCAATGATGTTACTGTGGTAAGGAAGATACTTAAAACCTTACCAAAAGCTTTTAATGCTAAAGTCTCCTCCATAGAAGATAGAGATTTGGATAGGTTGTTCTTAGATGATTTACACAATACATTGGTGGCTTATGAAATGAGAATAACCCTAACAAAGAAGGAAAAGAAGTCTATGGCAAAGTAGGAGTTGGCCTTTAAGGCAATGAAGAAATTAAAGATTAAAGAACAAGAAGAGGAATTTGATAGTAGCTCTAAAGAAGAAGATAATGATACTAAATTTGATAAAGTTATGACACACATCATCAAAAATATGAGGAAAGGAAAAATGAAGTACAAGGGAAAATTACCCTTGAAGTGCTTTCGTTATGGAGACATTGGGCACTTTACCGTGGGCTACCCAAAGAGAAAAGAAGTAGATAGTGATGATGATGATGAGCCAACCCTAACGAGGAGAACAAAGAAATCTAACTATTCTAAAATTAGAAATTCAAGTGCCAAAGGGAAAAAGAAACTTTTAAGATGCAAAAGAAGAAATTTCTTGAGCAAATTAGATAAAGAAGATTTTGAAGAAGAAGCTGATGATGATTCTGCAGAAAATGTACTGGTTGTACAGGTAAATATTAAACAAAAATCCTTAAGTGATATGGAATTAGCTGAAGAGGAAGAGAATGAGATGGTTCAGTAACTTGAGAATGAATTGAGAGCTTGTTTGCAAAAATAATAAGTTGGAAAAGGAGGTAAAGCATCTCAAGAAGTTGAATAAAAATTCTGCTATTGATAAATCTGATCTCTAGGTGAAAGAAAAGGAGTTTGAAGTGAAAAAGGAGTACTTCAAAAGAATTAAGGAGCTGAATGTACTTAGGGCAAAGCAAGGCAAGATACATGAAGATCTTGGCACTAAGGTGATTGCACAAGAGCAAGAAGTGCTAATTTTGCATGCCAAGCTCCACAAGGTTAAATCTGAATTGAAGATGTACGAAGAAAGCTTATATAGAACGTGGAAGTGAAAGGAGAGTCCTCTTCAAGAAATCCTATCAAGGAGGATGTTACCAAAATGTTGGATGAGTGTCTAAGCAAACAAAGACCTCATTTTATAGGGAAGAAAGGACTTGGCTATATTAAAAAGCTAAATAAGAGGGTAGAAGAGAAGAAGAAAATTATGTTTGTACCTAAAAGCAAATACAATGATGTTATGAAGAAGAGAAACCAACTCAAGCTAAAATGAGTTAGGAAAGATATGATGAATACTCTTTTCTAAAGAAGATAGGTTGTCAAAGACAGAAAGAAGGTTGCCATAATAGGTGTTAAAGATAGGGAATATGAACTCAATGAAAGAAGAAAATTCAAATTTGAAGGACTTTGCTAGAGCTGTAATAAGTATAGGCACAGGGCTAGCATGTGTTGGAATAATGGGCCTATAATAAAGAGGAATGTGAGGCAAGAGTCTAGGGGGAGACTCTATCAAGAAAAGAGACAACCTCAAGTGAAAAAAAGCCAAATTCCACTAAGAAACAGATTTGATAATTTGGAAGAAATCTATAGAGGATGTGAAAAGGTTGGACATATTGCTGAGGAGTGCTTAACATTGCTGCCTAGGAAATGAATCTGAAGAACACCTATATATGCTCTTATACTCTTGCTGTTTATGCGTGGTGCTGCTAATGCTATCCATATGCACTGTGCGACTATTGTCCACATGCGTTATTCCTACTATATGAGTGTGCTAATGCTATCTGCTCATGTTGTTGCTGCTATTTGCTTGCATTGCTACTACTATTTTTCTGTGCTATTGTTGTTTGCTTGCATCACTGCTGCTATCCCCGTTCATTACAACTATTTTCTAATGCTGTTGCTACTATCCCCATATGCTGCTGTTATCTTTTCACATTGCTGCTGGTTTGCTAGTTGATTCCTGGACCTATTGCTGCATGTTCTGATTTTTTTGCTTGATTCTTGGGCATGCTTCTACTATTGGAAAGCCTCCTGAGGTGCTACTGGTGCTAGTATACCCTTCTGGATGTGTTTCTACTACTGGTATACCCTCTTAGACCTATAGGGACATGCTGCTGGTGTTGGTATAAACTTCTGGACCTGCTACTTCTCTTTGGTGACTGTTGCACTTTCCTTGGCCGATTGCCTCTCCTTGGTGGCTGCTACACTTTCCTTGGCTAGCTGCTTTGCCCTCTTTCTTTCTCTCATTGGCCAACTACCTTGCCTTTGTCATTCACTCAACTTTCTATAGCCCTTTTGTTTTTTTTTTTTGCAAGACACCTAGGGGTATTTATAGAGCCTAGGGATTAGGGTTACATGATCATTAACGGTCATTGTTAATTTTCATATGTTGCCCTACAATTAATAGCCAAATTTGAGTTCTAAAATTAGGGTCAATGGTCAACATTGACTTTCTAAAATTTAGGGTTTATGGTCAATGGTCAACGATCAATCTTGAACCTTAAAATTTAAGGTCATGGTCAACATTGACTTCTTAATGTCAAGGTTAACCTATCATCACTGGTTTCTTCCTATGACCTCACTACATCTCAATGACATTCATAACATCAAATTAACACATAATCATGTGAGATGTTGACAACAAATCCAACATTTAGCCATCAAAGATGGGCTCAACAATCTCCCCTTTTGGATTTGTTGGCAACACATTAAATCCAACCATGCATAATATCCCATGTGCAAAGTCATTTGGCTTCCCCTAAAACATGTATCACTTGCTACTCCCCTTGTTTACTTCTCCCCTTTGATAAATTCTCCCCATTTATCCATCAAGCTACTCCCCATTTTTTATGAGTATTACACTTTTTTTGGATTTATGCAAAATATCTCCCCCTTTGACAATAAATCCATATAATAATGGTAGAGGAAAGGGAAGAGGGGTTAGAAAATACCTCAACCTTTAGCGGTTGGCTAAACATATAGGGCCAACCTCGACTTTTGGAACATTTCTCTTGATAGAGGTTTAATGAATATATTTGCCACTTTTTTTGCGATTGGCACATACTTCAGCTTTACTTCATTTTTCTCCACCTTCTCTTTAATAAAGTGGTACTTGATTTCAATATGTTTAGTTCTGGAGTGTTGAATAGGATTCTTTAACAAATTGATGATACTTTGGTTATCACAACTAATTAGCAATGGTGATTGTACATCCACCTTTATATCTTCAAATTGTTGTTTCATCCATGGTAGTTAAGTGCAAGCCTAAATGGTAGCTATATATTCAGCCTTTATAGCACTTAGAGTCCCTAAATTTTGCTTCTTGCTATGCCATGAAACACATTTATTGCCCAAATAAAATGCACTACTAGACATTGACCTTTTATTATCATAATTCTACCCCAATCTACATTTGTATACCTATATAGATTAAGTTGTCCACTCTTATCATAAAGCACCCTATAATTTGTTGTACCTTTCACGTACCTTAAAATTCTTTTAGCTGCCATGAGAAGAGACTCCATGGGTCACTTTGAAATTTAGCACAAAGAGTTACAACAGAAACAATATCAAGCCTTAATGCTATCAAATATGGTAAGCTTCCAATCAAATTCTTATATTCCTTTTAATCAACTGTGTTGCCTTCTTTATCCTTGCTTAACTTTGTTCCAAACATGATAGGAGTGCTTACTTCTTTAGAATTTTCCATCCAAAACCTTTTTCATAGCTTACAAGCATACTTTTCTTGCAAGAGAAAAATTCTAGCCTCGCTTTGCAATACCTGTAATCTTAAGAAGAGTTTCATTTCACCAAGCATGGACATCTCAAAATTTTCTTCATTTGCTCAGCAAAGGTAGTGCACAAGGCTCCCTTTTCTGTAGCAAAGATTATGTCATCAACGTAAACCACAATAATTAACTAGCCCTAGTTGTCTTCTTTTATATACAAGTTGCTATCCATATTTCCTTTTATGAACTTCATATTCTTAAGGCATGTATTCAACTTAGAATACTATGCTCTTGGAGCTTGCTTTAAGCCATATAAAGCCTTGTTCAATCTACATACACTTGAACTATGTCAAGTATAAAACCATTAGGCTATTCGATAAATACCTCATTTTCAAGCTCTCCATTTAGAAATGCAAACTTTACATCCATTTGATAGACTTTGTAGTTCCTCTAAGCAACAATGACCATTAATATTTTGATTGCTTTAAGTCTAGCCACCAAAGCAAAGGTTTCTTTAAAGTCAACACCTTTCACTTGTGAGTAGCCTTTGCAGCTAAGTCTTGCCTTGTTTCTTACCACCTTACCCTTTTCATTGAGCTTATTTTTGAACACCCACTTAGTTCCAATGATGTTTTTCCCTTTAGGTTTAGGTACTAAACACCAAGTGTTGTTCTCTTCAATTTGGTCAAGCTCCTTATTCGTAGCATACACCCATTCCTTGTGCTTTAATGCTTCTTTCATGAACTTGGGTTTAACATTAGAAATTAGTAAGTTTTGTTCACCAACCCTTACTCTTCTTATAGTTTGCACAAAGTCCTCTTTTCTGCCAATAATGTTTGTGGCCTCAACTTCAACTCTGACTCTTTTATAAGTTTGGAAATGCCTTAATTCTTCTTTTTCAACACTTGTAACTTGAGAATCAATGTCTTCCTTATGCTGAATGTCATCACATTCATCATTGTCTCTTCGGTTGTTATACATGGCATCTTTAACTTCCACATATTGTGATTGCATTGTAGGACCATCTTTAATCACTTTAACATCAAAGCTATCCACCATTTTTAGCAACCTTTTAATGTAGCATCTGAAGCCTCTTCCATTTGGTATATAGCCTAAGAATATGCCTTTATTAGCTTTCTCATCAAAATTGTTGAGATGCTTACCTTTGACATTAATGAGACATAGGCTTCTAAACACTTTAAAGTGTTTTACAGTTGGCTTCTTTCCATACCATAGCTCATAGGGTATCTTCTTAGTATATGGTCTTATCAAGCATTTGTTTTGAACTTGAGTTACAGTGGTGATAGTCTCTCTCCAGAAGTCATGTGATGTATTATGCTCAACCAACATAGTTTTTGCCATCTCTACTAAGCTTTTATTCTTCCTTTTGGCCACTTTATTTTTTTTGGGGTATGTAGGGACTAGTATATTCATGCCTCACTCCATGCTTCTCCAAATAATCTCTAAATTCACTGTATGTGTATTCTGTCCATTATTTGTCCTAAGCCTTTTAATTTTTCCCCCAACTAGTTTTTAGTTATCCTCTTGTGGCTCTTGAAATTATTGAGAGCCTTTGAATTATGTTTTAAGAACATAATGCAAGTCATTATTGTAAAATCATCAATGAAAGAGATTAAATACCTATACCTTTTGTTGATCTTTGTCTTATAGGCCCACAAATGTCTGAGTGGATGAGCTCCAATGGCTTCTTCATTTGGATCTCCACATTTTTGTAGGGAGCACTCATCATCTTCCCTTTTTGACACGTGTTGCAAATTACATCTCTCTCTCTCTTCTCAGCTTGGTTATATCTCTCAAAGCTTCATTTTTGGATAGATTGTTCAGCCCTTTTTGTCCAAGATGTCCCAATCTTCTATGCCACAATAAGTTCTTATCTTTGGTGCTCATGTAGCATGTGTTTATACTCCTAAAAACTTGGTATAAGTTTCTATATGTTCTTTAACCTTTAGTAAGAATAGCACCATCTTTTAGTCTCTTTACTGTGTAGCCACTTTTGTTGAAAGTAACTTCATGTCCATCATTGCAAAGTTGGCTAACACGAATTAGATTGTGTTTTAGCCTTTCAACATAAAGCACTTTCTTCGATTTTAGCTTTTCTGCACCTATTTTAGCAGTACTAATACCTTGAATCTTTAAGGCACTATCATTGCCAAATTTGACTGACCCTTCATCATATTTGGCTACTCCCTTCAACAACTTAAAGTCTCCTATCATGCATGAAGAGTAACCACTATCCAAGATCCATGTCTTTTCTTTCTTGGAAGCTTTTAAGGCTATTTCCACAACCATAGACATTTCTCTTCCTCTTCTTCTTCTTTGATTAAATGTGGGAACATGTATAGTTGTTCTCCTTTGCATTCTTTGACCGGGCAACAATGTCAAGTAGTCCTTAGCAGTGTGTCCAACCTTTTCACATCTTCCACAGAACTTTCCCAGCAAATCAAACTTGTTTCTCAATGGAATATGACTTATTTCCACTTAAGACTGTCTTCTATCTTGATAGAGTCTCCCCATAGACTCTTGCCTCATGCTTTTCTTCATTATAGGCTAAGTATTCCAACATATATTAGCCTTGTGTCTATACTTGCCATGACTCCAGCAAAAACCTTCATACTTAGATTTACTTCTTTTACCAAGTTCATGTCTTCTTTCTTTAGCAACTGATGTGACAAATTTCTCTCCATTGTTGATAATCTATCTCATTTGGATGGGAGTCTCCACCATGTCTTTCCTAACCCATTTTAACTTGGGTTGGTCTCTCTTATCCATCATATTATTGTGCTTACTTTTGGGCATAAACACAATTTTTTTCTTTTCTTTTACCTTCTCACTTGACTTTTTAATGTAGCCAAGTCCTTTTTTCCCCATGGAATGAGGTCTTTGATTACTTAGACTCTCATTCAACTTTTTGGTATAATCCTTTATGACATTGGCTGATGATGACTCTCCTTTCACTTTCATGACCTGCATAAAGCTTTCTTCATGCTTCTTTAACTTGAACTCAGCCTTATGAAGCTTCACTTGCAAAGTCAGCATTTTTGCTCTTGTGTGATCACCTTAGCACCAAGGTCTTTGTGTATCTTGCCTTGTTCTGCCACAAGTATGCTCAGCTTCTCAATTCTCTTCAAGTACTCCTCTTTTTCTTCAAACTTCTTTATCTTTAACTGGAGATCAAATTCATCAACAATAGAATTTTCATACAATTTCTTAAGATGATTTACCTCTTTTTCCAACTTGCTGTTTTTGTGCAAATAAACCCTTAACTCAATCTCAAGTTACTGCACCAACTCATCCTCTTCCTCTTCTATTGATTCCTCATAACTTGAAGATTCTTGATCATCATCTATTTGAGCGACCAGCACGTCCTTTACAGCCTCATCATCAAAATCATCATCATTTTCCTCTTTAAAATCTTTTTCATCTAGCTTGCTCAAGAAATTCCTTCTTTTGGATCTAAAGAATTTCTTTGTCTTTTTAGTACCTGAATTTCTAACTTTAGAGTAGCTGGATTTCTTTGTTCATCTATTTGGGAGTGACTTATCATTATCCTCACTGTTTGCTTCTCTTCTTTTTGAGCAATCTATGGCAAAGTGCCTAATTGCTCCACACTTGAAGTATTTTGAGGGTAATTTTCCCTTGTATTTCCCTTTTCCTTTCCTTAAGTTTCTGGTGATGTATGCCATGACTGTATCTAGCTTAGTATCACCATCTTCTTCTTCAAAGCTACTATTGGACTCCTCTTCTTGGTCTTTAGTCTTTAATTTCCTCATTGCCTTGAAAGCCAACTCCTTCTCCACCTTAGATTTATTTTCTTTGTTTATTGGGGTTATTCTCATTTTATAAGCCACCAATATGTTATGTAGGTTATCTAAGAGCAGCCTATCCAGATCTCTATCTTCTATGGAAAAGACTTTGGCATTGTAAGCTTCTGGCAAGTATCTAAGTATTTTCCTTACTATAGTAACATCATAGATCTCTTTTTTATAGCCTCTAATGGAACACACAATTTCATTGATTTTTGTGAAGAACACATCCATAGTCTCATCATTCTACATCTTTATGTCTTCGAATTCACTCCTTGAGATTTGTAGCTTGGCTTCCTTCACAACCTTGTCTCTTTTATAGATATTCTTCAATTTGTCCCAAATTTGCTTAGCTATATTGCACCCCATCACCTTGGTGAATTCTTTATCAGACAGGGAGGCATATAAGGCATTTGTTGCCTTTCCATCATACTCCAAGTTCTTCTTATCAGTTAGCATCATAGGATCACCTTTAGTAATAGGGATGAAGCCACTAACAGTAGACTCAAGCACATCAAGACCAAGGGATATTAGATATGGGAGCATTTTATTCTTCCATAAATTTTTTCCATCAAACATAAGGATGCCTTTACTGTTGACATTATTTATACTATCCATAATCTCAAGCAGTAGTAGAAATAAAAACTAACACAGTAATGCACAACTTCACTTCAAAGTAGAAAAATTGGATCAATAGAGGAACCAGCTCTAATATCACTTGATGAGGACTGTTTTAGGTCTCACACTGAGAGGGGGGGTGAATCAATATGAGATATGTGCTTTTTACAAATTGATTCAGATTTAACCTTTATGCTTATTAGAGTTAATGATCCAATTTTTATGTTTTTCCTTTATGTGAGTGCGATTGTATGACTAAAATTAATGCACAAGCACCTAAGGTCACATGACAATTTTTATGTGGTTCACCCATAATTTGTGAGCTACGTCCCCAATGTGATAGGATCCCTCCTAAATTACACAATCCACTCTTGCTATCAAGGGATATAATAATGTTGTGGAAGGATCGCTCCTTTACTACTTATGGAAGGATCACTCTTTAACTACTTACAATGATCTCTCGATCACTCCAAGGGTATGCTACCCTGTTTTTCAACAAATTTATCAAGAGTTTATGGTAAAATATTTCTTGGAGAATGATCAATCAATGTGTACAAATTGTTAGAGTAGAATATAGATCTGGTCCTTCCTTTGCTGCTGGTGTTGTCTCATCCATTGTCGATGCTACACATGATGCTAATGCTATCCATATGTGTTGCCATTGCTATTTGTGTGTGCTGCCATTGCTGTTCGTGTTTGCCCTTGTTATTCGTGTGTTGCTGCTGCTATTTATATGCGTTGCTAATTCTGTCTACATTCGCTATGGCTGTTGTCCACATATGTTGTTCCTGCTATTCAAGTGCATTACTACTATCTGCTCGAGCTGCTGCTGCTATTTGCTCACACTGTTATTGTCTACTTGTGCCATTGTTGATACCCCCGTGCATTGCAGCTATTTTCTCGTGTGCTATCCCTACATGCTATTGCTATCTTTTTGCACTACTACTGGTTTGCTGGTTGATTCCTATAGGCATGCTTTTGTTGCTAGAAAGCCTTCTGAGGTGCTTTTAGTGCTAGTATACCCTTCTAGATGTGTAGGGATGTGCTGTTGCTATTGGGATACCCTCTTGGCCCTATAGGGATGTGTTGCTGGTGCTGGTATACATCATTAGACCTGTTGCTTCTCTTTAGTGGCTGCTACACTATCCTTGGCTAGCTGCTTTGCCCTATTTCTTTCTCTCTTTGGTTGGTTGCCTTGCCTTTATTGTTCACTCAATTTTCTGCAGCCCTTTTTTTTATTGTTGTAAGACACATGGAGGCATTTATAAAGCCTTGGGATTAAGGCTACATGATTATCAATGGTTATTGTTAATTCCCATATGTTGCCTTATAATTAACAACTAGATTTGAGACCTAAAATTTAAAGTCAATGGTCAACATTGACTTCCAAAAATTTAAGGTCAATGGTCAATGGTTAACAATCAATCTTGACCCCTAAAATTTAAGGTCACGGTCAACATTGATTCCTCAATGCTAGGGTTGACTTGTCATCATCAGTTTCTCTTAGTAACCTCACTATATCTTAATGACATTCATAACGTCAAATCAATCTTGACCCCTAAAATTTAAGGTCACGGTCAACATTGATTCCTCAATGCTAGGGTTGACTTGTCATCATCAGTTTCTCTTAGTAACCTCACTATATCTTAATGACATTCATAACGTCAAATCAATACATATAATCATGTGAGATGTTGTTGACATCAAATTCAACATTTAACCATCAAAGATGAGCTTAATATAAAGGTTGAGGTATGCCTTTTACCTTCCTTTCCCTTTCCTCTTCTATTATTCTTTGGATTTGTTGTCAAAGGGGGAGATATTTTGCATAAATTTAAATAGAATATATACTAATCAAAAGGGGGAGTAGCTCTATAAATCTAAAGGGAAAAATCAAATAAAAAGGGAGAAATTGTTAAGGAGAAGAAGCAGAAAAAAAAAAAAGAGTTAAAGGTTGCTTCAAATTGGAATTATGCCTATATGCAAAATGAAGATGTATATTTCAGGGGGAGCTATGAATGTGAAAAGTTGCTTAATTGCTGATTTTTGGTTTTATGTATTGCCAATAAATCCAAAGGGCAAGATTTTTTGGCACATCTTTAATGGTGAATGTTGGATTTATTATTAATAACATCTCATAGATTTGTCCTTATTAATTTGATATTATGAATGCCTTTGAGATGTGTTTGCTGTATTTATAAAGCATTGGTAGTAGTAGCCAATGAGTATCCTAATAAGGTAAAAGCCAAGGAAATTGCTCAGGATCTAGCAATATAGGTTGTGGCCTGCCTATAGGTGCAATTTGTCTATGTTAAGGATATTCTTGAAAGCATTGTGAATAAGAAAAAAAAGCTTGAGTGCAGAAAGATTGTTTGTCAAAATTGTTAATGGCAAGTCAACCTTAAATTCAATGAGTAAATGTTGACTATTGACTTTAAATTTTAAGAGTTAATGCTAATTGTTGATCCTAAATTTTAGGAATTAATGCTGATCGTTGATTATAGGGCAACCCTTAGGAATCAATGTTGACTGTTGATTGTAAGGCAACCTTAAAATCAAGGCATATAAATGTCCATGCAACTATTAAGAGAAAGCATATGTGTTACATAACATAAGAGAAGGCTGGACAGAGGAAGAAAATGTGAGTGCTGCAAAATGCTAAGAAAGTCTGTTGCAGAAAATAAGAGAGGGCATAATAGAGGAAGAAAGAGTGAGTCTGCATAAATGTCATAAAGAAATAGATTTCAATGGTAGAGAGCAGCCACCAAAAGGAAGAGGAGAGAACTTACAAAGGAGAACCTGTAAAGGAGAGAACCTACAAAGGCAGAAGGAGGAATCTGTAGAGGAGAAAAGTTGCAAAGGTAGAAGGAGGAACCTGTAGAGACAAGAGAAAATCAGTAACAAAGAAAAGAACCTATAGAAAGAGGAACATGTAGAGGTAGAAGGAGGAACCTATAAATGCATAAGCAAAGAACCTACAAAAGGAAAAGCTTATAGAGGCAAAAGGAGAAACCTGTAGAGGCAGAAGGAGGAACTTGTAGAGACAAGGGAGAATCAGCAATAGATAAGAAAACCTGTAGAAGGAGGAACTTGTAGAGGTAGAGGAAAGAACTTGCCTACAAAAAGAGAAACCTGTAGAGGCAGAAAGAGGAATTTGTAAAGGAGAAAACCTGCAAAGGAGAGATCCTACAGAGAAGAGGACCTATAAAGGAGAGAACCAATAGTAAGAAGTTGTGAGTAGTAGGAAGCTATGAATGGCAGAAACAAAATAAAAAGAAAAGAGAGACAACAATAGAAAAGCTTGAGCAACCAGTAGAGGAAAGAACTTACAGAAAGAGAGGCTTGACAGTTGATTGTAGGGCAAGCCTTAGGAATTAATGCTGATTGTTGATGATAGGGTATCCCTAAACTCAAGGTTTATAAATATATCCATGTAGTTACCAAGAGCTGTGTGCTTTGTAGAAAATTAGAGAGAGAAAGGCAAGAAAGAGAGCTACAAAAATGTGCTACTGTAGACCAGATGAGTGAACTCAGTAGAGGAAGAAAATGTGTACTGCTATAAACCAGAAGAGAGAGCTCAATAAAGGAAGAAAATATGCTATTGCAGACCAAAAGAGAGAGCTTAGCAGAGGAAGAAAATGTGTGTTACTATAGATCAGAAGAGAGAGCTCGACAAAGGAAAAAAACAGGTTCTGCATAACTGAAGAGAGACATGATAAAGGAAGAAAAAGTGAGCTACATAATGCCAAGAAAGCATGTGCAGTAAAACCATAAGCGTGTTTTGCAAAACATAAGAAAGACAGCAGCAGCAACAAGAAGAAAGTAGTAGTTACAATAAAGAAAAGGCAATAGCTACAACAAAGAGAAGGCAGTACTGATAATAAGGAGGAGGTTGCAATAGCAGTAAGGGAGAAAATTTGCCAAGGTAGAAAGAGGCAACACCAGTAGTTAAAGAGAGAACTTGTTAAGTTAGAAGGAAGCAGCATTAGTAGCTATAGAGAAAATCTATCAAGGCAAAAGGAGGCAGTAGAAAAAGGAGAAGATCCATTTTCTATAACAGCAACTTGTGCATATTAAGTGATCTTTCTTAGGGAAGTTTTGTCATAAACATTTTATGTATTTCTTGAAAAAGGGTCGGAGACCTGTAGAGTGATTGGGAGATCAATCCTTTAAGTGATCAAGAGATTAGCTCTTCAAGTGATCGGGAGATCATCGTAAGTGGTTAAGGAATGATCCTTCCATAACATTAGCCATATCCCTTGATAACAAGAGTGGATTATGTGATTTAGGAGTGATCCTATCATACCATGGATGTAACTCACACATTACGGGTGAACCATGCAAAACTTTTGTGTATTCTTGGGTGTTTGTACTTGCTTGATATCTATACGACCATTCTCATATAAAGAAGTAGGATAAAAATTGGATCATCGACTTTAACAGATCATAGAGGCTTAATCCAGACATATTTGTAAAAAGTAAACATCTCACATTGATTCACCGCTTCCCCTTCTCAATGTAAGACCGAAAAAGGTCTTCATCAAGTGGTATCAAAGCCAGGTTCCTCTGTTGATCCATTCTATATGCTTTGATTTGAAATAGTTTTATTGCTACTGTGAATCTTTACATCTACTGCTAGTTAATATCCTTGAGAGTATGAATAGTATTAACAACAAGGGCATTCCCACTTCTGATGGACAAAATTAACAGTTATGGAAGAATAAAATACTTTCATATCTAATGTTACTTGGTCTAGATGTGTTTGAATTTATTGTTAGTGGCTTCACCTTATTGTTGAAGGTGCTACTATGACTCCTACTAATGAGAAGAATTTGAAGTGTGATGGAAAGGTGAGAAATGCCTTATATGCCTCCTCATCAGACAAAGAATTCACAAAAGTGATAGGATGTGACACAACCAAACAAATTTGGGACAAATTGAAGAATATTTATAAAGGAGACAAGGTTGTGAAGGAAGCCAAGATACAAATCTAGAGTAGCAAATTTGAAGTATAAAGATGTTGAATGATGATATAAATGCCTTCTTTACAAGAGTAAATGAAATTGTATGCTCTATCAGGAGCTATAGAGAGGAGATCAAAGATGCTACTATGGTAAGGAAGATACTTAAATCTTACTGAAAGCTTTTAATGACAAAGTTTCCTCTATAGAAGATAGAGATATGGATAGACTGCACCTGGATGATTTACACAACATATTGATGGCTTATGAAATGAGAATAGTCCTAATGAAGAAAGAAAAGAAAAGGCAGAGAAAGAGTTGACCTTTAAGGTAATGAAGATATTAAATATTAAATAACAAGAAGAAGAATCCAATAACAACTTTAAAGAAGAAGATGGTGATACTAAACTTGATAAAGTCATGACATACATCAATAAAAATATGAAGAGAGGAAAAGGGAAGTATAAGGGAAAATTAGCCTTGAAATGCATTAGTTGTGAACCAATTGGGTACTTTGCCGTGGATTTCCCAAAGAGAAAAAAAGTAAATAGTGATGATGATGATAAGCCAATCCCATGAAGGAGAACAAAGAAGTCCAACTATTCTAAAGTTGGGAATTTAAGTGCTAAAGGGAAAAGGCAACTCTTCAAATCCAAAAGAAGAAATTTTTTAAGCAAATTGAATGAAGAAGATTATAAAGAAGAAGTTGATGATTATTCCAATGATGATGTTGATGAAAATATGATGGTTATATGGGTAAATATTGAACAAGAATCCTCAAGTCATGAGGAATTAATTCAAGAGGAAGAGAAAGAGTTGATGCAACAATTGAGAATGAATTAAGAGCTTTTTTGCACAAAAATAGCAAGCTAGAAAAGGAGGTAAAGTATCTTATGAAGCTGAATAAAAATTTTGTTGTTGATAAATCTGATCTCTAGGTGAAAGAAAAGGAGTTTGAAGCAACAAATAATGGATAAGCTGGATAAATTTTCCTACTCTTTCTTGCCAAATTTTCTCCTATGATCTCTTGACAATTCTTCTCTTTCTCTCTCTTGGAAGTTTCCTTCTCCTCTCTTTTGGCTATTCTCTATAGCTCTTTTTTTTTTTTGTTTTATACAGCTCTCTTTTGTGTTTTTATCGCTCACACCTTCTGGTGTTTCTGCTACTCTCTATCTATTGTCTTATTTGCTTACTCTTACCTTAGCAGTTGTATGGGTATTTATAAGCCTTGAGTTTAGTATTGCCTTACAATCAATGGTTAGCATTAATTTGCAAGGGTTACCCTGTAATCAATGGTTAGCATTGATTCCTTAAATTTAGGGTCAATGGTTAGCATTGACTCCTTGAATTTAGGATTAATGGTGAGCATTGACTTATACTCAGCAAGTGACTTGCAATGCCAATACTAAATGTAATACTAGAGGCAACAACTAATGTTTTCTTTATAGCTAAAACACCACTAGAATCTAAATCATCTCGTCATTTTTGGCAGTACAAAGTGGAGTTGGCAGCATCTTAACTTTAGCCTTACTTTCTCTCCTCATTCTTGTCATATTCCATTAGCACCATTTTCCTTAACCCTTAAATAAATTAGTTGCCAATAATTTGTAAATACAATAAACAAATCTCAAAGGCACTCATAATATCAAATCAATAAGGAATAATATAGGAGATGTTGTTGATAACAAATCTAACATTAGCCATTAAAGATGGATTCAAAATTGGCCTTGGTTGAATCCTAGTTTCATTCATTGCTTTCCTTGATTATGCTACTTATTTGAAAAGATTGGTTTAAGGTTGGTATATTCAAGTTTTGATTTGTTCTAAATTTAGTTTACCTATAACTATTGAAAGAGCTCTCAGAGTCTTGCATCTCATTATGTGAAACACAACAGTTGGGGATTGTTATAGTTAAGTGGAGAGTAAACACTTAAAGGAGTGAGTTTTGTGAGGTATATTCTTTATTTACTAATGATAAAGAACGTAGTTTCCTATATGGAGAGGAGGAATTAATTATTCTATACTTTAAATTGCTTATGAAATCCTTAGAGTAGAAGTTTGATAGGATTGACTAAATGTTTTAGGAAGTCAAGGATAGGATGAATAAAATAAAAAAAGGAATTGAGTGTGAATCTTATAAGGCTAGCTGGGAAGGTCATAAAGGTGCAATTTGAACATGATTTTGGTGAAGATGGTGATGATTATTATGATGAAGGTGATAATACTAATAGAAACATTAGAGGTGAATTTAGAGGAGGACGCAAGGAGTATGAGGCAATGGAAATGTTTATAATAGGTACAATAAAGGTTAAGATAATAGAAATAGAGGGGAGGAAGGAGTAAACAAAAATTTAAGTAGCATTGAAATGAATGTTTCCTCTTTTTAAGTAAAAGCTGACTTAGATGTGTACTTAGACTAGGAGAGAAGGATAGAGCTACTATTTGATTGTCATAACTTCTTTGAAGGGAAGAAGGTCAAAATAGTTGTGATTAAGTTTACTAATTATGCAGTAGTATAGCGGGACCAACAAATTACTACTAGAAGAAGGAATTTCAAAAGACCAATAAAAAATTAGAATAAGTTAAAGATTATAATAAAAAGAAGGTTTGTTCCTAGTTCTTGTTATAGGGATCTGTATAACAAGTTACAAAGCCTTATAGAAGGTTTTAAGAGTGTGGAAGAGTATCATTAAAAGATGGAGATTCCTATGGTTAGGGCAAATGTAATGGAGGAAAAGGAGGTAACCATAATTAAGTTCCTTTAAGGATTGAATAGAAGAATAGTTGATGTGGTAAAATTGCAACATTATGTAAAGCTTGAGAACATGGTAAATATTGCTATAAAAGTTAAGAGGTCATTTAAGGGAAAGAGTACTTCTAGATATAATCAAAAATAAAGTTCATCTTTTTGGAAGCCAAATTGGGGAAAGAAGGAAGAAAAGAAGACTCCTAACTTTAAAACTGATACACATAAACCTAAGACTAGTGGGGGTAGCCTTGAAAAGGGCACATTTGAGGATAAACTTAAGGGCACTCAAGAAAAAACTAGAGATATCAAGTGTTTTAGGTGTTTAGGTAGAGGTTATGTAGCGTCACAATGCCTTAATAAAAGGTCTCTAATCCTTAGGGAGGATGGAGAATATGAGACTTTGAGTGAGTTTAGTCACGAGACTTATATGCCACCATTAATAGATACTAGTGATGTTGATGAGAGATTAGAATACCTAGAGTATGGTGGGAAACTTTTGTAGTAGCAGAAGTAGAAGTAGCTTGTAGTAACAAAACCAGGAAGAAAGATTGCAGCAGCAGAAGTAACAACCAATAGAGAAGAGAACCTGTAGAGGTAGCAAAAGAGAAAACCTACCAAGAAAGAAGGAGGCATCACTAACAGTTGAGAAGAAAAGCTGCCAGGGTAGAAGGAGGTAATATTGGCTTGACAGTAGAGGTAAGGAGAAAACATGCCAAGAAAGAAGCAGTACTGGTAGCAGAGGAGAAAACTTACTAAGGCAGAAGGAGGCAACACTAGCAACAGAGAAAAGGAGAAAACCTACTAAGGCAAGAGGAGACAGCATTGGTAACTGAGGAGAAAACTTGCCAAGGCAGAAAGAGGTAGCGTTGGTAGTAAAGGAAAGGAGAAAACCTGCTAAGGTATAAAAAGGAACCTACAAAGGCAAAAAGAGAAACCTGTAAAGGCAAAAGGAGGAACTTATAGAGATAGGAGAGAATTGGTAGTAGAGAAGAGAACCTATAGAAGAAGGAACCTGCAAAGCAGACAACCTATAGAGACTGGAGAGAATCTATAATGGAGAAAACTAGTAGCAGAGGAGAGAACCTATAAAGACTAAAGAAAACCTACAGTAAAGGAGAGAACCAGTAGCAATAGAGAGAATCGATAGCAGAAGAGAGAACTTGCAAAGGAAAGATAGTAGTAGTGGTAGAAAGAAAAGGAGAGAACCTGCAAAGGAGAGACTAGCAAAGCTTAAGTAAAGACTAGTTGTGTGGAAGGAGAATATCCATTTTTTACAATAATAGCCTATGGACATTGAGTCATCTTTCACAATGAAGTGTTAGTCATAAACTTTTTATGAATTTCTTGAAAAGGGGTGGGAGATCTTTGGAGTGATTGGGAGATCAACTCTTCTAGTAATCGAGAGATCATTGTAAGTGGTTAAGAGTGATCTTTCCACAATATTAGTTGTATCCCTTGATCATAATAGTGAATCATGTGATTTAGGAGTATCTTATCACACCATAGACATAGCTTACACATTATGGGTGAACCACGTAAAATTTTTTTGTGTTCTTGAGTGCTAGTGCTTGCTTGATATCCATATGGTCATCCTCACATAAAGAAGCAAGATAAAAATTAGATAATCAACTTTAAAAGGTTACAGAGGTTTAATCCAAACAAATTTATAAAATGTAAATATCTCACATTGATTCACCCCCTCCTCTTCTCAGTGTGAGACCTAAGAAGGTCCTCATAAAGTGGTATCAAAGCCTCATTCCTTTGTTGATCAATATCTTCTTTGATTTGAAATTGTTTATTGCTACTGTAAATCTTTACATCTATTACTAATTAATATCATGGAGAGCATGAATAGTATTAATAATAAGGGCATTCCTACTTTTGATGAACAAAATCATTAATTATAAAAGAATAAAATGCTTTTTTATCTGATGTCACTTGGTCTGAATGTGTTTGAATACTATTAGTGGCTTCACCCCTGTTGCTACAGGTACTACTACGATGCCTACTGATAAGAAGAATTTGGAATGTGATGGAAAGGTGAAAAATGTCTTATATACCTCCTTATCAGACAAAGAATTCATTAAAGTGATGGGATGCAACAAAACTAAAAATATTTAGGACAAATTGAAAAGTATTTATGAAAGAGATAAGGTTGTAAAGGAAGCCCAGCTACAACTTTGAATGAGTAGATTTGAAAACATAAAGATAATCAATGATAAATCTGTGGTTACCTTCTTTACAAAAGTAAATGAAATTGATGCTTCTTTATCATTAGATACTATAGGAAGGACATCAATGATACTACTATGGTAAGGAAGATACTCAGAACTTTGTCGAAAGAAGGTAGAGATTTGGATAGGTTGCCTCATTTATAGAGCATATTGGTGACTTATGAAATGAGAATAGCCCTAATAAAGAAAGAAAAGAAGTCTAAAGTAGTAAAGGAGTTGGCCTTCAAGGCAATGAAGAAACTAAACATTAAAGAACGAGAAGAAGAATCCAACAGCAGCTCTAAAGTTGAAGATAGTTGATACAAACTTTGATTATATGTAAATGAAACCCAACACTAATGTTGGTATATGATCGTTCTAACAAATGTTAAGGGATTTGGAGTTCTGACCCCATGATTATAACATCCAAGAGCCAGAACTATAAGATTCAGATGCCATTCCTAACAATAACAATGTTGAAGAAGATAAGTCTATGGAACCAACACACTCAAGTATGAAAGTTCAAAATTAGTTCTCAATGAACTAAAGAAAATAGCCCATACACTCATGAAAATGGGCCAGCCCCTCTAGCAACACGTTTTTTCCTTTTTTATATGCTAAATGCTAAAACCCTAGCTAATAAGATGGACTTATTAAGGAAATTCGTCCAACGCACTAAATAATAATAAAAACCCATAGAAATAATCCATTTAAATGCCCAAACATGGGCTCCAAAATCCAACTTCTTTCCTAAGGCCATGGTTCTCAAATTCCTCCATAGATAACACATTTGCAAGCCTTGGTGAAGCCTCCATCATTCTTAACTCATACCTAGCAACTTCTAGATAGTAAATGTCACATAACAAGTTGTTAAGAGCTTCCTTTATTTGCTTTGACCTTGCCCTTGTCATTGGTCCTCCAAGGTTTTGCAAAGTATCAACTTCCTTGTTGATTTGAGCTAGTACAATATGGCTTCCATCAATAGTGATACTAAACTTGATAAAGTCATGATATATATCACAAAGAAAAATGAGGAATAGAAAAGGGAAGTACAAGGGAAAGATAACCTTGAAGTGCTTTAGTTGTGGAGACATTGGGCACTTTACTATGGATTCTTAAAGAGAAAAGAAGTAGATAGTGATGATGATCATGAGCCAACCCCAAGAAGGAAAACAAAGAAATTCAGCTATTCTAAATTTGAAAATTCAAGTGCTAACGGAAAAAAGGAACTCTTTAAATCTAAAAGATGAAAATTCTTGAGCAAATTGGATGAAGAAGATTCTGAAGGAGAAACTGATGATGATTCTGATGATGATACTGCAAAAATATGTTGGTTGCTTAGGTAGATGTTGAACAAGAATCCTCAAGTGATATGGAATCAGCTAAAGAGGAAGAGAATGAGATGGTGCAGCAACTTGAGAATGAATTGAGAGCTTGTTTGCACAAAAACAGTAAGTTGGAAAAACAGGTAAAGCATCTCAAGAAGCTAAATAAAAATTCTGCTATTGATAAATCTGATCTCCAGGTGAAAGAAAAGGAGTACTTGAAAAGAATTGAGGAGCTAAATGTTCTTAAGGTAGAGCAAGGCAAGATACACGAAGATCTTGGTGCTAAGGTGATTGCACAAGAGCAAGAATTTCTGATTTTGCAAGCCAAGCTCCACAAGGCTAAATATGAATTGAAGATGTATAAAGAAAGCTTTATGCAAGCCATGGAAGTAAGAGGAGAGTCCTCTTTAGCATATGTTATCAAGGAAGATGCTACCAAAAAGTTGGATGAGTGTCTAAGTAAACAAAGACCATATTCTATAGGGAAGAAAGGACTTTACTATATTGAAAAGCCAAATGAGAGGGTAACAGAAAAAAAGAAAATTATGCTTGTACCTAAAAGCAAACACAATGATATTATAGAGAAAAGAACCCAACCCAACCTAAAATGGATTTGGAAAGATGTGATCAAAGAAGATAGGTTGTCAAAGATGGAAAGAAGACTACCACAACAATTGTTGAAGATAGGGGATATGAACTTGATGAAAGAAGAAAATTCAAATTTAAAGGATTTTGCTAAAGCTGTAGTAAGTATGGACACAAGACTAGTGTGTGCTGGAGTAATGGGCCTATAATAAAGAGGAATGTGAGGCAAGAGTCTAAGGGGAGACTTTATCAAGAAAGGAGACAACCCTAAGTGAAAAAAAGTCATATTCTACTAAAAAATAGATTTTATATTTTGGAAGAAATTTGTGGAAGATGCAAAATGGCTGGACATATTACTGAGGAATACTTGACATTGCTACCCAATCAAAGAGTGCAAAGGAGAACACTTACATATGCTCCTAATTTTTGGCCAAAGAAGAAGGATAAGAAGGGAAATGGCTATGGTTATCGAAGTAGCCTTAAAAGCTTCCAAGAAAGAATAGGTATGGATCCTAAATAGTGGTTGCTCTTCACACATGATAGGAGACTCTAAGGCATTGAAGAAAATAGTAATATGATGGAGGGTCAATCACATTTGGCAATGATGGTGCTTTAAAGATTAAAGGTATTGGTGCTACTGAAATTGGTGCAGGAAAGTTGAAATTAGAAAAATTGCTTTATGTTAAAGGGCTAAAATACAATCTAATTAGTGTTGGCTAGTTTTGTGTTGATGGGTATGAAGTTACTTTCAATAAGAATGGCTACACGGTAAAACAATTAAGTGATGATGCTCTTCTTACAAAGGGAGAAAGAATAAATGGAAACTTATACCAAGTTTCTAGTAGCAAAAACACATGCTACATGAACACCAAAGATGAAAATTTGTTATGGCATAGGAGATTGGGAAATTTTAGATAAAAGTTGTTGAATAAATTGTCCAAAAATGAAGTAGAGTTGACATATGTACCTACAGCGGAGCAAGTTGTAGATATATTCACCAAATTTTTGTCAAAAGAGATGTTCTAGAATTTAAGGCTAAACTTATGTATTCAGCTGCCCCTAGAGGCTGAGGTTTGCCTTTAACCTTTCTTCCTTCCCTCTTCTATTATTCTTTAGATTTGTTGTCAAAGGGGGAGATCTTTTATATAAATCCAAAGAAATTATATACTAATCAAATTGGAGTAGCTTGATAAATCTAAAGGGAAAAATCAATTAAAAGGGGAGAAATTGTCAAAGGAGAGAAGCAGAAAAAAAAGGAAGAGTTAAAGGTTGTTTCCAATTGATATTATTCCTACATGCAAAAAGGGAGATGTATGTTTTAGGGGAAGTTATGAATGTCAAAAGTTATGCTTAATTGCTGATTTTTGGATTTAATGTGTTGCCAACAAATCCAAAAGGGGAGATTGTTAAGCTCATCTTTGATGGCTAATGTTAGATTTGTTGTTAACAACATCTCATAGATTTGTCGATATGTATTTGTTGCCCACATGTGCATTTTGTATTTGTCAAGGAGCTTAAGATGTAGAAAGATCATTGGTCAAAATTGTTTGTGGCAAGTTAACCCTAAAGTTAATGAGTCAATGTTGACTTTTGACTATAAACTTTAAGAGTTAATGCTGATCATTGACCTTAAATTTTAGGGATAAATGCTGATTGTTAATTGTAGGGAAACCAATGGGAATCAATACTAACCGTTGATTGTAGAGCAACCCTTGGGAATCAATGTTGAGTGTTAATTATAGGGCAACCCTAAACTCAAGGCTTATAAATATATCCATGTAGTTGTTAAGAGAGGTGTGTGCTACAGTAATGTAATAGATAAAAGGAGTAGAACGATAAAGAGTAGCCACCAAAAAGAGAGAACAATAGTAGTGGAAGAAGGTGTGTTTTGCAAACCAAAAAGAGAGGGTGATGATAAAAGAAGAAAAGAGAAGGCATGCTGTAGAATAAGAAAAGGTGTGTTATGTAGAAATTGAGGGCATGCTATGCAAGAAAAAAAAAAAGAGGAGGGCATGCTATCAAGAGGTTGAGTGCTTTGCAGAAAATTAAAGAGAGTGACAAAAAGAGTGCTACAAATCATAAGAGAGAGCTTGACAAGTGATAATGCTACAAACCATATGAGAGCTGCAAAAACATGTCCTGTAAAAGAGAAAAGAGGATTGTAAAAATGTGTCTTGTAAAAGTGAAAAAAAAAGCTACAAAACATGTCTTGTAGAAAAGAAATAGGAACTACAAAAATGTGAGCTATAGAAAAAAGAGTGTAATAGGATCTAGGAGGAAAGACAACAACAACATCTAGAAGGATAGACTGCAGCAGCATCTAGGAGGAGGAAATAGTAATAGCACTAGAGGAAGAAAAAGAGTGTAGTAGTACTAAGGAGAAGGTACTAACTGTAGCAAGGAGAAAGCAGTAGCTATCAAAAGGAGAAGGTAATAGTGGTAGTAAGGAGGAGGCAATCGCGACAACAAGAAGGAGAAAGCCTCCAGCAACAAAAGAGAAAAAGAAAACCTACAGAGGCAGAAGGAGGTAGCATCAGCAGCAAAAGAATGGAGAAAACCTGCTAAGGTAGAAGGAGGCAGCACTGGCAACAGAAGAAAGTAGAAAACTTGCAAAGACAGGAGGAGGAACCTATAAGATAGGAGAGAATTGGTAATAGATAAGAGAACCTGCAAAGAGTAGAACTTGCAGAGGAGAAAATCAATAAAGAGCATAACCTACAGAGGAGAAAGCTAGCAAAGGAGAGAACCTATAGAGATTGGAGAGAACCTACAATGGAGAGAACCTGTAGCAAAGGAGAGAATCGGCAGCAGTGGAGAGAACCAGTAGTAAAGGAGAGAACTTGTAATGAAGAGAACTTATAGTAGAGAGAACCTACAGTGCAGAGATAGTAGTAACGACTGAAAGAAAAGGAGAGAACCTATAAAGGAGGACCAGTAAAGCTTGAGAAAATACTAGCCACGAGGAAGAAGATCCATTTCTACAATAACAGCCTATGGACATTGATTGATCTTTCTCAGGGAAGTTTTAGTCATAAACCTTTTATAAACTTATTGAAAAAGGGTGGGAGACCCTTGAAGTGATTGGGAGATCATTATAAGTGGTTAAAGAGTGATCTTTCCATAAGTGGTTAAGGAGTGATCCTTCCATAACATTAGTTGTATCCCTTGATAATAGGAGTGGATCGTGTGATCTAGGAGTAATCCTATCACACTGTGGATGTAGCTCACACATTGTGGGTGAACCACGTAAAATTTTATATGTTCTTGAGTGCTGGTACTTACTTGATATCCATATGGTCATCCTTACATAGAGAAGTAAGATAAAAATTGGATCATCAACTTTAACAAGTTATAAAGGTTTAATTCAGACAAATTTGTAAAAAGTAAGTATCTTACACTAATTCACCCCCTCCCCCTCTCAGTGTGAGACCTAAGAAGGTCCTCATCAGAGAATCCATTCCTAACAATCTAATGTATAGAGGTAATCTTGAGGAAACAAAGGAGCTTTAGATATAAGTTGATGAGTTGATAAAGAAGGGAAATCTAAGAGAGAGCATGAGCCCATGTATAATGCCATTATTGCTTGTACCAATGAAAGATGGATATTAGAGGATGTGTGTCGATTATAAAGCTACCAATAAAATAATAGTCAAGTATTGACATCATATACTTAGGCTCGATGATATACTTAATGAATTGGATAGTGCTTATTACTTCTTTAAAATTAATCTTAAGAGTAGGTATCATTAAATTAAGATAAGGGAAGGTGATGAGTAGAAAATTGTGACTAAGCATGATTTGTATGAATGGTTAGTTATGCCTTTTGGTTTAACTAATACACCTAGCACTTTTATAAGATTAATGAATCAAGTTTTGAGACCTTTCTTAGGAAAATTTGTTGTGACTTATTTCAATGATATATTAATATATAGTAGGAATTTAAAAGAGGATGTTGAACATTTACATTATGTGCCTAATGTGTTAAAAAAGGAAAAATTGTATGCCAATTTGAAGAAATGTGATTTTTGCAAACATCATGTCTTTTTCTAGGGTTATGTTATGTTTGCTTGTGGCATAAAGGTTGATAAAGAGAATTAAAACTATTCAATAATGACCTACACTTAAAAGCATAAGTGATATAAGGATTTTTCATGGTTTGGCTAGGTTTATAAGAAGTTCATTAAGGATTTTAGTACCATAGCCACACCATTGATTGAAGTGATTAAAAAGAATGTGGATTTCAAATGGGGTAAGGAACAATAAGATGCCTTTGATTTCCTTAAGTCTAAGTTGTACAATACACCATTTCTTGCTTTGTTTGATTTTTCTAAGATATTTGAAATTGAATGTGACGCATTAGGCATTGGGATTCGGGAATTTCTCATTCAAGAGAAACAATCTATTGCATTCTTTAGTGAGAAGTTGAGTAGGGCAATGTTAAATTATCCAACTTATGATAAAGACATATATGTATTTATTAGTACTTTAGAAAGATGGAAAAATTATCTTTATCATAAGGAGTTTGTAATTCATAATAATCATGAGTCTCTAAAACACTTGAAAGGCTAAGACAAGTTGAATAGGAGACATGCAAAATGGCTTGAGTTTATTGAAACTTTTCGTTATGTAATTCAATACAAATCAAGTAAGGAAAATGTTGTTACTGATGTATTATCAAGTAGGTATACATTGATTAGCACTTTAGCATTAAGTTGTTGGGGTTTGAGCATATTATTGATTTGTATACTAATGATACTAAATTTGGCAACATATATGCTACATGTGAGAAAGCTACTTTTGGTAAGTTTTATAGACATTAGGGGTATTTGCTTAGAGTGGATAAGCTTTGTATTCCTCAAGGGTCTATGAAAGCACTATTTGTGAAAATAGCTTATGGAAGTGGTTTAAGGAGACATATTGGCATTCAAAAGACTTTTAATGTTTGAAATAAGCACTTCTTTTAGCCCCATATGAAATAGGATATTGAAAAAGTTTGTGCCAAGTGTATTACTTGTGGATAAGCTAAGTCTAAGGTTTTGCCCTATGGTAAGTATATGCTTTTAGAAATTTCTTATGAACTTTGGACAAACATTTCTATTAATTTTATTCTTGGATTACCTATGTCTAAAAAGGGCTAGATTGTATTTTTGTTGTAGTTGACAACACATTTTATTACTTGCACCAAAATGAATGATGCCACACATATTGTAGACTTTCTTTTTAAAGAGATTGTTTACCTACATAGAGTGCCAAAGAGTAAGTATTGTGTTAGACCGTGATATAAAATTTTTAAGTCATTTTTGGAAGCCATTGTGGGGTAAGCTTGGAACAAAGTTGTTGTTTTCTACAACTTGCTATCCATAAACATATGGACAAATTGAGGTAGTAAATTAAACTCTTTGTATGTTGTTACGTGTTGTTATTAGTAAGAACTTTAGAACTTGGGAAGAATGTTTGCCTTTTGTAAAGTTTGCTTACAAGCGTGTTGTTCATAGTACTATGGGTTATTCTCCTTTCAAGCTTATCTATGATTTTAATCCATTATCTCTTTTGGATTTACTAGCATTGCCTATACAGGACAAGGATAATTTAAATGGAAAAAAGAAGGCTGAAGTGGTTAGGCAACTTTATAAGAAAGCTAGGCTTAGCATTGAGAGAAAAACCAAATTATATGAAACATAGGCCAACAAAGGTCATAGACGTATCACTTTTGAACTTAATGATTGGGTTTGGGTACACTTACGGAAGGACAAATTTCCTATGTAAAGAAAATTAAAATTGTAACCAAAGGGAGATGGTCCTTTTTAAGTGGTGGCAAGAATCAATGATAATGCATATAAACTTAACTTGCCAAGTAAGTATAATGTGAATGCAACATTTAATGTTTTTGACCTTTGTCCTTTTGTCTTTGATGATGTGATTTGAGCACACATCATTTTATGGAGAGTGGGAGTGATGGAAACCATACTATACCAACTAAAATCAATAAGGGAATTGATGTTTTGTAAAACCTTAGACAATTAATGACATTGACAAGGTCAAAGAAAATAAAGGAAGCATTTAACAACTTGTTGTGGGAAATTTACTAATAAAAAATTGCTAGGCATAAATTAAGGATGTTGGATGCTTCACTAGGGTTTGTAAATATGTCATCTATAGAAGAATATGAAAACTATGACCTTAGGAAAGAAGTTGGAGTTGACAGCCTATGTTTGGGCATTTAAATGGATCATTTTCATAGGTTATATTGTTACGTAATAGGTTGAACAAATTTCAGCATTTAAATGAGTTATTTTCATAGGTTTTTATTATTATGTAATGGCCTTGACAAATTTCATTAATAAGCCTATTTTAGCAATTAAGGTTTTTTGTTTAGCATATAAAAAGGAAAAAAAGGATGATTGAAGGAGAAGAACATTTTTTTTATGAATAAATGAGCTATTTTCTCTAGTTCTTTAATAAATAATTTTGAAATTTCATATTTAAGTGTGTTGGTTCAATAAACTTATCTTTTTCAACGTTGACATTATTAGGAGTGACATTTGAATCCCATAATTTTGATTATTGGTTATTTTATTATTGTTGCGTTAGAACTTTAATTCTTTAACTTGTATTAGAACAATCTTACACCAACAATAATATTGGTTCTATTTACATATAATCAAAGTCTATATCATATTGCATTAAAGATACATGGTCTTCTAGCTATTTTAATAGCCAAAGTTCATATAATTGAAGATGAGAGATCTAAGAGAGTTACTATCCTTAAAGTAACATGTAAATGAAAGGGAAGCTATCGACCAACTCTTGGTAATGAAGTCAATGATTCAAAGATTAAGTTTAGATACCAATTATTAGTCCCAAAAGTACTTTAAAAAGGGCTAAATTGGTAAACGAAAGACATGTGCCTATAATATGTGTATATGATAAATAAAATGATTACAACAAATAAAAATTTAACATGGTATACAAATAGATTAATGTAATAACAACAATACTTTTATTGGCTAAAGATAATAAAATAAAATAATTAAATTTAATTTGTAAGACTAGAAACTAACTTGTGTAAAGAAAAATTGTACAATAATTAAAATGTGTTATGGTTAAAAGCTTGCTAAATGTATAAGCTTATATCATAAAATTGTTTAGAGCAAAGAGAGATTTATATATGTTCAAAACTCTTATTTTTATGTCCTCTCTCTAATAACACCATCTTGGAAATTTTAAATCTACTATCAAGCTTCCCAATAGGGAGGACACCAACTACAACTATGACATTATTATCGATAACAACCACACAAAGGTCTATGACTTGTTATAACAAACTTACATGAAATGTGTTTTTTAAGCTCTTAATCTCTTGATTTTACAACCTTAAAATGCTAACAAAATTTTCTTTGGAGTTTTGCTTACTCTTAACATTTTCCCTCCTTTATACACTCATAATTTTTGAAAAACAATAATATAAACTTCTTGTTAAAGGTGAATATGGCTACCTTATGGGGTGCTATTTATAAGTTAATGGAATGGTTAAGAACCCATTTGAAAAAAATAGTCATTGGAGAGACAACCTAAGTAACTGTTGGTATTAGACATGAGCTTTCATATTATGTTTGATCAAGATTCTTTAGCCAAGAAATCTTTTGTGTGCGATAAATTTTGAATGTTTCTTTGGTTTTCTTGCCATTGGACAGAATCTAGATAATCAAGGCTTCCAAATTTTGTTTGGCCAAGTGTTTTCAAGTCTAATTTATTTCTTTGTTGAGCTAAATAGTGAATATTGTTTGGCTAGAAAGAATGCCAACAATAAAATTTTGAAATTCATTCCTTATTGAGCTAAAAAATGTATGTTGTGTGGCTAAAAATTAAAAAATCTAGCTTTGGGAACTTGACTTTCTTTCCTTACTAAATTGAAATGGTGAATGTTGTGTAAATAAAAAAAACTCTAACAATGAGATCTTAAATTCTTTGCCTAAATAAATTGTTGGAAAGACCTTGCTTTAACTTGATTGTGGCCCATTATGATCTTTAATTTGGACTAACAAATTATTTCCTTAAGGGGCCTTTAAAAGAATAAATTTTCTTTGATCTTTTTATACATGTGTATCAAGTTGTGTGCTATAAAAAAAATTAAGTTTCCCTAGTGCGATTTTTTTTACTTGAGTTTCACTAGCATGAAACTAAATTTTCCAAATTAAGTTTTGGCAGCATAGACATAATTTTCAAAATTAATTTTGCTAACACAAGCTTAATTTTAATTACATCACATGAGCTCCAATTTTTTTTTTTTTTATGTTCAACCTTTAAGTCAATGTGCAAATGCTTTATAACATATGGTAATAATATTATGCAAACAAATATGGTTGGTTATGTAATCACTTAATCATATTGCAACATCAAAATTAAATAGCATATAAGCCAACACTAACAATCTTCCTTTTTTTGTGTATGACAACGATAATTGATAACGGGAATATAATATAAATAAATAAATAAAAGTCCCTTTTAGCATATGCTACCCTTACTAATGTATTCATTGAATTTAATGATTATAACATTCAAATGATCATAGAAGAGCTAAGCAATCAACAAACCATATTGATTAACAACTATGGCATAAGTATCATAGTAATATATCAATAGAGAATACAAAAGCATTAGTATTAGGGCATAATAGCATGCAAAAGTAACTAATATCAAGGCTTTATAAATAACCTCACACATTGCAAGACATATGTGTGTGCTATAGATTTTTCTAAGAGAAAAGGCAAACCTAAAGGTAGCCAAAAGGACAGGTGAAAGGCAAAAAGGAGGTAGCCACCAAGGGAGGTGCAGCCGGCCAAAGAAAGTGCAACAGCTAGCCAAAAGAGTTGCAGCTAAGGAAAGTGCAGTAGTCAGCTAAAGGAGTTGCAACAACAACTAGCCAAAGAGGAGGTGATAGCAACCACTAAAGAAAAAGGTTGCCACTCCAACCAAAGGAGTTGCAATAATTGGTAGCCACACCAAAGGGAGAACAAGGTAGCCCTACCAAAGGGAGAACAAGGTGCAGCAACCGGTAGCCACACTAACTAGCAAAGGAGACATGCAACAACCATACTAAGGAGAGAAAAATGTGCCTCAAGGAGGGAAGGATGTGCAATAGCCACTAAAGAGGGAGATCGCAATAGTAAGGTAGCATGTAGTAGCAGCAAGGGTAGGCAGCAAACCAAGGAGAAACTAGTAGCTTGTTGCCAACACCAGCATCAACCTGCTAAACCAGCAATCCATAACACCAGCTGCAACTTGCAATAACTAGCAACCACTTAAAGAAGGAGAGAAGTGCAGCAAGCAAATTATAGCAACAAATGTAGCACAACCAAAAGTAGTAGCATGCTCTTGTAGAAGGTGTAGGCAAACCAGCAAGTGCAGTATGTTTGGGAAGCTGTCCAACAGACTATACCAACAAGTGTAGTACGTCTAGCAACCAAACTAGTAAGTGCAGTGCATCTGGGAGCCAAATTAGCGATTGTAACACATCTGATAGGTAATCCTAGTAAGTGTAGCACCTTCAGTAGGCAATCCTAACGAGTGTAACATGTCAAGAACTTGTAGCATGTACAGTAGTAATCTTCAAGCAACAGGAGTGGGCTAGCAACTGCAAATTTTAGGAGCAGCAGCAAGCTCAAGCAGAATGTGTAGGCAGTGATAGCAGCCTATGCATGTGTAGGCAGTGATAGCAGAACATGCAGATAGCGATAGCAACCAAGCTTGTGTAGACAGCAAAAGCAAAACATGCAAATAATAATAACAATGCATGTGGACAACAATAGTAACCTATACACGTGTAAGCAATCAAAGTAGCCCATGCATATGCAAGGAGCGATAACAGCATATGTAAACAGTAATAACATCCCATGCACGTGCAGGCAGCAAAAGAAAAATGTGCTGATAGCAAGATGTGCAGATAGCGATAGTAGCACACACAAGCAATGATAGCAGCATGTGCAGGTAACTATAGCAACATGTTTGACAACTTGCAACAACTGCGAAGAGAACGTGTCCGAACAATAAGTCTAGCAGCTTGTTGTTGAGCCCATCTTTAATGGTTAATGTTGGATTTGTTATCAACATCATCTCACATGGTTATATGTATTGATTTGATATTAATGTCATTAAGATGTGATAAGGTCATTGGAAGAAATCGGTGATGATAGATCAACCTTAGCGTTGAGGAGTCAATGTTGATCATGATGTGACCTTAAATTTTAGGGATCAAATTGACTCCAAATTTTAGGAAGTCAATGTTGACTATTGACCCTAAATTTTAGGAATCAAATCTAGCCGTTGATTGTAGGACAACATGTGGAAATTAATGATGCTGTTGATAATCGTGTAGCCTTAATCTCAAAGATTTATAAATACCCCTATGCATCTTGCAAGAAGGGTGTGTGCTACATAAAATTGAGAGAGTGCAGCAACCACCATGGAAAGGAGGCAATGTAGTTGGCCAAGTAGAGGAAGAAAGAAAGCAAGGGGTAGCTAGCCAAGGAGAGTGCAACAGCTACCACGAAAAGAAGGCAAGGTAGCTGGCCAAGAAGAGAGCAGCATATCTAAGAGGCTTCCTAGCACCAATAGCGCAACTAGGAGACTTCCTAGTAGTAGTAGCATGTCCAGGAGACTTCCCAACAGCAATAGCATGTCTAGGAGGCTTCCTAGTAGTTGAAGCACATCCAAGAGACTTCCTAGTAGTAGCAGCAGGTCTAGGAGGGTATACCAACACTAGCATCACATCCCTACATGTTCAGGAGGGTATACCAATACCAACAAACATCCTTGCAAGTCCAGGAGTGTATACTAGCACCAGCAACATGTTTCTGCACGTTTAGGAGGGTATACTAGCACCAGCAATACTTCCCTGCATGTCTAGGAGGGTATATTAGCACCAACAATATGTTCTTGCACGTCTAGGAGAGTATACCAATAGCAGTAGCATGTCCTTGCATGTTTAGGAGGGTATACTAGCATTAGCAGCACCTAGGGAGGCTTCCCAGCAGCAAAAGCACACCCGGGAATCAAGCAAAAAATTAGAAGGTGCAATAGTAGGTCCAAGAATTAGCAGCCACTTATAGAAAGTGCAATAAAAGGTTCAGGAATCAACTAGCAAACTGGCAGCGGCACGAGAAAACTGTTGCAGCCTATGGGGAGAGCAGTAGCAGTGTGATAAATTTGCTACAGTGTGTAGGGAGAGAAGTAGTAGAGCGAGAAAAACTGTTACAATGCGTTGGGAGAGCAGCAGCGGCACAATTAAACAGTAATAGTGCGCATGGATAACAACACCGATGCGAGCTGATAGTAGGAGCAGCACACACAAATAATAGGAACAACATATGCAGATAGCAGTCGCAATACGTGTGTATAGACAACAATGGCTTGTGCAAATAGTAGGCACAATTTGTGTAGATAGCAGGTGTAGCTAGTGCGAATAGTGGGCATAGCTTGTGCAAATAGCAGGCGCAGTCCACATGGATAGCCGGCGCAGAGTGGATGGATAGAAGGCATAGTGTACATGGACAACAGGCATAGAGTGCAAATAGTTGGCATAAAGAGCGTGGACAGTGGACACGAATAGTAGGCGCAAGAGCACGAACAGTAAGCACAGTGAGCATGGATAGTAGGCGTAGCATGTATGGATAGCAAGCACAGCGCATGCGGATAGAAGGCGTAAAAAGTGCTAACAGTAGGCATAGTGCGTGTGGAATGCAGGCACAGAGAATGTAGACAATGGGCACAGTGTGCACAGACAGAAGGTGCAGAGAGTGCAGACAGCAGGCGTAAAGAGTGCAAACAACAGGAGCAATATCGATAGTAGGCACAGTGTACACAAAAAGTAGGTGCAATACGTGTGGACAGCAAGTAGCAGCAACAGCGAGTGCAGATAGCATTAACAGCACTTGCGGATAAAAATGGTAGTGTGCACAAACAACATTAGCTGCATGCATGGACAGCAACGACAATGTGTACGGACAGCAATAGTAGTGCGTGCGGACAGTAACAGCAGCTCTTGTAGGTAGTAACAGCAACACGTATAGGCTACAATACTAGTAGGTCCGGTAGCTTGTAGTAGCAAAAGGAGAAAGTAGGTCTGGTAGAAGGTCCAGTAGCTTGTAGCAATAGAGAAGAAAATGTGCCTAGTAGCAGGTCCAATAGCTTGTAGTAACCGAAGAGAAAAAGTTCTTGGCAACAAAGGAGGGATCTTGCCAAGATAGCAGGTAAGGCAACACCGGTAGCGGGTGAGACAACATTTGCAACGAAGGAAGGAGAAGATCTATATTCTACTCTAACAGTTTGTACATATTGAGTGATCATTCTCTAGGAAAGGTTTTTCCATAAACTCTTGATAATTTGTTGAACAACAAGGTGGGATACCCTTAAAGTGATTAGGAGATTATTGTAAGTGGTTAAGGAGTGATCCTTCCATAACCAAACTGTATCCCTTGATAATAAGAATGGATTGTGTAATTTAAAAGGGATCCTATCACACCGTGGACATAGCTCACACATTATGGGTGAATCACGCAAAAATTGTCATGTGTGCTTGGGTGTTTGTGCATTGATTTATATTCATACTATCGCAATCACATAAAGGAGAAAGATAAAAATTGGATCATCAGCTTTAACAAGCCACAACAGTTAAATCAGGATCAATTTGTAAAACACGCATCATTTACAACAGCTAAGAAAAAAGAAAGAGGTCCGACAACTTATAGTAGCAAAGGAGAAAACGTGCCCTAATAGCAAGTCTAGTAACTTACAGTAGCAATAAAGGCTACCTGCCAATGCAACAAGAGAGATAGCATTGATAATAGGAGGAGAGAACCTATCAAGGCATCAGAGGAGGCAACATTAATAACAGAGGAGAACTTGCTAAGGTAATAGGTGAGGATATACAGATAGCAAGGGGAGAGAACCTGTAGCAGAGATAATTGACAATGGAGTGAACCAATAAGGGGAGAGAACCTACAACAGAGATAAGTTAAAGTGAGGATAACTTACAGAGAAGAGATCGATAAAGCTTGAGTAAAGATCGATAGTGAGGAAGGAGAAGATCCGCATTCTGCACTAGCAACTTGTGCACATTGAATGATCTTTCTCCAGGATAGTTTTCATTATAACTTTTTGATTAACTAGTTGAAAAATGGTGGGACAACCTTGGAGTGATCAGGAGATGAACTCAGTATTTAGGACATTATTGTAAGTGGTTAAGGAGTGATCCTTTTACAACCAAACTGTATCCCTTGGTAATAAGAGTAGATTATGTGATTTAGGAGTGATCCTATCACACCATGGATATAGCTCACATATTGTGGGTGAACCACATGAAAATTGTTGTGTGTTCTTGGGTGCTTGCATTTGATTAATATCCGTGTGATCATTCTCATATAAAGAAGAAATAAAAATTGGATCATTGGTTCTAACAAGTCATAGAGGTTAAATCCAGATTAGATTTGTAAAAAATGAATATCTCACATTGATTCACTCCTTCTCTCAGTCGCTATGAATTCTTATCTTTACTACTAATTGAGATCTGGATAGCATGAACAATGTTAATAACAAGGGCATCCTTACTTTTGATGGACAAAATTATCAGTTGTGGAAGAATAGAATGCTCTCATATATGATGTCCCTTGTTTTTAATATGTTTGAATCTACTATTAGGGGCTTCATCCCTATTGTTGAAGGTGATGTTATGATGCTTACTGATAAGAAGAATTTGGAGTGTGATGGAAAGGCAAGAAATGCTAAATGTCTCCTTATCAGATAAAGAATTTACCAAAGTGATAAGGTGCAACATAACCAGGCAAATTTAGGACAAATTGAACAATATTTATGAAGGAGACAAGGTTGTGAAGGAAGCTAAGCTAGAAATCTGGAGGAGTAGATTTGAAGACCTAAAGATGCAAAATGATGAGTCTATGGATGTCTTCTTCACAAGAGTCAACAAAATTATTTGCTCCATTAGAAGTTATGGAGAGGAGATCAACAATACTACTATGGTAAGGAAAATCCTTAAAATCTTGTCGGAAGCTTACAATGCCAAAGTCTTTTCCATAGAAGATAGAGATCTAAATAGGTTGCCCTTAGATGATTTGCATAGTATATTGGTGACTTATAAAATAAGAATAGCCCCAATAAAGAAAGAAAATAAGTCTAAAGTGGAGAATGAGCTGGCTTTCAAGGCAATGGAGAAATTAAAGATTAATGATCAAGAAGAAGAATTTGACAACAACTCTAGAGAAGAAGATGGTGATACTAAATTGGATGAAGTCATGACATACATCACCAAAAATATGAGAAAAGGAAAAAGGAAGTACAAAGGAAAACTACCCTTAAAGTGTTTTAGCTATAGAGACATAAGGCACTTTACTGTGGACCACCCAATGAGAATAAAAACTAATAGTAATGATGATGATGAGCTAGTCCCAAGGAGGAAGGCAAAGTAATCTAGCTATTTTAAAGTTGGAAATTTAAGTGCTAAAAGGAAAAAAAAATCTTTAAATCCAAAAAGGAATTTTCTTAGCAAGTTGGATGAGAAAGTGTTACTTGCTCAAGTAGATGATGATTAAGAATCTTCAAGTGATGAGGATTTAATAAAAGAGGAAGAGGATGAGCTGGTGTAGTAACTTGAAATTGAATAAAGACCTTGCTTGCATAAAAATAGCAAGCTAGAAAAAGAGGTAAAGCATTTTAAGAAATTGTTTGAAAATTCTTCTATTGATAAATCTGATCTCTAAGTGAAGGTAAAAGAGTTTGAAGCAAAAGAGAGGGAGTACTTGAAGAGAATTAAGGAACTGATCGTACTTAAGGCTGAGTAAGGTAAGATACACAAAGATCTTGGTGCTAAGGTGATTGCACAAGAGCAACACTTTGCAAGCCAAGCTCCATAAAGTTGAGTCTGAATTGAGGAAGCATGAAGAAAGCTTTATGCAAGCCATGTAAGTGAAAGGAGAGTCATCTTCAGCAAATGCCATCAATGAGGGTGCTACTAAAAAGTTGGATGAATGTCTAAGCAATCAAAGACCTCATTCCATAAAAAAGAAAAAACTTGGCTACATTGAAAACGCGAGTGAAAAGGTAGAAGAAAAGAAGAAAATTGTGTTTGTACCTGAAAGCAAAGAACAATGACATTATAGAGAAGAGAAACCAATCCAACGTAAAATGGTTTAGGAAAGTAGTGGTGAAGATTCCCATCCAAAGGAGACAGGCTGTCAAAGATGAAAAGAAGGTTACCATAATAGTTGTTAACAAAAAAAAAAAGACATGAACTTGGTAAAGAAAAAAAATTAGATTTGAAGGATTTTTTAAGAGTTGTGGTAAGTATGGGCATAAGGTTAATATGTGTTGGACTAATAGGTTGATAATCAACAGGAATGTGAGGCAAGAGTTTAGAGGGAGACTCTATCAAGAAAGGAGACAATCTCAAGTGAAAAGAAGTCATATTCTATGAAGAAATAATTTTGATTTGCTGGGAGAGATTTGTGGAAGTTGCGAAAGGATTGGACACATTGTTGAGGATTACTTGACATTATTGCTTGGTCAAAGAGTGCAAAGGAGAACACCTCTATATGCTCTCACATTTGACCAAACATTGTTGTCTGGTTAAAGAATACAAAAGAGAACACCTATATATGTACCTATATTTAGCCAACCATTGCTACCTGGTCAAAGAGTGCCAAGGAGAATTTGTTGAATTTGTTGTTAACAACATCTCATATAATTGTTCTTGTTAATTTGGCCAAGGAAAGTGCAACAATCAGCTAAGAGAGTTGCAACCAAGGAAAGTGTAGTAGCTAACCAAAGGAGTTGTAGCATCAACCGACCAAAAAAGAGGTAACAATAACCATTAAAGAAAGAGGCAGCCACACTAACCAAAAGAGAAGTTGTAGCACTAGTAACCACACCAAAGGGAGAAAAAGGTAGCCCTACCAGAGGGAGAACAAAGTGCAGTAGTTAGTAACTACACCAAACCAACAAAGGAGACATGTAGTAGCTACACCAAGGAGAGAAAAACGTGCAGTAGCTACCTCAATGAGGGAAGGACGTGCAGCAACCACCAAAGAGGGAGATTGTAGCAATAAGGCAACAAGCAATAGCAGCAAGGGCAGGCAGCAAACCAAGAAGAAACCAGCTGCTTGCTGGCAACAATAGTAGCAACCTGCTATTATAGCAACAGTACACAATAACCAATAACAACCTGCTAAACTAGCAATCCGCAACACTAGCTGCAACTTGCAACAACCAACAACCACCTAAAGAAGGAAAGAAGTGTAGCAAGCAAATTACAATAGCAAGAGTAGCATAACTAGGAGAAGCAGCAAGCTCTAATAGAAGGTGCAGGCAAACTGGTAAGTGCAACACGTTAGGGAGGTTATACCAATAAGTACAACATGACCAACAACCAAACCAGAAATTGTAGCATGTCTAAAAGGCTATACAAGCAAGTGTAACATGTCCAACAGGCTATACCAGCAAGTATAGCACATCTAGTAGCCAAACCAATAACTGCAGTGTGTCTAGTAGCCAAACCAGCAATTGTAGCATGTATAACAAGCAATTCTAGTGATTACAGCACCTCTGGTAGGCAATCCTAACAAGTGCAGCATGTCAAGTAGTTATAGCATGTATAGTAGTAACCCCTGGGTAGTAGGAGCAAGCAAACCAGAAGCTACAAATTGTAGGAGTAGTAGCAAGCTTAAGTAGCATGTGCAAGCAACGATAGCAGCCTGTGGAGGCAATGATAGTGATGAGCCCATAAATTTTAGGGGCCAAGATTGACCATTGACTTTAAATTTTAGGAAGTTGTTGTTCTCACAATCTTGTATGGGTTGTAATTGTTATAAACTAGATTTAAGTGTGCAAGAAAGTAAAGCCACATGGAGGGGCAAGAACGTAAATATGCCACATAAGTCTTATTAGGATTTCATAGAAGAGAATATATAAAGACCTTGGAAGACAAAACTAGGGCAAAGGCCAACAAAAAAAAGAGAGCATTCGGTAAACATAAAGAGAAGGAGGTCGGCCAAAACACAAGTGTGTAAGATCAGCTAAAAAGAGAGAGCACATGGAAAGACCCTACCCGATAGAACAGTACTCGACAAAAAGAAGAGGTGTTGGACGAAAATACAAAGGAAGGGCTAAATACAGCAAATGGCAAAACTAACACGGTAAAACTAGCACGACAAAACACTAACACGACAAAACAAAGGAACTGGTCGAAAAGGAGAGTGGACAACAAAGGAACGCATGGCTGAAACACAAGAACTCATGACAAATAGGTGAACGGCTGGATAGCAGAAAAACCCGATACAGCCAAAATCAGGGTGAACAGAAAAATCAGGAGTGGGCGGCAAAAGAAAAGGGAGCTGGACAGCAGAACGAAGAGTGGACGGCAAGGAGACAACACGACAAAGAGTTGGATGGCAAAACAAAGTGGATGGTGAGAGAGATCTGGTTGGATGGTGAAAGAGGTGAACGGCTGGATGGCAAAGGAGAGAAAACCAGAGATAGAAAAAGAAAGAGCTAGTATAATAGGGGTGGATGGGAAAAATAGAAACCACCGGTGGAAAAGCAAAAAATGATATACGTCCAAAGAAGAGTTACCACTGTAAATGAAAAGCCACCACCATAAGAGACAAAGCCACCACCGTAAGAGACATAGCCACCACCATAAGAGGGAGACAGACCACCAGCACACCAATGGCAAAACCAGAAATGCACCACCCCTAGAAGAGAAGAAAACCAAAACGTGCAATGACGTGAGACCAGAATGTGCGACGGCATGAGACCAGAACATGCGTCTATATGAGACCAGAAACGTGCGTGAGGCATGAGACCAGCAAAGCAAAAAAAACAAAAACATGTGTAAGATGTGAAACGTCAAACTAGAAATGTGGGGCAAGTCGTGAAATAGGAGAGAGGTGAGACCGTCAGACAGTGAATGCAGGAGCTGCGTGAGACAACCTAAAGAAGGAATTCGACAAAGCATTGAAAGAACTCAACGTATTTCTAGATTTCTTCAAGAGAGTTTAGAGAGGGTTGTGGTGAACTTCTAAGCAGTAGTGAAGCAACCATTCAATTCAGTAGAGGTAAGACAAGCTAGAAGAAGGATAGACACAGTAAGTGACACTCTTTGTATTGTACTTGCTTGGTATTTGCAATAGTAAAAGGAGTAGAGGATTAAGATATCCATTGTAACTGGTATTCTCAAATATAGTGAATTGTCTCGGTAGAAGGAGAGTCCCTACCACTGTGAATGTATGTCATGTTGACAGAACCTTGTAAATCTCATGTGTCCTTACTTTGTTTTAAGTTCTGTGTTTTGAATTGAGTTGTGTGAATGCAGCAAAAGTATCAACCAACCCATAACCTAACAAAGATCTAATAGGTAAGGTGTCTGAAAGGTGACTTTGGGGACTATTGTGATTAGTAGGTAGTAATAGATCTACCTTAGTCGAATCTGAGAAAGAGTTTGCTTTTAAGAAGAGGTTGAAGTTGTTCACATATCTATGAATTATGGTGATACTAATTCACCCCCCTCTCAATATCACAAACTCATCATAGGGGTGAAGTTAGGAACTTCATAAGTCAATATTGACCATTGACCCTAAATTAGGAATCAAATTTGGTCATTGATTGTAAGGCAACATATGGGAATTAACAATAATTGTTGATGATCGTGTAGTCCTAATTCCAAAGCTCTATAAATACCCCTATGTGTCTTGCAAAAAAGGTGTGTGTTGTAGAAAATTAAGAGAGCCAGCCAAAGAGAAAGGTAAGTGGCAAACTTAAAGAAAAAGGGAGGTGAATGACAAAGAGGAGGTAGCCACCAAGCAAGCTACAATCGACCAAGAAGGAGAGAAAGAGAGCAAGGGGCAACTGGCCAAGGAAAGTGTAACAGCTACCAAGGAAAGAAGGCAAGGCAGTGGTGCAAAAAGAGGAAGAAAAAAGGCAAGGCAATTGGCCAAGTATAAAGCAGTAGCCATCAAGAAAAGAAGTCAAGGTAGCTGACCAAGGAGAGGTAGCAAGGCAATTAGCTAAGAAAAAGGGGAAAGAAGTAGTAGCTAGCAGGTGGTGTAGCAATAGTAGAAGGGTCCTACAACAACAACCAATGTGTAGGGATAGTAGTAGTGGTGCGAGAAAACTACTGTAGCATGCAAGGAGAGCAATAATGGTACAAGAAAGCAGCAGTAGCATGCACAGACAGCAGTAGTGTTGCAAACTGATAGCAGGAGTAGCACGTGCAGATAACAGGAATAGCATGTATAGACAACAACTGTAGTGCATACGAACAACAGCAGTGGCTCATGTAGATAGTAGGCACAGTTTGTGTGGACAGCAGGTGTAGCTAGCATGGATAGTGGACACAGCTAGTGCAAACAACAAGTAGAGCTTGTGCAAACAGTGGCACAGCATGCGTGGATAGTGGGCACAATGCACTCAGATAGTGGGCATAGGAAAGGGTGCAAAGTTCACAGATAGAGGACATATAGAGCACGGACAACAAGAGTAATGCATATAAATAGCAAGCACAGCGTGCATAGATAGTAGGCACAACGTGTGCAAATAGCAGGCACAACTCACGCAGATAATAGATGTAATGTGCACAGATAGTAGGAGTGAAGACAATAGGCACAACAGGTGTGGACAATAGGCAACAACAACAACGGGTGCATATAACATCAATAGAACATGAGGACAGCAATGAATAAATGTGGCAACACGTATGGATTACATTAGCAATGAATGTGGACAATAGAAGTAGCCTGTGCACGTGTAGGTAGTGACAGCAAGATGTGTTGATAGCGATAGTGGCTTGTGCACGTGTAGACTACAAAAGCAAAATGTGTAGACAACAATAACAGTGTATCCGAACAACAACAGCAGCCCGTGCACGTGCAGGCAGCAAAAGCAGTATGTGCAATGAGTGATAACAATGGGTGCATATAGTAATAGTAGCTCGTGCACATGCAGGCAGCAAAAGCAGAACATGCAGGTAGCACTAATAGCACATGTAAGTAGCAATAGCAGTAGCTTAGGAGAGAATGTGTCCCGACAGCAGGTCTGGTAGCTTACAGCAGCCGAGGAGAAAACATCTCTTAGCAGCAAGTCCAATAACTTATAGTGGCAAATTAGAAAGTGTGCCCTGGCAACAAGTCTAATAGCTTGTAGTAGTAGTGAAGGCAACTTGCTAAAGTAGCAGGAGAGACAACACTAACAACAAGAAAAGAGAACCTACCAAGGTAGTAGGGGTGGTAGCACCATCAGTAGAGGAAAGATCCTACTAAGGCAGCAGGGGTGAGAACTTGTACCGAAGATAACTAATAGTGAAGAGAACCAGCAGGGGGAAAGAACCTATAGCAGAGAAAACCTGCAGTAAAGTTAACTTGCAAAGAAGAAACCAGCATAGCCTGAGCAAAAATTGGTAATGCGAAAAGAGGAGATCCACGTTTTACACTAGCAGCCTATGCACATTAAGTGATCTTTATCCAGGAAATTTTTTATTATAAACCTATTGATAAACTTGTTAAAAAAGGGTGGGATACCTATGGAGTGATCAGGAGATCAATCCTTTGAGTAATTAGGAGATCAACTTAATGATCGAGAGATCATTGTGAATGGTTAAGGAGTGATCCTTTTACAACCAAACTATATCCTTTAATGAAAAAATATTTTTTTTTGTAATTTTTCAGTGATCCTATCACACCATAGATGTAGCTCATACATTGTGGGTGAACCATGTAAAAATTGTCATGTGTTCTTAAGTGCTTGTGTTTGATTGATATTTGTATGACTGCTCTTACGTAAAGAAGAAATAAAAATTGGATCATTGGCTCTACCAAGTCACAAAATTTTAATTCAGATAGATTTGTAAAAAGTGAATATCTCACACTGATTCACCCCCTCTCTTAGTACGAGACCTAAAAAGGTCCTTATCACCACCATACTCAAGTAATTTGGTGTATGTGTTTGAGATGATAGGGAGTTTCATGGGTGGTCTAAGGATTGATTAAAGATGCACAGAATCAAATCTAGCTAAGTTAAACAACACTAGATAAGCTAAGAGATTCCTAAGGCTTTTTGCATTATCCATAAAGAAAAAGGGTTTATTAAATAGCTTTAGTGAATGGAAGCATAATTGTTAGGTATGGAAATTCATTTGGCATTAAAGTTTTTTTTTATTAGGAAAATGATCTACATGCTAAGTTTTTTAAACTTATATTAGCCTTTCAACCAATAAGAGGGGAGAAGAATAAGCAATCTTTTTTGAGATCCTTTTGTGACTTCTATAATTGCCTTCATAGATCATATAAGGGTAGTGGGTATATGGCAAAGATTAGATCTACATAAAGTGGAGGTTTTTGGGTGGTAATTGATAATAAATTGTCTTCTAGATAAAGAGAGACTATGTCTAATCAAAAGTTTTAATCGAGATGTCATCTACTCACTTTACTCTATAGGGCAAAAGTTAATTGCTTATTTATTTCTTCATTGCCACCATGCTTAGGAAATTTAATGTACATGTTTAAGATGATAGAGAGTTTCATGGGTGGTCTTAGGCTTGATTAAAAGATGCATAAGAGTAGTTGTGAATTGGGTTAAGGTTACACATCAAAGGAGATATGGCTAATGTGGTTTTATGTGATCTTATGGTCTATTTGCTTAGGGAGGAATGAACACATTTTTATAGGTAAGCCATTCTTGCTTGATAAAACTTATGATTTGATTTGTATTAGGCTATAGTGGTGGTCAAAGAAGAACTAGCTATAATGCAACTTTAGGCTTGACTTATTCATAATGAACCTTTAAGGTATCCAACTTATAAGGAAAGAAAATATACAACCATGCGATGTACCTAGTCTTTGCCTTTGAAGGGTACATACAAATTCAATACAAATGTCAAATGACTAATGTGTATGGAATGGTAGGTATAAGAGGTGTGCTATGACATAATGATGAAAAGGTAGTGTGCATGTTCTCTGAGGTGATCAGGGCCATTGATATTAATGAGGTAAAGCTACTTGCAATAAAAGAAGTAATTGACATATGGAGTTAACAAAATGACGTGAGAAGGGCTTTAATAATCATCAAAGGTAACTCCTAGATTGTAGTCATATGGATAAATAATAAGGAAGGAAGACCTTGAAAGCTCTTGTCAGTGTTCCATGACATCAACAATAAAACCAAAGACTAAGTTTCCTTTGTCTTATAGCCCCAGGAATGTAACCAATTCATAGACATTTTAGCTAAACAAGGCAAGTCCCATTACATAAACTTAGTGGCATGGATTTGAGGGACCTTGTTAGCTAAAAGCTATAAGTTAGAAAAGGCTATGTATATCCTTTATTATTGACACAAATTGCTCTATCTATGAGTTTTTACGTTTTTTGTTAGTAGAGAAGGACTTTTTGTCTATAGTCTTATGCAATTGTATAGATTGTCAATTGCATTTTTACAACTTGACATTCAAAGAAAAGAGAAAATTTTCATAGTTATCAAAGATGGTGATGGACATATAATTATTGTTAAACTGCTTTAAGTTCTTAAAGAGAAAGAACTTGATTTCTTTGCTCCAATCTTGATGCTCTTCCCTTTGGATAAAGATTTAGACTCTATAATGCATTTGAGACAATAATGACTTCAATGTGTTGATTATGAAGGATTGATAAGGATTTGGAGGATCTAAGGTTTAAGATTTGAAAAAGAAAGAAAATTTCTAAAATATGAAGGCTTCATACAATTTTGGAGAGAGAAAAGGAAAAAAGGGATTTTAAAATATGATTAGTCAACCAAAGCATATGGTTGCATATAAGCCAATTGGCCACTTCTTTTTGGGATAGAAAACTCCATATTTCATTTTTTAAACACAAAACATCTAAATCATATAACATAATATATATATATATATATCAATCAAAATCACAAAAATGATGCTTTAAAATATATAAAGGCACATTGAGATCAATTAAGCTCAAACATGTCTAATCTCTCTTTAATGGACAAAAACCTATCTTTAAAATTTTGGTGAAAAAGTCAACCAACTAATCATTAGTGCTCACAAACTTTAAGGATACATATCCCATAAACAATAATCCCTAATAAAATAGTGCTTAAAGTTAATGTGTTTGGATTTGGCATATTGCATAAGTAATTTAGTTATATTGATTAAATTTGTATTATTAACATGATAGGCACATTAAGTAAGGAGCAATTAAGTATAATAGCAACTAGTTTCCAAATACTAAGCTTCAATTGCAAAAGGAGCAACTAATTCTTACTTTCTATTGGAGCAAGAGACTAGGCTTTTCTTAGGAATTTACAAGTAAGAAAATTCAGATTTGAAGGATTTTATTTGTATTGTAGTAAGTATGGGCACAACGCTAGTGGGTGTTAGAGTAATGGGCTTATAATAAAGAGAAGTGTGAGGTAAGAGTCTAGGGGGAGACTCTATCAAGAAAGGAGACAAACTCGAGTGAAAAGAAGCTAAATTCCACTAAGAAACAAATTTGACATGTTGGAAGAAATATGTGAAAGATGTGGAAAGGCTAGACATATTACTAAAGAATGCTTGACATTACTACCCAATAAGAATGTAAAAGAGAACACCTACATATGCTCTTGTATTTGGTCGAAGAAGAAGAAAAGGAAGGGAAATGGCTATGGTTGTGGAAGTAGCCTTAAAAGCTTCTAAAAAACAAAAGTCATGGATCTTAAACAATGACTACTCTTTAGATATAATAGGAGACTCCAAGTTGTTAAAGGAAGTAAAAAAAATATAATGGAGGGTCAGTCACATTTGGCAATGATGGTGCCATAAAGATTTAAGGTGTTAGTGCCACTGAAATTGGTGTAAAAAAGCTGAAATTAGAGGAAGTGCTTTATGTTAAAGGGCTAAAATACAATCTAAACAATGTTAGCCAACTTTGTAATGATGGGTATAAAGTTACTTTCAGTAAGAGTGGTTGCACGGTAAAAAGATTAAGTGATAGTGCTGTTCTTACAAAAGGAGAAAGAACAAATGGTAACTTATGTCAAGTTTCCAGCAACAAAAACACATGCTACATGAGCACAAAAGATGAGAATTTGTTGTAGCATAGGAGATTGGGACATCTTGGGCAAAAGGGATTGAACAAATTGTCCAAAAATAAAGCTATGAAAGATGTACCCAAGCTAAGAAGAGAAAGAAATGTAATTTGCAACACATGTCAAAAAGGTAAGATGGTGAATGCTACCCACAAAAATGTGGAGATTCAAACAAAAAAGCCATTGAAGCTTATTCATTCGAATGTCTGTAAGCCTATAAGCCTATAAGATAAAAATCATCAAAGGGTGATAAATACTTCATTTCTTTTATTGATGATTTTACAAGAATGACTTGTATTATGTTCTTAAAACATAAATCAAATGCTCTGAATAATTTCAATATAGGAGGTTGGCTAAAAATTAGTTAGGGAAAAGAATTAAAAGATTCAGGATAAACAATGAGACAAAATACACTTTCAGTGAATTTAAATTATTTAGAAAATCATGGAGTAAAGCATGAATATGCTAGTCCCTACACACCTCAACAAAATGGAGTGGCTGAAAGAAAGAATAGAAGCCTAATAGATATGGCAAGAACCATATTGGCTGAGCATGATAACTCACATGGGTACTAAAAAGAGGCTATCACTACTGCCACTTAAATTTAAAATATATGCTTGATGAGACCTTGTACAGAGAAGACACCATATGAGTTGTGAAATGGAAAGAAGCCAAGTGTAAAACATTTTAAAGTATTTGGAAGATCATGCCTTATTAAAATCAAAGGCAAAAATCTTGAAAATTTTGATGAGAAGGCTAATGAAGGCATATTCTTGGGCTATATGCCAAATGGAATAGGCTTCAAATGTTGAAACAAAAGGTTGTGGAAAATGGTAGATAGATTTAAGGTTAAAGTGATTGAAGATGGTTCCACAATGCAATCATAGCATAATGAAGCTAAAGATGCTATGTGTGATAATGAAAAGGAATCAGAAAGTGAGAAATAAGAGGTTGTTCAACATGAGGAAGACATTAATTCTCAAATTACAAGTAATAAAGAAGATGAATTAAAGTATTCCTAAACTCATAGAAGAGTTAAAGCTAAAGTTAAGGTTAAAAACATTATTGGTAGCATAAAGGATTTTGTGCAAACTAGGAGAAGGCTAAAAATGGTGAACAAACCTTATTGATCTCTAAAGTTGAATCCAAGTTAGTGGAAGAAGCATTAAAGCACAAGGAATGGGTATGTGCTATGAATAAAGAGCTTGATCAAATTGAAAAGAATAACAATTGGTATTTAGTTCTTAGACTAAAGGGATAAACATCATTGAAACCAACTAAGTGTTCAAAAATAAGCTCAATGAAAATGGTGAGGTTGTAAGAAACAAGGCAAGACTTATCTGCAAAGGTTACTCATAAGTAGAAGGTGTTGATTTTAAAGAGACCTTTGCTCCTGTGGCCAGACTTGAAACAATCAAAATATTCATGGCCATTTCTACTTAAAGAAATTACAAAGTTTATCAAACGGATGTAAAATCAGCATTTCTAAATAGGGAGCTTGAAGAAAAGGTATTCATTGAACAACCTGATGGTTTTATACTTGATCATGATGGTTCAAGTGTGTGCAAATTAAAAAGAAAACTTTATATAGATTAAAGCAAGCTCCAAGAGCATGGTATTTTAAGTTAGATACATGCCTCGAAGACATGAAATTTAGAAGAAGGAATATGGACAACAACTTATACATAGAGGAAGATAAAGATTGTTAATTAATTGTTATGGTTTATATGGATGACATAACTTTTGCTGCTGAAAGAAGGACCTTTTGCACTACTTTTACTGAACAAATGAAGAAGTACTTTAAGATGTCTATGTTGGGTGAAATGAAATTCTTTTTAGGGTTACAAGTAATGCAAAGTAAGGCTGAAATTTTCCTCTCCTAAGAAAAATATGTGTGTAAGCTATTAAAAAGGTTTAAGATGGAGAACTCTAAAGAAGTAAGCATTCTCATCACCATTGGAATAAAATTAAACAAAGATAATGAAGGCATAATGGTTGATCAGAACGAATATAGAAAGTTGATTAAAAGTTTACTGTATTTAACAGCATCAAGGCTTGATTTTGTTTTTACTATAACACTTTGTGCTAGATTTCAAAGTGAGCCCAATGAATCTCATCTTGTAGCTACTAAGAGAATTCTGAGATATGTTAAGGGCACAATAAATTATAAGCTGCTTTATGATAGAAGTGGACAACTTAATTTATATGAGTATACAAATGCTGATTGGGTTGGAAATTGTGATGACAGAAAGTCAACGTTAGGCAATGCATTTTATTTTGGTAGTAGATGTGTTTTATGGAACAGTTGAAGTAAAATTCATTGACTCTAAGCACTACAGAGGCTAAATATATGACTACTACTTAAGCTTCTAGTTAAATACTATAGATGAAACAACAACATGAAGATTTGAAATTGGAAGTGTAGCTACTATTGCTGATTGGATGTAATAACCAAAGTGCATCAATTTATCAAAGAATCCTGTCCAACACTTAAAATTTAAACATATTGAAATCAAGCACCACTTTATTAAAGAAAAAATGGAGAAAAATGAAGTAAAATTGGAGTATATGCCTACTGCAGAGTAAGTTGTAGATATATTCACCAAACCTCTATCAAGAAATATGTTCCTAAAGTTAAGACTAAACTTATACATTTAGTCACCCCCTAAAGATTGAGGTATGCCTTTAAGCCCCATCCTTTTCCCTTTTTTATTATTCTTTGGATTTATTGTCAAAGGTGGAGATATTTTGCATAAATCCAAAGAGTATATATTGATCAAGAGGGAGTAACTCAATAAATCCAAAGGGAAAAAATCAAATAAAGGGGGAGAAATTGTCACAGGAGAGAAGCAAAAAAAATGAGGAGTTAAAAATTGGAATTATTTCCAATTGGTATCATGCCTACATACAAAAATAGAGATGTATGTTTCATGGGGAGCTGTTCCTTTTTGCTAACACTATTGCTTGTACTTAATTATTGCTTTTTGGATTTAATGTGTTGTTAATAAATATAAAGAGGGAGATTATTGAGCTCATATTTGATGGCTAATGTTAAATTTATTGTCAACAACATCTCACATATTTATCTTTGTTGATTTGATGTTGTGAGTGTTGTTGAGATGTGTTTGCTGCATTTACAAAGTGTTGACAGCTGATTCATTTAAGAGTTAAGGAAGATGGTATCAGTAGGAATGGTAACATGTTGCTTAAATAGGCCGATAGATGTAATCGTAGTAATGTTGCCTTTGCAAATGAATTTAAGTCAAAGTCAGTGTTGATCATTGACCCTAACTTTAATACATCAATCCTAATTGTTGACCCTGAATTCAACGAGTCAATGTTAATTATTGACCTTAAATTCAAGGAATTAATGCTGACCATTAATTGTATAACAGCTCTTGGGAATTAATGTTGACCATTAGTTATAAGGCAATCCTAAACTTAAGGTTTATAAATGCTTATATAGCTACCAAAAGAAAGCTAAGGCATAATAGAGAGATAGAAAAGTTATAGAGAATGTAAGGGGCAAAGAAAACCAATAAAGAAAATGGTAAAGAAATTAAGCAGTAAAAAAGAAAGAGCCTTCAATAACAGAAAAGAAAAAAAGCCTCTAGTAATAGAAAGAAGGAGAGAACATGCAAAGAAAAGAACCTACAAAGGAGAGACAACAACAATGGCAGAAAAAATGAAAGACAGCAGCAACAATAGAAACAAGGAGAGACCAGTAAAACTTGAGCAGAGAAAAAGGAGAGAATGATAAAAAGTTTGAGTATAAACTCATAGTGAGGAAGGAGAAGATTAATTTTTTGCAATAGCAACTTATGAACATGGAGAGATCCTTTTCAGGGCAGTTTTTGTAATCCTCTTTTTTTAAAACTTTTTAAACATGGGTGGGAAACCCTTAAACTGATCATGAGATCATTGTAAGTGGATATGAAATGATCCTTCCACAACATCAACTATATCCCTTGATAACAAGAGTTGATTATATGATTTAAAAGTGATCTTATCACACTGTAGACGTAGCTCACACATTATGGATTAAGCATGTAAAAATTTTGTGTGTTTTTGAGTGTTTGTACTTGCTAGATATTTATACAATCATCCTCACATAAAGAAGTAAGATAAAACTGGATTATAGACTTTAATAAGTTACAGAGGATTAATCTAGACAAATTTTTAAAAGTAAATATTTCACACTAATTCACCTCCTCCCTCTTTCAACATGAGACCCAAAAAGGTCCTTATCACTATTGATTATTTTAGGTGCAATTGGAAAATCATGAGTGACTTAGTTTATTTTACTAGGATTCTTTGAGGTTTGGGAGCATGATTATGTTTAAGAAAGGCCAACAGCCAACCCAATTGCCCATTGCAAACAACAGCATCACTATTCATCGACCTTTATTTTTATGCTTTGGTTATTGATACTTTATTTATTTCTCTTTTTTTCTTATAAGTATGATTTGTCATAAAAGTAAATATAGCAAAATTTTAGGGATTCTTAGTAAGTAGTGAAAGACAAAATGGATTTTCTAAAATTCTTTAAAGAGATTTAGATACTTTTATGGTAATCCTTAACATTGAAAAATAAGAAGAAATTTTTTGAAATTTTTAAAGAAGGTTTATATTCTTTTAACAATAATTCTACACACCAAAAGTTACAGGGGATTTTTTTTTAATTTTTGGAAAAGGCTCAAATCTTTTTTTTTTTGGATGATCTTGCCCATTGGAAGTACAAAAGAATTTTTTTTTTTGAATTTTTTTAAAAAATTATTATACTTTTTATAATGATCTAACACATTAGAAAATAAAAAAAAAATCTTTTCCATAAATGCTTGAAAGGATTCAAATACGTTTTATGGCAATCCTATGCATTGAAAAATAAAATGAATATTTTAACCAAAAGAATGAAAGGGGTTAATATTGTTTCACATTTATATGCTAGCTTAAAACATCTCAAAATGATATTACTATTAAGAACCTTACATCCTTTTTTCTTTTTCTTATTTTATCTCATTCTCTTTCATTTTCTTTTTCCTTTCTTTTTTCATTTTTTAATTATTTTTCCTTTTTTCATTTTTTAATTATTTTTTCTTTTTTCTCGTCTTTTCCCCTTTTCTCCTTTTTTTCTGTTTTTTTTTTTTTTTTTCTTTTTTTCCTTTCTTTTCCTTTTACTTAACTCATTTATACCAAACTTACCCCCATTTTATGTCTCTCACTCACATTTTAGTCCAACATTATTTTTTCTTTATATGCCTAACCTTTTAATAGTCATTATCTAACTTTGTAAGCTTAAAGATGCCTTAAACAAGAATTGAAGGAGTGTTTTTTGTCGAGAAATCAAGATTTGGTCCTAAAATGGCAATTTTTGCTAGGTTTTAAAGCTAATCGTGGTAAACAAAAGAGACGATGGCTACCATCAACAACCTCTAATCAATATGTATGACGCACCACTAAGTAAATCATTACTTATTGAGTTGACCAATGTTGGTTTTGTGTAGCGAAGATGACCAAAGGTGGCACATATGAGAAAGAGAGCTAGTAGTAATAGTAAGAGTCCACTTAGAAAACAAAACCTCTTCGATACTTTAATCAATACATGGAGGTTAAATAGATTGACACCTAAGGAGTTGACTAACAAGTTTTATGTAGCGACAATGATTGGCTATAACATATGCTCTAGCAGCTAACAATAGTTCACTTCTAGTTTTCTATCAATTTGTGAATGTCATGGCCTCCTTTTGGCATGTGACCTTTAGGGACACATAAATTAGCCTTGAAGGACTTCAATGATGGTGCTTGTGATAGTTTTCAGCACAATACACTCATTTCTCTCTCTATTTTTTTTGTTATTTCTTATGTTTTTTTTTCTTTATGTTTATAGTGTAAATGGCTTTTGTGGTCATGGTCCAATTGATTTTAGACAAAGGCTAAAACACTCTAGATAAGTATCTTTTATGATCAATCTTTAGGTTTATAGTTGGATATATTAGTGTTTATTGTGTTGTCCTAGCTTTTTTGTGATTGCTACTTTGCTATTGCTATGTTTATAAGTGTGCTAGAGATATAATTTGTGGCTCTTAGTTATTTTGTACCAAAATAATCATGTTAGATTGTCTAATGGTCACTAATGGCTATATTGGTGGGTGGAATAGTATTTATAATTAGATTTTTGGTCATTAATACTTGATTTTATCTTTATTCCTTAGCTTGATTATGGTGTTAAGCTATATCCTGGATTGTTTATATGTGATTATATTTTTAACTTTATGGCATAGCTTCCTTTGTTATAATAAACTACTAATGCTAAAAGAGGATTCATCATATTGATTCTTGAAAGCTTAAATTTAAGCTATATTAGATGTCTTTAACTTTAATTAAAAGTATTATATGCAATGCTAATAAAAAAGGAAGAAACCATTAAAAGGAACTCATAATTTCATTATTAAAAGCATATAAGAGTTGCTTTTTTTTCTTAGGTAGGCATCAAAACATTTAAAGGGAATTAACATAAAAAAAACAACAAAAATCCATTTAAAGTAACAAAGAAAAGCAAGTTGTTTTCTATGTTATCTGAAGTTCCCAACTTCATCCTAAGATCTACTAGTCTGTGATACTAAGAGGGGGGGTGAATCAGTATCACACCCCTTAAAAAACAAAAACTCAAATAATTTAAGCCAAAGTATTCTACTTATTTAATACTCTAGCTCTTGTCAATATGCAGGTATGTGAAAAACTTCAAACTCTTTTCAAACGCAAACTCTTTCTTAGATTTAACTAAGGTAGATTTATTGTTACCTACTAATCACAATAGTCCCCAAAGTTACCTTTCAGACATCTTGCCTATTAGATAGATTGGATGTTCTAGATTAGGTCTTCTTTAGGTTATGGGTTCGATGATACTTTAGCTGCGTTCACAACTCAATTCAAAATACAGAGCGTAAATTCAAAGTAAGGACACAAGAGATTTACATGGTTTCGTCAATGTGACATACGTCCATAGTAGTAGGGATTCTTCCTCTACCAAGATAATCCACTATACTTGAGAATACCAGTGTGGTACTCCCTATGTCTATAATGTAGTTACAATGGATGTCTTAATCCTCTACTCCTTTCACTATTGCAAATACAAAGCAAGTATAATACAAAGAGTGTCACTTACTATGTCTACTCTTCTTTTAGCTTGTCTTGCCTCTATTGAATTAAATTGGCTGCTTCATTGCCGCCTAAAAGTTCACCATAACTCTCTCTAACCTCTCTTGAAGAAATCTAGAAATACATTGAGTTCTATCCAATAATTCACCAAATTCCTTCCCTAGGTTATTTCACACAACTCTTGCTTTCACCGTCTCACGGTCTCACTTGTCTCCTGATCTCACGGTCTTACTATCTCACCACTTGCCTCACATTTTTGGTTTGGTGTTCCACGTCTCTCGCATGTTTCTAGTTTGCATGCTTTGCTGGTCTCATGCCTCATACACGTTTCTAGTTTGCCTGCTTTGCTAGTTTCACACCTCACGCACATTTCTAGATTGCATCCACTTCGCTGGTCTCATGCCTCATGCATGTTTTTGGTTTGCATCTGCTTTGTTGCATGGTTCCACTGCATTCCCGTCCATTTCATTGTTTTGCTATACTCCTCCATCTGTTTCACAATTTTGTTGCACTCCCCCTTCCGTTTCACGTCTCACAAATCAGCTTTCACCATCACACACTTTCCAGGGGTTTGCTATTTCGGTCACACATTTCACACCTTTGGGATACTTTCATCCATTTCACACCTTCAGGATGCTTGGTTTGCTCACTCGATTGTTTCACACCTTTGGGATGCTCTTGTCCATTGGTGTGCCGTCTCTTCCCCTTACTGATGGTGCACTGTCTCTTCTCTTACCAATGGTGCGTTGTCTCTTCTCTCACCAATGGTGCACCATCTCTTCCCTCACCAATGGTGTGCTGTCTCCTCTCACCGTGACTCTTCTTTCACCGTGCATTTTCTCTTGCCGTTGGTCACTCTTTTCTTTCAGCCAGTGGTGTCCTCTCTATTGTAGGGTTTTCTCTCTCAAGGTCTCTTGTTGTGCTCTCCTTTTTGCCATGTGTTGTGTTTTGCCATGTATAACACACCATTTATCTTCTAAGGTCTTGGTTTATATACTCTCTTTCATGAAAACCATAGTAGGGCTTATTATATTGTGATTTACTTTCTTGCCCCTCTATGTATCTTCAAATTACTTGCACACTTAAATCTAGTTGACAACAATTACAACCTATAGAAGGCTATAGGAACAACAATCTCCCCCTTTGTAATTGTTGGCAACACTTATAACAAAAACCATTATGCAGCAATTACAACTCCCCCTAAATATGCACTCCCCCTTTGTTAATAGCTCCCCTTACACTATTGCTTCTCTCCCCCTTTACCAACCAATTACAAAAAAACTTGCAAAGTAGAGATGAAGGATTCACCTAAACTTCAGGCTTGAGAAGGCATTTGCATAGACAGACTCATTTTGTTCTTTTCAAATAACTCTGTGGACAAATATGTAGTTAGAATATCTGAAATTTGATCTTTAGTGCCAATATACTCCAACTGAATTGTACCCTGTTCCACTTAATCATTGATGAAGTGATAGCAGATGTCAATATGCTTGCTCCTTAAATGTTGAACTGGATTCTTGCTAAGATCAATAGCACTTTGATTATCACAAAGTACACTCACTGGTAACTTCACTTCAACACCTAAGTCTGCCAATTGTCTTTGCATCCATATCACCTGAGTACATGCTACACAAGTAGCCATATACTCAGTCTCAGCTATGCTCAAAGCAACACTATTTTGCTTTCTACTTAACCATGTAACACACTTTGAAACTAAGTAGAAACTGTAGCCGCTGGTTGATTTTCTGTCATCTGTACTTCCTACTTAGTCTGCATCAGTGTATGCTCATAGTTTTACAAAACCTATGGTAGGATACCACAAACCCATTTTCAGTGTGCCTTTGAGGTATCTTAGGATTCTTTTCATTGCTACCACATGAGATTCTTTAGAATTAACTAGGAATATGCTGGTAACGCACACAACTTGCATAAGATTAGGCCTTGATGTTGTAAGGTACAAAAGGCTCCCTATCATCTTCCTGTATTTTGTAGGGTTTGTACTCCTTCCTTCTTGATCTTTTGTTAACTTTGAGCCCACTAACATAGGGGTATTGATAGGTCTGTTATCCTTCATGGTAAACTTTTTCAGCATCTCTTTGGCATATTTTGTTTGAGAAATAAAAATACCTTCTTCACATTGTTTTATTTATAATCCAAGAAAGTAAGTCATTTCTCTAATCAATGACATCTCAAATTCCTCACTTATCTTCTGTGCAAATTCTTGGCATAGCTCAAAGTGATCCCCTTTAAAGATGATGTCATCTACATATAGGTTATTATCAACCGTTCCTCTTCTAAAGTTCAACCTTCTCAAATATGCATCCAGCTTGCTATACCATGCTCTTGGGGCTTGTTTAAGGTCATACAAGGCTTTCTTTTACTTGTACACATGTGTCTCATCCTCACTGATTTGTACTCCATCAGGATGTTCAATATACACTTCTTCTTTCAGGAGCCCATTTAGAAAGGCTGATTTCACATCCATCTGATAAACTTTATACCTCTTATGTGTTGCCAAAGCTAGCTAGCAACATTCTAATAGTTTCTAACCTTGTCACTAGTGTAAAAGTTTCATCAATATCTACTCCTTCTATCTGTGTAGCCTTTACAAACTAGCCTGGCCTTGTTCCTCACTACCTTGCCATCTTCATTGTGTTTATTCCTAAACACCCATTTTATTCCTAAGACATTCTTGTTAGTGGGTCTTGGAACCAGCTCCCATGTATCATTCTTTTCGATTTAATCTAGCTTCTTATTGATAGCTTTGACGCAAACTATGTCTTGCGTAGCCTCTTTAACAAATTTAGGTTCAACTTGTGAGAGTAAAGTAGTAGCTCCCATAATTCTTCTTCTTGTTGTAACTCCTGCTGATGGGTCACCTATGATCTGATTTTCTTAATAAGTACTGGTCCACATTTTCTTTGTCTTTCTTTCTTGCACATTCTAAGTTGCGAAAAGATTTCTTTCTTTATCTTCAGACTCACTCTTCTCTGAATCTGAACTTACTTCTTATTCCTTTTCTTTAGGTTGGTCTGATTCTTTATCTATCTTGAAGTCATCTTCTTTATTGTCCTCAGCTTCTCCATTATGCATTGTTTTCCAATTCTCATCTATTCTCACATCACTGGACGTGATAACTTTTCCCAACTTATGCAAAAAAACTCTGTGTTATTCCCACAGCCTTGTATGGCGTTGAAATTGTTGTCAACTAGATTTAAGTGTACAAATAATTTAAAGCCACATGGAGGGGCAAGAAAGTAAATCACAATATACTAGGGTTTTCATGGAAGAGATATATAAACCAAGACCTAGATAGCATAAGTGTGGGTGGACGGCCAAATAGAGAAAACCAGAGATGGCCAAAGGGGGGCTGGACGAAAAGGAGTAACCACCACACGAAGAGCCACCACCGTACACAAAGAGCCACCACCATACACGAAGAGCCACCACCGTAAACGGTGAGATAGATTTGGCTAGACCGATAGACACGGGGGGGAAGGAGAGAAAAAGAAAACACGGACAAATTCAGAGACGGCTGAAGGGCAAAACAGGGGTGGATGATAAAGAGGTGAATGGTTGGATAACAAATTAGGGCTGGACAGCAGAACGAAGAGCAGTCGAAAAAGAGATTCTGAGACGACCAAAAAGGGTAGACTGTATAACAGAGGAAATCCAACTGGAGGGCAAAATAGGGGCTGGACGGCAAGACAAAGAAAAGTAGACCATCAGTAGAAAAGGGAGAAAATCTATAACAGCTAAAATTAGAGTGGATGGCAAGAGGGAGAAATGGAAGACACAAGCTGGTTGTAAAAGAGAGAACCCGAACGACCAAAAAGAAAAACAAAATAGATACGGTCGAAGTGAGGGGTGAACGGTAAAGAGAAAACCCAAACAGCCAAAAAGAAAAACAGAATAAATACGACTGAAGTAGGTGTGGATGGTGAAAATATACAACCGGCAGAAAAGAGGGTACACAGCCAAAAGGAGTGAACGGCTATACGATGAAAGAGAAAATTGTGAAACCCCCTGAAAGAGAGCAGATCCAGTATCCGTGAGGCTGGAGAACAATGAAGTGGGTGCAGATCTAAAATGTGAGACCAGAACGTGCCTCGATGTGAGACCAGAAACATGCATGAGGCGTGAGACCAGCAAAACAAGCAAACTAGAAACATGCATGAGATGTGAAATGTCAAACCAAAAATGTGAGGCAGGCCGTGGGATCAAGAGATAGGCGAAGTCGTGAGACGATGCAGGAGTTGTGTGAAACAATCTAGAGAAGGAATTTGGTGAAGCATTGGAAAGAAATCAATGTATTTCTAGATTTTTTCAAGAGAGGTTAGAGAGTGTTGTGGTGGACTTCTAAATGGCAGTAAAGCAAACTATTCAATTCAACAAAGGCAAGACAAGTTAGAAGAAGGGTAGACATAGTAAGCCACTCTTCATATTGTACTTCCTTTGTATTTACAATAGTGAAAGAAACAGAGGATTAAAACATCAATTGTAACTACATTATGAATATCGAGAGTACTTCCTAAGTATAGTGGATTGTCTTGGTAGAGGAAGAGCCCTTACCATCATAGACGTACATCACATTGACAGAACCACATAAATCTCTTGTGTCCTTACTTTGATTTACATTTTGTGTTTTGAATTGAGTTCCGAAAGTGATGGCAGAATGAAGGAGGCCAAGTTTCAAGTTTTCAAGGAGAGATATGAATCTCTCACAATGCAAAAAAATGAGATAGTCCAAGAGTTCTTCACTAGGGTTATTGATGCTATAAATGACCTTAGAAATCATGGGAAGAACAAGAAGGAATCATCTATTATGAAGAAAATTTTGAGAATTCTGCCTGAGAGGTATGCCTCAAAGGTAGCAGCCATAGAGGAGAGTAGAGATCTCAATTCTATGTCTCTACATGATCTTCAGTGCAATCTTATTGCATATGAGATGAGAATAAAGTCAACTAAGAGCTCTTCAATGTCAAAGGTATCAAAGGAGACAACTTTCAAAACTATAAAACACTTGAAGATAAAAGAAGAGGAAGAAAAATCCAGTGAGGATGATGATGGTCATAAGGAAGAAAATGAAGGTGAAGTGTTGGCTTACTTCACAAGGAAATTCAAGAAGGGGTCTAAGAAGGGAAAAGGACAGTTGTCCTTGAGATGTTATCATTGTGGGCAGACTGGACACTTTGCTTCTCAGTGCAAAGTGAAACTTGATGATGAAGATGAGGATGGTGATGATGAGCTGAATTCAAAATGGAGAAAACCATCATTCAAATCAAAGAAGTGTAGCAAGAAGATTGCCAACCCACAGAAGAAGAGAGGCACATTCAAGAGTATATGAGTTAGACAAAAAAAGCTAATGAAGAGGAAGATGAAGACTCATCAGATGAGCATGCCTTTATGGCATCAACTCAAGATGGTAGTTCAACCTCTAAAGAGGAAGAGGAGGTTGATAAAGAAGAACCAGATCTTGAAGCTGAGTTAGAAGCAGCTTCAAAGAAGATAATCAAAAGGGGAAAACCCATAAGAAGGTTGGAGGCGCACATAAAACAAGTTGAAGCAAAGTTTGAGGAAGCAAAAAGTCAAAAAGATGAAATAAGGGCTGAACATATTGACTTGAAAAGAAGATTTGATGAACATATCAAAATATGTGAAGACCTTACTATAGAGCTTAGCTCAAGGACTTCAACAATTGAAAAAATGGAGATAAAGTTGCTGAGACTTCAACAATAACTCAAAAGGAGTGAGGAGAACTTGTAGAAGTTTGAAGTGGTAAGAGAAACCAGCTCTGCAGGAGAAAAGAAGAATGACACTTTGCCACAAAAGTTGAAAGAGAAAGCTATAACTCAGGAGAAGATAACTGAAGAAGAGAAGACAATTATCAAACCAAAGTCAGGGCTAAAAATAATATATGTGGTTAAAGAACAGTAACCCATAGCTACTACGTCTCAGAAAGAAAAGAAATTCAGCCAGCCAAGGGTAATGGCTGAACAAAAGAAGGAGAAGAATTGAGAAGGCCAGTATACATCTCCAAATTGAGAAGATCCGATGTTGTATACAGGGGGAGACAATACAAAATTCAAAGGAGAACACCTGTTATAAGTTCTTACACATACTGTAAAAAGCAAGGACACACTGACAAGGAGGATTAGTGGAAGCCCAAACCAGTAGTTTCAAAGAAAAAGTTTGCTGTATTGGTATACTTAGAGCAGTGTGAAAGGTGCAGGCAAGATGGTTATAATGCCAAGAGATGCATGACACTTCTCCCTGAGCAAGAGAAGGCTCTCGATGGCATAGTGAAAATAATTGGTACAGTCAAAGCTGAGGAAAAGGAGAAAGCTATCTTCCAACTAGTTTAAAAGAAGGAATATAAAGCTAAAAGGGAGGTGGCTAATATAGCTAAAATTACACTAAAGGCTGACTACAAGAATAAGCAATGGTCCTTAATAGTGGATGCACTTCACACATGACAGGAGAAAAGAGTAAATTATCAAAGCTAAGCAAGTCAAGAGGAGGTAGAGTAAAGTTTGGTAATGATGATTCACTCAACATCAGTGGTCAAGGGTCAGTAACTATTGGAAAAGGAAAGCTGAAAGATGTTTTGCACATTGAAGGACTCAGATATAATCTAGCATTTGTTAGCCAACTATGCAATGAAGACCATAAAGTGATATTCACAAAATAGGTTGCCAAGTAAAGAGTCAAGAAGGTAATATTGTTGCAGCCAGGAAGAGAACAACTGGAAATTTATATGTGATTGATGAGGACAAGACAAGCAGCTGTTTACTCACCAAAGAAGAAGAAAATCAACTCTAGCATAGGAGGCTGGGACACTTATCACAGAAGAATATGAGGAAGCTAACCACTACTTATGCAATCAAAGACATTCCTGACCTTATGAGAGAGAGAGTATGTTTACTCAACATGCTTTAAAGGAAAACATGCCAGAAAGTGGTATAAGACCAAAGAGTTTAGTTTTGAAGTAGTGCTTGACATTATGCATACTAATTTGTGTGGATGAATGAGGACAAAAAGGTTGAATGGTGAGAGGTACTTCATCTTGTTTGTTGATGATTATTCTAGAAGGACCTGCATCATGCACCTTAAACACAAGTCAGAAGTTCTGAATTGCTTCAAGAGATACAAAAGATTGGCTGAAAATAAGAGAGGGAGGAAGATCAAAGTATTGAGGACAGATCAAGGCATTGAATTTACAAATAAAGCTTTTGAGGATTACCTTGAGAAGCATGAAATTCATCACCAAGTGGCAGCAGTAAGAAGACCTCAACAGAACGGAGTGGTAAGAAACAATAAAGATGTGGTTGAAATGGCAAGAACTCTACTGCTGGAATCCAAGATTCACACAAGATTTTGGACAGAAGCAACATTTACAGCTGTACATCTACTGAATAGTCTTACTAAGGTTTAATACTGATAAGACTCCATATGAGCTATAGAGTGGGAAGAAGACAATAGTTAAGTGTTTCAGAATCTTTAGCAACCCATTTTTTGTGAAGAACAAGGAGTAAAACTTGGGAAAATTCAATGCTAGGTCTAATGAAGGCAGCTTTATGGGATACTTAGCAAAGAAAACATGGACCAGTGCTCATTAAGGAAATGAAATCATAGGTGACCCATCAGTAGGAGTTACAACAAGAAGAAGAATTGTGGGAGCTACTGCTTTACTCTCACAAGTTAAACCTAAATCTACTGAAGAGGCCACACAAGACAAAGTCTAGGTCAAAGCTATCAATGAGGAGCTAGATCAAATTGAGAAGAATGATACATGGGAACTGGTTCTAAGACCCACTAATAAGAATGTCATAGGAATAAAATGGGTGTTTAGGAATAAACATAATGGAGATGGCAAGTGGTAAGGAACAAGGCCAAGCTAGTTTGCAAAGGCTACACTCAGATAAAGGAGTAGATGTTGATGAAACTTTTGTACTAGTGGCAAGGTTAGAAACTATTAGAATGTTCCTAACTTTGGTAGTACATAAGAGGTATAAAGTTTATCAGATGGATGTGAAATCAACCTTTCTGAATGGGCTCCTGAAAGAAGAAGTGTATATTAAACAACCCAATGGAGTACAAATTAGTGAGGATAAGACACATGTGTGCAGGCTGAAGAAAGCCTTCTATGGCCTTAAACAAGCCCCAAGAGCATGGTACAACAAGCTAAATGTGTACTTAAGAAGATTGAACTTCAGAAGAGGAACAATATAATAACCTATATGTGTTCAACTCAGAGAAAGGCCAACTGATAACCATAGTATATATAGATGGCATTATCTTTGAAGGAGATCACTTTGAGCTATGTCAAGAATTCGCACAAAAGATGAGTGAGGAATTTAAGATGTCATTGATTGGTGAAATGACTTATTTTCTTGGATTACAGATAAAATAGTGTAAAGAAGGTATTTTTATTTCTCAAACAAAATATGTCAAAGAGATGCTGAAAAAAGTTTGGCATAGAGGATAGTAGACCTATCAGTACCCCTATGTTAGTGGGCTGCAAGTTAACAAAAGATCAAGAAGGAATGAGTACAAGCCCTATAGACCTATCTGTACCTTACACCATCAAGGCCTAACCTTATGCAAGCTGTGTGCATTGCTAGCAGATTCCAAGCTGATCTTAAGAAATCTCATGTGTTAACAGTGAAAAGAATCCTAAGATACCTTAAAGGGACTGGAAATGGGATTGTGGTATCTTACCATAGATTCTGTAAAACTACAAGCATACACTAATATAGACTAGGTAGGAAGTATAGATGATAGAAAATCAACCAGCAGCTGCAGTTTCTACTTGGGTTCAAAGTGTTTTGCATGGTTAAGTAGAAAGCAAAACAATATTGCTTTGAGCACAGTTAAGGTTGAGTATATGGCTACTTATGTAGCATGTACTCAGGTGATATGGATGTAAAGACAATTGGCAAACTTGGGTGTTAAAGTAAAGTTACCAGTGAGCATATTGATCTCAGCAAGAATCCGGTTCAACATTCAAGGAGTAAGCATATTAACATCTGGTATCACTTCATTAAAGATCAAGTGGAAAAGGGTACAAATCAGTTGGAGTATGTTGGCTCTAAAGATCAAATTTCATATATTCTAACTAAACCTTTGTCCACAGAGCTGTTTGAAAAGCACAAATTAAGTCTATCTGTGTAAATACCTCCTCAAGCCAAAATCAAGTGAATCCTCCATCTCTACTTTGCAAGTTTTTTAGATTTGTAATTGGTTGGCAAAGGGGGAGAGAACCAACAATGCAGGGGGGGCTATTAAGAAAGAGGGAGTGCATATTTAGGGGGAGTTGTAATTGTTGCACAATGGCATTTTGTTATGTGTGTTGTCAACAATTAAAAAGGGGGAAATAGTTGTTTCCATAGTCTTGTATGGGTTGTAATTGTTGTCAACTAGATTTAAGTGTGCATGTAATTTGAAGTCACATAGAGGGGCAAGAAATGGGTGGACAGCCAAATAAAGAAAACCAGATAAGGCCGAAGGGGGGCTAGACGGAGAGGAGTAACCACAACATGAAGAGCCACCATCGTAAACGAAGAGCCACCACTATACATGAAGAGCCACCACTGTAAATAGTGAGATTAATTCGGCTGGATGGTGAGATAGATCTAGCTGGACAGTTACAGAGATTTAATTGGACAGTGAGATAGATCCGGCTAAATGGTGAGAGAGATTTGGCTGGATGGTGAGAGAGACACGGGTGGGAAGGAGAGAAAAAGAAAACATGGCTAAAATCAAAGAGGGTTGGACGACAGAACAGGGGTGGATGACAAAGAGGTGAATGGCTGGACGGTAGATCAGGGGTTAGACGACAAAATGAAGAGTGGTCAAAAAAGAGATTCTGAGACAGCCAAAAAGGATGGATGGTAGAACAGAGGAAATTTGGCTGGACAGCAAAATTGGGGCTGGATGGTAGGAAGAAGAAAAATAGACCATCGGCAGAAAAGGGAGAAAATCTTTGATGGCTAAAATTAAAGTGGACGTTAAGACAGAGAAATAGACAACACAAATTGGTTATAAATGAGAAAACCCGAATAGCCAAAAAGAAAAACAGAACAGATACAGCTGAAGTAGGGGTGGATGGTGAAAATATACAACTAGCAGAAAAAAGGGTACACGGCCAAAAGGAGTGAACGACTAGATGGTGAGAGAGAAAATTATGAGACCACCCGAAAGAGCAGATCTGGTATTTGTGAGGCTTAAGAACAGTGAAGTGGGTGTAGATCGGAAACATAAGACCAGAACATGCGTCAGCGTGAGACCAAAAACATGCATGAGGCATGAGACCAACAAAGAGAGCAAACCAGAAATGTGTGTGAGACGTGAAACATCAAGCCAAAAATGTGAGGCAGGCCGTGGGATCAGGAGATGGGTGAAGACAGCAAGAGTTGTATGAAGCAACCTAGAGAAGGAATTCGGTGAAGCATTAGAAAGAACTCAATGTATTTTCAGATTTCTTCAAGAGAGGTTAAACAGTGTTGTGGTGGACTTCCAAATAGTAATGAAGCAGCCTATTCAATTCGACAGAGGCAAGACAAGCTAGAAGAAGGGTAGACAGAATAAGTGACACTCTTCATATTGTACTTGCTTTGTATTTGCAATAGTGAAAGGAACAAAGGATTAAGATATCTATTGTAACTACATTGTGAACATCGGGAGTACCACACAAGTATTCTCAAGTATAGTGGATTGTCTTGGTAGAGGAAGATTCCTTACCACTATGGATGTACGTCACATTAACGGAACCATAGAAATCTCTTGTGTCCTTACTTTGATTTACATTCTATGTTTTGAATTGAGTTGTGAATGTAGCTAAAGTATCATGGAACCCATAACCCATAGAAAACCTAATCAAGAACATCTGATCTGTCTACTAAGTAAGGTGTTTAAAACCTGACTTTGGGGACTATTGTTATTGGTAGGTAACAATAGATCTACCTTAGTCAAATCTAAGAAAGAGTTCACTTTTGAGAAGAGTTTGAAGTTGTTCACATACCTACATATTGACAAAAGCTAGAGTATTAAATAAGTAGAATACTTTGGCTTAAATTATTAAAGTGTGTTTTTAAGGGGTGCAATACTGATTCATTCCCCCTTTCAGTATCACAGACTAGTAGATCCTAAGCTAAAGTTGAGAACTTCACTCTGTAACCTTTTGTCTTTGCTGAGCATCCCACAAAAATGCCTTCATCAGTCCTAACATTGAATTTTCCCAAGTTTTACTCCTTGTTCTTCACAAAACATAAGCTGCCAAAGATTCTGAGATACTTGGTTGTTGTCTTCTTCCCACTTCATAGCTCATATGAAGTCTTATTAGTATTGGGCCTTAATAAAACATTGTTTAGTAGGTGCACAACTGTAAATGTTGCTTTTGTCCAAAATCTTGTGTGAAACTTGGATTCCAATAGTAGAGTTCTTGCCATTTCAACCACAGCTCTATTTTTCCTCTTTCACCATTCAACCCTTTTGTTCTCATCAGCCCATACAAATCAGTACGTACAATGTCAAACATTACTTTAGAACTGAACTCTTTGGTCTTATACTACTTTCTAACCTGTTTTCCTTTCAAGCATGCTGAGCAAACATACTCCCTCTCTCTAGAGGTCTGGAATGTCTCTGATTGCATGAGTAGTGATAAGCTTCCTCATGTTCTTCTATGTTAAGTGTCCCAACCTCATATGCTAGAGTTGATTTTCTTCTTTTTTTGTAAGTAAATAGTTGTTTGTCTTGGCAATCTATTTTTGTGAATATCACTTTATGGTCTTCATTGCATAGTTAGCTGACAGATGCTAGATTATATCTAAGTCCTTCAATGTGCAAAACATCTTTCAGCTATCCTTTTCCAATATTTACTGACCCCTGACCACTGATGTTGAGTGAATCATCATTGCCAAACTTGATTCTACCTTCTCATAACTTGTTTAGCTTTGATAATTTACTCTTGTCTCCTATCATGTGTAAAGTGCATCCACTATCAAGGATCCACTACTTATCCTTGTAGTCAACCTTTAACGTAATTTCAGCTATGTTAGCCACCTCTTTTTTAGCTTTATATTCCTTCTTTTGAATTGGCTGGAAGATAGATTTCTCCCTTTTCTCAGCTTTGACTGCACCAATTGTTTTTATTGTGCCATTGAGTGCCTTCTCATGCTTAGGAAGAAGTATCATGAATCTCTTGGTATTATGGTCATCCTACCGGCACCTTTCACACTGTTCCAAGTCTGCTAATATAGCAAACTTGTTCTTTGAAACCACTAGTTTGGGCTTCCACTAACAATCCTTATTAGTATGTCCTCGCATTTTACAGTATATGCAAGAACACACGACAAGTGTTTTCTTCTGAATTTTGTACTGTCTCTCCCTGTATGCAGCATCAAATCTTCTTAAGTTAGAGATGTATATTGGCCTTCTCCACTAGCAGTTACTTACCTTATGACCCCAAACTCCACAATAAAGACAATGACCTTGAAACTGCCTATTTTTGGGTCTACTCATAGCTTGTTTTCTTTTGTTCATTACTTACTGTGTAGGCAAAGTAGTTAGCTTCTTTACTTGTGTGGCTTTCATTTCAGTCACCTTCTTTTCCTTCTTCTGTTCAGCTATAGCCCTTTGCTAGCTAACTTTCTTTTCTTTACTTTTGTTTGCAACCCTAGGATGCTTCTTCAAATCTTCTTTATTCCCAGCTATCTTCTCGTGAGTCACATCCTTCTCTTTCAACTTATATGGCACATTCTTATTATCTTTAGGTGATACAGCCTTAGATTGCTACACTTTCTCTTCATTGTTCTTTTCTCTTGCAGAACTCGTTTCTCCTATCATTTCAAGCTTTTGCAAGTTCTCTTCACTTCTTTTGAGTTGTTGCTAAAGTCTCAGCAACTCTTTCTCCATTCCTTCAATTTTTGAAGTCCTTGAGCCAAGCTCTATTGTAAGGTCTTCACATATTTTGATATGTTCTTCAAATCTTCTCTTCAAGTCAATATGTTCAGCCCTTATTTCATCTTTTTGACATTTTTCTTCCTTAGACTTTGCTTCAACTTGTTTTATGTGAGCCTCCAACCTTTTTATGGTTCTGCCCTTTCTGATTGCTTCCTTTAAAACTGCTTCTAACTCAGCTTCAAGATCTGATTCTTCTTCATCAGCCTCCTCTTCCTCTTCAGAGGTTGTACTACCATATTGAGTTGATGCCATAAAGGCATGCTCATCTGATGAGTTTTCATCTTCCTCTTCATCAACTTCTTTTGTCTGACTCACATAACTCTTGAATAAGTATCTCTTCTTCTTCTGTGGGTTGGCAGTCTTCTTGTTGGACTTCTTTGATTTAAACAATGGTCTTCTCCATTTTGAATTCTACTCATCATCACCATCCTCATCTTCATCATCAAGTTTCACTCTGCACTGAGAAGTAACGTGTCTAATCTGCCCATAACAATAATATCTCAAGGACAACTGTCCTTTTCCTTTTTAGACCCCCTTTTGAATTTCCTTGTGAAGTAAGCCAACACTTCACCCTTACTTTCTTCCTCATCACCACCATTATCCTCACTGGATGATTCTTCCTCTTCTCTTATCTTCAAGTGTCTCAAAGCTTTGAAAGCTGCCTCCTTTGGTAGCTTTGATGTTGAGGAGCTTTCAATTGACTTTATTCTCATCTCATATGCAATGAGATTGCACTGAAGATCATGCAGTGACATAGAATTGAGATCTCTACTCTCCTCTGTGGCTGCCACCTTTAAGGCAAACCTCTCAGGCAAAATTCTCAAAATTTTCTTCACAATAGATGAGTCCTTCTTGTTCTTCCCATGACTTCTAAGGTCATTTACAGCATCAATAATCCTGGTGAAGAACTCTTGGACTGTCTTATTTTTTTACATTCTAAGGGATTCATATCTTTCCTTGAAAACTTAAAGCTTGGCCTCCTTTATTCTGCCATCACTTTTATAGACCTTCTGTAATCTGTTCCATATCTCCTTAGCAGATTTGCAGTCCATAACTTTAGTATATTTAGCATCTGTCAATATTGAAATGATGACATTTGAGGCCTTCCCATTCATCTCAAACTGCCTTAATTCCTCTAGGGTTAGATCTTTACTTTCTTCTAGGGCACAAAACCCTCCTGTACTGATTTCACCATGTTTATGCCCATGGTTGCAAATATCACCTGTATTCTTGCTCTCCACATATGGTAGTTGGTTCCATTAAAAATTGGAACCTTCTTGCTATAAGTAGGGCTAGTGTTGGTACCGACATCCATTTCTCAATATGCTGAACAAGTTGAAACTTCTAAAACCCTTCAAACTAGTACACCATGCTGTTAAGTTTCAAACTGGTGAACCTATGCTCTGTTACCAATTGAAGTTCCCAACTTCACCTTAGGATCTACTAGTCTATGATACTGAAAAGAGGGGTGAATCAGTATCACACCCCTTCAAAAAAAAAACTCTAATAATTTAAGCCAAAGTATTCTATTTATTTAATACTTTAGCTTACGTCAATACGAAGGTATGTGAACAACTTCAAACTCTTCTCAAAAGCGAACTCTTTCTTAGATTCAACTAAGGTAGATCTATTGCTACCTACTAATCATAATAGTCACTAAAGTCACCTTTTAAATACCTTGCCTATTAGACAGATTAGATGTTTTTGATTAGGTCTTCTTTAGGTTATGGGTTCAATGATACTTTAGCTACATTCACAACTCAATTCAAAACACATAATGTAAATTTAAAGTAAGGACACAAGAGATTTACGTGGTTCTATCAATGTGATGTATGTCCACGGTGGTAGGGATTCTTTCTCTACCAAGACAATCCATTATACTTGAGAATACCAATGTGGTACTCCCTATGTCTGTAATGTAGTTACAATGGATATCTTAATCCTCTGCTCTTTTCACTATTGCAAATACAAAGTAAGTAATACAAAAAGTGTCACTTACTATATCTACTCTTCTTCTAACTTGTCTTGCCTCTGTTGAATTGAATCGGCTACTTCACTGCCACCTAGAAGTTCATCACAACTCTCTCTAACCTCTCTTGAAAAAATCTGGAATTATGTTGAGTTCTTTCCAATGCTTCACTAAATTCCTTCTCTAGGTTGTTTCACACAACTCCTGCTTTCACTGTCTCATGGTCTCACCTGTCTCCTGGTCTCATGGCTTGCCTCATGTTTTTGGTTTGGCATTCCACGTCTCACACACATTTCTAGTTTGCACGCTTTGCTGGTCTCATGCCTCACACACGTTTTTGGTTTGCCCGCTTTGCTAGTTGCACACCTCACGCCTCCCGTCTATTTTACGGTTTTGTTGCACTCCTCCGTTCGTTTCACAGTTTTGCTGCACTCCTCTGTCTGTTTCACGTCTCATGGATCTGCTTTCATCTTCAGACACTTTTCAGCGGTTTGTTATTTTGATCACACATTTCACACCTTCGAGATACTCTCGTATGGTTCACACCTTCGAGATGCTTGGTTTGCTTACTTGCTCATTTCATGCCTTTGGGATGCTCTTGTCCATTGGTGTGTTGTCTCTTCCCCTACCAATGGTGCACCGTCTCCTCTCACCATGCATTTTCTCTTGCCGTTGGTCACTCTTTTCTTTCAGCCGGTGGTGTCCTCTTTATTGTAGGGTTTTCTCTCTCAAGGTCTCTTGTCGTGCTCTCCTTTTTGCTGTGTACACCATAGCTTTTGTCTTCTAAGGTCTTGGTTTATATACTCTCTTCCATAAAATCTCTAGTACAGCTTACTATATTGTGATTGACTTTCTTGCCCCTCATGTGGCTTTAATTTCTTACCCCTCTTTGTAGCTTCAAATTACTTACACACTTAAATCTAGTTGACAACAATTACAACTCATACAAGGTGATAGGAACAACATTATCTATCTTATGTGTGCTTGTTAATGTTTCTATCTCTTTAGTTTTTTTGTTAGTCTATCTTATATAACCTTAAATGCTCATTTAATTATTCTCTCTCATTGCTTTCTTTTTCTCCTAAATGCTACTAAACTTTTTTGGCTCTCTTTTGAAATTAATGTTTTTTTTTTTGTCTCTCTCTTATGTACGCTTTTTCCTAATGTCTTTTTTCTTTTTCGTATCCATAGTGTTTGTGTTGGCTTTTGTTATTAATTGTCCCTTTTTAATGCAAAAATGGTCCTACTTTTATAAAAAGCTTATGCAATCCTAACTATTAATTTTTATTGCTTTTAAATGATTGAAATTGACTTTTATTTTTGTTGAATGATTAAGATTATTTCCACACATATTTAATATTTTGTGAGCCATTAACTTGTAAGATTCAAACTTGGATCTGGCTTTTATGCCTTGAAAAAGAGCTAATGGATTAATAATGTTGCACTTAGATACTTGGTATAGTATTAAGAAAGTGGTGACCTTCCTTTTGTAGTTTGATGACGCAACTTATACCTAAAAATAATATTTTTAGTTTGAATTTAATTTAAGGCCCAAGAGAGTTGCCAATTCTTTCTTTTAAAGGTAGGATATATTTTGTATATTGGACTTTTAGTTGTATATTAGAAATTTTAAATTAATATGCAACAAGTTAATTGTTTCATTATTTTTTGTTTTCTTTTGTCTTTTCTTTATTGTTTTCCTTACTACTTTTTTTTTTTTTTGTGTGTCTAAATAAATAAACCATGATTCAATTGTAATCAGACTTTATCCACAAATTAACCTTTTTCATATCTAAACATAAGAATAAGTGAATGTGAGGTCTTCCTTAATTAGGGTGGACAAAATAAGAGTACAACATATGTGATGTTTCAGCTCTACATAGGTGTGACATGCACATGTAAGCATATCTATAAGATACAATTTTGCCATTGTTGAGCCTATCTTTGATGACGAATATTAGATTTGTTGTCAACAGCATCTTATATATGTGTCCTTGTTGATTTGATGTTATGAGTGCCTTTAAGATGTGCTTGCTACATTTACAAAGTATTGACAACTAATTTATTCAAGAGTTAAGGAAGCTATTGAGGTAGTAGCCCAAACTATTATAAAACTAATAGCAACACTAGCCAATGAGCAGAAGAAATAAGAGCACTACTACACTTGCTAAACAGTTACAAGAAGAAACAAGAGCTGGAATGATGGATTACAAGAAAGCTCTATCAAAAACTAATGGGAATGGTAACATGTTGCTTAAACAGGCCAAAAGATGTAATCCTAGCAATGTTCCCTTTGCAAATGACCTTAAGTTAAAGTCAATGCTAACCGTTGACCCTAAATTCAAGGAATTAATACTTACTGTTAATGGTAAGGCAATCCTAAACTCAAGGCATATGAATTACCCATACAACCATTAAAAAGAATAAGAGAGAACTGGCAAAGGGCATAAAAGATAGAGTGGTAGAAATAACAATAGAGTATGATAGAAAAATGAAAGAGAGAGTGGCAGAAAAGGTGAGGAATAAAAAGAGAGAGCAGAAGAAAATTGCCAAGAAAGAATATGAGAAAAACTGTCAAAAGAGAACAGCAAAAGAACTGCCAAGAAAGAGTAGAATAATGAACAACAGTGAGAGGGTCGTGCAAATGGTAAAGAGAACAATTAAAGGTGGCAGCAAAAAAGGAAGAATGAGGCAATGACAAAAAAGGAAGAAAGAGGCAGCGACAGAAAGAAAAAAGACTGTAATAGAAAGGAAGAAGAGATTGACAAAGGGAGGAAAAAGGGAGAGCTAACAGAGAGTTGAGAAACTATAGAGGAGAGCAACTTGGCAGAGGCAAGAGAGAAACCTAGTAAAGGTAAGAGAGAAACTCAACAGAGGTAAAGAAACCTATTAGAGGCAGAGAATTGAGACTGGCAGAGACTGATAGTTCAGAACCACTAGAAAGTGTAAGTGGTTAAGAGTCCAAAACCAGTAGAAAGTGTGAGTAGTTGAGAATTTAGAATTAACATAGGCAAAGAGAAAGCTATGAAACACAGTAGAAAGAAAGCAAGGAGCATGGCAAAGGGAGAGTTATGAAACTAGCAAAAAACTTTTACATGATGATTTATATGCAGAACATAATTCTACAAAGAAAATATGGCTTTTAAAAACTTTTTAAAAAATTACAAAAACATACATAACCAATTTTATGACTTTGTTTATTAGTATAAAATTTATATTCTTTTCTTTGATTGGTGAAGAAGGAGAAATTGGTAAAGCATGAGCAAAGATTGGTAGTGAAGAAGGAAAGAACAGCAAAAAGCTTAAGCAAAGGCCAACAGTGAAGAAGGAGAAGATCAGTTTTCTACAACAGTAGCTTATGCACATGGAAAGATCTTTCTTAGAAGAGTTTTTGCTATAATCTTTTTATAAACTTCTTTAAAAATGGGTGGGAAACCTTAGAGTGATCAAGAGATCATTGTAAATAGTTAAAGAGTGATCCTTCCACAATGCTTGAGGAGAGATCCTTCTACTACATCAGTTGTATCCCTTAATTACAAGAGTGGATCATGTAATTTAGGAGTATCCTATCACACTGTAGAGATAGCTCATACATTGTAGGTGAATCACATAAAAATTTTATATGTTTTCAGGTGCTTGTGCTTGCTTGATATTCATATAATCGTTCTTATATAAAAAAGTAAAATGAAATTGGATTATATAATTTAATAGGTCACAGAGGTTTAATCTGAATAGATATGTAAAAAGCAAACATCTGAAATTGATTCACCCCTCCCCTTCTCAGTGCAAGACCCAAAAAAATTCTTTATCAATTAGTATCAAAGCGTGGTTCCTCTATTGATCCATTATGCCTACTTTGATCTAAAATTTTTTTGTTGCTAAGAATCTTTACATCTATTGTTGGTTAATATCATAAAGAGCATAAGCAATGTTAATAGTGAGGGTATTCCCACATTTGATGGACAGAATTATCAATTATGGAAAAATATAATGCTTCCATATTTGGTATCACTTGGTTTAGGTGTGTTTGAATTTGTTGTTAGTGACTTTACTCTTGTTGTTAAAAGTGATGCTATGACACCTACTAATAAGAAGAATTTAGAGTATGATGGAAATACTAGAAATGCCTTATATACCTCCTTATCAAACAAAGAATTTACCAAAGTGATAGGGTACAACACAACTAAACAAATTTGGGATAAATTGAAGAATATTTATGAAGGAGATAAGGTTGTGAAGGAAGCCAAGTTATAAATTTTGAGAAGCAGATTTAAAGATATAAAGATGTTAAATGATGAATTGATGGATGCCTTTTTTACAAGAGTAAATGAAATTGTATGCTCCATTAGAGGTTATAGAGAGGAAATCTACAATGATACAGTGGTAAGGAAGATGCTTAGAACCTTGCTAGAAGCTTTTAATGCCCAAAGTTTCCTCCAGAGAATATAGAGATTTGAATGAGCTACTTCTGGATGATTTACATTGTATATTGGTGGGTTATAAAATGAAAATAACCCTAATAAAGAAAGAAAAGAAGCCTAAGACAAAGAAAAAGTTGACCTTCAAGGCTATGAAGAAATTAAAAATTATAGAATAAGAAGAGAAACCATTGGCAACTCTGAATTCCAAGATGGTGATACTAAATTTGATAAAGTCGTGGCATGTATCACTAAAAATATAAGAAAAGGAAAAGGGAAGTACAAGGAAAAATTACCCTTAAAGTGTTACAATTATAGAGGCATTAAGCACTTTGCAATAGACTACCCAAAGAGAAAAAAAAAAGCAAATAGTGATAGTGATGATGAGCTTGCCCTAAGAAGGAGAACAAAGAAATCCAATTATTTTAAAGTTAGGAATTCAAGTACCAAAGGGAAAGAGAAACTCTTCAAATCTAAAAGAAGATATTTCTTGAGGAAACTGGATGACGAAGATTTTTAAGAAAAAGTTGATGATGATTCTAATGATGAATACTGCAGAAAATGTGCTAGATGCAGAGGTAAATGATGAAAAAGAATCCTTAAGTGATGAAGAATCAGCTAAAGAGGAAGAAAAAGAGATAATGTAATAACTTAAGAATGAATTAAAAGTTTGTTGTCATAAAAATAGTAACCTAAAACAAAAAGGTAAAGAATCTCGAGAAGCTAAATGAAAGGAAATGAGTTTGAAGCAAAAGAGAAGGAATACTTGAAAAGAATTAAAGAGCTAAATTTATCTGAGGTAGAGTAAGGAAAAATACATAAAGATCTTGGTGCTAAGGTAATTGTACAAGAGCAAAAAGTGCTGAATTTGCAAGGGAAGCTCCAAAAGGCTGAATCTAAATTGAAGAAGTATAAAAAGAGCTCTATACGGGTTGTGGAAGTGAAAGGAGAGTTCTTTAACATATGTTATCAAGGAGGATGCTACCAAAATGTTGGATAAATGTCTAAGTCAAAAAAGGCCTTCTTATATGGGGAAGAAAGGACTTGATTATATTGAAAGAAATGAGAGGGTAGAAGAAAAGAAGAAAATTATGTTTGTACCTAAACGCAAACATAAAGAAAAGATAAAATTGAAAGAAGATGATGTTATAGAGAAGAGAACTAATACAAGCTAAAATAAACTAAGAAAGATGTGATGAAATCTCCTATCCAAAGGATACAGGTTATTAATGACAGAAAGAATATTGCCATACCTAAAAATCAGATGGCTAAAGGTGTGAGAAATAATCCTAATGTTGATTATCACCAAATAGGTGCTAAAGATAGAAGATATGAACTTGTTGAAAGATGAAAATTCAGATTTAAAGGATTTTGCTGGTGCTTTAGTAAATATAGGCATAAGACTAGTGTGTACTGAAGTAATAGGCTTATAATAAAGAAGAATGTGAGGCAAAAGTCTAAAGGGAGACTCTATCAAGAAAGGAGACAGCCTCAAGTGAAAAGAACCTAAATTCCACTAAGAAATAGATTTAATATATTAGAAGAAATCTATGGAAGATGCAAAAAGGTTGAACATACTGCTAAGAAATATTTGACATTACTACCAAGTCAAAGAATGCAAAGAAGAACACCTAATTATGCTTCTATGTTTGGCTAAAGAAGAAAAAGAGGAAGGCAAATGGCAATAGTTGCAAAAGTTGCCTTAAAAATTTCTAAGAATGAAAAGTCGTGGATCCTTGACAGTGGATGCTCTTCACACATGACAGAGACTCTAAGGTATTGAAAAAAGTAAAAAAAATATAATGAAGGGTCAATTACATTTGGCAATAATGGTGCTTTAAAGATTAAAGGTGTTAGTACTATTGAAATTGGTACCAAAAAAGTTAAATTCAAAGGAAGTGCTTTATATTGAAGGGATAAAACACAATTTACTTAGTGTTAGCCAACTTTTTTATGTTTGGCATAAGCTTACTTTTAGCAAAAGTGGCTGCATGATAAAAAGATTAAGTGATGGTATTGTTCTTACAAAGGGAGAAAGAACAAATGAAAAATTATACCAAGTTTCCAACAGCAAAAACACATGCTATATAAGTACCAAAGATGAAAATTTATTGTGATATAGGACATTGGGATATCTTGGACAAAAGTGGCTGAACAAATTGTCCAAAAATAAAGCTATGAAAGATGTACCCAAGTTGATAAGTGAAAGAAATACCATTTGCAATACTTGTTAAAAAAAGAAAATGGTGAATGCAACCAACAAAAATGTGGAAATTCAAACAAAGATGCCATTAGAGCTCATTCATTCAAATATATTCATCAAACCTCTATCAAAAGGAATGTTCTAGAAGTTAAGGCTAAATTTATGTGTTTAGCTACCTTTTAAAGGCTGAGGTATGCCTCTGACCCTCCCTCCCTTTCGCTCTTATATTATTCTTTAGATTTATTATGAAAGGGGAAGATATTTTGTATAAATCCAAAGAGAATATATACTGATCAAAAAAGGGAGTAACTTGATAAATCCAAAGGGGAAAATTAAATAAAGGGGGAGAAATTGTCAAGGAGGAAATGCAAAAAAAAAAAAAAGGGAAGTTAAAAATTGAGGTTATTTCCAATTGGTATCATGCTCAAATACAAAAAGAAAGATGTATGTTTTAGGGGGAGCTATAAATGTCAAAAGCTATTATTTGTGCTTAAATGTGAACTTATGGATTTAATGTGTTGCCAACAAATCCAAAAGGGAAGATTATTAAGCCTATCTTTGATTGTTAGTGTTAGATTTGCTGTCAATAGCATCTCATATATATGTCCTTGTTAATTTAATGTTATAACTACCTTTGAGATGTGTTTGCTACATTTATAAAGAGTTAATAACTGATTTATTCAAAGGCTAAGGAAGTTGTTAAGGTAGCAGCCCAAACTACTACAAAACCAATAATAACACCTGCCAATGAGTAACCTGTTAAGGTAAAAGTAAAGGAAATTGCTTAGAAACCACTAACAGTAACAATCACTGCTACACTTATTAAACAATTGTGGGATGAAACAGGAGCTAGAATGATGAATTGCAAGAAAGCTCTATCAGAAACTAGTGGAATGGAGACAAGCCAAGAGATGTAATCCTAACAATGCTACCTTTGCCAACGACCTTAAGTCAAAGTAAATGCTGACCGTTAATAGTAGGGCAATCCTAAACTTAAGGCATATAAATACCCATGCAACCACCAATAAGAATAAGAGAGAACCAACAGAGGGCATAATAGACAAAAAGAGTGGCAGAAATAACAATAGAGTGTGGTAAAAAAACAAAAGAGAGAGCAGTAGAAAGGGTAAGGGGTAGAAAGAAAGAGTAGATGATAAATTGCCAAGAGAGAGCATAAAAAAATTTGTCAAGTGAGAGCAAGAGAAAAACTATTAAGAGAGAGCAAAAGAGTGAACAATAATGAGAGAGCTATGAGAATAGTAAAAAGAACAACTCGAAGCAGTAATTAAAAGGAAGAAAAAGGTTGTGGCAAAAAGAAAAAAGAAACTGCAATAAAAAGGAAGAATCGATAGAGAGTTAAGAACCTACAGAGGACAGAAACCCAACAGAGGTATGAGAAAAACTCGACAAAGGCAAAAGAGAAACCAGGTAGAGGAAAGAGAGAAACCTGGCATAGGCAGGAAAGAAACCTTGCAGAGGCAAGAGAAACTTGGTAGAGGCAAAGAGAAACCAGACAGAGGTAGAGAGAAACCTAACAAAGGTAAAGAGCTGAAACCAACAAAGGCTAAGAGTTCAAAACCAACAAAAAGTGTGAGTAGCTAAGAGTTGAGAACCAGCAAAGAGAAAGCCGTGAAATACGACAAAGAATAGTAAGCATGACAAAGAGAAAGCTATGAATGTGGTAATGAAGAAGAAGAAGCAATTGACAATACTTAAGCAAAGACCAATAGTGAAGAAAGAAAGAATGGTAGAAAGCTTGAGCAAAGATTGATAATGAGGAAGGAGAAGATCATTTTTCTACAATAGCAACATGTGCACATGGAGAAATCTTACTTAAGGGAGTTTTTGTTATAATCTTTTTATGAACTTTGAAAAAGGATGGGAAACCCAGTAATCAAAAAATCATTGTAAGTGGTTAAGGAATGATCCTTCCATTACATCAATTATACCCTTGATTACAAGAGTGGATTATATGATTTAGGAGTGATTTTATCACATTATAGATGTAGCTCACACATTATGGGTGAACCAAATAAAAATTCTATGTGTTCTCAAGTACTTGTGCTTGCTTGATATTCATATGGTCATTCTTACATAAAAAAGCAAGATGAAATTGGATTATACACTTTAACAAGTCATAGAGGTTTAATATGGACAAATTTGTAAAAAAATAAGCATCTCACTCTTATTCACCCCCTCCTTCTCTCAATGCGAAACCCAAGAAGGTCTTTATCAATCATAATAATATGATGTAAATGCATGACCATTCTTATGATATGCATTTTTATATGATCATGTTTGTATACGTTAATTAGTTGCTTTACTTTGAACAGTTTTAGGTTGGTATAAATAAGACACATAACCCAACCCATTTTTTTACTTTATGGATTAACATATCAAACTTGTTTTTTTCCTTAATAAATTGGGTAAGAGATTTCTTAACTTATACATGTTACAAGTCATTATTCTTTTAATAATGATTTGAATTCTTTCTTTAAGAAAGCATTTTCATTTTTCAAGGAAACAGTTGCTTCACTAAATTAGTTTCCTCTTTAAAGGATTTTTTTAAGCCGTTAGACTTTTAATTTTAGCAATCATGTTATTGAGCTTCCTATACATATGTTCTAATGTTTCACATAATTACCGTGGATTCTTTATAAATTTTATTGTTAAATGCATTAAAAGTTACCTATTCTTCTTTAACCATGAATGCTGTTTTGATTCATATATTATTAGCTATGATATTATTTGTGTTGCTTGAATTATCCTACATGGCTTTGAGTGTCTTTTTCACTAACTTTTTGTCCTTTTTCTTATTTAAAAAATTTAATGTGATGTAACTTGGCTTATTATAGCGATAAGAATAAATCTTGTCTTTTTCACTATTGTATTTGAATGGTCTCTTGCCATTTTATTTTTACTTTAATTTGAAGTTCAAAAACTTCTTTACCAATATTGCTTGCCTTCCTTTTCATTATTAGTGTAGAAAGAGCTCTCATCTTCATCATCACCCTTATTTTTTAATGATGTTTTAGATGTAACTCCTTGCTTTTTATTTGCCACCTTCTTGCCAATGGTCATCTTATAAGTCATTAAAGAATAAATCAAAGTAAAATGAATCAAAACTTCATCTTATCTTAGGTGTCATTCACCTTTAATGTATTAGAACCACTTTGCAAAACTCTTTCATCATTTTGCTACTTAATAGGACCACTTCTTTTATACATACCAACTTAATCTTGTTTGCTTATAAAGGTCACAGAAAAGGATTATGATATGCTTACAAATCATTGACCTCTTTACCTTATCCCCATGTGGTATTGTATGTTATTCCTCTTTTTATCAATTATCACTAAGAAAAATCAGTCCATCATTGATTTCAACTCTTTCTTTCACTTTGTCTTTCTTTAGTACATTTTTCTCGTTAATTTTTATAAGTAAAGAGTTAAAGATTGGCTCACTAGTATTGGTTCTCTATTACTTATGAATTCTTATTCCTGATACATCTAAGTCACTTAAGAATCATGGTTTTAATTCAATTGATATTAAGCCTATTTAGGCTCCATATATGTTTAGCTATTGAAAGAAACAGTATCAATATGTACATTGTTCTTATTAATACATAGTTCACACTAATCAATGAGTGCTACCATATGACATTTAAAGAAGTTTTTGTGCCTTATTTATTATGTCAATAATCTGGCTCTCCTTTTTTACCCAATGTTTGATGTTTTCCTAATTTATGATAATGAATATGTTCCTAAGCTAGCTTGATATCTAAAACTACTTATATTTAATTATTGTTTGAGCTTATCTAGTATATTCACTCTTCCATATTATGCATTAAAGGTTTTCTTACTAAGATATTAATATCTCACCCCTATTTTTTTTTTCTTTTTCCTCTATCAAGAAGACTTTGGTTAGATTATGTTGAATATCATCATCGAGTATGAGATATTTAAACATTAAGATCTTTACCCCTAAAACTATCTTTGTTATGATCATCTTTTTGCTATTTGTTTTGTAACCTTATTACTTTGCATTATTTAGTCTTTTTCTAATGTTTTTAAGTGTTTTAAGGTAATTCTTCCAAGTAAGGTAATCGTACAAGTGTTAAGCCCCAAGCCAGTGATGTGACAATAACACAAGATAGAAAACAAGTTGTCTAATAAAAAGAATAAGGTGTTCATAATTGATAAAAACTAGCAAATTATTGACATATCCTTTCTCATATAATGCTTCAATTGAGTCTAAACTCTTTTTAACAGTCACACCACTTGCTCTTACAACCTTCTTATGCCTATTTTAGCCTTAAAAAACATCTTCACCTTCCCTATCATGTTATTTTCCATTTTATTGAACAAAACCATGAATTCCCAAGGCTTATTATCTAAACAATTTAACCAAGTGATAATAACCTTTAAAATACTCTCATTGATTGGCTTTTTCTTATGTGTCTCTTTCTATTAAGTCTATAACAAACTTGTATCTTCAATTAGAAAATCTTATATCTTCAATTCATGACAACTTAACATTTTTTTCTAAGCACACATTGTCCTTTTATTCTATTTGTTCAACAAGTTGACTACTTACCTTATCATCTTTACTAATTGGTGTAAGACCCAACATTTTTTCCACTTTTTGTATTTGCATAGCCTCTTACATCAAAATTGTTTTTTTAGATAAAATGTCTAACTTATAGTGGATATAGTCATTTGTGAAAGAGTGTCTTTCAACAAAATTTCTCTCTCCACTTAAAAGATGTTGATCTTCCCTTGTTCTTAAGTTATGGAACTAATTTTCACCTACTTACACATTTTACATTGTAATTCCTGCACTTTAGATGTTAGAAATCCTTATTCCTTTTTTATTTTCTAGTTCATCATCCATATTTCAAAATTGTAATAAATCACCTTTAATTTTGTGCTTATACTTAACTAAAGCTCTTTCCTTTTTCATCTTAGTTCCATCCTCCCCATTAATGCAATCCTTATTTAAGTTTACTCCCATAGGTTTTATCTACACCTTAGCTACTCCACTTACATTATTCCCTATGTCAGTCATAGAAGGGCTTCCACGTAAAGGCATTGTCATTATGTTTGGTGACATACCTTTATTGAGGTCCTTATCCACCAAAGTTTTATTGACTAAATTTCATTCCTATTAAAAAGCAATTGTTACATAAGGTTGATTATTTTAGCTAATTTTGAATAAAAGATGATAAAATCTTTCAGCAATACAAAAGTTAATTATGTCATTCTCATAATTAGGTGTGCAAGTACTAACTTCATATCAATTATATTCTCACCTATAAATAATATGTCTTGGTTTCTCTTATTGATTGTTATTATTAAGCAAATGTACAAAGTAACAAAGGTTGAAGGAATCAAAGTCAAATGATTTAGAGTTTTTACTCCACATAATGCACCGAACTAATATAGGAAATAATAATTCAAGAATTCTAATAAAGAAAGATCCATCATTACTTTTTATTATAATTGACTTGTTAATAACCATTATAGGGTAGTATAAACTAGAATTCTCATAACATCAAGACAATTTTTTTTTTTTTTGCATAATCTTATCCTTTAGGCAAATATAGGAACTTCATAAATTGCCCTTTTTTTAAAAGTAAAAAAGATGAATCCAATACATAGAGGAGAAAATTGAATCAATGTAGTCACGTAAACCTAAACTTACTGATTTTTGCTCCCATAATTTGACATTAGTATACTCCATATCAAGCCAATCGCCATCCCAGTTAACCTAACCTAACATTTCTTTCTTGGCACAAGAGGATAAAAAAACCAGAGCCACAAGTAGATTGCATATCCTTATACTTTGCTCCTTTTATTGCTTTTGAATCATGCAAACATTTTAGGTTGTATTGTTATAGCTACTACACTTTTAAATAACCAATCTTGCTCAACATCATACCCAATTTTGCCCTTTAGTAAAGGGAAGACTTGTAATTTTGAATGGATACAAGGTCAAATGTTTACGATTAATTTGAGAATCATGAATTTAGGATCCTTGGATATGGTATTAGAGGTAGATTGGTTAGGGCAATTTAGCCTTATATTGTTACATTGTAAACTTTCCTTTATGAAAGAGGGAAAGGTTGCAGAGATTATAGGAACAATTCAAAGGCAAGCCACTAGCTTCAAAATGACTAGTAGAATTTAGTTATAGAAATTGTTAAGGAAAAGACAAGGTTATAGGCTCATCTATCTCCTATATCATCCCAAATAAATGTAGCAAGAGACTTTTTAAGAGCTAAAAAAACAATTGAGGTTTCAAAATTACTACAACTAGTCCTTGATACCTATACAGATGTCTTCCAAGAACCTAAAGAGATACCACCTCTTAGATCACAAGATCATGTCATTCAACTAAAACTTAAAGCCCATCCTAATTTAAGATACTATTAATATCCTTATTACCAAAAGACTCAAATAGAGAAGATGGTCAACAAGATGTTGGAAGCCTTTATTATGTAAATAAGACAAGTTCTTTTGCCTCTTTAGTGTTTTTGGTGAAGAAGAAAAATAGAACTTTAAGGTTTTATGTGAACTACAAGCACCTTACTTCCTTGACTATCAAAGATAAATTTCCAATACTAATAACAAATGATCTCTTGGATGAATTACATGGATCTATTATATTCTTTAAGATTGATTTAAGGGTAAGATACCACTAAAGTACTGTTTAAATACCTAAGACAACATTTAGAGCTTATCATGGTCACTACAAGTTTAAAGTCATGCCTGTTGGATTAACAAATACAATAACCACCTTCCAATCTCTAATGAATTCAGCATTTAGTTAGTATTTGAGGCACTTTATATTAGTATTCTTTAATGATATATTGGTTTACAATGCTTCCATAGAGGAATATGTCTCTTACTTGTTACTGGTGTTGTAAGCTTTAAGAAAGGAAAGATTGTATGCCAAAAGATCTAAATGCTCTTTTAGGTAAAGTTAGGTAAAGTGCCAAAGTTATGTTATTTCTATTAAAAGATCATTTTCTAACATTGACAAGATGGTTGTCATGATAAATTGGCTTGTACCTATTTGTCTCAAATGCTAAAGGGGTGTTTTAAGACTCATGAGGCACTATAAATAATTTATTAAATACTATAGTAACATAAGTACAACCTTAATAAAGCCCTTGAAGAAGAATAATTGTTGTTTCTACAATCTTGTATAGGTTGTAAGAGAGTAATTGTTGTCAACTAGATTTAAGTGTGCAATTAATTTGACATGGAGGGACAAGAAAGTAAAGCCATATGGAGGGGCAAGAGAGTAATTTAAAGCTACATAGAGGGTCAAGAAAGTAAAACCATAACTTTGCAAGAGAAAAAAAAAAACCTACATGGAACATACATAATGGAGTGGGAAAAAAGAGAGAAAACATGATACGAAGAAAGAGAGGGTTGGACAGCTGAACGAAGAATGGACGACAAAGGAGAGAGAATACACTAGCAGTCAGCAAGGAGACTGCACCCTAGGATCTACTAGTTTGTGATATTGAGAGGGGGGTAAATCAGTATTACCACAATTTGCAAATATGTGAACAACTTCAACCTCTTCTTAAGCGAACTTTTTCTCAAATTTGACTAAGGTAGATCTATTGCTACCTGCTAATCATAATAGTCCCCAAAGTCATCTTTCAGACACCTTGCCTATTAGATCTTCGTTAGGTTATAGGTTGGCTGATACTTTTGTTGTTTCACACAACTCAATTCAAAACACAAAATGTAAAACAAATTAAGGACACATGAGATTTACATGGTTCTGTCAATATAATGTACATCCACGGTGGTAGGGACTCTCCCTTTACCAAGACAATCCACTATACTTGAAAATACCAGTTACAATGGATGTCTTAATCCTTTGCTCCTTTCACTATTGCAAATACTAAGTAAGTACAATACAAAGAGTGTCACTTACTGTGTCTACCCTTCTTCTAGCTTGTCTTACCTCTGTTGAATTGAATGGCTACTTCACTACCGCTTAGAAGTTCACCACAACGCTCTTTAACTTCTCTTGAAGAAATATGAAAATATGTTAAGTTCTTTCAATGTTTTGTTGAATTCCTTCTTTAGGATGTCTCACACAGCTCCTACTTTCACCATCTCACAGTGTCACTCATCTCCTATTTCACAATCTCACTGTCTCAAGACTCACCTCACATTTCTAGTTTGCCATTCCATGTCTCACGCAAGTTTCTGGTTTTCATGCTTTGTTGGTTTCATGACTCACGTACGTTTCTGGTTTGCACACCTTGCTGGTCACACGCCTCATGCACGTTTCTGGTTTGCCCTTGTCCGTTTCATACCTTCGAGTAGCTTGGTTTGCTCTCCCGGTGGTCTCCTCTTTTACAGTTTCTCCTCTCTTCCTTTACAGACTGTGTACTGTCTCCTCTCTTACCACTGGTGCGTTTGCCTCTCCTCTTACCATGAGTCACACAGTTTCCTTCTAGCCATTGCCTAGTTTCCCTTGCTATCTAAGGTCTCCCTTGGTTTGTCATATGTTCACTCTTGCTGTCCAGCCGGTTTACTCTTCCTTGTTGTAGGGTTTTGACTCACCAAGGTCTCACTTGCCATTGGTGTGTTATGACCGTGCTCTCGTTATTGTCGTTCACCTTACCTTGGTTGTCTCATCCTTGTTATCCACACCTCTTTTGCTGGTTGATTGCTTTGTCGTTTAGCTTGTGTTTCTCTCTTTAGATAGTTTCTCTTTGTGTTGGCCAAATGGTTGGTTGGACGTCCTCTCTCTTTCAGCCGGCGGTAGTTTTGTCATTCACTCTTTGGTTTTGGCATGTTGTTTTGTGTTTGGCCATTCCACCTTTTTTGATTTGTGATTTGTCATCCAACGTCTCTTGCTGTCTAGCCATGTACTCTTTCTTTGTTGTCCAACCATTCCTCCCATGTTTTCTCTTCGACCAATCACCCACCTTTGCCATTTATGCTAGTTTTTCGTGTAGGGTAGGGTTTTTCTTGATTGTCTCTATGGTTGGCCAGTTGTATAGGTTTTCTGAATGGTTGAATTGCCAACCTATACTTAGCTTTGTCTTCCAAGGCCTTTATATACTCTTTTCCATGAAACCTTAATAGGGTTTACATAATGGATTTATGTTCTTGCCCTTATGCGGTGGATTTACTTCCTTACCCGTTCGTGTAGCTTTAGTTTCTTGCCCTTCCATGTGCCTTTACTTTCTTGCACACTTAAACCTATTAGACAACAATTACAATGCATACAAGGCTATGGGAACAATAGAGACAACACAGCAACACACACCAGTGGGGTTGCAAAAGAGAAAAATTGGGGACGGCCAAATAGGAACGGATGAAAAAGAAAGACCCAACGCGGCCAAAAAGAAAGAGCGGACAGCTGAATAGGGGTATCAGGCTAGATTGTGAGAGAAATCCAACTAGACAATGAGAGAGATCTATCTGAATAGTAGGAAGGAGAAAAACTATATGTGGCCAAAAAGGAGTGGATGCCAAAAAAAGGGTACACGACTGGAAGATGAGAGAGAAAATGAAGAGCCACCACCACAAGAGAGAAAGCCACCACTATAAGAGAGAGATAGACCACCGGGAGAGCAAACGTGAAAAACAAATCACCGGAAGAGCAAATCTAGTATCCATGAGGCTTGAGAACAATGAAGCAGATGCAGATCTGAAAGGTGAGACCAAAATGTGCATCGGCGTGAGACCAGAACATGCATTAGCGTGAGACCAGAACGTGTAACAATGTGACTATTCAAAAGCATAAGTGCAAGTCGTGAAGTCGTAAGACGGTGAAAGTAGAAGTTATGTGAAACAACCTAAAGAAGGAATTCAGTGAAGCATTGGAAAGAACTCAACGTATTTCCAGATTTCTTCAAGAGAGGTTAAAGAGTATTGTGGTGGACTTCTAAGCGACAATGAAGCAACCTATTCAATTCAACAGAGGCAAGACAAGCTAGAAGAAGGGTAGAAACAATAAGTGACACTCTTTGTATTGTACTTACTTTGTATTTGCAATAGTGAAAGGAAAAGAGAATTAAGACATCTATTGTAACTACATTGTGAACATCGGGAATACCACACTGGTATTCTCAAGTATAGTGCATTGTCTCAGTAAATGAAGAGTCCCTACCACCGTGGACGTACATCACATTAACGGAACCACGTAAATCTTTTGTGTCCTTACTTTGAATTTACATTATGTGTTTTGAATTGAATTATGAACGCAGCTAAAGTATCATCAAACCCATAACCTAAAGAAGACCTAATCAAGAACATCAAATCTGTCTAATAGGCAAGGTGTCTAAAAGGTGACTTTAGGGACTATTGTAATTAGTAGGTAACAATAGATCTACCTTAGTCGAATCTAAGAAAAAGTTCGCATTTGAGAAGAGATTGAAATTGTTCACATACCTGTATATTAATGAGAGCTAGAGTATTAAATAAGTAAAATACTTTGGCTTAAATTATCAAAGTTTTTAAAGGATGTGATATTGATTCACCCCTCATTTCAGTATCATAGACTAGTATATCCTAGGGTGAAGTTGGAAATTTTAATCGGTATCAAAGCACAGGTTTACCAATTTGAAACTTAACAGCTTGGTGTACTAGTTTGAAGGGTTTCAGAAGTTTTAACTTGTTCAACATACTGAGAAATGGATACTGGTACTAGCACTAGCAGTACTTATAGCAAAAAAGTTCCAATCTTTAATGAAACCAACTACCATATGTGGAGAGCGAGAATGTAGGTGGTATTTGTAACCATGGGCATGAACGTGGTGAAATCTATACAGAAGGGTTTTATAGCCCTAGAAGAAGGTAAAGACCCAACCCCAGAGGAATTAAGGAAGTTTGAAATAAATGGGAAGACCTCAAATGTCATTATTTCAGCATTGACAGATGCTAAATATGCTAAAGTTATGAACTGCAAATATGCTAAGGAGATATGGATAGATTGCAGAAAGTCTATAAAGGTGATGGCAGAATGAAGGAGGCCAAGCTTCAAGTTTTCAAGGAGAGATATGAATCTTTTAGAATGCCAAAAAATAAGACAGTCCAAGAATTCTTCACCAGGGTTATTGATGCTGTAAACAACCTTAGAAGTCATAGGAAGAACAAGAAGGACTCATTTATTATGAAGAAAATTCTAAGAATTATGCCTAAAATGTTTGCCTTAAATGTGGCAGCCATAGAGGAGAGTAGAGATCTCAATTTTATGTCTTTGCATGATCCCCAGTGTAATCTCATTACTTATGAGATGAGAATAAAGTCAACTAAAAGCTCCTCAATGTCAAAGGTATCAAAGGAGGCAGCTTTCAAAGCTATGAAACACTTAAAGATAAAAGAAGAGGAAGAATCATCTAGTGAGGATGATGATGATGATGATGAAGAAAGTGAAGGTGAAGTGTTGGTATACATCACAAGGAAGTTCAAAAAGGGGTTTAAGAAAGGAAAAGGATAGTTGTCCTTGAGATGTTATTGTTGTGGGCAGACTGGACACTTTACTTATCAGTGCAAAGTGAAACTTCTTGATGAAGATAAGGATGGTGATGATGAGCAGAATTCAAAATGGAGAAGACCATCGTTCAAATCAAAGAAGTCCAAAAAGAAGACTGTCAACCCACAGAAGAAGAAGAGATGCTCATTGAAGAGTTATGTGAGTCAGATAAAAGAAGCTGATAAGGAGGAAGATGAAGAATTATCAAATGAGTAGGCCTTTATGGGATCAACTCAAGGTGGTAGTTCAACCTCTAAAGAGGAAAAGGAGGTTGATGAAGAAAAACCAGATCTTAAAGCTAAGTTGGAAGCATCTTCAAAAGAGATATTTAGAAGAGGCAGAACCATAAAAAGGTTAGAGGCTCACATAAAACAAGTTGAAGCAAAGTCTGAGGATGCTGAAAGTCAAAAGGATGAAATAAGGGCTGAACATATTGACTTGAAGAGAAAATTTAAAGAACATATCAAAATATGTGAAGACCTTATAATAGAGCTTGGCTTAAGGACTTTAAAAATTAAAGGAATGGAGAAAGAGTTGTTGAGACTTCAACAACTCAAAAAAAGTGAAGAGAACTTGTAGAAGCTTGAAATGATAGGAGAAACAAGTTTTGCAAGAGAAAAAAAGAATAAAGAGAAAGTGCAGCAATCTGAGGCTACATTGCCTAAAGATAATAAGAATGTGCCACAGAAGTTAAAAGAGAAGGTTGTGACTCAGGAGAAGATAACTGAGAATAAAGAGGATTTGAAGGAGCAACATAGGGTGGCAAACAAAAATAAAGAAAAGAAGGTTAACTAGCAAAAGGCTATAACTGAATAGAATAAGGAGGAAAAGGTAACTAAAATGAAAGTTATACAAGCAAAAAAGCCAGCTACATTACCTACACAGCAAGTAATGAACAAAAGAAAACAAACTGTGATTAAACCCAAGAAAAGGCATTTTCAAGGTCACTATTTTTATGTGGAGTTTAGGGTCATAAGGCAAGTAACTGCTAGTGGAGAAGGCCAATATATATCTCTAACTTGAGAATATATGATACTACATATAGGGGGAGACAATACAAAATTCAGAGGAGAACACCTGTTATGAGTTCTTGCATATATTGTAAAAAGCAAGGACACATTGATAAAGAGTGTTGGTGGAAGCCCAAATCGATAGTTTCAAAGAACAAGTTTGCTATATTGGTAGACTTAGAGTAGTGCGAAAGGTGCAGACAGGATGACCATAATGCCAATAGATGTATGACACTTCTCCCTGAGCAAGAGAAGGCACTCGATGGCACAGTAAAAACAATTGGTGCAGTCAAAACTGAGAAAAAGGAGAAAGCTATCTTCCAGCTAGTTCAAAAAAAGGAATATAAAGGTAAAAGGGAGGTGGCTAATATAACTAAAATTGCACTAAAAGCTAATTACAAGAATAAGTAATGGATCCTTGACAGTGGATACACTTCACACATAACAAGAGGTAAGAGTAAATTATCAAAGCTAAATAAGTTAAGAGAGGGAAGAGTCAAGTTTGGTAATGATGATTCACTCAATATCAATGGTTAAGGGTCAATAAATATTGGAAAAGGAAAGCTAAAATATGTTCTGCATGTTGAACGACTCAAATATAACCTAGCATCTGACAGCCAACTATGCAATGAAGACCATAAGTGATATTCACAAAAACAGGTTGCCAAGTATAGAGTAAAGAAGGCAATACTGTTACAACCAGGAAGAAAACAGCTGAAAATTTATATGTGATTGATGAGAACAAGACAAGCAGCTATTTACTCACCAAAGAAGAAGAAAATCAACTCTGGTATAGGAGGTTAGGACACTTATCACAAAAAAACATAAGGAAGCTGGCCACTACTCATTCCATTAGAGACATTCCCGACCTTAAGAGAGAGAGAAAGAGAGAGAGTATGTTTGCTCAGCATGCTCTAAAGGAACATGCTAGAAAGTAGTATAAGACCAAAAAGTTTAGTTCTAAAGCAGTGCTTGACTTTATGCATACTGATTTGTGTATACCGATGAGGACAAAAAGGTTGAATGGTGAGAGGTACTTCATCTTGTTTATTGATGATTATTCTAGAAGGACCTACATCATGCACCTCATACACAAGTCAAAAGTTCTGAATTACTTCAAGAGATATAGAAGATTGGCTGAAAATGAGAGTGGAAAGAAGATCAAAGTATTGAGGTCAAATCAAGGTACTAAATTTACAAATGAATCTTTTAAAGATTACCTTAAGAAGCATGGTATTCACCATCAAATGGTAGCAGCAAAAACACCTCAACAGAACAGGGTGGTAGAGAGGAAAAATAAAGTTGTGGTTGAAATGGCAAGAACTTTACTGCTGGAATCCAAGTTTCACATAAGATTTTGGACAGAAGCAACATTTACAGCTGTACATTTACTAAATAGAGTCTTACTAAGGTCCAATACTGATAAGACTCCATATGAGCTATGGAATAGGAAGAAGACAATAGCCAAGTATCTCAAAATCTTTGGCAACCCATGTTTTGTAAAGAATAAGGAGCAAAACTTGGGAAAATTCAATGATAGGCCTGAGTATATGGTTAAGTATAAAGCAAAACAGTGTTACTTTAAGCATAGTTGAGGCTAGGTATATGGTTGCTTATGCAGTATGTACTCAAGTGATATGAATGCAAAGACAATTGGCAGATTTGGGTGTTGAAGTGAAATTACTAGTGAGTGTACTTAGTGATAATCAAAGTGCATATTAACATCTGATGTCACTTCATCAAAGATCAAGTGAAACAGGGTACAATTCAGTTGGAGTATGTTGGCACTAAAGATCAAATTTCAAATATTCTAACTAAACCTCTGTCCATATAGTTATTTGAAAATCACAAAATGAGTTTGTCTATGCAAATGTCTGCTCAAGCTTAAAGTTTAGGTGAATCCTTCATCTCTACTTTGCAAGTATTTTTTGTAGTTGGTTGGCAAAGGGGGAGAGAAGAAACAGTGCAAGGGCAGCTATTAAGAAAGGGGGAGTGCATATTTAGGGGGAGTTGTAATTGTTACACAATGACTTTTGTTATGAATATTGCCAACAATTACAAAGGGGGAGATTGTTGTTCCCACAGCCTTATATAGGTTGTAATTATTGTCAACTAGATTTGAGTGTGCAATTAATTTGACATGGAGGGGCAAGAAAGTAAAACCACATGAAGGGACAAGAGAGTAATTTAAAGCTACATAGAGGGGCAAGAAAGTAAAACCACAACTTTGCAAGAGAAAAAGAAAACCCTACACAGAACATACATAATCGAGTGGGAAAAAGGAGAGAAAACGAAGAGTGGACGGCAAAGGAGAGAAAATACACCAGTAGTTGACAAGGAGACAACACGGCAACACACACCAGCGAAGTTGCAAAAGAGAAAAATCGGAGACGGGCAAATAAGAGCAGACGAAAAAGAAAGACCCGACACGGCCAAAAGGAAGAATGAACGACAGAACAGGAGTACCTGGCTAGACGGTGAGAGAAATCCGGCTGGATGTTGAGAGAGATCCGGCTGGACCATAGGAAGGAGAAAACTAGATACAACCAAAGAGGAGTGGACAGCAAAACAGTGTACACGACTGGACGATGAGAGAGAAAATAAAGAGCCACCACCATAAGAGAGAAAGTCACCACCGTAAGAGAGAGACAGACCACCTAGAGAGCAAATATGAAAAGCAGACCACCCGGAGAGCAAACGTGAAAAACAAATCACCAAAAGAGAAAATCTGGTATCCGTGAGGCTTGAGAACAGCAAAGTGGGTGCAAATCTGAAACATGAGACCAGAATGTGTGTCAGTGTGAGACCAGAACGTGCGACGGCATGAGACCAAAACGTGCGATGGCATAAGACCAAAACGTGCAACGGCGTGACTGTTCAAAAGTGTAAGTGCAAGCCATGAAGCCGTGAGATAGTGAAAGTAGTAGTTGTGTGAAACAACCTAGAGAAGGAATTCAGTGAAACCTTGGAAAGAACTCAACGTATTTCTAGATTTCTTCAAAAGATATTAGAGAGTATTGTTGTGGACTTCTAAGCAGCAGTGAAGCAGTCTATTCAATTCAATAGAGACAAGAAAAGTTAGAATAAGGGTAGATACAGTAAGTGATAGTCTTTGTATTGTACTTACTTTGTATTTACAATAGTGAAAGACAAAGGATTAAGACATCCATTATAACTATATTGTGAACATCGATAGTAGTACATTGGTATTTTCAAGTATAGTGTATTCTCTCGGTAGAGGAAGGGTTCTTACCACCGTGGACGTATGTCACATTGACGGAATCACATAAATCTTTTGTATCCTTACTTTGAATATACGTTCTATGTTTTGAATTATCAGGCAGCTACAAGTGGTGGTGTTGGCTGCGGTGAGAGCAGCATTAATTTGGTTGGCCGTGTTGCTTAAATTACTATCAATTGCGGTGACCGTGGACAGATTAATCTTGGCAGATGGGGTTGTGCTGGCAAGGACTTGGAGCCCCACAGTTAGCAGACAGCCAGCTGATGAATTGTTGCGTCCATTATTTCCATCCTGTTTGCCTTCATTGACGCCGGAGCTAGTGCTGGTGGAGTTAGTGTTACTGCCAGTGGATTCCAGTGGGAAGATAACAAAGCCCAATGGAAGAAGAGGAATGCAAGATGGGTCCTCGCCGTTCATTGCTAGCTGGATTGAGTTTAAATCAATTGTTGTGTACACCACAAGACTGCCGGACTGATCAGTGCAACTTTCTTGCAGGATCAACTCTATGTGCTGTGATGAATTGCTGGCAACCTACAAAGGAAGAAAATTTATGCATGTAGTTAGTGCATACATTGCCGACAAACATAGATAAATGAACATGATTTGACCTGTAGAGCATGACATAGAAATATAGGAACTTGATAATTTCACAAGTCTGAAGCAATGCCATGATTAGTGTTTAATAGGTCACGAAATGCCTGTGTGCTAAATTTAATGAACATTAAAGGGAAACATGAAATTATAAGAAAATTGTTTGAACCTACAGTGAGGGAATGCTTACATTGATGCGAAGAAGAGAAATACAGTTCCTTGGATGGGAGCCATTGGCAATGTGAGCAACTTCATGCAAGGCATTCCCATTCGAAGGAATGTCCAGATGCAAAGCATTACAAAACATAATTAAGGACCTAGATTTTGAAGCCACTATTTCTATGTCTTAATTTGCCTAATAGAGAACTAATAGAAGTGGATTAGAACCTGGAACCTTCGGTGTCCATCCCTCAAGAGATCAAAGACTTGGTAGTGAGGATGAGGCAGCCAAGTGGTGGATGCTGCGCAGAGAATGACCCCATTTGGCTGCCCAGGCTCTGTGATTTTCCTGGTGGTAATTCTGACAGTGCCGTCCGGGGAATCTGATAAAGCTGTCCATGACTGGCCATTCGATGTACTGATGTTCGAGCAAAATGTTTTTATCATTCTCTGCACAAGTCTCATCACATTCTTTCGTGGTTCGGGATTGGGTATTACTGCAGAGACCAGAGAAAGAAACATTATAATGGATGTTCAATTCAAACAAATAAATGATAATTGAGAGTCACCCTTAGATGTAACTCGTAAGAAATACTATGCTTCATGATGTATGGAGGAGATTACAATTGTTAATCAGATTTTTTTTGTTTTTTCTAAACAAAAGACAAATAAATCAGCTCATGTATATTAGGATGTGGTTTAATTAGCATATAATTTAACAGATGAAAGGCCGGGCTATTGCTTTCAAAGTTAACTTACAAGTGCAACAACCATTAGCTATGCATGCTTCTTGAATATGTAATGAATTAGAATAACTACTAATACAAGGAATAGGATAGCAGAAATTAGAATAATCAAACCTCCTAAGCCAGAGATATTTCTGGCCATGAGGCTAGCAACCCTCTCGCATTGTCGCTGTAAAACTGATAACCAACGATGAGCTCCAGAAGCCATCCCACTGGATACAAGGTGCTTAAATATATGGTGGACAGGCTGCTCCTCAATCTCTGCATGTTCTACCCATGTAACCTGCTTGAAGCAGCAAATCATCGGAATTTATACCAAAGTCTAAGCTACCCAGATGTGCTGACCAAAAAACAAGACTGTTTGTCATAACAGACATTTTATTATGTACTCGTATAGATGAGTGTATTAATCACATCGCGTACCCTTGAGTTAATTTGGCATATCTTGAACAACACAACCAGAGGGCCTTCTACTGTATAGGGGAACAGAAGACTGAATGTTGTCGTGGAAACTATCGATGGGAAAATCAACAATGGCCCAAGTTCCTTCTTCCACATTTTGTTGGCAAAAGCGCAGAAAATATGCCTCCCTTGTGGGAACCAGAGGGGAAAGAACTTGCAATTCTCCATACATCTAAACTGATTATGACACACACCTAAGCAAACTATTTTTTCGGAGATTTGCATTAATGTAAAAGGCTACGGGCATTGTTGGACGTAGAATTACAGAACTATACATATATACTGGAACCAAGTAATATCAAATGCAACTTTACCAAGTTGAAGGGAGCCACTTGCACCAGAGGCACCATGTGATACAACTTGAACGGTCTTTGCTTTTGTCACAATAGAAGGAAACAGCTCCATCCATTTGTTCTGTGTAATTATGTGCAAAGGGCATTAGTCTAGAGTCTCCACCGGCTTAACAATCATAGAGTGATAATGGGATCAGTTGTGAGATAATTAAATGAAAAACTGAGAATTGATTGCACAAGCAGGAATATTGACTCACTGCATCAAAAAATGCATCAACCAGGGTGATGCTATTCATTATGACCACAGCAGTGTCACGGATAGCTTCTGTTCTCAACTCGTTCGAAAGCTGCTTGAGATTCAAAGGCCACGGAAATATCATTGGGTGCTCTTCAAGATTAAGTACTTCCTTTAAATTCTCATTGTTTCTTACCCAAAGAGGCTCAGTTGCCCGGCACATCTTCACAAGTTCGTCCATGGAAGATGTCGCAAGCTCCATGGCGAGGGCTTTTTCCTCTTCCATCAACACAGGACTTACCTCTTCGGGAAATGAAGAAGCCTCCGGCAACATAGGCACGGGCATCATCCCTGCACAAGCTGTTAGGTATCCTTGCGAACCTTTGAAAAAAAAAAATTGACTTAATAATGAGATATAATACCTCATTAAGATTAGTTGTTGGAAAAGAGGGAGGGAAAAGTTGCTGGCCGAGCAAAAAATAATAAAAAAAGAGAAAAATGGGGAGAGAATCTAATAAAGTATCAGTTATTTATTTCAAAATTCAACAGTAAATTCTTATCCTTAAAATTTTACCATAAGATAGAGACTATCTTGTTCTTTATTCTGAACGGTGGAGATGCAATTTGATAGATTACAAGTATAGATTCTAATTTACATTTTGTGCTTCATACATTGAGAAGTTATTTTTCATGTAATTTCGATCAACCTTATAATCAGAAGATTATTTGTGGTCCAATCAAACTATATTTTAGTTAATTGATTGAAAACACCTAGATCTTGATTTTAAATGGTTGGATCGTGATTTATCTTTCTGTAAAGGAAATTTTTTATTTCAAATTTTAATTACTTGTTTCTGGTAATGCTCTATTTTCTCTATTGTGATAGTGTAGATGAACCATCTAAATAAATATTATTCTGTACTCTAATTGAGTTGAAATTTAGATAACCAGCATCTTAAACGGTTGTATTGTAGTTTGAAAGTTTGGTTGTTGAGTTATAATTAATAAAAAATATTTTGCATATTGGTTAACTCATTTTTCCTCTCACTTTGGTTCAAATTGAGTTTATATGTAATTGAAGTTAGTGAAATTAATTTCTTAACCGTTGTATCCCATAATTTTTTCCTCTTTACTTTGAAGGGGTTTTTCATGTAAAAAAATTGGTGTATTCTTATATGATTGTTTAAATTATCATATTTGTTATTCAGTTAACTTCTTACAAATTCAAACAAGTAGGAAAAATCTCTTAAAACAGATTCAAATAAGTGGAAGAGGTTTCTTAGATAATTTATATTCCGCTGCCTCTCTCATCACAAGTGCCCAAAGCCTCAAATACATGTTCATGTCCAAGTCCAAAGAAGAGGAAACAAGTTGAGGGGCTAGTAGCGCCATTGCTTGGATTGGCCGGCCACCAGATCGCAAAGCAATACAACAAGCGCGCTCTAACTGTCCAAGAATATTTTAACAGAATTATCATAAAGAAGTCATTCAACTTGCTTGATGAAATCAAAGGGCCTTAAATGATAATTCACACTATCAAACAAATGGCTAGCAAGATTATATTCTCTGTGCTCTTGGTCAAAGGCTTTAAACTTGCTTGATGATGAACAAATAGCAAGAAATTGTCTTCATATTACATCTCTTTTAATTTAACTTGCTATCTTTTTTTTTCTTATCTTCTTCTTGTTCTTCCTTTTTTATCATTGGCTCTGTTATCGTATAATATCTCAGTGTACAATTATGACGCCATCTTGTATCTCAAATTTCCTTAATTGAAATTCCTACTTATTTGTCAAAAATTATCAGAAAGAGGAAGGGCAAGATAATAGGAAACGATGATGAACAATTCTGGTTTTCTTATTCGATATTCAAAATGCCTCTTTGTATCACCCTGCCAGCTTATTAGTTATTTCAGAGTTTAATTCTCTAAATTATCAGAGAAAGCTAAATAAAGTGCAAAGCTGGTTATACCTAACAATTCTCCAAACTTGGAGTTGAACACTTTTTTATCTTAAAGTAGTTACACCTCTCCTAGAACTCGTATGCATGGACGGGCCATGTAAACAGGTCCAGACGGGGGAGGTGGGGAGAGAGGGGTCAAGTGGGTTTTTTAGGAACATGCAGATCCCACACTCTCGTTGAAAAAAAAATTGTTATGTGCAAGTAAATGTGTATATAAATATGATGTACATATAAATAACAACAATGTACCAATAACATAATTTGTTAGTTATACACATATTTTATTTTATTTGACTATACTGACATTGTATTTTTAAAGAAAGAACCAAAAAAAAAAACAAGTCGTCACCTAAACCCATGAACCCCCCCCCCTTCCCCCACCCTATCCGAGCAACTTTTTCATTTACTTGAACTGTAACGGTTGAAAATATAATACCTCCTCTCTAAGCCGGGCATTTTCAAGTCGAAGATCCTCAAAGGAAATGCCACCAAGCATGGCCGGTCCTCCACAGTTGGGGCACACAAGATTGCTCAACTCTGCATGCAACCGATAATTGTCATTCTTCAACCTCTCGTTCTCTGCTCTCAGGATAATATTCTCTGATCGATCTTGCTGTGCCTGTAAATTAATTTCCAAAGAGAACCAAAAAAAATAAATTAAAAAAACAGAAATTAAAAAACTTAACGCGCGATGCCATAAATTCAGTATTACTCCTTCAATTAAGGCCAACGACTCAGCCTTGCTAACAGTGCACCCTTTGGGAAGCAAATGTGTGCGGGTGAGGGTTCAATAACTTCTCCTCATTAGGGCATTAATGATACAGACTGTAATCTACACGGAGGAGAGCGAGAGAGAGAGAGAGAGAGATCATAGGCAAGAGTCCAGGCAAAGCCAGGCAGTGACACCCACTCGGGCATAAATGCGATGATTTTGCTGCAAGTCCTCACCATGATGATGATGGCCTAGTAAAAACGTTACAGTAATGGACACGTCTACAAGTTTGCTACAAGTCCTACAAGTAATGGACACGTCTTCTTGGAAATCGTGTTCACCCCACCGTGTACAAGTTCAAAGCCTTCATTAAGAGTCGGGCCACTCTAGTCGAGGGTTAGGATTACCCCGAGAGTAAGAAAGAGATGTAATGTAGCTGATATTAATGCTACTTGTTGCTTACTTTCATCTGAGTACGGCGGTTTTGGAACCAAAACTTGACTTGGCGTGGTCTTAGACCAAGATCTTGGCTGAGTTTCATCCTTTGTTTGTCATCTGGGTGAGGACATTCCCTAAACATGCTGCAAAACAAGATTTCCATTTTATATCCCATGATGAAGATAGCCTTAACATAGCCTTATTGTAAAGACAACAAATATCTAAGTAGTTCAATCGAAAAAGAATGATTTGAAGTTTTGAAAACATTTATCTGTGACTTGTTACATTATGAAAAAGAGCTTCTTGTTTTCCTTTTGGAATTGGATCGAATGTGAACAAGAATGTACGTTCTTCATCTCCATTGTTAACCTGTGATTCTCTTGATCTCTTTTCTGCCTCTAAGATACTACCACACTAAGGAAAGCCGAAAAAAAAAAAAAAAAAAAAAACTTATTTTTAATTAGTTTCTTGCCAATAATTAGCTCCATATAAGAGTCCCCTTGAAGTTCTCAATGTATCCTGATCTAAAAAAACAAAATTTTTCTTTCCTGCCTAAACATAACATAATATCATTTCCAAGTCACAAAATTCCTTTATCATCAGATGTTTTTGATGGTACATATATATCCCCGAAAACTTCGTCTCATTGCGTGGACTGGCAGTGTTTCAAATGGAGATGATGATGGAGAAATATATACTAATTTTCTTCTTAACAAGAAAAAACAGAAACATTAGCAGAAGTAAGAAACACTGTTTCTTTTTCGCTTTTCCTTTTATCATAAACAAAGAGAGAGAAGAAGAAGAAGAAAAGAAGAGAAACATATACGTACGCTTCCATTACTTGGATCTGGTGTTGGGTGTGTCTACGATAACGTTTCTTCTTGGGAAGCTGCTCGCAGCTCTCTTGCTCGTTGACTGACTTGGCTTCGACTGGTACTTCACTCCCAGACCCACTCTCCATCTCCTCTTTTCCCAGCATCATCAGCCCTCCACTTTCTTCTTTCTAAAGGCAAGGCAAAACCGTGAAATTAAGCAATAGGTCATAAAAGGCCACCACAAGAGTTAAAAGTGAATAGGTAATTATAAAAAAAAATAAAATAAAATCATTTTATTTTCAGAGAGTGTAAATTACATATGACTTACAGGGATTATGGGAGGGAAAGGATGGAAGGGCATGTTTGACATGAAATTGAAGTTGGGCTTTCCGTTGTTGTTCGAGGAAAATAGGGTTTCTGTTGAGACTACGTTGCCCGCCATGTTGGACAGCACATGACAATCCCGGTACATTTTTCTTTTCTTTTTTTTGCTTCTTTGATTAATACGACAACCAAGATAAAAGGAGAAAATCTGAACTCAAATCCAAGCAACTTGGTTCCGCATTCGGGGAGTTTTGCCTTTGACTCTTCCTTTTGTAAGCTCACTGCGCTTCTGTCACGACAAGAACAGCGAACGCACCAAAGAGGAGGAGGAACATATGTAAGAGACAAAGGAAATCAGACACCAACCTAAAATATTCTAAAGATACTAAGAATTAACTGTCCGGAAATTTTCAATCTAAGGTAAGCATTAACAAGCACGGGAGAAAAGAGACAAGAAAAAAAAAAGATGTGAGAAATTTTGGGATGAAATTAGAAAGGAACCAAACAAAAAAGCGAGACCAATCCACCTCACTAACAAAAGAAGTCCTCTTTGGAACGGTGAGTTAAAATGGGCATTCAAATTTTATTATAGTTTGAAGGAAACGGAAGGAATGTCATTTACTGCATATGTATACACGTGGTCATTCCTTAATGGCCTCCTGTGTGTTTCCCTAAAGCTCGTCTTCAAAGTCAAACTTTCCTCTTCTTGTTTTTGACGCAAACGTCACGACCCACAAGCCAATCGCTGTAACGATGGTGAATCTGCTGCTCTTCATATCCCACCCAGCCCAGGCGTGCAATATCCGAACATTCTTGCGCGTAGATGGTTTGTTTGATAGCTTTCTTTGGGCCCTTTTTCTTTTTTGTTTTTTTCAATGTTTTGAAAGTGACTGAAAGTTTGGTTTTCGGAGATAGAAAAAGGAGACAAAGAAAAAGTCAAGTAGGGGTCTAGGCATGGGTCGGAGCCGTTCATTTAGCCCTTTGTGGATCCCAGTTGTTATCACTATATTGCTTAGACAGCTCCAAGTCATAAATTTTAAATTTTACGCAAGCGGATCATTTGTTAAAATATAACCTTTTAACTTATTGATATTTACAGTAAATATATTTATAAGTTTTAAGTAATTTCTTTACCTTTTTTATATAGAATTGTGTCACATTATTTGAATCGTGTAAACCGAGGCCTTCTCAATATTCTTTAACGTAGAACGCTTAGTGGTAGATGTCAAATTTGAGTCAATTCAACTCTAATATTACTTATCATGAGTTTATTATCTTCTTTTTAAAAGATTAATTTTTTTAAAATGTACAATACTCACGTTTATAAAGTTTAAAAATTCTCTCTAATTTTCTAACGTGAGATTCCGTCACACCTACTTATCCATATTTCTTCTTTGAATAATTCACCAATATTAAAGTTATACTAATTTCTTTTTTATTTTTACTATTATACATTAAAATATTAAACACAAAGACAGTGAAGTTTATATAAGAAAAAAAATTAAATGATTTTACTAAAAAAAATAAAAATCATGGTACTTGTTGCATTATTCTTTTTCTTACCGAACATGAGATTAAGGAAAAAAAAAAAAACAAGAAGTATTTTTCTTTATGTATTGCTATTTATTCTGATTTGCTGGTACGGAACTTGGTTGGTGTTGCCTTGCCTAGGGACAGCTAACTTATTTCGTGATCTTTTTCCCTTTTTAGTTTTTATTTAGCTTGTGTTTCTCTGCATTTCACTCCTTTAAGAATAGTAATAATAACAACAACGAAAAAAATGTTTTAGTTTATTTTCTAGCTCGAACCTTTTCAGTGATTGGAGCTAAGGTTCATAATTTGGGCACCGTGCCCAACCACTTTTATCATTAGAGTCAATTAAATTTGTTAAAAAGTCAAATTAATAAAATTTTATCTAAACAAGCGTAAAGTAAAAATAAAATGTATTGATTCGTTTTTTCTAAAGGTCAATTCAAGAGGGTTTTAATTATAATTTATAAGTAAGATTTGAAGTTTAAATTCCCTATTTCACCCTAAATTTTGAACTTGATGACAATTTGGTTGTTGTTGCATGAATATAGTTTTTTGCCAACATTAATTCACTAACGAAGTGAAGAAACATATCAACTTAGCTACAAAATATGTTGTCGTCGTCCCACGAGGATTGAGATGAAATTTTAACCAATTCTGAATGCCTACACGGTGAATGCAAGAATATAAAATTCAACCCAGATTATAATTGGCTTTATGCAACACAATTTTAATTAGCAGTAAAATTTAGTGTCCTAGCTGGCTAAGTTTGTATTTTCATTGTCGCGCTAACTTCATTTTCATTTGAGTAAGAGTGAAAACCAAGAAATAAATGGAGACTTTTGGAAATAAGCTTGTCCAGCAAATAGGACAACCCGCCAAGAGCAGTGTGCTTAATAAAAGGTATCTAAACCAATCTAGCGCATGTTTCCTACTTCCATTATTACAGATAACTAACTTGGCGTTCATTCCATCGAAAGCAAATTAATTTATGACCAAATCCTTTTGTTATTCTCCACGTACAAACACAATCATAAATTGTGTGCCAAAACATATCCATCGAATAATATTCGATTAAGACCATTAACTATTGCAATAATGTTGATGGTACATAGCTTGTAGCATGTCCAAGTCCCTTGTTAGAAGCATTGTCGGAAGAAGTCGTGGATGGTGTGCATTAAATGCTAATGTAGCATCCATGGTGGAATCCTTGTGCTTTGGTATTCACACATATTTCATCTTGTTAATAGCTTTGTTTCACACATAGTTGTTAGATGTATAGTTTACTAGAAAAATAATTAATTAAATAAAATAATACTACAACAAAAATAAACTAATAAAAAGAAATATTATGTTTGAAGCATGCTATACATTGTTATTAAGGATAATTTATGTTCTTGTAGACAAGTTATCATAGTGCCACAGATTATAGTTACTATCCTTCTAAGGTATAATAGACTTTCTACTAAAATGTATTTCAAAATAATAAGGTAAAGAAAACATTTCAATCTTTTGATTAATTCAATAATCAACAATGAATTGTTATTAATGGTGCCTACAATCTTCCAAGAATAAAAGGAAGGGTGATTTATATTAATTACAACTTAATAATTAATAAAGTAAAATAATGTTAAACATAAATTCCAATGATAATAAATAATTAGCATTATTATGGTTCATAATGGTTAGTAACAAATGCAAATCCAACAATTATATATGATTAGTCTAATGATTATAAAATGATTAATTAACTAAGTCTAAAAATATAATAATTAACTTTTAAAAATACACTACTTTACAATAATCATTTGCTATTTTCAAAAGTTAATTCTTGTAAGTTAATCAATGAAAATATAATACATTATCTTTAATTCTTTTTAACTTATGAATCAAAGATTATGATATACAAGCTTTAATACTCAAAAGCATAATGAAATAAAAATTATGTGAATTTCAATAACACTTCACGTATAAGAACTATAAAATTCATTAAAAGTATAAGTCAACTTAAAATATTGAAATCTTTGCATTATCTATACTACCAAAAGGAATTTTATAATTTTAATAATAAGCATAAAGTCAATTAATAACTTGTTATTACTTATATAAATTTACTTTAAGGAATTTCTTATTATAACAGTAATATTCTTGTTATTCTTGATCATACTCTACAAAAATTATTCCTATTCTCTATCATGTAATTTATACTAGCTTTCTACTTAGTAATTTAATTAAAGACTCATTTTAATTCATTTATTATTGTACAAAATAAAGTGATGTCATTCTATTATTTAACTATTTTAGTAATTCATATCTTAAATAAATATGTCTATTCTCTCTATTATATGATTTTCTATAACTCTTGATTATATTTTGTAAACATTATTTCCATTCTCCTTAACATAATTTACATTAATTTTTTACTTAATAATTTAGTTAAAGGATCATTTTAATTCATCTTTTACTATACAAAATCAAGTGATATTAATTTATTACTCAATTGTTTTAATAAGTTATATCTTAAACAAATATGTCTATTCTTCCTATCATATGATTTGTTCTTGAAATGGTCAATAGACACTCACTTAGCTCAATATATTGGCACTTTTAATATTAGTTTCACCCATAATGAGATTTTGATTAGAAAATGTCTTAGTCAATGTTTTTAACATTAGCCATCTCTATAACTATAACTTAAATTTCATAAAGATTAAGTAAGAATTACTTATTTTTCAAACTTTAAAACCACCACTTCATCTTTAAAAATGAATACATCTCATATGAATTAAAGATTCAATTAGCATCATTATACTCTTTTAGTATAATGAAAATTTGCTATAAAATACATCATAGCTAGTTATAAGTATAAATTTTATGACCCAAAAAAAAGCCCCTTAAAGGCAAATTACACATTCCTACCAACAATTATAGCATGAGTTTATTCTTATAAGCATTATATAGTATGAAAATTTATTAATAGGCAAAGAACGTCTTACTAAAATCAAAATTTTAAGCAAATTCTTATTAGGCCCTTATACAAAAAAAAAATATAATTAATAACAAAGATGAAACCAATAGTTATGATTCATCTTGTCAAAATATGTAAATATCTTTAACCTTCCATGACATTATTAAGTAAGTAAATGCCAATAATACAACAATAACAAATATATATATATATATATCTATACCATATAACAATTAAGCATCTTTGCTTAAATTGCACTAAAATGTTAAGTTTGCATAGCTTAAAGTACATAAAAAAAAATATGTAGAATGACTCACACCTTAAGCATGGTGAATATTTAAAGGGCTTAACATTCCAAGTTATACAAATTACTAATAAGATATAAAGAGGCTAAAAGCTTATATATAAAAATTTATCATAGGTGTTATATCAAACACCAATAGCTTTAGTTTTAGCAAGATTAAGGCCAACATTTATCATATTTTCACGTTTTCATTAAAATCCCAAAGTGATAAGAATAACAAGAAAATTTAAGAAAATAAATAAAATCATAGATAAGGTAATGTCATTTGTCAATAAATTTTCATATTCTTATATTTATCTTAAATGTCACATCAAAGAAATAGATGCTAACTTCTTGACTGAACTCATGAAGACCCATGCTAAACTTTAAAGAAAATATAGTGTTTTCCTTAGTTGCAAGTGTATATGATGGTAAGATAGTTAGAAGTGAAGTAAAAAATATATATAGTTCAAACCATACCTTATGGCCTCTATATAGAAAAACAACAGCACATTAACATCTAAGACAATTACAATCCTCACATGAACATTAATGCCTTAAGGATTTCCTAGCCTTATTATTTCGTAGTAGTCCTATTTTGACTATATGTTTTGTAATCATTTTGCTTTTTTGCAATCTTATGTGTTCCAAGTATTTAGGTGCAATATGAGACTTTCTTAATGGTACCTTATTATAATCAGCATCTCCTTTATTGCCACCAATTTATTTATCTTAACATAAACTCAATGGTTTTTTATCTATTTCCAAATTAATCAATACAATAATTCCATGACAATGAATAGACAACATATTATGATAAAAGTGTTATGCAAATGTTTAAATATGATTAATCTTCCATTAAAAGTCCAAAAATGGCTACCAATGTTTTTTTTTAATATATAAGAAGAAATGACATTTATACACTAGACCATTAGAACACTCAACATGATACAATTTGTCTAATAAAAGTGCACAAAAAAAATGATAGAGATTAAAGAGGAATAAAATTATGAAAAGAGAAAGACAATTATTAATGCACTATAGGAAGTGCAAATGGATTTTTTTCAAGCAAAATAATTCTAACTTGAACACCTTACACTATTATGTTTCTCATATTTTCATTTGATAATCATTTATATCAATGTATTCCAAACAAAGCAAAATATAGATAAAAAAAATAAAACAAATACCACTTATTAACTTTAACTTAAAATTTCTAACTTGGAAATCTTTAATACCAACAATATCATTGCGTTTTACTTGTTATGATTGCATAATTTAAATATTCTAATGCAAAATAAGTATATGAAATATATAGTCTGACTCATCTTTATAAGGCTAAATGGATGTCAAAAGATTTAACTAGTAATTGTGAAATCCTTGAATATACATATAACAAAACAAGAAATTATCCTTAAGATTGATGGAAAAGTAATCAATAAAATAGCATAACATTGTAACAAAAGTAAATTAACCAAAATCATATCATGTCTAAAGCTTCCCACCTTATAGAAAAATTGTCTTAATATAATAGATTATAGCAATTATCCTCTTGAAAAATGATAAACCTTTTCATTAATGCGCATTTTAAAATAATGAGGTAACAAAAAACATTTTAATTTATTGATTAACTTAGCAGTAAGCTATGTGGTAACTATTGTCACAACTATAAAAATTAATTACCTTATTTTTTATCATATAATTGTAGATAGCACAAAGAAAAGTTGATCTCACAAGGAATACTATCAATTCAATGTTAGATAAACAAAACCTAAAAACATTAATACCATGAGGGATAATTTGAATTATAAGTAAATGACTAAAGTAGACAAAATAACTTATAAAAATATCAATAAACAAAATTTTAGTTTCACGTTCACACACAATTATGATATGTAATTTTTTTATTGTTCATTACTTGTCTTAATTCTATTAAAACTATTAACTCCAAGAAACGATAAGCTTTGTTACCTAAATTTTCCCTTAAATATTTATACCAAATAACTTTTTTACTTAAATTCTTACCATTATACACCTAAAAAAACTATCTAAGGTTATATATTGATAGTTTTAAAATTAGAAAAGTAAGTTAATTTAAGTAATAATTACACAAGTTCAAATTATCAACTTGCATTAAGTTATTAATAATGATAATAAAGATAAAACTTGTCTATAATCCCTCTCATTAATTGCTACTCAGTGAATAGGAATAAGATAAATACGAGTCCTAATCCTTAACTCTAGCAATCTATTATTATTTAATCAATTCAATAGGTCTAACCAAATGAATTTAATAAACAATCATTCAACAATCTAATCAAAATAAATAAAAAAAATTCAATAAAAAAGAGAAAAATATCAAAATAATTTATTCTATCAAATTACCAAATATTTTAAAACTCCCAAAACTATTGAAAACCCTAACTGCTAACTGCATATAGTTAAAATTGAATTCTTCTAAGATTATCTATTACCCTCATTATGTCCGTCTCCTCTTTACCCTCCCAATACTAAAAGGGTCCTTATATATATATCCTAGAAAATGTACATATCTTAAAAGATCTCTTAAATTTTTAAGTTTATAATGAACTCATTTTCTTAACTATGATAGAATTCTTATAATGAATTCCAAATTGATTTTGGAATAGATATGGTTTGAATTAAGATGTACCTTTACCATTAAAGTTATAGTCCTCTACTTTATCTTTCTAACACATTTCAACTTGCCCAAAACATAGGCCTAGAGCCCAACTTATGAGTTAAAGATCAAGACTAATGTAATCCAACTTGTGACAAGTTTCATAGTGACTTTTCAACTATTTTGGACCTTTAAACAACTGATTTAAGTTTATGTGTCTTTATAAAAATTGTAGGTTTGAATGTGAAATTTAATATAGGCTTTTAAATAAACCAATTTGAATGTTTAAAGTTAAAGTTATGGCTATTGAATGTGTAATAGTCTAATAGAAATCTTACTTCAATTAGAATTTCAAATTCTACCTTTTGTCTTATTTTTGAAGCCATGTCTCAAACCTTAAACAAATTAGGATTCAAGTTCATGAACCCAATATGTAAAATTTGAGATGTCTATTACAACTTGACTAAAGACCACTTTTCAGTTTAAACCTTTAAGTTAATAAAAAATCTAAAATAAGCAACAAAGATCAAAAAGGCAAATTATTAGAATTTTACCTACTAAAAGTATACATTTTCAAAATTTCCCCAAAGCATACTTAAGTGACAAAACATTTTTTCATTAGTTTAAACAGGTATAAAACTTACAAAAAGTAACTAAATGTAAAAATGAATGAATAAATAAATTTTCACTTATCAAATTTTCTCTTTCTTAGCTTTTATGCATCTTTAAGTAAAGCAAATTCACTTTCAAAAGAAACTAGTAAACCACACACTTGTCATACCTTAGAACACCATTGTAATACACAAGCTAAATGATCTTCAATTCTTAGCTAATATACACACTAACTTAAACATGCAATGATGCTAGACAAAATAACAACAATGTACTAATCTCTCTTCCTTATTATCTACAATTACTCTTAATTAATTAATGCAAGTTTCGTAACTAACACAATCAAATTATGTATAATTCATCAATCAATCATTCCTCTTTGCAACTACAAACTAAGTGACATACAGGGGTGTCCCTAATTAAAGCAAAAAAGTAAAACTAATATTCTTTCTTGAGAAATACACAAAAATTAGGAAATGTACATCAAGGTACATTGCATACTAATGCTCAATTCACCATTTGATGTGTGTCATGATGGGCTTCCCAAGGTGGATGGAGGCTTGGCAGACATAGAGGAGAGGGCGTGACATGGTAAATGATCATGTGACATGGTATTTATGTAGTTAAAAATTGAGGCATAGGTAGGAGTATTAGGATATATGGATTTTGATTGTAAAATTGTCACCAATCATTTTAGGTGTAATATGAATACCATTAGTGGCTTGGCATACTTTATAAGGATTTTTTGGAGTTGGAGAGTGCAACTACATTTGGTGAAGGGTTGCAATCAATCCAAATGCTTGTCACAGGTGGTAACAATACTACTATTCTCATGTTTTTTCTATGGCTTTTTTGCCAACATTTATTCATTCTCTCTCTCAGCATACTAAAATAAAAAGAAAAACTTTAGACATAATTACTTTGTTATGCAAACTTACCTAGGGCATACCAAAATGGTACTATTGTCAAAAGTTTTATGTCCTTTTTTTTCTTTTTTATTGGTTTTTTCTTTTTCTTTTTTATTCATTGGTTTTTCTCTCTCTTTTTCTTTTTTCTCTTTTTTTCTTTTCCTTTTTTCCCCTTTCTCTCACTATTATCTCTTTCTTATCCTTTTCTCTTTATTTTTCCTTCTTTCCTCTCTCTCCATCACAAAACCCCTACTTTTTTAATTTTTTTGTCCCAAAAAAAAATTCAGAGTTCCAACTATCTCTTAAATGATCATTTTCATGGTCCTTTTCCACATTTTAAGCTTGATAATGGCTTAATCTTAAGTTATGGGTGTCATTTCTAGTATAGGAAGCCAAATTTTGGCTTCAAGAATGGTTTTTTTTTTTTTAGGACTAGCTATGGTTAAAGAAAGGTGGCCACTATCACCAATACTGAATTGTTGCTTGACTCCAATTGACATATGGAAGGTACTAATCAATATATCGTTATCTACTAAGTCTATTGATGTCAATGTTATGTAATGACAATAGTCAAAAGTAGCAAATATAAAGGATGAAGTGCACCAAGGCATATGACTTTGGTCCATTGATTGGTGTAATCCAAAGCTCTATCTAGCACATAATAGGCACCATTAGATAGGGTGTAGGATGACATGCTAGTTGGTAATAGTCTTGAGTTGCAACCCTGCTAGTTAGCGGCACATACAATATATTGTGTTTGAAGCTTGGCTATTAATTGGTTAGTGTGTTTCCTATCCTCCTTTCAACACATGACCTTTAAGGATATATAGATTGACTTGTAAAGATTCTATAAGTGGTTTGTAGGACATTTTATATCGATTGATGGTCACCATCGATAATTTTTTTGACTACTTTTTGATGATTGATAGTTGCCATCAACTTTTCTAGTGACTTTTCAACAATTTTTTTTGGAGTAAAATACATTCATTTTTCTTTAGATAGCCACTTGTTTTTTTGTTGATATTTACTTTTTTTTTTAAAATTTTTGGTCTATTCATCTATTTGAAAGAAAAAAAAGAACAATAAAATATACTAATTTATACATTTGTCAACATAAAAATGTCCTAACTAGAGGAGAAGAGCACTACCACCATTAAAAATAAGTTTTCTTTTCTTTTTCTTATTACTAAGTTGATTTATAGGTGATTATGTGTGCTATGATTTTTATTAGTTTAAGTTAATGGTGATCCTACTTAATTTATATTTATTGTAGCTAGAATAGTAAACTTGATTAGACTTTGGCTTATTATTACTAGATTTTAAGTTACTTCCTTGGTTTTGATCATGATTTAAGACTCAATTAGGTTATTTACATGTTTTTAAAAAGGCAAAGAGAATCAGGTAAAAAAGGTAAAGGTCTTATAGTTGAATTATTAGTACTTTGTTCCTAACATTATTGGCCAAAGGGAAAAATATTTCCACTTCAATTGTTGCTTATACATGTTTTAATACCTAAAAATGTTGTGCCTCTTTATTATTGTTGTTCCCCTAGCCTTGTATGAGTTGTAATTGTTGTCAACTAGGTTTAAATGTGCAAGAAAGTAAAGCCACATGGAGGGGCAAGAACATAAATTCGCCATGTAAGCCCTATTAGGGTTTCATAGAGGAGAGTATATAAAGACCTTGGAAGACAACTATGGTAAGGCCAATACAATTGAATACACAACAAAATACAAAAGTGTGTGGATAACCAAATAAAGAAAATAGAAAAACACAACATACGACCGAAGCACACTGACAACATAACAGGGGACAGCAAAATAAAAAAGTAGTAGTTGTCATGAACAGTGTAGCCATTGAGTGAACAGTTGCCATCATGAATAGTGTAACCATCGAGAGAGAGAGAGAGATAGAGAGAGAGAGAGAAAGAGGAGACAGTCGACGACCGACCTAAATGAAGAACAGTCGTCGTTAGAAATAGGAGAGAAATCTGACACTACCAAAGGGGAGAGTGGATGGCAAAGAAATATTCGGCCAAATCAGAGTGACGACGAAGGAGAGGAAAAACCCAACAAGGCCAAAAACAGACCACCGGGGAAGGAGAGAAAAAGGAACGACTGAAAAGAAAGATGAAACAGAGATACCAGATCAGGAATGGGTGAGACCAGATTTGAACTAGAACGGGTGAGACAAGACTAGATCGGGAACGAGTGAGAGAGATCTAGTGGCTAGAAGGAGAAGAGAGAGAAAACACAGCAGTTGGAAAAAGGAGAAAAACCCGAACAGCCAAAAGACAAATAGAACGAAGAACGACTAAGTGAAAAAGAGGTGAACGAAAAAACCCGATTCAGCCAACCAAGAGGGGTACACGGCAGAACAGGGGCTGGACGAGAAAAATAGAAACCACTGGTAGAGAGAAATCTAGCTGGACGGTAAGAGAGAGAAATCCGGCAGGACAGCAAGAGAGAGAGAAACATGAATGGCAAACCAAAAACGTGAGGCGAGCTGTGAGACAAGGAGACAGGGAGACAATGAGACAGTGAAAGCAAGAGATGTGTGAGACAACATATAGAAGAAATTTGGCGAAGCATTAAAAGAAATCAATGTATTTCCAGATTTCTTCAAAAGAAGTTAGAGAGCATTGCGGTGAACTTCTAAGCGGTAGTGGAGCAGCCTTTCAATTCAATAGAGGCAAGACAAGTTAGAAAAAGAATAGACACAATAAGTAACACTCTTTGTATTGTACTTGTTTAGTAATTGCAATAATAAAAGGAGTATAGGATTAAGACAATTACTGTAACTGGATTTCTCAATTATAGTGGATAGTCTTGGTAAGGGAGAGTCCCTACCACCGTGGATGTATGTCACGTTGATGGAATCACATAAATATCGTGTGTCCTTAATTTGCTTCACGTTCTGTGTTTTGAATTGAGTTGTGAACGCAGCTAAAGTATCAGCCAACCCATAACCTAATGAAGACCTAAACAAGAATATTTGAATTGTTTATTAGGTAAGGTGTCTGAAAGGTGACTTTGGGGACTATTGTAATTAGTAAGTAACAATAAATCTATCTTAGTTGAGTCTGAGAAAAAGTTCACTTTTAAGAAGAGGTTGAAGTTGTTCACTTACCTACGAATTGCAAATTGTGGTGATACTGATTCACCCCCTCTCTCAGTATCACAAACTAGTAGATCATATGGAGAAGTCGGGAACTTCAATTCATTTACCTTAAATACTCTCTATATTTTTTACTGCTTCCATTAATGACTATTTATTATGCTTTTTATTACTAAAAGAATGTTTTAAAAAGAAATGAATGCCTCTCTTTATTCCTTACTACTTGAAGTTGCTCCTAAAAATTAACAAAACCTCTTAAAAAATAAAAGGCCTTTTTTTCTCTTTTATTTTTTCACTATCATTAATATTGGGCCTTTTTATAAAGAAGTATTTAATCTTTAATTTCGTTTTGCTAGATGGGTCAAATTGACTTGTCTTTTTATTAAATGGTTAATTTTGCTGCTATCCACACACTCTATTAATGATATTTGTACACTTTGCCATTGCTATCGCTGATAATGCTGTCCGTAAACGTTGCCGCATCTATCTACTATTGTCTGCATAAGCTATTAATGTTGTCTACATATATTATCGTTGTTGCCTGCTATCCACATGCGCTTTATCGACGCTCTCTGCTCCTACTATCCACGCTCTCTATACCCGTTGCTTGTGCACGTTATCCGCATGTGTAGTTACTATTGTCTGTTCGCCCTACCATGTTTACTGTCCACATGTGCTATGCCTACTATCCGCATACATTGTGCCCACTATCCTTACAAGCTATGCCTGTTATCTACACAAGTTATACCTGTTGTCAACTGTACACACTATGCTCACTATCTATACAAGCTATACTTGTTGTCTGCATAAGTTGTGCCTGCTGTCCATGCTCCTACTATACATGGTCTTTGTGCCTACTATCTATGCGCATTGTTCATACTATCTGTGGTCTCTATGCCTGTTATCCACATGCACTGCGGTTGTTATCTACACATGCTATTCCTGCTATCCATGCATGCTGCTCCTATTATTGGCTCGTACCATTGCTGCTACAACTCTTAGTGAGGGTTTACTAGTGTGGGTGGCTAGCTACCTTGCTCTCTTTCTTTCCTCCTTGGCTAGCTGCACCTCCCTTGATGGTTGTCTTCTTTGCCATGGTCGGTCACTCTCTCCTTTGGTGGCTACCTTTCTCTTTATCATTCACCCTCTTTTTGCCTTTAGGTTTGCTATTCTCTCTTTTTTAGCTAGCTCTCTCAAAATTCTGCAGCACACCCCCTTCTTGCAAAACACATAAGGGTATTTATAGAGACTTGAGATTAGGGCTACACAATCACCAACGATCATTGTTAATTCCCACATGTTGCCCTATAATCACAGTCATATTTGATTCCTAAAATTTAGGGTCAATGATCAACATTAAGTTTATAAACTTTAGGGTCAACGGTCAACGTTGACTCCTCAACGCCAAGGTTGACCTATCATCATTGGTTTCTGGCAATGACCTCACTACATCTCAATGGCATTCATAACTTTACATCAACACATATAACTGTGTGAGATTGTGTTGACAGCAAATCCAACACTAGCTATTAAAGATGGGCTCAACAAGTTTATATGATAAGAAAAGGTTTATGAGTGCAAATGACATATAGCAAAAGACTACCCATTTTATTACATGATTACCCTTAAATGTCATAGACATCGACACAAAGAAGAGTTTTAGGTTACATTACTTTACAAGAGATTTAATTGATTAAAAAATCTCCTAAGCCTACTGATTATACACAAGTGTGCTGATGTTGTATGAGACTCAAAGTAACTCTTTTTCTTCTATGTTAAGCCCATTTTTTATGGCTAATATTGGATTTATTGTCAACAACATCTCAAATTGTTGCTTGTGTTGATTTGATGTTTTGAATGTTGTTGAGATGCATAAAAGTCATTGGTCAAAACCATTGATGGTAAGTCAACTAAATTCAATAAGTTATTATTGACCATTGACCCTAAATTTTAGGAAACCAATGTTGATCATTAACCTTAAATTTTAATAATCAAATCTAGCCATTGATTATAAGGCAACCTTCAGGAATTAACAATGACTATTGATGATTGTGTAACCCTAATCCTAAGGCTTTATAAATAACCTCATGCACCTTACAAGACAAGTGTGTGCTGCAAAATTTTTTGAAAGAACAAAAAACCTAATTGTAGCAGTCAAAAAAAGAGAGAGGTAGCCAAGGAGAGCAGCAACCGGCCACACCAAAGGAAGGTGCAATTCAACAGTAAGGAAGGCAAACTAGCAGAAGGTGCAATCCAGTAGTAAGGGAGGAAAACCAATAGAATGTGCAATATGGCAACAAAGGAGGTGAACCAGCAGAAGGTGCAAGCAAAACCAGAATTTACAGATTGTAGCAACTCTAGTAGGCATCCCTGCACTTATAGTAACTCCATCAGGCGTCCATGCATTAGCAACACAACCAACAAGTGTCCCTACACTAATAAAAACTCTAGCAAGCATCCCTTTACCAACAGAAATTCCAACAGGCATCCTTGCACTAGTAGCACAACCAACAAGTGTCCTTGCACCAGCAATAACTCCAATAGGCATTCCCTACACTAGCAACGCGTCTAATAGCCTACAATCCCAGAAAGTACAATCTGTCCAACAGCCTACAATCCTAGAAATTGCAACACATCTAGCAGCCTGCAATCCCAAAAATTACAGCATGACCAACAAGCAATCATAGCGATTGCAGCACATCTAACAGGCAATCCCAGCAAGTTTAGTACATCTAGCAGTTGTAGCATATACAACAACAACCTCCAAGCAATAGGAGCAAGTAAACCAACAACTATAAATTGTAGGAGCAGCAGTAAGCTCAAAAATAGTGCATGTAGGCAACGATAGTAGCCTATGCATGTGCAGACAATATTAGCAGTGCGTGCAAACAATGATAATAGTTCGTGCAGATATAGACAACAATAGCAACATGTGCAAGCAACGATAGTAGTAGGCCCAACAACTTGTAGCAACCAAGGAGAAAACGTGTCCTGAAAGTAGCACTAGTAGCTTGTAACAACAAGAGGAGAAAACTTGCCTCGGCAACAGGGCAGGTAGCATCAAGTGCAATATAGGCAACACTAGCAACAATTGAGACAACACCAGTAGCAAAAGAAAGAGAAGATCCGTATTTTGCACTAGCAGTTTGTACACATTAAGTGATCATTCTCCAAGAAAGTTTTCACTATAAACTCTTGATAAACTTGTTGAAAACAAAATGTGGGATACCATTGAAGTGATCAGGAGATCATTGTAAGTGGTTAAGGAGCAGTCCTTCCACAAGTGGTTAAAGAGTGATCCTTCCACAATATTGTTGTATCCCTCAATAACAAGAATGGATTGTGTGACTTAAAAGTGATCCTATCACACCATGGACGTAATTCATAAATTGTGAGTGAATCACGTAAAATTGTTGTATATTCTTGGGCACTTGTGTTTGATTAATATCTATACAGTTGGCCTCACATAAAGGAGAAAGATAAAAATTAGATCATCGACTCTAACAAGTAACAAAGGTTAATCCGGTCCTCATCACTCTTTATTAGAGATCATGTGGATTGTTAATGTACTAAATTCAATAATGACTTTGGTTTATGCATCATGATGGTCATGGGTTTGATTGATGAATTCTACATTATTGAACTGGTAAGTTGAAGGTAATACAAACTTAGTCACCTCATCTTCTAAGTAAACTTGAACAACATTGCCTTGGCTAGATTGGTATCAAATTCTAAAATGGCCTTGTTATCCATTAAGTTGTATTAGAGTGGGTGATAAGGACCATTGTAGATCTCACATTGAGAAAGGGGTGAATCAATGTGAAATATCCTTTTTTTACAAATCAATCTAAATTTAACCTTTGTTACTTATTAGAGTCGATGATCTGATTTTTAATTTTCTCCTTTATGCAAACACAACTATGCGAATAAAAATAAATGCATAAGCACCTAAGAACACATAAAAATTTTATGTGATTCACTCACAACGTGTGAGATACATCCACGGTGTGATAAGATCCCTCCTAAATCACACAATTCACTCTTGTTATCAAGGGATACACTAATGTTATGAAAGGATCACTCCTTCACCACTTATGGAAAGACTACTCCTTAACCACTTACAATAATCTCTCAATCAAAGAGTTGATCTCTCGATCACTCCAAGGGTATCCCACCTTATTTTTGAACAAATCTATCAAGATTTTATAGAAAAACCTTTCATAGAGAACAATCGCTCAATGTGTAAAATAGAATATAGATATTCTCCTTCCTTCACTACTAGTGTTATCTCACCCGTTGCCAATGCACGCGCTGCTGCTACTATCCACGCACTGCTGCTGCTGTCCGCATACTCTACTAATGTTATTCGTACATGCTGCTACTGTTGTTCACATGTGTTAATGTTATCCATACGCACTACCGAATCTTTCCGCTGCTATCTGTGTGTGTTGTTAATGTTGTCTGTATGCACTATCGCTGTTGTCTGCATGCTCTACGCCTATTGTCCATATATGTTGTGCCTACTGTCCACATGCTCTGTGCCTATTGTTCGTGTGTGCTGTGCGCTCGCTGTTCATGCTCTTTATACTTGCTGTCTGCGCTCTTTATACCCTACTGTGCATCTGCTATCTATACACGCTAGGGCTACTATCTGCACTTTTTGCACCTACCGTTTGCATACTCTACACCTATTATTTGTGCACGCTATGCCCACTGTACACACATAATGTGGCTGTTATCCGCACACACTGTTCCAGTTTTCCACTCGTGCTACTATTGCTTTCCACGCCTTCTACTATTGCTTTCTCACATCACAACTACTATCCCCACACGTTGCAGCTATTTTCTTGTGCTGTTACTGCTCTCTTTGTGCACTGCAGTAATTTTCTCACACCATTACTACTATTCCCTCACATTACAACTATTTTATCATGTCAATGTCGCTCTCCCTACGCACTGTAACAGTTTGCTCGCATTACTGCTACTCTCCCTATGCACTACAGCCGTTTTCTTATGTCATTGTTGTTTTCTCTATGCGTTGCAGCTATTTTCTTGTGCTATTACTGCTCTCCTTATGTGCTACAACAGTTCTTTCATCCCACTACTACTCTCCTTACATGTTACAACTATTTTCTCATGCCACTGCTGCTATCCCCACATGTTGGTTGCTGGTGTAAGACCCTTCAACTGCTACACCACCACCTACTGGCTACTGCTTCACCTCCTACTGGCAGCTGATCCTTCTTTCTTTCTTTCCTTGGCTAGCTACCTTGTTGCCTCTCTTTAGTGTCTACTGCACTCTCCTTGGTTAGCTGCCTTGCCTTCTTTTCTTGGTGGCTACTACTCTCACCTTGGCCGACTGCCTTGCCTTCTTTCTTCCTCTCTTTAGTCAGCTGTCTTGCCTTCTTTCTTCCTTTCCTCGGTCAACTACCCCTTGCTTGTTGGTTGCCTCCTCTTTTGCCATTCACCTCTCTTTTTCCTTAGGTTTATCGCTCACCTCTCTTTGGTCGGCTCTCTCAATTTTCTACAGCATACACCCTTACATCTAAGGGTATTTATAGAGCCTTGGGATTAAGGTTACACGATCATCAACAGTCATCATTAATTTCCATATGTTGTCCTACGATTAACGATTAGATTTGATTAAAACAATTTAGGGTCAATAGTCAACATTGACTTCTTAAAGTTTAAGATCAACAGTCAGCAATCAACTGTCAATCTTGATCCCTAAAATTTAGGGTCATGATCAACGTTGACTCCTCAACACCAGGGTTGACCTATCATCACCAGTTTCTTTTAATGACCTCACTACATCTCAACGGCATTCATAACATCAAATCATGCGAGATGTTATTGACAACAAATCCAACATTTAGCCATCAAAATGGTTCAATATTGGGTATGCCTTAAAAATGTTTTCCAATTTCTTTGCTTGAATAATAACCATTTTTCATCATTAATTTAGTTGTTTTTCATAATACTTCAAATGGTAAGAGTGTCATCTTAAGAAATGACTCCTTAAACCAAAAAGTCACATTAGCCACTTTAAAGGAGAAAAATGAACATTCCAATGCTTCTTTAGCTACCTTAACATAAGGTATTCTAGGTAGTCTAAAGACAAGCAAATCATACTCTACTTGAAGTTCAAGTAATTAGTGGCTTATGATGAACTTCACCTTTGGGTGTACAATAAAAAGGATGACTCTTATACTATGGATCCATATGTGGCCTAGTAGACAATTGTAAGTAGTCTTAATGTCCATGACCTAAAAAGGCATATTAAAAGTACTTAGTCCCACTTGTATTAGGAGTTTTGTGATCTTTATCACTTTATGCTTTAAGTCAACAATCATATGGCTTGGCGTTATAATGGTGACATTGACTGGTAGTTGCTCTATAGCGTTTTTAGGCATGAAATTTAATGATAATCTATTGTTAATAAGGATGCAAGACATATTACAACCATAATAAATAAATTATATATATAATGCCTTAGTATGACTGTGCCCTTTAATTGGAATCTCGTCGTTTAAGAATAAGATGTAGTTATTTATTATGATATTGTTAATAATATGGTTAAAGTTGGCCAAAGAAATGGTAGGCAAAATATATACAGGATTGAGAATATAAAGTGAGGATTTTCAATGAGACATTGAGTTTATTGGCAAATAAAGAATTAAGATTTTGGTTAGAGTTCAATTAAGCTACTTAAACAAATTATACTAACTTTGCTTTATGTATTTAAGTAACAATTCATTATCTTTATCAATAATGGTTTTCGTAAGTTCGGAATGGTACATGGCAAAAGATTTCGCTATTTTAAAATTTTGTTATGAGATTTCTTCAACATCATTTAAGATTACAATGACTTTTTCCTTCCTTTGCTTGAGTTTCTCTTTATATTCTAGAGTATTTTATCTTTTACTTCGTGTAATGCCCTTACTTTTATTATGTAGAACATTGCTACTAGTGCCATTTTTGGTACCAATGTTAGACCATGGAGGTTTACCTAATAATTATAGTCCCATTTGATTGCTTTACTTTTTTGAAAAGGATAATAAAGTGTAAGAGAAGGACAAGGAGTCAAGGTGATTGAGTAGAATATTTTTGGTGTTGTTATGTTTCTCCAATACCAAAAAGGTGGATGTACATGGGCCAACACTTCAATCATGCCAATTTTATATAAGCTAAAATTTGTTCCTCAATTATTGATGTCAATACATTCCTTAATCTAGTTTAGCCCTTTGTGATTAAGAAGAAGATGGTGTTGACATTAAGCTTTGTCTTAGCCTTTAAAAAGTCAATTTATCCTCTATTTCTTAGACTTTTTCATTTAAAATTCCAACAATTGTTAGTGGAATGTTTGACTTGTTCACCATGATATTCATATTTGGCATTGACATCTTAATAAGGAGGATAAGGCAATTTTAGTTTTTCTCTAACTAAGGTGGTAAAATATTTATTTAGACAAGCTAAAGTGGTAACTTAGAGTAGGATATCAGCATAAGATCAAATTTTTTCCTTTCTTACTTTTATGGTTAGTTTGATTTCTAAGAGGTGTTGACATATGAATATTTGGTTGGAAAGGATGTGGTTAAGGATTTTGGTATGAAATGGTGCTATTATGTTGTAATGTGGTTGTTAAAGGTTAAATTGCCCCCACATGCTGCTTAGACAGAATGGTAACTATAAGGTGACTATCATACTTAGTTTAACTCTTAAGTATAATAGTCTAAGTGAGGAAAGGTGAAGTTTAGGTGACTAAGTATGACAGTGCCCTCAGTGTACAAATTAAGTATGATAGTCACCTTATTATTGATTGGTATATAAAGCATGGTTCTGATTAACTATCATACGCCGTCACCTAGACTTTACCCTCCTTCTTTTTGGTCACATTAATCTTCTTAAATGTTATAGTGTTAGTGGCAATGTTAATAATCTAACCCTTCTGATTCTTTGCCTATAATTAACAAATCAATGAAACTTTCTAGTGCACTTCCCACCATCCCGTCATAATAAGAAGCCTTCAATGTACTAAGGAAAGTGGATATCAATTCTTTTTCTAATAATAGGTTAGACTTGGATAGCCTTATTTTGCCATCATTGCACATATTACTTACAAGTCTTCTCAAGGTTCTTTTTCATGGCTTAAAGATCCATCTGGGCAAGCTTCAACTTAGAAATGTACTTAAATATAGCTTTAAAGGCAATCACTAGTTCTTTCCAAGTTTTAATGTTTTTTCTAGTCTTGCTTGATGTATGAACATAAAGCCATACAAATCAAGTTGTCTTAGAAGTAATGAATCAAAAGTTTTCATTATTAGATTATAGATCTATCTTTTAAATGTACATGGCCAAATGATTTGCGCATGGCCCTATGTCATCACACTTTTGAAATTCTAGAACCTTTAATTTTCGTAAGATAACTATATTTTGAACTAGACAAAGGTGTAGTGCATTTAAGGTGGTATGAACATCATCTCCTTCAATGGCTCTAACTTCCTCTTATAAGAGATCAATCTTTTGCTTCATGGTGTATTCTACATTTTTTACATTTTCATTATTTAGTTTGAGTTCACCAACAATAATGTCAATAAAGTGAGTTGTTAAAGTGACATATAGGACATAGATTTTAATACCTAATGACCATAAGCTATTATTTGTCATGAAAAGTTTTGCATTACTGACTAAGAATAGATGAAAAGTGTTGGAGAAGTCCCCGACATTATTACTACTTGAATCAAATAGGGTAAGAGAACTTTCTTAAGGTATGATGTCTTTTATGGTTGTCTTATTTTTCATGAATGCCTGACCTATTTGCTATATTTGCTCCTTTAATTTAATTTCTCAATTGAGGCCGAAACCTCATCTATATGGCTAGTTAATTCCTCAAATTTGTCATCCATTATTCTCATATGAGATCATATTAGGATTGTACATCTTACTAGTTGTCAACTCCTTAAGTTTATTGAATTATACCATTATTATTTTATTCTAATAGAAAGTGTGATTACTATTATAATGATTATGAATGATATGTTTGACATATGAAATACTTAAACATATATATATAAGGTTTTATAACTAAACAATTTTATTTAATAGTAATGCTACATAAAGAACAAAAAAAACAAAAAAACCCCTTTTATGTTCAAAAATTTGCTACAATTGACTACTTCCCTTAACCTTAAGCAAGATACTATTCATTACTACTTGGCCTATATTCATTGGTGATGGTTTCCAAGTCTTCAAAATTTAGATTAGCTTGTGTGTGACAACGAAGTTATTGATGATATGGATATTGGTATGATGATAAGGAAATGCTTCACTGTCTAGGTCAATATGTCAGTTTGGAAAAGAGTCTTAAAAGGAGCACCTAAATTTACCATATTGCACATTCATAAAGGATTGTATTAATATCTCACCAGGAAATTGGATTGGTATAAGGATCAACCAAGACAATGAAAAGGTAATAGATAATTTTCTAGATGAATTGATTAATGTGTTTCTTGGTCTCTTTGTTTTGGATCCACACATCTAAGTAAAGATAGGAAATGTAACAGATGAATGGTATATGTTTTAAACTGTCAATAATATTTCTTGATTTAGAAAGGTGGCTCAAGGGCTTGAACCAATTGTATAGGGGAAATCAAGCCCCTAAATTTTGTTCCCAAAATCTTATGAAGGCAATGACTATGGCCAATATATTAATATACCAATCATGTATCTCCTAACTAGGTAAGTAAACAAAAAGTCTACTTATGGAAGTTGTTAAAATGCCTTAAGGAGCATTAGTAATTCTATTAAGCTTAAGAAAAAGCCTTTACAACTTATGAATTAAGAAGGTCTCATACTTGTGGAAGGTATCCCTAGCAATTGCATTAACCAACATCATCAGTAAGATGTCTATGAGATTAGGTGAAAAAAAGCTTTGATTACCATTTAAATGTCTAGTCATTGTTGATCAAGGAAGGTTGTCTTCTTCCTCTTCAAAGTTAGGCTTTAAATCCTCAAGTTATAAGACATGAAAGACTCTAGGCAAATAAGTGAGACTTTTCATGTCTTTATAACATGAGAGTTATAACCTACCTATTTCATATAGATGGATGTTAAGGTGTATTGCTTGAAGTTAGATTGGTGTTAAAGCAACCTCCCCTATCATTAACATTCCTTTCAAGAATAATTTAAATCTAGTACATTCATTGGTATGTGATTTGGTCATATGTCATTTTGATAATCATTAAACCCCTTTATTAGGAGAAATAAAATGTTTTCAACAAGGTAAGTAAAGTAAATTTTTCCATTGATATGATTAGCAGTTACTAGCCCTTTAAAGAACTTTTTGGCTAACAAGTAACCCATTATAGCATAAGTTATTTGAAAACTACTACCTTCCATCTAAAGCAAACCATTTTATTATAAAGCCTTAAAAACTCATGTTTGAACAAGGGTATAGAAATGTCATTATATGCATGCAAACATCCTTTACTTTTTATAGTGTTCACTAATGTGACAAACCATATATTGGATCAAAAATAAGGTTAAAAACATAAAGACATTTTTACCTAGGTTAACTATAAGTTTAGGGATATTTTTCCTATATTTATATTTATAATTAAAAAATTAAATGAGATTTAGTCTTTAGCATAGTAGTAGCCATATATGGATAATAAGCTCTTAATGCTCGAAGGAGTTTTCTATAAAATGATCAAGGCACTCATCAAAAGGGTGTAGCGATAAGATTTAGCACGTAACTCTCTGACCTTATCTGCTAGGTCTTTAGCTTGATTTATGGTCCCTATAATTTATCATGACATTTTACTTTGACTTTTATGCCTAGCTATCGTTAGTTGTAGCCTTTTTTAAGGATTCCTAATCAAGTCAGATTTGTATTCTTTAATTAGATGAATCTTTTGTAATTAAGGTTTTTCTTATATAGGTATGTTAAGAAATATTTTTTCCTTATAGGATTATAATATTTGCATGCTTACATAAAAGTTACAACTATATAAAATAGGAATCAATAAGAATGAAGTATTTTTTTTTTTAACAAGCTTTGTTTTGCTTTGCTTTCTTGTGTTCTTAAAAGAATACATTATCTTAACTTATCAAAGAAGTGATCAACCTTTATGGCATTTTAAGATTGAGAATTTTAAGACTTAGTTTCCTTAGGATTTTGATCTAATTAACTTAACTTGTTTCCTAGTTTTTTTGGGGTATGCATAACAAATTGATTTAAAGATTCCTAAAGCAAGTCGTCTAACAAGTTCTTTATCAATAGGCATGTAACACACTAGCAAAGAACATAAATAGGATTTTAATAGGACTAAATGCCTAACCTATAATAAGAAACATGTTTTCCACTTGGCCAATCATGCCTCCATCTTACGGATAACTAGATCCCATATGATCATTCTTGTTTAAAAACTTCAAATTACTATACTATTACTTTGGTCAAATGACTACCTTATCACACTCTTAAAACAAATACTTTATTTTAATCATAGATGATTATAGTTGTATGACATAAGTTTAGTTTATAACATAAAGGTTTGAAATTTTCAATTTTTAAAAATTAAATAGTCTAGTTGAAAAATAAAGTGCTCATAGCATAAAAGTATTAAAAAGCAATTGAAGAAATGTGTATACCTCAAATGAGTTTAAGAAATTATGTGAAAATAAAGAAATGAAAAGTTAGTTTACCATTGGTTGTACTTTATAACAAAATAAAGTATTCCAGAGAGAATTAAATTATGATAAAAATAAAGGTCAAATCCATGTTATTTGAGGTAGGGTTACTTAAAAAGGTTTTAAGTAGATATTGTGTATATAATTGCTTATTTAACAAAGAATTAATATACAGATAAATTTGCAATTTTCTTATTATAATAAATCTAGCCTAAACTTTAAAAAGTAGCAATTTAACTTTGTAGGATTTTTTTGTAACAATTTTAGCATAACATTAATAGAATTCATTAGTTTGCATACATAATAGATTTACATAAAAAAAAAATTGAACATGTAGCATTAATTTTAAAATTAAAAAATGAAATTTTAGTTAAATAAATAATTAATTTTATTTAAAAAATATTTTCTCTCTCCTTTCCTTCCTATAAGATAGCTAGCTAGGATTGTACATTATATATGCAATATATATTATAACTATGATAATAATACATGAAATTGACACTAATTAAAAAAAATTAAATCAAATATTAAGTAGACGTTAATAATATGGCAAGTTATCTTTCATAATCACAATAAAAAACCATAATTTTGTTTAAAACTTGATTTGTTGAGTTACTTAAGATTACCTTAATTTGAATATGTTTAATAATATAATTCACATGCATTACTTAACAAAATTGATATAATTTATACTCATAATCACAAAAATTTAAAGATAATGGTTAAATGAAATATATATGATATAGGCTAATAAGGACTTCTCATATAACTGATCTAAAAGTTGCATGAGATGCAATTAGTTTGGAAGAGTGCACGTGCAGGACCATGCCGCTAGTTTGGAATATTGATTGGCCGTGCGGGCCCCGCATTGTCGACGGTGATGCGGGTGGATTAGGTCTCCTTTGTTTAAACTTTTTTTGTGTGCATTTTTTAGTGTAAACCCAACAACGAAAATTCAAAATCCTGAATAAATAAATAAATAACTAAGCTTTACGAAGTTCTGATAGAATGGGGGCAGACCTCATCCACAGCTTAACCTCAATTATCGATCTTTCTAGTTCTTACTTTATTATTATTATTCATTTTCAATTAAACCCCAACAACCTCAATTTTGGTTCTTTACAAGTTTGGCGATTTATGTTAAACCCCATATTTTTTCCCAACTCAAAAAATACATCATTTGTCGAATTTAAAACTCTAAATTTTTGTATCATTAATGCTCAGCAATTTATTCATCTATGTATAAATGCACGTCTGGTAAAGGTTCACAACAACTTTGCTGCATTAAATAAAATCCCATTTGTATGATCTATTTTGGTTTGAGTTGCACCAAGGAAGATGGAGACAAGACACCATTCCAACGGGTTAATGAAATAGATGGGCTAATCGCAAGTTGCTAGGTTTGCTCGGTCAGCGAAAAAGCAGCCTGTCCAAGAAACGAAGAGAAAATCAAAAAAGGACGTCGCTAGAAAGCAATTACTCTTCCCCTTCAAGATATTGTTCCAATTGCACACGGCCTAATGGTCTCCTAATAAACAAAGAAGACATAGTTCCAATTAGGCAAAAGAAAAATAGCTTTAGATTGACAGCAACATACCATACCTGGACCACAGCCATGCAATTGGCTTCGATTAGCTAATCATTTCTCATTAACCATAGCCCTCTTAGTTTTCCCTTTCATTTTCAAGGGATCAGTCCTGAATCTTTTCTGAACGGATCATGCACCGTTGTAACCCCCCCCCCCCACCAAAACCACAAATCACCATTGGTATTGTGCATATTAGAAGACCTTGTGCTGCTATCACGGACAACGAGACTTCGCCCCAATCTTACAGATTCTATGTTGCATTGATTTAAAAATTTTCTCCTTACACCAAAAAGGAAAAATTCTATCTTTTCCTCAAACACCCCACAAAAATAACACTAGAGTTTAATTCTTCACCATATTAACAGTTCTGTTTTGTAAAGGATAAAAAAACAAAGGATTAAAACAGAAAGCTACGTATAACCACTTTACAGATAGTGCACCACAAAATGTACCTGGCTACCGATTGAGAAGAGGACTCCTTCTCTAGCAAGAATAAAAAGGCCCCTATCTCCTATTGAGATGCGGAGATCCTTGTCTAGGTAGGTGATGAGAAGCCAGGACCTGGATTGATTCCCTGTAATTGGAAACTTGATTGGTGACTGGCCGGATATGTTTCTTGAAATATTTGCCACTGCCTCTTGTAGTGGATTGAGAGCTTGCTGAACAGGTGACAAGTTGATGTTCTGCCCAAAGAGGCTAGCATTTTCTGGAAGTTCAATGCTGGACTTTATCTCTGGAGGTTGCAAGGTGCCTTCCTTAAATTTAACCTGAACATGTTGAATGTAGTAGAGCAGCAAAGTTTTAGAACTCATCTTTCAATAACAGAGATAAATCGACTGATTGATTACTGGCAACATTACTTTTATCTTCATTTGTAAAAAGCCTTCTTAAATATAGGGACCCTATTTATAAAATTTCCCTCACAATGCAGGGCTTAAAAACTGAAACTAACAAAAAGGTCATTAAAAATGCAATCATTCAATCCTCTTTTTTCATATTTGACACCCAGACCTCTTGTCTCACAATTTGAAGGAGTACCTGTAATCTTGAAGGACTTCGAACTCCAAATGTGGCAGAAGCACTAAAAGATAAAGTGGCAAAAGGACTTGAAAACGTGATGGAATTCACAATGGAGGCATTGTTGATATCAATTACTTGGGTTATCATTTTGACTTCCAACAACGGTAGTGTACCTACTGCCAGAAGAGGCAACAGCTCAGAGAAAGAAGTATACCTGTCATTGGTAGATCCAAATGAACAAATCAGGCTGAGGCACAACAATGAAGTCAACAAGAAAAAAAAAACGATCCATCCTTTTCCCTAGAATGGGGCACTCCTCCAGCATTTTCCACAAACCAAAACCAAAATGAAAACATCAAACTGTGCACAAGTCCCCCCAATACTACCCAGATGCAAACAGTTGCATTGAATCCCAATACAAATTCTTCCATTGCAGCAGTGGTAGAGAGGAAAAGATGAAGCTACTGTATGGAGATTTCTGGATAACATTATCATGCTTCATTTATTGAATTTCAAACAGAAATGTCACATCCCTCCTTCTGTCAACATCCTTTCTTTGAAGTTCACATAGATAAAGCAGGATATACAATTTTTTTTTCCTTCAATAGGCAAATGATTCGCATGATATTATTGTTAAAACAATGAATAAATGTCAACTTTGAGGAGAAAGAGAAAACATGAGGTCTCATGTATGCAAGATGGCCAAATTCCTCTATGTTCACACCTTTTTCAGTTTATCATTAGGTGCTGAATTATGTCTAAATATCATGCCAGTATAAAGGGACAGCTTCAAACAAAGCTTAACAGACATTTAAAAGCTACGTATCCCAGATAAAAAAAATGGTGAAATGCAAACCTAAAGCAGGACTTGTTTTTAGTAAATAGACTAACTGTTGATACATTCAGTTTGCCAACAACAAAACCTTAACCCCAAATATAATTAGAATTGGCTACATGAATCTTTTATCACTATTATAAACTAAGTTGGGAGTAAGATCTAACTGTTCTAAATTCTTCGTAACTAAAGATTTGAAAAAATTTTCGTTATCTTTCTTTTGATGAACTGGAAAGAGACAGTTGGGTATAAAAAACCTGTCCATAGCTTTTAAGGTGGGCTATTGGGAAAACTTCAAACCAGAACTTCCCCCAACAGCAGCTTTTAAGTATGAAACACATCAATTGTTACCTTTTGTACACCATCTAACACAACTCTGACCTTTGGCACTCACAAAACAATGTCAAGCTCCCCATTACTATAGGAGGATGAACCGCCATGCTCCAGCTACATAATCTTAATGCTCCAAGGGCCATTGCTTGGCCTTAAATTGGGTTTCAAGTCTAGCTCTCGAATAGCACTATTTGCATTATAGCAAATAGGCTGCCTCAAGCATTTATGCATGATTTGGCATTTAGCTTGACACATCACAATTGACATGCCTTAAAACACCTCTACAATCCTGAATCAGTAGGATTAGTCCAAACAGTTGTAATAATATAATAGTGATGAATCACAAAAATGTTCCATGTTAACGTTGTAACTCTGCTCAAGAAACAGCAAGCCATGTTTTAAGCCATCAAATAAAAAAATAAAAAAAATAAATAAATAAACAAGAAAGAAAGCTTTACTGAAATAACTTCTCATACATCTACTACATCAGATAAATGAAGATAGGAAATATGAAAGCCAGGAAATTGGTTAAAATTAATGGCATGTCAATAGCCAAATTAGGACAGAAAAACAAAAAGCATATAGACTTTTGGAGGAGTATGAATACCTGATTACAAAATTTGTGGCTTAATTTTTCTTAAGAGAGATTCAGATACATTGCCACAAGAAACACAGGCGATAAATTGCAAAATATGAATATGATAATAAAATCAAATTTTCCTAAATTCACTATGACCACATATCCAAATTACATACTAAAATCCATTCTCCTGGTTTATCTGTACAAAGAATCCTCAAGCTCATTTAACCAGTGACAGACATAAAGTTTCTTATGCATGAATAATATCCATCCAATTTCAGCAAGATGACTTGAATATATGACATACCTAAATCTCATCACTTTATCCCTTTTATGAGAAAGTGACACCAGAATGGTGGCATGAAACATCATTGCTACAGACCCTACTTGCCAATTCTAGAAACCAATAAGGCTAAATGATGAGGCTGACTTTAGGATGATTGTTTGCAAAAGCAATATGATCTTGAGCAAAGGAGCAGCATAAGCAACACAGATTTTCTCCTACAGTAAATCTTCGTAGGTATAGAAGCCCAAAAGGTGTCCCATCTCAATGTCAACAATGGGTACATGAAGGCAGCACCTTCTGAAATTACTGAATAAGACAATCAAATTTTCTACATGGCATCTCAATGTCAACAATGGTATTATGCACAATGTTGCCATCAGTCCATGGTGCAGTACAACAAGTTACTGTGCTGAAGTTACAAATAACTGCATCTCCACAATCTTGAAAAATTGAGACACATTGTTTCTGAAGCCAATTATAATACTGAATTTCAAAAACCAAATTTCTAATTCAGTCCATTCACATTAGCCAAAACTAGATAATATAGTTGCTTGGTAACCATCAACATCACGTCATTCCTGAAACAAATGATAATCTAATTTATTTATCCAAAATCAACTACTGCATGCTAGGTCCTAATGAAGGGCCAATGATTAAGTTTGCCATGCCCCAAACAGAATCCTGCATTGAATGAACTATCATTTCGACATGGGTTTAGCACCTATTTATAAATCTTATGGTCCCAGGCATAACAGCCAACTCAAACTTCAAAATCGTATACTCAAATCTATGGACATCCCCAATGCATGAAGCTTCTTACTATAAAAAAAAACGTTCCTGGTATTTAAATGAATTTGATATTAAAGTTGGAATTATAGCTAAAAACACCTAAACCAGGAAAAATCCCTTGATTTTCATAGATTTTGAAGTCTCAGGTTTATCCCCTGGAAACCAAAGTTTCATTTCCCTTCGCTATAAATGAAGAAATACCACCAAAGTAAACAACAAAAACAAAAGGCATACCATACAAAGTCATAATCTTGATAGAACCAGCATACTTACAACAAAACCCAATTGCCATCAAGCAGTTTTTTAGCTTCAACGGGTGCCGCAGTGGGGTTCGCAGCCTCTAACTGATTAACCAACTCCGAAACCTCCGCCCGGACCTCCGAGCCGGCCCAAAACCCAGAGTCCGTACCATAAACCGTATCTACAAGAGTCCTCTTCAAGTCCTCAACCTTGGCGTCGTTTACCACCATCAATCCTGTACCCTGCGAGGCGGCGCTACCATTTCCCGAGGCGGCATGTCCTTCTTCCCACTCGTCCTCATCCTCGTCCTTAGGAGGATCCGAATCAGAAACTGTCGGGTACTCGGGTTCTGGTTCGGCCCTTTCGCCCCACTCATCGGTTATGTTGCTAGGACCGGGCTTTCCAGCGGTTGAAGGAATTGGGTCCGGGTCCGGGTCCGGGTCGGGCGTGGAATCAGGGGAGGCCGCGGAAGAGGAAGTGGGTCTTCTATTCGTGGTGTCACCGTGAAAGAGAGGAATGGGTCGAAGGTGATTTCTGGAAAATGAGAGAAGTTGTGGGACAGTGGAAGAAGAGGGAAAGAGTTGGGTTTTGCTGTTGTTGTGGTTGTGGGGCCTAGCCAATAAGGGGGTAGATGGTGAGATGGAGAGAAGTGCCATAACTGCTGCCGCCCGTCTCCGTGTCTCCGTGCGTGTGTGTGTGTGCGTGTGTGTGTGTGAAGACTTTGTGTGTCGCTGTGGCGTGCGGGTTGTTGTAGTTATTATTATGATTATTATTATTATTATGTATGGATTTCCCCCCCACCCCCGGGTGTTCCAGAAGGAAGGAAGGAAGATAAATGAGAATGGCAGATTATAGAAGAACCAGAATGAGAGTTGTTAGCAAGTTTTAAGTGGGTTTTCTCTCCATCGCGTAAGATTCCCCTTCTTCCTTTTCGATGGAGGAAAACTTGCATTGCAATGTCACTGAGTGAGGAAGCAGACCTACTTAAAGAAGAAGAAGTAGAAGATATTGGAAATGTTATCCATACTCCAACGCGGAAGAGTCTAGAAGGGGATTCAAGAAGGCTCTGTTCCTTCTTTTTAAAGAGAAGGCTCGAGTTGGGTGCATGTTCCCTTTCTGCCTCAAAGGGATTACGGGGTCATTAGTTCCCGTACTCGAGAGGATACTGCAAAAGATATCTCCGTTGACTTCATTAAGGATTGCGCCCGTCGCTTTTCATGCATTAAAAAAAGAGAAGAAAAGAAAAGAAAAGGGGTAAGACCGTTAGAGAGCAATGGAGAAGGGCCCTCGTTGGTAAGCCAATGGGTCGCTCTATAAGGGTAATACTCATCTAGGCGAATCGACTTGTGATTCTTTGGAAGTCAAAAGGAGAGTTGCGCATTGTTAACCTCAAACATGATTATTTTATTGTTAAATTTGCATACGCGAAAGATCACATGAATGCTTTGCGTGGAGGGCACTTGGATTATTATAATCGAGTACCACCTTTGTTGTTAAAGAGCGGGTTCCTAAATTTCAGTTCTACGAGGAGCCTCCATCAACTCAGTAGTGGTTTGAGCAAGGTTTCTAGAAATGACAGTAGAAAAATATAACAATCATCTCCATCACTTAGCAAGGCGGCCATCGTGGAGTGTAACGAGGAGGAGGTGCTTCCACGTGCAGATTCAGCTGCTAATCCACGAACAGATAATTTGAAGCATTAGATGCATGCCACGAAACGTGGGAAGAGATCTATGCAGAGAGGTTCTTGCGTTAAACTAGTGGGTAAGGAAAGCTCCTCAAATCCCTATATGAATAACTATAGATCATGTTTTGCGATTTTGGAATCTGAGAATGATGTTGATCTACTTGAAACTAGGATCCTATGAAAAACCTGGCAACGTAGGTTACTCCTATTTCAAATTTGAATGGAGATTGTGTTAACCGAGCTGTTCAAGGCAAATCTTTAACTAGTTAAAGAAAGATTCTCAACTACAAAATCTATGGATAATAATTTGAAGGATATTGTTAATATTGAGATACTTAATAGAGAGAACCTAGCAGTTGTGGAAGGCCCCTTGCGACAGATAGTAGTAGTAGTAGTAGTAGTAATTGACCTCTCGCTCCAGTGGACCTTACTAGTATCTGACCAAAAAAAAAAGAACATAAAAAAGAATGTTGAGACTATTTGGAACTAGCCTTTCAACCTTCAATTTGCTTTCCCATCCCTAACAATCCCAAATTTAATAGCCTTACCTGCTAAAGCCTTTAATAAACCAAACCAAGACACCTTACCATACCTAACTGGCTAGCAACCTAAAGTCACCTAATGATGGACAGTTGGTTCCATCTCCCATGTGTGGCAAGGATACTAACCGGTGAAAAAATAGTAAGTTTACTTGCCTCCATCCTCATTCCTCTTCCTTTGTTGGTGAGTTTGGTGTAGGACTTGCAAAGGATCTTAAAGTTGATGCTCTAATGGTTCCAAATGCATATGTTACAAGTGGTTTTTGAGTTTGCCGATCTATCTATTGTTCCTAATACTCAATGAATCTTTTTGTTTGGAATGTAAACAGGGAAAAAACGTATCAGCTCTATAATTCTTAAAAATTTTATTTGTTCAATACAATCCTTGTATTATGGCGATCTTGGGGTCCCATATTAAGCTTACGAGGATTGAAGAGGTGATTTAAGCTTTGTTGTTTACTAATGTTTGCCAAGTTGGTCCCATTGGCTTCTCAAGTGGTGTATTGGCTTCAATGGGATAAATTTAAAGCTAAGCTTGAAGTTCTTTTTACCTATTCTCATGCAGTTTATGTAGTAACCCTTGAGCAGCAATGACTTTCTTAGTTTCTTATATTTTTCATTCTTTTTCTTTTTTTTTTTAATTGAATTGAGTTCTTTTATTAGTATTATTTTCTTGAAGCACTTCAACACGTCAAATTAAGCTCTTCTCATTAAACACGTTGATTTTCATTCCTTGTTTTTTTTTTAATCATTTTTATTGAATTGAATTATCTTTTTATATATTACACTCTGATGCTTTGTAATTTATCTTTTACCATTGGCCCATATAATCTCAATTGGTGTATTCATTTAGAAAAGAAAAAACAAAAACAAAAAACGATTGACGTAACCCACTAACACTACAATTAAGGACAACATGAATCACCGATGGGTAAACACAATCACTAGGAATATTGCTAATCAATTATGTGTGCATTTACACGACAACAAAAATTTGATACAATACGACTTATCAAACACCCCTGCGAGCTGGAATGTTTAGTGAGTACTTGCATTTCAATTTAAAGGATCAAAGGCGTGTTCTTCTTCAATTCACCAGGCTTAGGGCCCAATATCCTTCACAACCATATCTCATATCTCGATTACATGAAACTGAAACAGAGCAAGAGAAAAGAAAATAATAATAATAAAAAAAAGGGGTATGTTTTGGTAGCAAAGAAGAGTTTTGATCCATCCGAATAAATGGTATGATATCAACAAACCTACAACATTTTTCTTTCTAACTATATTCCAACATTTATATAGATGTGCATATAGTTGGGTCCAATATAACTTTATATAATCTCGATAATCAAGGCACTGTTCATCTGTATTCTCAATCTTAGTATTATGCACTGTCAAACTTTGGCAATTCAATGAAACATGTTTCTACTTATTTCAAATAAGTTTGTTTTCATAACATAATAATAATAATAATAATTGAGTTTGTGAAAATTAGAACCAGTCAAATTCCCAAGCCGTTGACGTCAGACCTTTGTTACATTCTTAACTTGAAATCTGAGATTTGACATCAAGCCTTAGTTGAATGGTGCAAGGAGCGAAATTTTCATGCCAGTTACTATTTGTTGCCTTCCAATACAAAAATGTAATGAGAAGATGGTGAACAAACTTTGAGCAAATTCTATCTTTCTTAGCTAGATCCCATCGTTTATGTACACATGAAAGTCTTGATACGAGATTATACTTTCTTCTCTTAAAGGCCTTTTTTTCTCTCTCTTTGTTCTCTTCTTTTTCTAGCCTCTTTAATAGCAGGAGGCAGGAAGATGATGAAATTGACGGGAAAATACCCGTACTAATTAATGGGAGATCAAAATGACAAAAGGCCCCCCAAAAAAGGGAAAAAGGTTGGTGAGTTTGGCAAAAATGTGGTAGAGGTGTTCATTTGTAGGCCAATGATTTATGATAACATGTAGTTAGAAGTAGGTTTCACACTTTTGTCAAAAATGCCTTCATCCTCACAATATTCATAAACATATTTCCTCCCAAGGGACACTAGGTAGCTTATTCTTGACACCACCAATGCATATGAAAATTTGTGTACATATTTACAGCATAATTATAAATAAATAAATAAGCAAAAACTATTGTTAACATTACTTGCATACATCCACATCATTTGATGGAATGTTATCGCATTGAAGACATAAATTATTTCAATTAACCTAAGCATTTTCTTTTTCTCATAGGACCATTGGTCTCTTGAATTTTGAAGAGTTGTTTCAGTTTCATCTTGAATGAACAAAATAAAAAATTTTAAAAATTAAATGTTGACATTTAACTTTATAATAAAAAAGAAATTGGTAGATATATTGACTTGTTTCATATAATTTCTTAACATAATGTCATGGCCTTATTTTTCTAACTCTAAATGATCGTACGACTTTAACACAATATGTCACTAAGTAAACCTTAAATTCTTCTAACTTATAAAACAAGAAAGAAGACTAAAAAAAAAAAACAAGTCAAAAAAACTAAGTAAAGCACACAAAGAAATCTTGTATTTGAGATATAAACTCATAACTTTTGTGTATAGATATAAATGAGGAAGTCCTTCTATTTATAGGCCTCTCCACCTTCTTAAGAAACTTTAAAAGGTTTTTAGAAAATATCTAGATGTCTAAAAATATCTTAATTATAAGAAAATATCTAATATAGTGTAGAATATTTTAGAAAACTCTTAAGAAAACTAAAGTATTCTAAAAAGTTATACACAATATTTTACAAGACTTAGAAAAAAAAAAGAATGTCTGTGACATTCTCCCCTATTTAAGTTTGTGATGTCCTCATTGTGTCTTCTCTGCAATTGGTTTTGGAATTGTCATAATGCCTTTTTGTGCTCCCAGTTAGCTTTACTTTTTGATATGTTCTTCTACTTAACCAAGTACTCATGGTAGTTTGGCACATCTTATTTCTGTACGAGTCTATCTACTAATATGCCCTCAACTTCTTTGTCAAATGAAGTTAAAACGGTGGTTGGTGCATGTTTTGAATCCACTTAAAAAAGACTTTTTATATCTCCATAATATAGTTTAAGAAGACTTATATGGAAAATTGGATGAATCTTAAATTTTAAAGGCAATTGAAGCTGGTATGAGACTAAAGTTCCCAATTTCTCCCTAGGATCTACTAGTTTGTGATACTGAGAGTGAGGGTGAATTAGTATCACCATAATTCGTAATTTGCAGGTGAGTGAACAACTTCAACCTCTTCTTAAAAGCGAACTCTTTCTCAGACTCAACTAAGGTAGATCTATTGCTACCAACTAATCATCATAGTCCCCAAATTCACCTTTTAGACATCTTGCCTAATGGACAAATCAGATGTTCTTATTTAGGTCTTTGTTAGGTTATGAGTTGGCTGATACTTTAATTGTATTTACAACTCAATTCAAAATACAGAATGTAAAGCAAATTAAGGACATACGAGATTTACGTAGTTCTGTCAACGTAACGTACATTTACGGTGGTAGGGACTCTCCCTTACTGAGACTATCCACTATATTTGAGAATTTTAGTTACAATGGATGTCTTAATCCTCTGCTCCTTTCAATATTGCAATTACTAAGTAAGTATAATACAAAAAGTGTCACTTACTGTGTCTACCCTTCTTCTAACTTGTCTTGCCTCTATTGAATTGAAAGGCTGCTCCACTGCCTCTTAGAAGTTCACCGAAATGCTCTTTAACCTCTCTTGAAGAAATATGAAAATACGTTGAATTCTTTTAATGTTTTACCAAATTTCTTCTTTACGTTGTTTCATACACCTCTTGCTTTTACCATCTCATGGTCTCACCTGTCTCCTATTTTATGATCTCACTGTCTTACGGCTTGCCTCACATATGTTTCTAGTTTACCCTTGTTCGTTTCACACCTCCTTTGGCCGTATTAGATTTTCTCCTTTTTTTATTAGTCACTGTTCATCTGTCGTCCATCCTTTGTTCTGGCCGTATCGGGTTTTTCTCTCCTTTCCTATTTGGCCATCGAGTTTCTCTCTCCTTCTGCCGGTGGTGTGCTTTGTCGTGCTCACTTGGTTAGCTGTTGGGTTTCTTTGTCTCTTTTTCCCATGGACTCCTCTGTTCTGGTCGTATACCTCTTTTCTATCTCTTCCAACAAATGTCTCAATTTTTTTCTTTTTCTTTTTGTCCAGCCGAATCTATCTCACCGTCCACTCTGTTTTACTGTGTCGTCTCCTTACCATCCACTCTACGTTCTACCGTCCAACTCCCTTTTCTTTTGTATCATTTTGTCGTCAACTCCTCTTTCTGCCGATGGTCTCTCATCTGGCAATATATGATTTTTCTCCTTCTTCCAACGACTGGTCTATTTTGGCGTCCAGTCTCTATTCTGCCATTCTTGAGTTTTTGCCGGTTGTCTATTTTTGCCTCTCTCCATCTTCCAACGATGGCTGTTTTTTCTTCCAAGTGTTTTCTCTCTCTTTGTTCGACGGCTTGTCTCACATTTTTGGTCTCAAGCCGATGCACATTCTAGTCTTATGCTGTCGCATGTTCTGATCTCACACCAACACACGTTCTAGTCTCACGTTGTCCACTCTTCATTCTGTCGTCCAGCTCCCTTTTCCTTTGCCATCCACTCCTGATTTTGCCATTCACCTCATTGCCATCCACTCCGATTTTTGTCGTATTGGGTTTTTCTCTCTTTCCCTTGTTCTGCCGTCCAGTCGTTCCTTCTCTCCTTTACTCGTCTTCCTTATTTTTTTGTATTGTTCTGCTGTCCCCCTCTTTTTCTCTCTTTCTGGACCTTTGTCCTTCATTCAGCCCCCAAATCTAATTTTTGGTCATCCTGGTTTTCTCTATTTTTCTGCTAACAGTCTCTCTCTCTTTGTCCACCCTTCTTCGGTCATCTCTGTCTATTTTTCTGTCAATCGTCAACTCTGTTTTGTCATCGACCTGTTTTTCTCTCTTTTCGTGTCGTGCTTTCTCTCTCACCATCCAGCTGTGTCGACACGTTTCTCTCTCTTGCCATGTCGTGTTCTCTCTCTCACCGTCTAGCCGTGACGTCCATTTCTCTCTCTCTTGTCGTGTAGTCTGTTTCTCTCTCTCTTGCTGTCCAGCTAGATTTCTCTCTTTTTTAGGTGGTGTTTGACGGTTTCTCTCTTTAGGTTTTGGCCAACTCCACTTTTCCAATGTTTTATGGTTTCTGTTTGCACTAGGTTTTGGCTAGCTGCTCTCTTTACTTGCACGGTTTTTCTTTTCTTTTGCAAGTGGTGTCCATCCGTGTAAGGTTTGGTATTTTACTGAATATTCAATTGTGTTGGTCTTCCCTAATTTTGTTTTCCAAGGACTTTATATATTCTTTTCCATGAAACTTTAATAGGGCTTACTTGCAAAGAATTTACTATATTGCCCTTTCATATGACTTTTACGTTTTTATCCCTCCATGTGGCTTTTACCTTCTTGCCTTTCTATGTGACTTTACTTTCTTGCACACTTAAACCTAGTTAACAACAATTACAATCCATATAAGGCTGTGGAAACAACAATCTCCCCCTTTATAATTGTTGGCAACACTCATAATAAAAGTCAATATGCAGCAATTTCAACTCCTCTTAAATATGCACTCCTCCTTTCTTAACAGCTCCCCCTACACTGTTGCTTCTCTCCCCATTTGCCAACTAATTACAAATATGAAAAACTCACAAAGTAAAGATGAAGGATTCACTTGAACTTTAGGCTTGAGGAGGTATTCGCATAAACAAACTCATTCTGTGCTTTTCAAACACCTCTGTAGATAGAGATTTAGTTAGATTTTGTGTAGCCTTTTCAACAGATTTAGGTTCAACTTGTGAGAGTAATGCAATAGCTCCCATAATTCTTCTTCTTGTTATAGCTCTTGCTGATAAGTCACCTATGATCTAATTTTCTTGATGAGCATCGATCCACGTTTTCTTTAGCTTTCTTTCTTACATAGTCTTAGTTGCAAGAGGATCTCTTTCTTCGTCCATCATATACAAATTTTTAGCTGTTCTCTTCCCAGCTACAACAGTATTGCCTTCTTTACTTTTTACTTGGCAACCTGTTTTTGTAAATATTTCCTTATGGTCTTCATTGCATAGTTTATTGATAGATGCTAGATTATATCTAAGACCTTTAACGTGCAAAACATCTTTCAGCTTTCTTCTTCCAATGTTTACTGACCCCTGACCATTGATGTTGAGTGAATCATCATTACCAAACTTGACTCTGCCCTTTCTTAACTTGTTTAGCTTCGACAATTTACTTTTGTCTCCTGTCATGTGTGAAGTGCATCCACTGTTAAGGATCCACTGCTTATCCTTGTTGTCAGTTTTGAGTGCAATTTCAACTATATTAGCCACCTCCCTTTTAGCTTTATGTTCCTTATTTTGAACTAGCTGAAAGATAGCTTTCCCCTTTTTCTCAGCTTTGACTGTACCACTTGTTTTCACTGTACCATTGAATGTCTTCTCTTACTCAGGGAGAAGTGTCATGCATCTCTTAGCATTATGGTTATCCTGTCTGCACCTTTCACACTGCTTCAAGTCAGTAAACTTGTTTTTTGAAGTCATTGGTTTGGACTTCCACTAATACTCCTTATTAGTATGTCCTTACTTTTTACAGTATGTGCAAGAACTTACAACAGGTGTTCTCCTCTGAATTTTTTACTGTCTCCCCCTATATGTAGTATCAGATCTTCTCAAGTTAGAGACATATACTAGCCTTCTCCACCAGCATTTACTTGCCCTATGATCCCAAACTCCATAATAAAGATAGTAACCTTGAAACTGCCTCTTTTTGGGTCTAATCACAGCTTGTTTTCTTTTGTTCATTACTTGCTATGTAAGCAAGGTTGTTGGTTTTTTGCTTATGTGGCTTTCATTTCAGCCACCTTCTTCTCCTTCTTTGGTTCAAGCATTGCCCTTGGCTGGCTGACTTTCTTTTCTTTCTGAGATGTAGCAGCTATGGGCTGCTGCTCTTTAACCACATATACCATTTTTTGCCCTAGCTTTGGTTTGATAACTGTCTTCTCTTCTTCAGTTATCTTCTCCTGAGTCACAACCTTCTTTTTCAACTTCTGTGGCAAAGTCTCATTCTTCTTTTCTCTTGTAGATCTTGTTTCCCCTACCACTTTAAACTTCTGCAAGTTCTCCTCACTTTTTTTAAGTTGTTACTGAAGTCTCAACAACTCTATCTCTATTTTTTTAATTGTAAGTCCTTAAGCTAAGCTCTATTATAAAGTCTTCACATATTTTGATATGTTTTTCAAATTTTCTTTTCAAGTCAATATGTTCAATCCTTATTTCATCCTTTTAACTTTCAACTTCCTCAAACTTTCAACTTGGTTTATATGGGCCTCCAACCTTCTTATGGTTTTACCCCTTTTAATTATCTCCTTTGAAGTTACTTCTAACTCAGCTTCAAGATCTGGCTCTTCTTCATTAACCTCCTCTTCCTCTTTAGAGGTTGAGCTATCACCTTGAGCTAATGCCATAAAGGCATGCTCATCTGATGAATCTTCATTTTCCTCCTCATTAGCTTCTCTTATCTGACTCACATAACTCTTGAATGAGTTTCTCTTCTTCTTTTATGGGTTGGCAGTCTTCTTGCTAGAGATAACACTTCTTAGACCCCTTTTTCAACTTTCTTGTGAAGTATTCTAACACGTCACCTTTACTTTCTTCTTCATCATCATCATCATCCTCACAGGATGATGATGATGAAGAAGAAAGTAAAGGTGACGTGTTAGAATACTTCACAAGAAAGTTGAAAAAGGGGTTCTTCCTCTTCTTTTATCTTCAAATGTTTCATAACTTTGAAAGCTACCTCCTTTAATACCTTTGATGTTAAGGAGCTTTCAGTTGACTTTATTCTCATCTCATATGCAATGAAATTGCACTGAAGATCATGTAGAGACATAGAATTAAGATCTCTACTCTCCTCTATGGCTGCTACCTTTGAGGCAAACCTCTCATGCAGAAATCTCAAAATTTTCTTCACAATACATAAGTCCTTTTTGTTTTTCCTATGACATTTAAGGTCATTTACAACATCAATAACCCTAGTGAAGAACTCTTGAACTGTCTCATTTTTTTGCATTCTAAGAGATCTCTCTTTGAAAACTTAAAGCTTGGCCTCCTTCATTCTATCATCACCTTCATAAACTTTTTGCAATCTGTCTCATATCTTTTTGTCAAATTTACAGTCCATAACTTTAGCATACTCAGCATCTGTCAATGTTGAAATGATTACGTTTGATGCTTTTCCATTTATCTTAAACTGCCTTAATTCCTCTGGGGTTAGATCTTTACCTTCTTCTAGAGCCACAAAACCTTCATGTATGGCTTTCACCATATTCATGCCCATGGTTGCAAATACCACTTTCATTCTTACTCTCAATATATGGTAGTTGGTTCCATTGAAGATTGGAACCTTCTTATTGTAAGTGGTGCTAGTGCTGGCACCAACTTCCATTTCTCAGTACGCTAAACAAGTCAAACTTCTAAATCCCTTCAAACTAGTACACCAAGCTGTTAAGCTTCAAACTGGTGAACCAGCGCTCTGATGCCAATTGAAGTTCCTGATTTCTCCCTAAGATCTACTAGTTTATGATATTGAGAGGGGGGTGAATCAGTATCACCATAATTCGTAATTCGTAGGTAAGTGAACAATTTCAATCTCTTCTTAAAAGCAAACTCTTTCTTAGACTCAACTAAGGTAGATTTATTGCTACTTACTGATCATAATAATCCCTAAAGTCACCTTTCAAAAACCTTGCCTAATAGACAATTTAGATGTTCTTGTTTAGGTGGTTGATACTTTAACTGCATTCACAACTCAATTCAAAACACAGAATATAAAGCAAATTAAGGACACACAAGATTTACGTGGTTCTATCAACGTGATGTATATCGTACATCCACAGTGGTAAGGACTCTCCCTTATCAAGACTTTCCATTATACTTGAGCATTTCAGTTATAATGGATGTCTTAATCTTCTACTCCTTTCAATATTGCAATTACTAAGCAAGTATAATACCAATGAGTGTCGCTTACTATTTACCCTTCTAGCTTGTCTTGCTTCTGTTGAATTGAAAGGCTACTCCATTGTTGTTTAGAAGTTCACCGCAACGCTCTCTAATCTCTCTTAAAGAAATCTGGAAATACATTGAGTTCTTTAAATGCTTTGTCGAATTTCTTCTCTACATTGTTTCACACACCTCTTGCCTTCACGTCTCATAATCTCAACTGTCTCCTATTTCATGATCTCACTGTCTTACGGCTCGCCTCACTTACGTTTCTGGTTTGCCCTTGTCTGTTTCACACCTCCTTTGGCCATATCAGATTTTCTCCCTTTTTTGTTGGTCACTGTTCATCTGCTGTCCACCCTCTGTTTTGGCCATATCGAGTTTTTCTCTCCTTCCCTGTTTGGCCATCGGGTTTCTCTCTCCTTCCGCTAGTTGTGTGCTTTGTCGTGTTCACTTGGTTGACCGTCGGGTTTTTTTTTCTCTCTTTCCTATCGACTCCTATGTTTTGGCCGTATACCTATTTTCTTTCTCTTCCAATGGCTGTCTCAATTGTTCTCTCTTTCTCTCGTGTTTTGCCGACAGTCTCTCTCTTTTCGTCTAGCCGGATCTATCTCACCGTCCACTCTATTTTGCTGTGTTGTCTCCTTGTCATCAACTTTTTGTTCTGCCATCTAGCTCATTTTTCTTTTTTATCATTCTGCCATCAACTCTTCTTTCTGTCGATGGTCTCCAATCTAGCCGTATATGATTCTTCTCCTTTCAATGACTGGTCTATTTTGGCGTCCAGCCCCTGTTTTGCCATTCTTGAGTTTCTGCCGATTGTCTATTTTTGCCTCTCTCCTTCTTCTGACGATGACTTTTTTTTGCTCTTCTATGTGTTTTCTCTCTCTTCATTTGACAGTTCGTCTCATGTTTCTGATCTCATGTTGACGCACATTCTAGTCTCACGCCGTAGCACATTCTGGTCTCACGCAGCACATTCTGGTCTCACGCCATTCACTCTTCGTTTTGGCGTCTAGCTCCCTTTTCCTTTATTGTCTACTCTTGATTTTGTCGTTCACCTCTTTGCCGTCCACCCTAATTTTGGCCATATCGGGTTTTTCTCTCTTTCCCTTATTCTGTCGTCCTGCCGTTCCTTCTCTGCTTTGGTCGTCTTCCCTATTTTTCCTTATCGTTCTACATCCCCCTCTTTTTCTCTCTCTCAACCTTTGTTTTTTGTTTAGCCCCTAAATCTGATTTTTAGTCGTCTTAGTTTTTTTATATTTTTCTACCAACGGTTTCTCTCTCTTCATCTCTTCGACTGTCTATGTTTGTTTTTCCATCAATCATCCACTCTGCTTTGTCGTGTACCTATTTCTTTGTTTTATCATCGACTGTCGACCCGTTTCTCTATTTTTCCGTCGACCCATTTCTCTTTCTTGCTATGTCGTGCTTTCTCTCTCACCCTCCAGCAGTGATGTCAATTTCTCTCTCTCTTGTCGTGTCGTCTGTTTCTCTCTCTCTTGCTGTCCAGCTAGATTTTTCTCTCTTACCGTTGGATTTCTCTCTTTTTCAAGTGGTGTTTGACGGTTTCTCTCTTTAGGTTTTGGTTGACTCCACTCTTCCAACGTTTTGCGGTTCTGTTTGCACTAGGTTTTGGCCGGATACTCTCTTTGCTTACACAGTTTCTCTTTTCTTTTGCAGGTGGTGTTCTTTCGTATAAGGTTTGGTGTTTTGCCGAGTATTCAATTATGTTGGCCTTCCCTAATTTTGTCTTCTAAGGTCTTTATATACTCTCTTCCATCAAACCCTAATAGGGCTTACTTGCGACGAATTTATTATCTTGCCCTTCATGTGACTTGTACGTTCTTGCCCCTCCATGTGACTTTTACCTTCTTGCCCTTCTATATGACTTTACTTTCTTGCACACTTAAACCTAGTTGATAACAATTATAACCCATACAAGGCTGTAGGCATAACAGAGACCCTACTGACTTTTCAAATGACTAGAAAGGAACCTTCATACTTCCATACTAATCCCTTGTAAACCTTCCTCAATGACTTGAATTGTTAGAGAAGAAGATTTATCATAACTTGGTCACTTTCTTTGAATTCTAGTTGCCTTATCTTTTTGTCTACTTATTACTTCATCCTTTTAAATGCTTTGTTTAAGTAGGCTTAGGCTAATTTAGCTTACTTATGCCAAGACTTTATAAACTTGAATGTAGATGGACTCTTGCATTTACAGTTTGTCACAAGTGTAAGGGGTTGTATGTTATTGTCCCATTACCACTTTAAAGGGACTTTTGTTGGTTACTTTGCTTCTTTATAAATTATAAGAGAATTAAGCTATGTTAAGGAACTTTTCCCAATCTTGCTAATTGACGCTTACATAGTACCTCAAGTATAGCTCAAGGAATGTGTTAACGCACTCTATTTATCCATTACTTTAAGGATGAAAGCTTATTCAAAAATTTAAATTCATCCTAAGTAACTTGAAAATTTCTATTCTAAATTGTCTAATAAAGCAAGGATCCTAGACATTGACAATGTTTGTAAGGATGCCTCAAGACTTAACTACATGTTTGAGAAATAAATGAGCCAACTCTTTAGTTATAAAGTTCATTAGGGTTGGGATGAATATAACACATTAGTTGAAACAGTTGACCACCACTATTATACTTTTAAACCTTTTAAACTTAGACAAAGAAGTGATGAAGTTCATCTAGACACTTTCCTACTGTCCTATTGGGATTAAAAGGGGCTTGAATAGTCTTATAGAAATTTGCTATCATTCTTATCTTGTTAGCACACAAAATAAGTTTTATGTAAGATTCCACTTCATCATACATTGTGAACAATAATAGGCAATTTTTAATAAGGCAATGGTGCACTTCATTCCAGATTGACTAATCCACTTTGAATCATGACACTCTTTAATAAGATATTGGTGGAGATTCCCTTATCTAGGCATAAAGACATGATTTCCTTTGTGTAAAGTAGCTCATTATAACACAAAATATTTACATCTTGCCTTTTTTGCTAGGGCAATAAGATTCTTGACTATGAGATCTTACACCAATCCTTCCTTAATCCAATCAAGTAAGAGGTTATCCATTTAAATAATTGAAACTAACATTTTTATCTTATAACTCAGTGCATTTACAACCATGTTTGCCTTACCTAGCTTATAATCCAAGTGAAAATCAAAATGCATTAGAATATCTTGTCATTGTGCTTATTTTAGGCTTAACTTTTATTGGGTTTAGAAGTAGTTTGTGGTAGTGTAATTGGTTATAATTATGATTTTGAACCCAACATATAATGTTACCATACTCTTAAGCAATAAAAAATAACCATTATCTCTTTTTCTTACATGGTATAACATCATTTTGTTTCATTTATCTTTCAATTTTCATAGGCAATTAGGTACTTGTCTTGCATGAGAACTCCCCTAATGGCAAAGTGTAAGGTATTAGTGTGTACCTTGTACAACTTAGAGTGGTCCAATAGGCTAAAGATTGACTTTTCACATATGCCTTAAGTTCATTGAATGCTTGTTGGCATTTTATATCGCACTTCTAAGGAAGGTTTTTCTTGAGGAAATTTGTAAGTAAAGAAACTTATAAAATAGCTTTTAATGAAATGACGATAATAATTTACAAGATTAAAGATGGATTGTAATTCATTTACCCTTGTTGGTAACTCTCAATCATGAATGACTTGGATCTTAGACTTGTTCGTTATAAGTTTCCCATCCTTTAATTTATGTCTTAAGAACATCACCTCTTCTTGGGTGAATAAACACTTTGTCTTTCCATCCTAGATGCTGCACATATTTCTTTAAGGTATGACTATAGATTTCAATGTTGCCTAAGTATACAACCATAAATTTATCAAGGTATGGATGGAAAAGCTTGTTCATTAAGGTGCAAAAAGTGGTGGGTACATTTGTTAATCCAAATAATATGACTAAGAACTCATATGATCCATACCTTATGACACATGTTGTTTTCAACTTGTTCCCTTCTATAATCCATACTTGATAGTATCTTGAATATAAATCCAACTTGGTAAAATATTAAGTATGACCAAGTTGGTTGAAAAGATCAATAATTAAGGGTATTAGTACTTATTCTTAATGATTACCTTATTAAGTACTTGTTAGTTAATACAAATATAAAAGGAATCATTTTTCTTTTTCTAAAAAAGAACCAGTATGTCATAGGGTGCCTTAGATGGTTGAATAAAACCAGTATTAAGCAACTTTTTTAATTATCTTTATAACTCTATTAGTTCAAGCAAATCATATGGTAAGGTCCCATAACTAACAACTTAGCCACCAGTTCTAGTTCAATCTTATGGTCCATCTCTCATCTTGGTGAAAGCTTTTATAGTAACTCCTCAAGCATCATGTCTTTAAATTTATTGAGGATTAATTGTACTTACTTTGAAACATTAGATAAATGATTCAACTTATCTTGGTTATACCCTTTTAAAAAGGTAAAATAATTGCCCTCATCTTGTTTACCCTTCTTGAACTTAATTGTAGATAACGTCTTGAATTAGGGCTTGCTTGCCCTTTTGGCAATGACAATACAAGTTCTTCCCATTTATGATGTATATTGTGTTGGCCAAGGGAATCAGAAGTGCCTTAACTTGATTGAGGAACTTTATCCTTAAAACTACTTTAAAGTCATCTAAAGGTATCACTAAAAAGTCTAATTGACTAATCCACATCCTAATGTTGGTTTGTACATTATGGGTAATACCTTAAATGGGCTTAGCTAATGAATTAACAACTTTGATGGAACTTCTATCATTCATGACTTTAAGGACTAATTTCTTTGCTTCTTCGATGGAGATGAAATTATGGAATACACCTATATTGATCATGGCCTTGCTTCCCTTTCTGTTAATATTGATGTTTGTGTACATCAATCCCTTGGCATGAGACTTGGAAGAACACTGAATTACATTAAAGAGTTGTATAGACCCAATATGCACATCTCCATTGTTGGATTGTAGGTCTTACTTATTGAATGTTGTTGTCAAGACGTTTAAGGCTTTTCCCTTTGGACACTCTTGAGTTTAATGGGGTCCATCATATATATAGCAATTATATTTCAATTTTGACTTATTAAAGTCTTTCTTTTACTTACTTTTATCCTTCACTTTATTTGAATTTTGACTTCTATGTCTTTCCTTACATGGACCTCCGCCATGGTCTCCCTAACTTTTGCTTAAAGCTCCCTTTTTATCCTTAGACTTTGACAAATTCTTTTGACTTGTGTAGTCTATTAAACTTTTGGCTATGTCAATTGTTATTGTCAAATCTTGAATTCTACGTCTCTTAAGCTTTGTTTTAACCCATGATTGTAACCTACCTATGAAGAAGAAGAACGAGTCTTTCTTGGACATGTCAAGGATTTTTAGTACTAAATTGGAGAATTCCTTTGCATAATCATAAATAGTGTCTAAGTATTTGAGTCTTTAAAGGTAACCATGATCTTCCTCTTCAGTATTTTCTAGATAGAATTGTCACTTCAACTCCCTCTTAAACACATCCAAAGTTACTACAGAACATATGCCTCTTCTAATGTCTTTTTGCCTTCTCCTCTACCAAAGCATGACATTGTTTGTCTTTAAATACAATGTGGCAAAGTGAATTTTAGCTACATCTTCTTTTATGCCCAACGCAGAAAAGTATTGTTGTAACTCCTATAAGAAGTTATCAACTTTGCAGGCATTATGTGAACCCCTAAAGCTTCGTGGTTTAGGTACTTTGACCCAACATAGTTTTAGGACAGTAATAGATAAGCCAATTACAACCACTTGTTTGTACAAGGTAAAATCAGAACATGCCTCTTCTAATTGACTAAGGACACCTTAAAACTCCCTTTTGTGAACTTCATGCACACGAGAAACCTCTACCATAAATCCCTCACAAAGCAAACAAATGTCTTTTCGTAGGAATTTTTTTACTTAACCAATAAGATGACATATAACATCATGGAAAGCACTATCTTCAACTTGTAAACCTTCACACCTTTGGTCCAACTCCTCCATATAACCTCACATATTATTAATGCTTTACTCCATACCGATCAAGTGTTTGTTAAGGCTCTTAATGAGATCCTTAGACTTTTCTTTAGGTTTTGACATTAGTGGTTGATGTGTCTTCATATAAACTTGCTTTGGTTATTGAGACATTTTTCCTTGGCCTACGTTTGAACTTTCAATTTTGTCCATCTTATTCCTTGCTATGTTAAATTAGGGCTACTATACTAATTGTTATGACCTTACTTTTTTTTGAATAGCCATGCAACTTTAGTATAATATGTTGCTAAATAAGTTTTAAATTTCTTCTAACTCATGAAACAAGGAAGAAAATTCAAAAAAAAAAAAAAAAAAACTAAGTATACAAGAAAACCTTGTATTAGATAATACAATTTTTATGTATGGATACCAATAAGGAGTTCTCCTATTTATAGGCCGATTAACCTCCTTAAAAAACTTTAGAAGATTTTTAAAAAATATTATTTAAAAAAATCTTAAGTTTAAAAAAATATTTAGTATAGTGCATATAGGATTTTATTTTTTTAAAGAAAATTAGAGTATTTTAAAGAGTTTTATATAATATTTTACAAAAATTATATACATCAAAATATTTTTAAAAAATACTATATATATATATATATATGCATATATTTAAAAAAAAAAACTTAACATTAACAAAATGAAATTTTTCCCTTAAAAAAAAAAAAAAGAAGATTTTGAAATGGTCCAAAAGTTGACACCAGGGGGGAGGCGGCAACCAAGAGATGCGCCAATCACGGAATCCTCGCTTCTTATGCCGCCAGCTCCTCTTGGCTTTTTCTTGCGATAAAAAAAAAGAAGAAGAAAAGGTTATTTTATTAATAAAAACAAACAAATAAAATAACTTTATTTCACCGTCGGATGCTGGGGTGTAGCGCGCACACAAATTAATGTATGCCAATTGGTTTAAGATTGGCTACTGACTGGTGACTCTGCGTTTAAACATGAACATATATTAAGAAAGATTGGTCAAGATTTCTAGATCGGAGAAAAAAGAAAGAAAGAAAAAAAAAGAAATAGATATTAAAAAAGAAGCATTTAAAACAGGACCATGTACGTGTCTGCCCCATCATCATTTGAAGACAAATTAAGGCGCATCACCGCCGGAATTAAGAGTTTCTTCTTGCCTCTTTGTAAGTTTTTATTATTCTTTATATATATATATATATTATATATAGACATGTCTTCCTTTTGTGCTTACTTGGATCCGAACAACCGGGTCAATTCACTGTGAATCTGAGAAGAGAGAAGATCCGCCATAGGTGGGGTGACTAAGGGACTGTTTTCAAGGCAAATCTTTGATCTGTCTCTTTCTCAGGCCTCTCTGTTGTGCATGGTCACAGCTTTCACATTTCTTGATATCCATTGAAGAGAGAGATCCAAATATTGACTCGATGGGAGGTGCAAGTGGGAAGTTTGATCAAATCTTGAAAATGAAACAAAGAATGGAATGATCCAACGTACAAGTCAAAGCCAAAGGTGAATGTGCTCCAAGCCCAGAACTCATTTTCCCAACTTTTTTTTTTTTTTTTTTTGGTTGTTATCAGAGAAAAATTTTTTCTTTTTCTTTGTCCTTTTTCCCAGAGAGAAATATATAGATCATATAGAATATTATTTGTGTATAGGTTGAAATTTCCTTGTTAACATGAGCAACAAGCAACCAGCTGTGAAGCTAGATGACGAGCAGATCGCAGAGCTCCGTGAAATATTTCGTTCTTTTGATCGGAACAACGATGGAAGCCTAACACAACTGGAGTTAGGTTCGCTCTTGCGTTCATTAGGGCTGAAACCTAGCCCTGATCAGCTTGATACCCTAATCCAAAAGGCGGATACAAACAGTAATGGTTTAGTGGAGTTCTCGGAGTTTATGGCTCTGGTGGCTCCGGAGCTGCTGCCGGAGAAGTCACCATACAGCGACGAGCAGCTGAAGCAGCTGTTCAGGATGTTTGACAGAGATGGCAATGGGTTCATTACGGCAGCTGAGTTGGCACATTCCATGGCAAAGTTAGGGCATGCGCTTACCGCAGAGGAGCTGACGGGGATGATCAAAGAGGCAGACACCGATGGGGATGGCAGAATTAGTTTTGAGGAGTTTGCTCAGGCGATCACATCGGCCGCTTTTGATAATTCTTGGGGTTGAATCAACGGGAGAGTCTCTTGGCATGAAATTTCCCATTTTGGTTGCAATTACAATCTTGGAGGTACTGTTGATTTCTCCTAAGGGGAAAAAACAAAAAAGAATGATTTTTCTAGATGAAATTCATATTTTAGTTTGCTAAAGATCCTTATGCTGTATGCACGGCCATTTTAAATCCTGTTATGGTTGTTGTTAATTAACAGGTCTCTTGTATGGTAAATGTCTTTTTTTTTAATTTTAAAAAAAAATTGTTAGAGTGTTGCTTTCATCTTTATATATATATGCAGAAATTTGTCAATGGACTGCAATTGAGGTTTGAACAGCAATCAATAGTCTTGAAAAGTGAAACCGAACATCCTCTTAGTGACATTGGCCGTTGGGAAGGTTGTAAGTTTCTGTAGGCAGGCGTCGTGATGTAAATTTTGACAGAAGTCAGAGGTTTGATTTGCAGGCCATCTGGTGCAGGTAAGGTTGCATGAAAATGTCATCGTCTGCGTTGGGAAAATGTTAGTGGCTACAGTCCACTGACAATTGGCGCTTATTTACTTTTTTCTCCCGTTTGGAAAGGAAAACACCGTTCCCTTACTGCTAGTTTTGGGCTCTTTCCTGTATATAATATTCAGAACATGGTTGATACCTTGTAGCTTCTTTGTTTGCTGTTTTGCTGCTTTTCTTTCTTTTTTCCTTTTTTTTTTTTTTGGGTGTGGGTCCAACTCCAACTTTAAAACAGCCTGGTTATGCAGATGAATTAAACATTCCAGGGTAGACGGGGAGAAATCAACAAATGTAAATTCACCGCTAAATCTGTCTATTGTCTTCTTCTTCTTGTTTTTTCTGCAAGAGATTCATGTGATAGAACTGGAAGTTAACACACTTGTTGCAACGGAATGCCATCGACGCTTTGGTTGTAAGCACGAGAAAGGGACAAAAATGCTACATGTGAATTCTCTCGTCTGAGGAGTTGCTCTCTGTAAGTTCAAGGCTTAAACCAAGAATGCACCGTTCCAAATCAATACACCAAATTATAAGGGAAATGACCATGGAATAGACAAATTTTGTTGAGAAATGTAATTGAGACATTATTGCTCAACATGACACTGTAAACACCTTGGAATAGTATGGTTAGAATATGGACCAAAGTAAAATTCTGACACACAGTTGATAACACGAAACAGAGGCCAGGAACTTTGATATCACAGTAACGTCTAATATTAACATCTACTCTGTTTTCATTAACATACGTCCACGTTAAGAAAGCGAGCAAGGTCAAAAGGCAGTGCTTGAAAAACTAAATTGTACAATCAATAGTAATGATCATTATTGTAGCATTATGCCTTTTTCTTCTGGGATTTAAGCATCACAATCCCAATAAAAATGCATAAGAAGCAGAGAACTGCCACCCCACCACATACAGGTATCAATATGGCATACTCTTGTGGCAGGAAATACCGGTGGATAAAGTGATCACCGTCTACAAATGGCTGTAAAACAACAAGGTGCAAGTTAGTACCAAACCAGTTTGTAAAATATGGAAATCCAAACCGTTGTATTAGTGAACTAACCAATATAATGACCCAGAAGGTGTAGTAGATGAAAATAGATAAACTGATTAAAGATAAAAGAAATCCCAGGGCTCTGTCTGCTAATTCCATGCTTGCTACCCAGCTGCTACTTCCTGAAAAAGCAAAACCTGCTGTAAATTTCCACAAGAAAGAGTTTGCCATTGCACAGCACAAAAAGATAAAAAAATAAAAAATAAAAAAATAAAAAAGAATAGAGATAAGGGAAAAAATAATGCATAGCAAAAGTGGAAATGATGGTCAAATTAAAAGTTAGAGGTCCCAAAAATTAGCTAAGGAAGAGGAGTAGAACAACACGTGGCAAAACAAATCTTGATCAATGGTGTCTTTATCATCCCAACAAAAACAATCGACCATTGCGGGATGGACTCTGAGTTGTGAATGCAATTGTTAGATTGGAATGATGACAAAGATTGAATTATCTCTACACTTAAAGAACTATGAGACAATTTCAGCACTAGCATAGGCTTTTAGTTTCAGAACTGTGCATCTACATTTTTCCAAACTTCTTTCCAGCATTGTTCATCCTTTAATGGTTTAGCAATAAAATGCATGAGCATCCTCATCAGTTGCATAAATAATCACCAATGCAAGAATAAAAAATGAAGACAATTTTGAACAAGAAATACTTGGGAAATATAGAAACTAGAGCAAAAAGAAAACAATTATGCTATTAGTGACTGAACTTTCCTTGCCAAGCCTAAGAACATACTCAAGTGGCATCATTATCAGAAAAAAGTAAAACAGGTCCATTCCGGAGCTTTGACAGGTGTTCAAGCATCAAGAAAGCTGTGGTTTCATAAAAAACAATTGGATGATGACTACCATGTACCCTCTGATAGTTTGGACAATAATCATTATATTTTATTTCAGATAACAAACCTCATTATTGCTTTATCCACAAATAAGGCAGTGGCACACTCTAGTTCAACCCAAAACTGTCAACTCTGAAAAATTTCATCCTAAGCCAATGAATAGAAGCCAAATACCAACCAAACTACATCAAATTCAGTTTGTTTGAAACAAGCATAGAATCTTGGTGCATCACCTCATAATTGCCAAATATACAAACCATTATTAATCTGGATCTAAAATATTACTCAGCAGAACTAACTACTGTTGCCTAACTTTACAACATAGTGTGATGTAGGCTTCAATCACAGCTCCAATTCAGCAACTTTGCCAATCATGGTATGGATAGCAACTTGCAAAAGTTATTTTTATTTTTTATTTTTTTGGATTGAACACATCTTCCAACACATCAAACAGCACAGTTATGAAAAGAAAAGTGCAATTATACATTTCTAACCGTGAATGACACTATGGAATACTTGGAATAAACATTTATGCCCAATTTTCAAACAAATCTATATTCAGCATGAACAAAAAATGTGAAATCCACCCATGCCTCAAGATACCAAAACTCACCAAGTAAAAAGAAGGAACAGAGTCTACTCATTAACTATGAACACTGCCAACTACTTTTTGTCAGGAAAGCATGAGCTCGATCTATTCTGTTCAGTTTTACCAATAAGCTTCCATTTATAATCTCCCATTTTAGATTCTGCAACTACCCTTATCTTTAAAACAAAGCAGCATTCATAATACAAACCAATTGAGCCACCAGAATCCCATAATACCCAAGATGCAGGCAGAAACCTATGAAAAAGATAACAATTTGCAAACTTAGAGCATGATTTATTAAGTTGACACACAGCTTTCAGATCAAAGAACAATTCAATTATGCATTTGTGAGACAGGCAAGAGAAACAAAGCACTTGTCCCCCTCCCTCTCAAAAAACAAGTTCACTCCATTATGAAATAAATGCATATTCCAAAACAGCTACCATAAACTGATGAAACAAAATTTTCACAGAAGCGACTTACCTGTATGAAGCAAGAGAAGATTTTTTTACATACCAACATGAACAAAAGAGATGCCCACAACAAAAAGTTGTGAACTTTCCAAAATTATAGTGAATCCAAGTAGATAGAAGGTCCAAGATGGATGTAAATCATGAAAATGCAAACAAAAAGAAGAAGAATTTCACCTTCACAAATGAAGATGGATTTCGAATTCTCTCTCCTCCTCCTCCTTCGTCTTTCTCGTCCTCTTCTTCCCCTTCTCAGCATCGCGTTTCATTTTGTTTGTTGAGATTTACACTTTGGGCTTGCAATAATCCAAAATAACGTATATGGGCATCTCGGCCCCGTTTTGGTAAACGGACTCTGTTATGTTATGATCCTGAGCTGAGGGTCCACTCAAAGACATCAATTTGGGTTCTTTCTTTACTCTGTTCTATACTAAATGAATGTTAGATAACAGGGGAGGGCCGAGTCTTGGCTCCGCAAAGAAACGTTTTAGGTTCCGTTGAGTCATTATCAGTGTAATTGAGCTAGTTGAGCCACGTGTCTAGGCCTGTTTTCCTTTTGCTAACAAATCTCTCTCTCTCGCTTTCCACTGCTCTAGTTTTCTCGTCCCCTTGGTGTTGTTTTCTCTTTCCCCACTCCAAATATAGTAATGGTTCTAAAAGCCCAAAGCTCTTAGAGGTTTCCCATTAGATGGTCCAAGAGATGAGCAACTACGTGTGGAATGCATGATGATAGGAAGTGAACCGAGCAGCTATTGTGTTCGTCGACAGAAGGGTATGGGCGACAAGACTCTAATTCATTCCCGGGTCAATTGCAGGCCTTCCTGCACTGGGTTGCAACAACTATTCGTGCCATACTCAAAACATGACAAATGTCGGTGCCCATGCTTCTTTGGTTATGGCAGTGCTTATTTGGTGGAAATGATAAGGAGACCGTGGCTCTTCACGCAATTGAGTTTCCGAATCTAATTAGTGATAAGGGCATTAGATATCTTGGGAGAATATGGTGGTGATCTTGTGTTAGGGCTGCTGAAAAGCATCTGGTGGCGGTGGATTCAAATTGTTTTGAAACTGGTTCTGATTTCTGTTTTTGTTGAATTTCTATTAATTCAGTTGCTATAGCTGTTGTGAGGAATGCGTTGGTTCCACTTCGGCACACTTTTATGCTCTTACTTTTGCTACTGTTGTGTCTCCAAAGGAAACACAAAAGACAGCTAGCAAAACCTTTGGAACTGTTCGTCATGACATGCGCGGTGCAAGCAGACGCAAGGACACTGTTGTCAAAGGATGACATCACTGATGGGTCCACGGAGGCGCAGGGGAACAAACTAGTTTTCTTGGAGGGAGGGGCGTACAACTTCAATTTGGAAGATTTGTTGAGGGCTTTCACAGAGGTATTGGGGAAAGGAAGCATGGGGACTTCTTACAAGGTGACACTAGAGGAAAGCGCGATGGTAGTTGTGAAGAGGCCTAGAGACACGGTCATCCCACAAAGAGAGTTTTAAGTCAAAAATGAGATTCTAGGCAAAATTAAGCATGACAATGTGTTTCCATCAGGGGCCTTTTACTATTCCAAGGATGAGAAATTGCTGGTTTTTGATTTAATGGTTGCCAGTAGTTTGTTTACTCTTCTTCACACTACAATTTTTCATTCTTTACTTATTTTTTTATTAATTATTTTTATTTTTTGATTATTATTCTCTTCATGCTAATTGTTATTTATTTTCAATTTTATAAAATAGTTAACAATTTTAATTAAATTATAAATAGGTTGGACTTAAAAGATCTACAAGATCCAATTAACTCTTTATTTGACATGAATCCTTTTGTATTTAGTACATATCAAAATATGACTCTCATTAGTGTATCACATTAATGATTTTTGTCTATTTGGTATAAATATGTGGTAGATTTGTTATAAAAAAAAAAATTCTACGATGCCTAAATTTTCAAATTTTTAAAATCATGATATATTTTTTAAATCACAATAAGGTGATTTTTTTAATTAAAACTAAAAAATTCACGTAAATAATTTTTATTAAAACCATTTATGACAAAATAAAGCCTTGCAACTTAGAGACAAATGTCAAATATATTGTTAATCAAAAGGTTGGGACATAACTTACTCTTTCTTATTAAATTTTCTTAACATATAAACAAGAACAAGCCCAACACCTAAAACCTTAAATTAAATCATCTATAATTTTTTAAGAAAAAAAGGAAGAACAAGAATGACTCACATTATCAATAAAAATCTAAAAAGTTTCATTGAAAACCCTAAAATAATTAAAACAACATAAAATCATAAATACAAAATAAAATAATGAGTATAATATTAAACAAATATTAAAAAAATAGTTCTTAATTCCAATCTATCATTAAAAAACTAATACTACAAAATTATAGAAAGTTTGTCTATAAACTTCTCGTTAAAATCATTGAAAATTGAAATAATGTACAAAAAGTTTAACAACTTACTATTTTTAGTCCTATGGACTTCATTGAATTTAAAAGGAGTAAGAGAAAAAGAGAGATTTTGTAAGGAGTGAGAGAGATTGGGAGAAATTAAGAGGAGGCACTAGGATTAAAATGTTTAATTTTTACCAATTTTAGCTTTTATAGGAGAGAATAAAACTTTTTTCAAGAGTTCTATCCATTTTAACATAGGTCATTAGTCTTAGAATGTTTTCGTAATTCCTTAAATATTGGTATGGATTTTGTAATTAACCCTTAAACTTATGATGTCTCATGTAAAATTTGCTTTTTTTGCAATTACATTTTTGTTATTATAGAAAAAATCATATTTTACTTTGCTATTTATAAGGTTAATATATATATATAAGCCACCTTATTATAGCTTAATGGATATATCATAATCTTAAAAAATTAACAATTTAGGCATTATAGGATTTTTTTATAACAAATCTACTACAAATATATACCAAATAAATAAAAACCATTAACAACAATAATGTGGAACATTGATTTGATGAGATAATGTCCATATTAGATAAAGGGTTAATTGGGTGTTGTGGAATTTTTAATCCCAACCTATTTATAAATCAATTTAAATTGTTAACTTTTTTTAACTAAACATTTAAAAAAAAAAAGAGGAAAAAGGAAAAACTAAGCTTGCTAAATAGTGCAATTCCATAACACCAAAAATCATCTAAGATTTTTGCAAAAAAAAAAATGAGTATGATATCAAAATTGCACCAAAATGTCATCTACATGCATTAAGGCAATTTGACACTATAGATTACTAATATAATTGGTACATTCTTCATTATGATGAATCATTATGGAGAATGCTAGAAAAATATTTTTTTAAAGAAAAAACCTTTAATAGGGTGATGTGAAATTGAGCAAGTGACTTATCAAAAATCATGAGATTGCCTTTGATCTCCTCCACTATTAGTTTCAAATCCTTACCAATAACTGGCTTAAAAACCTATAAACAAATTATCATAGCATTTTTCAACTTGTTTACACATTGAAAACTAGGAGTCTCCATGAAAAATAAATAAATAACAACAAAATGATTTTTACACTCATGAAATTAAGAACATAAGCCAATTCCCATCATCTATGAAAATGAGTGATTTTTTATTATGAAACCAAATTGTTTGCAACTTTGATTGTTTATTCATCAATTCTCAATTCATTCCTTCATTGACAAGTTTTCTCCAATGTTTGCCATAGTCATTCTCTGACTACCACTCATATTTTTTTGTCTTCCTAAGTAAAAGATCATTAAGTGAGATGAGAGAGAAGTTGTGGAGCCAAAGAGCATGTAAGCTACAAAAACAGCAATTTGTTTTGCCTTTTTCAAATTTGGATTTTGAAATAAATTTCATATTTGGTTTAAAAAAAGTTAACAATTTTAATTGATTTATCAATGGGTTGGGTTTAAATGATCCACAAGGCTCAATTGACTCTCTATTTAACATATACATCATTTCATTATTTGTCTTCAATAAATATCATCATATGGCTAGATTAGTATGTCACATTATTACTATTAATGATTTTGTCCATTTGGTGTATATATGTGGTAGATTTGTTATTAAAAAAAATCTCATGATACCTAAATTATTAAATTTTTGAGGTTGTAATATATTTGTTAAATTGCAATAAGGTGACTTTTTTTTTTAAATATTTACCCTTATTTTTATCTAGTCAAGTCCTTCTTATTATATATATTATTACTTTTCACTCATTAGTTGTACTTATTTATTATTTTTAACATTTTCTTTAGATAGTTTAGAATAAATGTTGTCTTCATTCTTGGATTTTCAACTAGTTATTTTGAAAATTCACCAAGTTGATTGTTTTTTATTTCTACTAGAAACAAAAATTAAGATTATAGTTACCCTTAAAGACCTCTAAAAATTAACAATAACTAATCCTTAAAAAAATCAAATGTTTCTTGCAATTAAAGTGACACCATTACATCAAATAATACCTTGTTCACAACTCAAGAACCTCACACTATTAGAATCAATGGAAAATAAGTTTTTTATTTTTTAGAGCATGAAAGATTAAGTAAAAATTTTTTATTTCTTTTTTGTTTATTTCTTTTTGAAAGCATTAAAATATTTTATTAATACAAATGCTACAATTTTTAACATGTTCTTAATAACATTCAGTTGTAGTGGGAAGGGAGTTTTAACTCCTTCTAACTTCCCTTTAATAAGTCAGCCCAATCCATCGTAGGCAATTTGACCCAACCTAATATAATTTGTATCTTTCAATCACACATGATAAGCAAGAAGAACCTGATAATTGAATGAATTATATGACTTATGAGCAGACTTATGCTTGGGAACATATTTTATATATTTACTATGGGTATATAATTGCTATAACCTAAAAAAAATTATGAACCTTAGTATATATCCTAGACATATTTGGTTGAATTAATCTTAGATTCAAAGTTAGTAACAAGTAGGTTTTGAATCTTTTGAAGTATATCTTCCTTCAAGTTCAATTCCTAGAGTTTTTTCAGTGACTTTGCAAAATTTTGCAATGTGTCCTTTCTTGCCACACCTATAACAAGTAATATCTTTCAAAATTTTGAACAAAGGTTCTTGTTGCTAAGTTTTGTTTTGAGTTTTCTTTGGCTTTTAGTAAAAAGGAGACTTTGTTAAACCTATCTTTAATGACTAATGTTGGATTTATTATTAACACCATTTCACACAGTTATATGTGTTGATTTGATATTGTTAATGCCATTGAGATGTAATGAGGTCATTGAGAGAAACCAGTGATGACAGGTCAACCCTAGTATTGAGGAGTCAATGTTGACAATGACCTTAAATTTTAGGGGTCAAAATTGACTTTTAACTATTGATCATTGATCTTAAATTTTATTACTTAAATCTTGTTGTTAATTGTAGGGCAACCTTTGGAAATCAACGATGATTGTTGATAATTGTGTAGCCTTAATCTCAAGGTTCTATAAATACCCCTATGTGTCTTGCAAGAAGGGGGTGTGCTATAGAAATTTGAGAGAGCTAGCTAAAGGAGTAATCTGCTGAGGCAAAGAAGACAGCCACTAAGATAGCAATCCCACTAGTAGACCCTTACTAAGGCAACAACTGACACTAGTAAATCCTTACCAAGGCAGTAGCCACACCAGCAAACCCTCATCAAGGTAGTCAGCCAAGGAGAGTAAGAAAGAGGATAAGGTAGCCAACTAAGGAGAGGGAACAAGGTAGCCATCTAAGGAGAGTGTAGTAGCCATTTAGGAGAAGCAGCAAGGGGCAGCTGACCAAAGAGGAAAGAAAGAGAGCAAGGTAGCTAGCCATCCACACAAGCAAACCACTAAGGCAACAGCTAGCAGGAGGTGGAGTAGTAGCCTGTAGGAGGTGAAGCAACAGTAGAAGGGTTTGACATCAGCAAACCATCAAGGTAGTAGCTGGTAAAAGGTGGATTAGTAACTAACAGGAGGTGAAGCAATAGCAGAAGGGTTCTGCACTAGTAACCAACGAGTAAATAGCTGAAATGCGTGCAGATAGCTATAGCAGGGTGAGTAGATAGCGGTAACAAAGCAAGCAGACGATAGCAGTGTGCAGGGATAGTAGTAATGGCGCTAGAAAACAGCTGTAGCACGCCTAGATAGCAACAGTGACATGATCAGATAATAGTAGAGGGGTGTGTAGATAGTAGTAATGCGGGCAGATAGTAGCAGTGGCATGAGTAAACAATAGTAGTGAGCTCAAATAGCAAGAACATTGCGTGTGGACAGTAGCCACAACATGTACGGATAGTAGTAATATGTGCAGACAGAAGTAGCAGTGTGCAGGGACAATAGGAGTAGCATGCACGGATAGTAAGAATAGTGTGTGATGTAAGTAGCTATAGTGCATGTGTACAGTAAGAGTAGCGTGTATGGAGTGTGTGCAAATAGTAGAAGTGGACTATGCAGACAATAGGAGTAGCACATACAGAGTGTGTGCAGACAGTAGTAGCAATGCATGTGAACAGCATTAGCAGTGTGCATGGACAACATTAGCAACACACATAGACAATAGCAGTAGTATGTGCAGACAACATCAGCAACCCGCGCAGATAGTAATGGCTACACGTACAGACAACATTAGCATTGCGTGTAGGCAGCATCAGTAATGGGTTAGACAACATTAATAGTGAAGGAAGGAGAAGATCCATATTCTGCTTTAGCAGTTTGTACACACTGAGTGATTCTTCTCTAGGAAAGATTTTACGATAAAAAATTGATAAATTTGTTGAAAAACAACGTGGAATACCCTTGAAATGATTAGAAGATAATTGTAAATGTTAAGAAGTAGTCCTTCCACAAGTGGTAATGGAGTGATCCTTCTATAACATTATTGTATCCCTTGATAGCAAAGGTGGATTATGTGATTTAGGAGGGATCCTATCATACTATGGACATATCTCACATATTATGGGTGAACCATGTAAAAATTGTCACGTATTGATTTTTTAGTCGTATGGTCGCTTGCATAAAGGAGAAAAATAAAAATTAGATCATTGGTTTTGATAAGCCATAAAGGTTAAAATCAAATTGATTTGTAAAAAGTGCATATTTAACACTAATTCACCTTTTTCTCAGTATGAGACCTAAAACGGTTCTCATCAAATGCTATTAGAGCCGTTTCCTCAGTTGATCCAATTTTTCTACTTTGAAGTAAAGTTGTGCATTACTACGTGAGTTTTTATCCCATTGCTACTTGAGATCATGAATAGCATGAACAGTTTTAATAGCAATGGTATCCCTACGTTGGATGGATAGAATTATCAATTATGGAAGAATAGAATGCTCTCATATCTAATGTCCCTTGGTCTTAATGCATTTGAGTTTACTGTTAATGGCTTCATCCTTGTTGTTGAACATAATCCTATGATGCTAGTTGGTAAGAACTTGAAGTGTAATAGAATGGCAAGAAATGCCTTATATGTCTCCCTATCAAATAAAGAATTCATTAAGATGATGAGGTGTAACTCAGCCAAGTAAATCTGAGACAAACTAAAGAACATCTATGAAGGAGACAAGGTTGTGAAGGAAGCCAAGTTACAAATCTGAAGGAGACTATGGATGCATTCTTCAAAAGAGTTAACAAAATTGTATACTTTATTAGAGGCTATAGAGAGGAGATCTACGATATTACTATGGTAAGAAAAATACTTAAAACCTTGTCGAAAGCTTACAATGCCAAAGTCTCTTCCATAGAAGATAGAGATTTGGATAGATTGCCCTTAGATGACCTGCACAGTATATTGGTGGCTTATGAAATGAGAATAGCCTTAATGAAGAAAGAAAAGAAGTGTAAGGTGGAGAAGGAGCTGACCTTTAAGGCAATGAAGAATTTAAGGATTAAAGACCAAGAAGAGGAATCTATCAGTAGCTCTAGAGAAAAAGATGGTGATATTAAATTGGATGAAGTCATAACATACATCACTAACAATATGAGGAAAGAAAAAAGGAAGTACAAGGGAAAAATACCCTTGAAGTGCTTTAGCTGAGGAGCAATTGGGCACTTTGTCGTAGATTGCCCAAAGAGAAAACCAGCAAATAGTAAGGATGATGATGAACTGATCCTAAGGAAAAGGACAAAGCAATCTAGCTATTCTAAAGCTAGAAATTCAGGTGCCAAAAGGAAAAAGAAATTTTTTAGATCCAAAAGAAGGAATTTTCTAAGCAAGTTAGATGAAAAGGATTCTAAAGAAGAAGTTAATGATGATTAAGAATTTTTAAGTGATGAGGAATCAATTGAAGAGGATGAGGATGAGTTGGTGCAACAACTTAATAATAAATTGAGAGCTTATTTGCATAAAAACAACAAGCTGGAAAAAGAGGTAAAATATCTTAAGAAGTTGTATGAAAATTCTAATATTGATGAATCTAATCTCCAAGTGAAAGAAAAGGAGTTTGAAGCAAAAAAAGGAGGAGTATTTGAAGAGGATTGAGGAGCTAATTGTGCTTGAGGCAAAGTAAGGCAAGATACATAAAGATCTTGGTTCTAAGGTGATTGCATAAGAGCAAGAGGTGCTGATTTTGCAAGCCAAGCTCCACAAGTTGAGTCCGAGCTGAGGAAGCGTAAAGAAAGCTTTATGTAGGCCATGGAAGTGAAAGGAGTGTTGTCTTCAAAAAATGCCATTAAGGAGGATGCTACTAGAAAGTTGAATGAGTGTCTAAATAATCAAAGACCTTATTTTATGGGGAGGAAAGGACTTGGCTACATTGAAAAGCCGAGTGAGAAGTTAAAAGAAAAGAAGAAAATTATGTTTATGCTTGAAAGCAAGCATAATGATATGATGGAGAAGAGAGACCAACCTAAGTTAAAATGGGTTAGAAAGATGTGTCAAAGACTTTCATTAATAGGAAATAGACTGTCAAAAATGGAAAGAAGGTTGTCACACTAGTTGTTAATGAAAGAAGACATGAACTTGGTAAAAGAAGTAAATTTAGGTTCAAAGGTTTCTACTAGATCTATGGCAAATATAAGCACAAGGCTAATGTATGTTAGAATACTTGGCCTACAATGAAGAGGAGTGTGAGGCAAGAGTCTAAAGGGAGACTCTATCAAGAAAAGAGGTAGTCTCAGGTGGAAAGAAGTTATATTCCATTGAGAAACAATTTTGATTTACTGGGAGAGATTTGTGGAATATGTGAAAGGGTTGGGCACACTGTTGAGGACTATTTGAAATTGTTGCTCGATCAAAGAATGTAAAGGAGAACACGCCAACCATTGCTACCTAGTCAAGGAATGCAAAGGAGAACACCTACACATTCACCCACATTCGGCTAAAGAAGAAGAAGGGGAAAAGAAATGTCTATGGTTGTGGAAATAGCAAGAAAAGCCATGGATCTTAGATAGTATTTGCGATTCATATATGACAAGAGACTCCAAGATGTTCAAAGAAGTGGTAAAATATAATGGAGGATTAGTCAAATTTGGCAATGATGGTGCCTTAAAGATTAAAGCTATTGGTGCTACTGAAATTGGTATAGAAAAGCTGAAATCAAAGAAAGTACTTTATGTTGAAGGGTAAAAAAAATAATCTCATTAGTGTTAGCCAGCTTTGTGACAATGGACATGAAGTTACTTTCAACAAGAGTGGTTGTATAGTAAAGAGACTAAAAGATGGTGCTGTTCTTACTAAAGGTGAAAGAACATATGGAAACTTATACTAAGTTTCTAGAAGCAAAAACACATGTTACATAAGTACCAAAGATGAGAATTTATTGTGGTATAAAAAATTGGGACATCTTAAACAAAAGAGGCTAAACTTAAGTATTCAGGCATCCCTTAAAGGCTAAGGTATCCTCTAATCCTTCTCCCCTTCTCTCTTCTATTAGTCTTTGGATTTGCTATCAAAGGGAGAGATATTTTGCATAAATCCAAAAAGATTGTATATTGATAAAAAGGAGGAGTAGCTTGATGGATAAAGGGGGAGAACTTGTCAAGGGGGAGAAGTAGAAAGGGAGAGTTAAACTAGGTTAAGAGAGATGTAAGTTTTAGGGGGAGCTATTAATGACAATGTAGGGGGAGTAGTAAATGTCAACAATTGTTATATATGCATTATTGGATTTGAAGTGTTGTCAACAAATCAAAAGAGGGAGCTTGTTAAGCCCATTTTTTTATGACTAATGGTGGATTTGTTATTAACACCATCTCACATAGTTATATATGTTGATTTGATGTTGTGAATGCTATTGAGATGTAGTGAGGTCATTAGGAGAAATCGGTGATGACAAGTCAACCTTGGCGTTGAGGAGTTAGTGTTGACTGTGACCCCAAATTTAGGGGTTAAGACTGACTTTTGATCTTTGACCATTGACCTTAAATTTTAAGAAGTTAATGTTAACCATTGATCCTAAATTTTAAGGCACTATCTCACATGGTTATATCGGTTGATTTGAAGTTGTGAATGTCATTGAGGTGTAGTAAGGTCGTTGGGAGAAACCAGTGATGACAAGTTAACCTTAGCATTAAGGAGTCAATGTTGATCGTGACCTTAAATTTTAAAGGTCAAAATTAATTGTTGACTGTTGACCATTGATCCTAAATTTTAAGAAGTCAATGTTTACCATTGATCCTAAATTTTAGGATTTAAATCTAGCCATTGATTGTAGGGCAACTTTTGGGAATCAACGATGACCGTTGATGATTGTGTAGTCCTAATCTCAAAGTTCTATAAATACCCTTATGCGTCTTGTAAGAAGGGAGTATGTTGTAGAATTTTAAGAGAGTCGGCCAAAGGAGAGAGAATGGCAAACCTAAAGGTAAGGAGAAAGTGAATAGCAAAGAGAGAGGTAGCTACCAAAGGAGTGACCGCCCAAGGCAAAGAAGATAGCCACCAAAATAACAGCCACACTAGCAAACCTTTACTAAGGCAATAGCCAGCACCAGCAAATCCTTAGCAAGATAGCAGCCACACCAACAAGCCTTTGCCAAGGTAATGGCTACGCTAGTAAACATCAATAAGGTAGTAGCCATACCAAGGCAGCCTACTAAGGAGAGAAAGAAAGAGGGCAAGGCAACCAACCAAAAAGTGAAAGAAAGAGGGCAAGCTAGCTGGCCAAGGAGAGTGCAGCAGCCACTAAGGAAAAGTAGCAAGGTGCAGCCGACCAGGAGGAAAGAAAAAGAGCAAGGTAGCCAGGCACCCACACCTGTAAATGCCACTAAGGTAGCCACTCACATTAGCAAACCATCAAGGCAACAACTGGCAGGAGATGGAGCAATAGTCAGCATGAGGTGAAGCAATAGTAGAAGGGTTTGCCATCAATAAACCATCAAGGTAACAGCTAGTAAGAGGTAGAGCAACAGCAAAAGGGTCCTGCACTAGCAACCAACAAACAGACAACAGTAGTGTGGGCTGATAGCAGCAGCAAGGCAAGCAGACAACAACGCCATATGGGGATAGTAGTAGCCGTGTGAGTAGACATAGTAGCATGGGCAGATAACAGCAGCAACATGAGTAAACAATAATAGTGTGGGTTGATAATAGTAGTGAGGCAAGTAAACAACAATAGAGTGTAGGAATAGTAGCAGTGACATGAGCAAACAATAATAGTATGGGTTGATAACAACAGTGAGGTGAGCAAACAGCAATAGCATGTAGGAATAGTAATAGCGATGCGAGAAAATAGCTACAGCACATTGGGATAGTAGTAGTGACATGAGAAGACAATTACATTATGCGTGGATAACAGTAACGACGCGAGCAAATAGTAGCCATGGGGTGAGTAGATAGTAGCAACACCGGCAGATAGCAATAACTGCACGAGGAGACAGCAGCAACGAGCTCAAATAATAGGAAAAACATATGTAGACAGTAGTCGCAGTGCATAGAGACTGAAGTAGTAGTACATGGACAACAGAAGCAACAATACATAGATGGCAGAAGTAGCAAGTGTGGATAGCAGGAACAACGTGTGCTATAAGTAGTTGTAGTGTGTGCAAACAACAAGAGTCATGCGTGTAGACAATAGTAGCAATGTAAGTGGACAGCAGTAACTGCGCATTTGGACAGCAGGAGTAGTGTGTGTGTAATGCATACGAATAGTAGCAGTAGTGCGTGTGGACAACAGCAACAAGACATACATCAAAGAACCCAGCCATGAGAATCAATGAGCCTTTAGAATTGATACACACTGATATTTGTGGCCTGTTTGATATCCCAACATAGGGTGGTGAGAAATATTTCATCACCTTTATAGATGACTACTCATGGTATTTTTACTTGTATCTACTGCATGAAAAGTTCCAGTCAGTAAACATCATAGAGGTGTTTATTAATGAAGTGGAAAGGCAATTAGATAGAAAAGTAAAAGTGATTAAGTTAGATAGGGGTGGTGAATATTATGGAAAATTCAATGAAAGTGGACAATGTCCTGGTCCATTTGCAAAACTTCTTGAAAGTCAAGGCATATGTGCACGGTATACAATGCTTGGTACACCACAACAGAATGGTGTAGCAGAAAGGCAGAATTGCACATTTATGGATATGGTTAGGAGCATGTTGAATTACAGTACTGTACCTTTATCCTTGTGGATGCATGCATTAAGAACTGCTGCATATCTGCTGAATAGGGTTCCTAGTAAGGCTGTCCCTAAAACTCCTTACGAGTTATGGACAAGGAGGAAACCCAGTTTGAGACATCTTCATGTTTGGGGATGTCCAGCAGAAGTAAGGATATATAATCCACATGAAGGAATGCTTAATGCGAGAACCCATTAGTGGTTACTTCATTGGCTATCCTGAAAAGTCTAAAGTGTATAGGTTCTATTGCCCTAACCATAGTATTAGAATAGTTGATTCTGGTAATGCTTGGTTCATTAAAAATGGTCAGTTCAATGGGAGTGGGGAATCACGAAAGGTGGATATTAAAGAATTACAAAATGAAATATCCACAGTGAGTACTCCTACTCACGTCGGTATCCCCACACCCAGTGTTTCTACTTAAATTATTGTTCCTTATGTTGCATCACAGTCATGTGACATGTAAGGACAACAAATTGATACTCGAAACACACAAAGTGAACACATAAGAGATGAACCAAGTGACAATGTTCAATTTACAAATGAACAAGTGATACCATAAGAAATGACATTACGGAGGTCTATAAGACAGAAAAGGCCAGCAATTTCAAATGATTATGTGGTTTACTCACATAAGCATGAATCAGAATTGAGCATTGATAAAGATCCAGTCTCATTTAAACAAGCCATGGAATGTAATGATTCTGAAAGGTGGTTCAATGCCATGAAGGAAGAGATGAAATCGATGGATGTAAACCAAGTCTGGGAGCTAGTAGAGTTAGCTGAAGGATTAAAACTAGTTGGCTGTAAGTGGGTCTTCAAGACCAAGCGAAACTCAAACGGTAACATCGAAAGGTATAAGGCCAGACTTGTTACCAAAGGTTTCACTCAAAGGGATGATGTTGACTATAAGGAGACTTTCTCTCCAGTTTCTAAGAAAGACTCCTTAAGAATTATTATGGCTTTAGTAGCTCATAATGATCTAGAGCTCCACCAAATGGATGTAAAGACCGCCTTTCTGAATGGTGACTTGGAAGAGGAAGTGTATATGGACCAACCTGAAGGTTTCATCACCACTGGGCAAGAAAATTTGGTGTGTAAATTAAAGAAATCGATATATGGATTGAAACAAGCCTCCTAACAATGGTATATTAAGTTCAATAATACCATTACATCATACGGTTTTGTAGAAAATACTGTTGATCGGTGTATCTATATGAAGGTCAGTGGGAGCAAGTTCATTATATTAGTCCTATATGTCAATGACATTCTTTTGGCTGCTAATGACATAGGTTTGTTACATAATGTAAAGAAATTTCTCTCTGAAACTTTTGAAATGAAAGATATGAATAAGGTATCCTATGTGATAGGAATAGAAATATTCCGTGATAGATCACAAGGATTGTTAGGATTGTCTCAGAAAGGCTATATCAATAAAGTATTAGAGAGATTTAGAATGGAAAATTGCTCAACAGGAATAGTTCCAATTTAGAAAGGGAAGAAGTTCAATGAATTACAATGTCCAAAGAATGATTTGGAACGAAAAGCGATAGAATCAGTTCCCTATGCATCACTGGTTGGAAGCCTGATGTATGCGCAAACATGTACTCGGCCAGACATCAGTTTCGCAGTTAGAATGTTAGGCCGATATCAAACTAATCCTGGAATAGATCATTGGAAAGTTAGAAAGAAAGTACTTAGGTACTTACAAGGTAACAAAGATTACATGCTTACTTATAAAAGATCAAGTCATCTTGAAGTAGTAGGCTACTCGGATTCAGATTATGCTGGATGTGTAGACTCGATGAAATCTACATTTGGTTACATGTTTCTCCTAGCTGGAGGAGCAGTTTCCTGAAAAAGTGGGAAGCAGTCTATCATTGCTACTTCCACTATAGAGGCTGAATTTGTAGCATGCTTTGAGGCTACTGTTCATGCATTATGGTTGCGGAATGTTATCTTAAGGCTTGGTTTGGTCGACAGTATAGAAAAGCCGTTAAGAATTTATTGTGATAATTTCATAGCAGTCTTCTTCTCTAAGAATGATAAGTATTCTAAAGGTGTGAAACATATGGATTTAAAATACCTATTTGTTAAAGAAGAAGTGCAAAACCAAAGAGTGTCCATTGAGCATATTGGCACTGAGTTGATGATAGCAGATCCATTAACTAAAGGTTTGCCACCGAAAACATTTACTGGACACGTTGATCGGATGGGCATTATGGACAGGTCCTCATACGCTTGAAAGCCAATATTTAGGATGCTCATATCATTGTGACACTTGTGAATTCAATTAAAGTTATGGTTTTGCTTGTGCTTTTTTATCTCTATTTAGATGTATACAATTATGGTTTGTGAGATAACTAACAGCATATATGAGAATGACAATTTAAAGTTTCAATGTTCCTTAGTAAAGTTATTATGAATTATGATGATTATGTGATACATGGAAGGAATCATGTCACTCTAAAACGTGTGACCGTCATGATCCAATCATTTTAATTCAATCAAGTATTGTGATTTGATGATCTGTAAGAATTGTGCGTACTTAATTGTTATTGATTCATCAAGTCATAACATGGGCCAAGTGGGAGATTGTTAAATTAATTAACATGAGTGACCCATGTTATTTAATGTATGACCCAAAATGAAAGGCCTAATATGATGGTGGGTTAGGCATAATGGTAATTTGGGTCATCGGGTTTAAAATCCCTCCACTCTCCTTATCAAGGATAGACGTTACAGGAAGAGAAATATCTTCCTATTTAAGATGACCGTTACAGAAGAGAAGGATTTTCCTAAAAAGGTAATGGTTACAGGAAAGGAATAATGTGTGTATATATATATATACACACTATTACGGACCTTTCCCGGAGATTTCAACCATTAGAGAGAAAACGTAAAGAAATGAAAGGGAAGAGTAGGAGAAAAGAGAGAAGCGTTTAGGAATGAAACGAAAAGCGGATTCTCATTTCTGCTGCAGGACATCAGCATAATGGATAACGGTATGTTGATTTCAATTACAGTTTTATTGCTAGTATTCGCATAAAGAAAGATTCTGTATTATAGAAATAAGAATTTCATAAAGAGAAATTCTAAAAAAGTCTAACATCTATTACTTGCACCATGATTAGCATATACTCTAGCTTTACTTTATTTTTCTCCACATTCTCTTTAACGAAGTGGTACTTGATTTCAATATGTTTAGTTCTAGAGTATTGGATAAGATTCTTTGACAAATTAATGGCACTTTGGTTGTCATAACTAATTAGCAATGGTAACTGTATATCCATCTTTATATCTTTAAGTTGTTTCATCCATAGTAGTTAAGTAAAAGCTTGAGTGGCAGCCACATATTCAACCTCTGCAATACTTAGAGTCATTGAATTTTGCTTCTTGCTATGCCATGAATCACATTTACTACCTAAATAAAATGCACCATCAAACATTGACCTTTTATCATCACAATTTTTAGCCCAATTTTCATTTGTATACCCATATAGATTAAGATGTCTGCTTATATCATAAAGCAACCCATAATTTGTTGTGCCCTTCACATACCTTAAAATTATCTTAGCCACCACGAGATGAGACTCCTTCGTGTCACTTTGAAATCTAGCACAAAGGGTTATAACAAAAATAATATTAGGCTTAATGTTGTCAAATACAGTAAGCTTCCACTTCCTATATTCATTCTAATCAACTATGTTGTCTTTTTTATTCTTACTTAACTTTGTTCTAACTATGATGGGAGTGCTTACTTCTTTAGAATTCTCCATGCCAAATCTTTTTAACAGCTTACAAGCATACTTTTCTTGGGAGAGAAAAATTCCAACCTCTCTTTGCAACACCTATAATCCTAAGAAGAATTTCATTCCACCAAGCACGGATATCTCAAACTTCTCCTTCATCTGCTTGGCAAAGGCAGTGCACAAGGCTTCCTTTTCTACAGCAAAGATTATGTCATCAATGTAGACTATAACAATTAACTGGCCCTGGTTGTCTGCTTTTATATATAGACTACTATCCATATTCCTTTTTCTGAACTTAATGTTCTTAAGGCATGTATCCAACTTAGAATACCATGCTCTTGAAGCTTGCTTTAAGCCATATAAAGCCTTGTTCAATCTATATACACTTAAACCATCATGATTAAGTATAAAACCATTAGGTTGTTTAATAAATACCTCATCTTTAAGCTCTCCATTTAGAAATGCAAACTTCATATCCATTTGATAGACTTTGTAGTTCCTTTGAGCAACAATGGTCATAAATATTCTGATTATTTCAAGTTTGGCCATTAGAGCAAAGGTCTTTTCAAAGTCAATAGCTTTTACTTATGAGTAGCCTTTGTAGACAAGTCTTGCCTTATTTCTTACCACCACACCCTTTTCATTGAGCTTATTTCTAAACACTTACTTGGTTCCAATGATGTTTTTCCCAAGTCTAGGTACTAAACATAAACAATAAGTGTTATTCTTTTCAATTTGGTCAAGCTCCTTATTCATAACATATACCCATTCCTTGTACTTTAATGCTTCTTCCATGAACTTGGGTTTAACCTCAGAAATCAGTGAGGTTGGTTCACCACCCCTTAGTTTTCTTCTAGTTTACACAGAATCCTCTTTATTTCCAATAATGTTTTTGGCCTCAACTTCAACTTTGACTCTTCTATAAGTTTAGAAATGTCTTGATTCTTCTTTTTCATCACTTGTAACTTGAGAATCAACATCTTCCTTATGCTAAATGGCCTTGGATTCATCACTGTCAAACTCTCTTCAACTTCCATATGCTGTGATTGCATTGCATCACCATCTTGAATAACTTTAACATCAAAGTTGTCCACCATTTTCAGTATCCTTTTGTTATAGCATATAAAACCTCTTATAATTGGTACATAGCCCAAGAATATACCTTCATTAACCTTCTCATCAAATTTGTCAAGTTGCTTACCTTTGACTTTAATGAGGCATGGGCTCCTAAACACTTTAAAGTGTTATATAGTTGGCTTCTTTCCATACCACAACTCATAAGGTGTCTTCTCAGTATGTGGTCCCATCAGGCATTTGTTTTGAACGTGAGTTACAGTGGTGATAGCCTCTCTTCAAAAGCCATGTGATGTATTATACTTAGCCAACATAGTTCTTATCATCTCCATTAAGCTTCTATTCTTCCTTTCAGCCACTCCATTTTGTTGGGATATGTAGGGACTAGCATATTCATATTTCACTCCATACTTCTCCAATAATCTTTAAATTCACCTCATGTGTATTTTGTCCCATATCTATCCTGAGCCTTTTAATTTTTCCCCCTAACTGGTTTTCAGCTAGCCTTCTGTAGCTCTTGAAATTATTGAAAGCATCTGATTTATGTTTCAAGAATATAATGCAAGTCATTTTTGTAAAATCATTAATGAAAGAGATGAAATACCTATTACCTTTTGTTGATCTTTGTCTCATAGGTATATAAATGTCCAAGTGGATAAGCTCCAATCACTTTTTTGTTTGGATCTCCACATTTTTGTGAAGAGCACTCACCATCTTCCTTTTTTGACATGTGCTACAAATTACTTTTCTCTCTCTTTTATCAACTTGGGCACATCTCTCACAGCTTTATTTCTAGATAGCTTGTTTAGCCCCTTTTGTTTGAGATGTCCTAATCTTCTATGTCAATAAGTTTTCATCTTTGGTACTTATGTAGTGTGTGTTTATACTCCTAGAAACTTGGTATAAGTTTTCATGTATTATTTCACCTTTAGTAAGATCAGCACCATCTTTGAGTCTCTTTATTGTGTAGTTACTCTTGTTGAAAGTAACTTCATGTCCATCATCGCAAAGCTAGCTAACATTGATAAGATTGTGTTTTAGCCCTTCAATATAAAACACTTCCTTCGATTTTAGCTTTTTTGCATCTATTTCAACAGCATCAATACCTTGAATATTTAGGGTACCATCATTGCCAAATTTGATTAACCCTCCATCATATTTGGCTACTCCCTTCAACATCTTTGATTCTCTTGTCATGTGTGAAGAGCAGCTATTATCCAAGATCCATGACTTTTTATTCTTGAAAGCTTTTAAAGCTACTTCTACAACCATAGACATTTCTCTTCTTTTTCTTCTTCTTTGGCTGAATGTGGAAGCATATGTAGGTGTTCTCCTTTGCAATCCTCGACTGAGTAGTAATGGTTGGCTTGTTCTCCTTTGCATTTTTTGAAACAATGTCAAGCAATCCTCAACAGTGTGTTCAAGCCTTTCACATCTTCCACAAAACTCTTATAGGAAATCAAACATATTTCTTAGTGGAATATGACTTCTCTCCACATGAGACTATCTCCTATCTTAATAGAGTCTCCCCCTAGACTCTTGCCTCATGCTCTTCTTTATTATAGGCCATGTATTCCTACACATATTACCCTTATGCCTGTACTTGCCAGCAATGTTCTAAATACTAGTAAGGTTCTAAGTATTTTCCTTACCATAATAGCATTATGGATATCCTCTCCATAGCCTCTAATAGAGCACTTAATTTTGTTGACTTTTGTGAAGAACGCATCTACAATCTCATTATTTTGCATCTTTATGTCCTTGAATCTACTCCTCTAGATTTATAGCTTGGCTTCTCCATAAATATTCTTTAATTTGTCCTAGATTTACTTGGCTGTGTTGCACCCCATCACCTTGGTAAATTCTTTATTGGACAAGGAGGCATAAAGGTATTTCTCCCCTTTCCATCACACTTCAAGTTCTTTTTATCAGCCAGCGTCATAAGATCTGTTGTTCCCACAGTTTTGTATGGGTTGTAATTGTTGTGAACTAGGTTTAAGTGTGTAAGAAAGTAAAGCCACATGGAAGGGCAAGAAAGTAAAAGTAAAGCTATATGGAGGGGCAAGAAAGTAAATCTACCATGTAAGGGCGAGAACGTAAATCTACCACGTAAGCCCTATTAGGGTTGCATGGAGGAGTATATAAAGGCCATTGGAAGATAACAAATGGAGAGGTCAGCAATTGAGCAAAAATGGCAAAACCTAAAGCAAAACCATTTGGCAAATAAGAAAAGGAAGCAATCGGCCAACCAAAGAGAAGAGACGTCCAAGCAAGGAGACAACCAGCCAAACAGAAAGAAGAGATGTCCAAGCAAGTAGACAATCGGCCAAACACAAAGAAGAGACGTCCAAGTAAGGAGACAACTGGCCAAACAAAAAGGAGAAACTATCCAAGCAAGGAGACAATCGGTGAAACAAGGTGAGCATCCATACAACCCTACATGGCAAAGCACAACTAACGGCAAAAGGGTGGACGACTAGGCAAGGAGGAGAACGGCCAAGGCAAGGTGAATGGCAATAATGAGAAGACACGACTGGATAGCAACCAAAGGTGAATAGAAAAGAGTATACATAGCAGAAAACAAGTGTTGGTCGGCAAAAGAGACAAAGCAAAGTAAGAGGAGTTGGCCAAAACCTAAAGCAACCATCCAAAGTCAAAAAGGAAAACTGTCCAAAGAGAGGAAAACCTTGTGTGTGACTGGCCACCACCTACTGAAAGAGAGAGGACGTCCAACCAACCTACACGGCCAAGCAAAGAGGTGAATGACCAAATAGGTGAGGACAACAAGGAGGAGAACGGCCAACCAAGAGTGGACAGCCAAAGCAAGGTGGATGGCTAAGAGACAGCACAGTAAGGAGACAACACACAGCAAAAAGAGATAACACTAAGGGATACCTTGGACAGCAAGGGAAACCATGTGACTTACGCAAGAGAGAAGACAACACACCATCCGTAAGGGAAGAGAGGAGAAACCATGAAAGAGGAGACCACAGGGAGAGCAAACCAAGCTGTCTGGAGGTATGAAACAAACAAGTGCAAACCAGAAATGGTGGTAAGGCGTGAGACCAACAAGGTGCATGAGTGAGGCGTGTGACCAGCAAAGGTGCAAACCAGAAACGTGCATGAGACGTGTAACACCAAACCAGAAATGTGAGGCAGGCCGTGAGACTTGGAATGGCAAACCAAAAATGTGAGGTGAGCTGTGAGACAATAGAGAAGTGAGGCATGAGACAGTGAGATCGTGGGGTAAGAAGGCGGGTGAGATCTTGAGATGGGGAAAGCAGGAGTTGGGTGAGACAACATAGTGAAGAAATTTAGCGAAGCATCAGAAAGAACTTAACGTACTTCCAGACTTCTTCAAGAGAGGTTAGAGGGCATTGTGGTGAACTTCAAAGTGGTAGTGGAGCAGCCTTTTAATTCAATAGAGGCAAGACAAGATAGAAGAAGGGTAGACACAGTAAATGACACTCTTTGTATTGTATTTGCTTAGTAATTGCAGTAGTGAAAGGAGCAGAGGATTAAGATATCCATTGTAACTGGAATTCTTAAGTATAGTGGATAGTCTTGGTAAGGGAAAGTCTCTACCACAGTGGATGTACGTCACGTTGACAGAACCACGTAAATCTCGTGTGTCCTTAATTTGCTTTATGTTTTATGTTTTGAATTGAGTTGTGAATGTAGCTAAAGTATTAGCCAACCCATAACCTAACAAAGACCTAAACAAGAACATCCGAATTGTCTATTAGGCAAGGTGTCTGAAAGGTGACTTTGGGGACCATTGTGATTAGTAGGTAGTAATAGATCTACCTTAGTCGAGTCTAAGAAAGAGTTCGCTTTTAAGAAGAGGTTGAAGTTATTCACTTACCTACGAATTGCAAATTATGGTGATACTAATTCACCCCCCCTCTCAAGGAGAAGTTGGGAACTTTCACCTTCAGCAACAAGGATGAAGCCACTAAAAACAGAATTAAACACATCAAGACCAAGGGACATCAAATATGGGAGCATTCTATTCTTTTATAACTAATAATTTTGTCCATCAAATGTAGGGATGCCCTTGTTGTTGAAACTCTTCATACTATCCATGATTTTAAATAGCAGTAGAAATAAAAACTCACATAACAATGCCCAACTTCACTTCAAAACAAAAAATTTGGATCAATAGAGGAATTGACTTTGATACCACATGATAAGGATTGTTTTAAGTCTTATACTGAGAGTGGGGTGAATCGCTGTAAGATATGCGCTTTTTACAAATCGATTCAAATTTAACCTTTGTGACTTATTAGAGCCAATGATCCAATTTTTATTTTTCTCTTTTATGTGAGCACGATCGTATGACTAAAAAATTAACACACAAGCACCCAATGACACATGAAAATTTTTACGTGGTTCACCCACAATATGTGAGCTACGTCCATGGTGTGGTAAAATGCCTTTTAAATCACACAATCCACTCTTGCTATCAAGGGATACAATAATGTTATGGAAGGATCACTCCTTCACCACTTATGGGAGGACTACTCCTTAACCACTTACAATGATCTCCCGATTAAGGAGTTGATCTCTGGTATACCCTCTTAAACAGGTAGGGACATGCTGTAAGTCAGCTGGAAAGCCTCTTAGATGTGTTAGTATGGTGGTCGGCTGTTGCTGTCACCTTTGTGAGGGCTTATTGGTGAGGTGGCTGCCTTGGTAAGGGTTTGCTAGTGTGGGTGGTCGACTACCTTACTCTCTTTCTTTCTTCCTTGGCTAGCTGTACCTTGTCACTTTTCCTTGGTGGCTATTGTACTCTCCTTGGCCAGCTACCTTCCTGCCTCTCCTTGGTGGCTGCTGCACTTTACTTGGTTGACTACCTTATTGGCTCTCCTTGGTGGCTATTGCAATCTCCTTGGTTAGCTACCTTACTGCTTCTCCTTGGTGGCTGCTACACTCTTCTTGGCTGCCTTGCCCTCTTTTATTCTCTCCTTAGCTAACTACGATGCCTTTTCCATTCACTCAATTTTCTATAGCCCTTTTATTTATTTTTTTGCAAGACACCTAGAGGTATTTATAGAGCCTTGGGATTAAGGCAAAATGATCATTAACAATCATTGTTAATTCCCATATGTTGCCTTACAATTAATGGCCAAATTTGAGTCTTAAAATTTAAGGTAAATGGTCAATATTGACTTCCTAAAATTTAGGATCATGATCAACATTAACTCCTTAATGCTAGGGTTGACCTATCATCACCGATTTTTGCCAATGACATATATCTTAAAGGTATTTATAACATCAAATCAACACATATAATCTTGTGAAATGTTGTTAAAAACAAATTCAACATTTAGCCATTAAAGATGGGCTTAGTAGATAGTTTTAGGTTTTTCAATTAAAGTTTTATGGCTTTGGCAAGTCATCATTTTTTATGTTTAGAGATGGTTTTAAAACTTGATATGGTTTAAAAACAAGTTGTTTAAGGGGTTTTTGGTCAGAAAATTTTGCGGTAACCTAGACACCAATTTTTTGAATATGTTTTTCTATTATTGTAAGTTGATCTCTAAGGGTGTGTAAGTGAGTGTTTGAAAAGTTGTTTTATTGGATAATCATCTTAGAAAGTTTTCTGGATCATCATCCTGTTAAGGAACTTTGCAAGGGGCTTGGCTAATTGAGTTTTGTTGGTTACGAACCTTAAGTTGCCTAAGTGAAGGATGTTCGACTTCTATGACTTTGTCATTTGAAGTGATCCATTCTCTCACTTTATGTCTTTGCATAATAGAATTAGATGTTTTGTAAAATGGATATGCATTGTAGGTCTTAGATGTATACAGTTAAACTAATCAAAGAAAAGAATATGAACTTTAGACTGATGCACAAAATCATAAAATTGGTTATGTATGTCTTTGTAATTTTTTGAAAATTTTTTGAAAAACCACATTTTCTTTGCAGAATTATGTTTTGCATAAAAATCATTATGTAAAAGTTTTATGTCAACTTGAAAATCCTTTTCTAACATATTTAATTCATGTGTAAGATTTTCAATCATTTCAAATGCTGTTGGTAAGTTTGGTGCTGATAAGTTTTCCTAGTTTTGGTATTTTGGATGAGGGATGTTTGTTTAGTAGTTAGCATTTTAGAAAGAGGTATTCAGGATATCTAAGGTTGACAATCTCAATAATTGGTTTTTGTAAGGTAGATGTATGACTAATAAAGGGTTGGATGCCTATCTTAAATCTATGGTTGAAGAGATGGAAGTGGTATCAGAAAATCTCAAGCTTTGAGATCTCTTATTAAAGGTTAGGGTAACCTCTCCATCTTGGTCTTGCTAAATTCTAGTGAGCTTAGTGTTTGGTTTTGGCTGAGGTGGTGGCTTAGGGTTTGTAGTATTTTTAAGGATCCAGTCTTCTTGTAGAGTGAAATCTTTCCATTAAATTGATCTTAAAATTATAGCATTAGAACAAGATAAAGGAATTTTCAAAAAACAAAAAAAAGGGAGTGCACACTTATTTTTTGATGCAAATGGAGACAAAATGGCCTTATAGTAAATTTTTGTAAATCAAAGCTATTAAAATTGATCCTTCCAACATCCTATAATTATGGGTTTTGATTTACAGCATAATACTTTGCAAAACATTTTTGTCTTTCAAAGAAATTGTGAGGTTTGGAAAACTATTGAAGGATATTAGACCACTACAAAGACTTAACTCTATAGTGCTCAATAGTGAATCTTCATACTTGAGAAACCTGCCATCTCAGAAGACAGTAAGTATAGAAGTATTCAAACCCTTTTTTGTAAAAGGTTTTATTTCAACTTGGACTAGTCCAATATGGATGTATTTGTACCATTTCTCATTGTGGTTTTAAAGAGTTTTTAAAGAAAGAAATAATTGGTTTCAAATGGTTTTAAAAGTTGAACATCTCTTTCTTCTGTTTTAATTGTAAAATCAATTTTCATAAAATCAAGTTTTGATTTTTCATAAATTTGGGTTTTTTTATGAATCTTAGGAATTTCCCAATCATCGATCCCTTTTTGAAAATTTCCAATAATTATTTCAGAGGTAAAAGAAGAAGAATAGGAAGTTGTTCTGTAGAAGACTAGGTTTATTTTTTCAAAAGACTAGAAACAGTGATATATTACTTCTTACGTTCCAAGGAGCAAAGTAGGAAGTACAACACCTTCAACATATGGCTAAAATCACAATACACTTCAAGGCCAATTAAGAATATTTGGAAATAATAAGACAATGTTTAAAACCTTAAGAAAATTGAATTCATAGAGCAGATGAAGAACAAATACCTAATACAACTCACTCCTCCTCCTTAGGCTCGAATATCACTATGAAATCATAAAAAAAAAAAAAACAAGGAAAATTTTTATCAAGTATTTTCTCGAAGTTACCTATTCAAGGGCAAATGAAAAATCTTTTGAAATGTTTCTATGTTTTAAAGGTTTTGGGATTCCTTTAGTTCTTTTAGTTCATTAGGTTTAAAGTTTTCATAGTGTTTTGAGAGAAGAAATTGTATTACTTCCTCTCCCTTTCTCTAGTTTTCTTTGAGCTCTTTGAGTTCAATTTTAAGGGCTTTGATATCTTTTTAGAGGTCTTGAAGGGTTGGGTTTAAGACTTTTGATTTTTGTTTTGAAAGGATTTTAGTATGATTGTAAAGAACCTTATTGAGGTTTGGATGTTCAAGCATTTTAGGTTGGTTTTCAAGGGTTTTCAAAAGTTTTTCAAGGTATTCTTTTTATAAGGAAGGGTTAGTATTATGCTTAATAATATCAAGTAGTTATTCTTAATTCTTAGTAAGCACATTTACCTATTTTGGATTAGTCTCAACCAATGCACATTTACATGAACAAAGGCAACACGGGAGAGAGTGAGAGAACTTAAAGATAGAGAATATAGGCACAGATGGTAAAGATAAAAATATTATTTAACTAATGGAGGATGTTTTTGTTGTTCCTATAGCATTATATAGGTTGTAATTGTTGTCAGCTAGGTTTAAGTGTACAAGAAAGTAAAGCCACATGGAAAGGTAGGAAGGTAAAAGTCATATGTAGGGATAAGAATGTAAAAGATACATGGAAGGGCAAGATAGTAAATTTGCCCTATTAGGGTTTCATGGAGGAGTATATAAAGGCCAACATAAGAGAGTGAACAGTGAAGCTGTTAGACGAAGAGAGAGAAAACACTTAAAATTGAGCAAATCGGAGCAGACCAGCAGAAGGAGAGAGAAACCCAACGGCCAAAAACAGACAATTGACAAAAATAGAGAAACGACTGAAAGAGGCTAGACAACTGGACGACAGATCGGAAGAGCAAAATAGCAAAATCTTATTCGGCTAACCAAGACCATCATCGGCAGAACAAGAGAAAAAGAGAGAAAAGATGTGACGGTTGAAAGGGGCTGGACGAAAGACCGAAAGAGCAAAACGGCAAAGCCATTGGAAGAGAGAGAAAATTCATATATGGCAAAATCAGAGTAGATGGTGAAGGAGAGGAAAAACCCGATGACCAAATAGGGAAAGGAGATACGGCCAAAAGGGATACCACCGGCAGAATCGAGAGAGAGAGAAAGAGATGGACGAAGAGAGAGACACCACCTAAAGAGCAGATAGTAGATTTGTGACGACGTGAGACAAATAGATAACAAGGTAAATGAGAGAAAACTAGATGAAAGAGAGAAAACTAGAGACGGAGAAAGAAAGAGCCGATGACAGAACAAGGGTGGATGAAGAAAAACAGACCACTAGTTGGAAGAAAACCAGAAATGGACAGGTGAGGGTAGGCCGTGAAACAGTAAGACCGTGGAACTAGGAGAGGAGTGAGATCGTGAGACGATGAAAGCAGGAGCTGTGTGAAACAACGTAGAGAAGGAATTTGACAAAGCATTGAAGAACTCAATGTATTTCCAGATTTCTTCAAGAGGGGTTAGAGAGCATTGCGATGAACTTCTAAGCAGCAGTAGAGTAGCCTTTCAATTCAACAGAGGTAAGACAAGTTGAAAGAGGGGTAAACATATTAAGTAACACTCTTTGTATTGTACTTGCTTAGTAATTACAATAGTGAAAGAAACAGAGGATTAAGACATCCATTGTAACTGGAATTCTTAAGTATAGTGGATAGTCTTGGTAAGGGAGAGTCCTTACCACCGTCGATGTACGTCACATTGATGGAACCACGTAAATCTCGTATGTCCTTAATTTGCTTTATGTTCTGTGTTTTGAATTGAGTCGTGAACGCAGCTAAAATATCAGCTAACCCATAACCTAACGAAGACCTAAACAAGAACATCCGAATTGTCTATTAGGCAAGGTGTCTGAAAGTTGACTTTGAGGACTATTATGATTAGTAGGTAGCAATAGATCTACCTTAGTCGAGTCTGAAAAAGAGTTCGATTTTAAGAAGAGGTTGAAGTTGTTCACTTACCTGCGAATTGCGAATTAAGGTGATATTGATTTACCCCCTCTTAGTATCACAAATTAGTAGATCCTTGGGAGAAGTTGGGAACTTCAATTGGTATTAAAGCACTAGTTCACCAGTTTGAAGCTTAATAGCTTGGTGTGTTAGTTTGAAGGGATCTAAAAGTTTGACTTGTTCAGCATACTGAGAAATGAAAATTGGTTCTAGCACTAGCACCACTTACAACAAAAAGGTTCCAATCTTTAACAGAACCAATTACCATACATGGAGAGCAAGAATGCAAGTGGTATTTGCACCCATGGGCATGAACGTGGTAAAATGCGTACAGGAAGGTTTTGTGGCTCCGGAAGAAGGTAAAGACCTAACCCTATAAGAGTTAAGGCAATTTGAAATAAATGGGAAGGCTGCAAACGTCATCATTTCAACATTGACAGATGCTGAATATGCTAAAGTTTTCAACTACAAATCTGCTAAGGAGATATGGGACAGATTGTAGAAAATCTATGAAGGTGATGGTAGAATGAAAGAGGCTAAGCTTTAAGTGTTCAAGAAGAGATATGAATCTCTCATAATGCAAAAGAATGAGAAGTTCAAGAGTTCTTTACAAGGGTTATTGATGCCATAAACGACCTGAGAAGTCATGTGAAGTACAAGAAGGACTCATTAATTGTGAAGAACATTCTGAGAATTCTACTTGAGAGGTTTGCCTCAAAGGTAGTAGCCATAGAGGAGAGTAGAGATCTCAATTCTATGTCTCTGCATGATCTTTAGTGCAATCTCATTGTATATGAGATGAGGATAAAGTCAGCTGAAAGCTCTGTAACAACGAAGGTATCAAAGGTGGTAGCTTTCAAAGCTATGAATCACTTGAAGATAAAAGAGAAGGAAGAATCAACTAGTGAGGATGATGATGATGAGGAGGAAAAAGGTGAAGTGTTGGCATACTTCACAAGAAAATTCAAAAAGGGGTCTAAGAAGGGAAAAGGACAGTGGTCCTTAAGATGTTATCATTGTGGGTAGACTGTACACTTTGCTTTTTAATGTAAAGTGAATCTTGATGATGAAGATAAGGATGATGATGATAAGCAGAATTCAAGATGGAGAAGATCATCATTCAAATCAAAGAAGTCTAGTAAGAAGATTGTTAACCCATAGAGGAAGAAGAGAGGCTTATTCAAGAGTTGTGTGAGTTAGACAAAAGAGAACTTGTAGAAGCTTGAAATGATAGGAGAAACAAGTTCTACAAAAGGAGAGAAGAATGTGGAGAAAGTGCAACAATCTGAAACTGCATTGGCTAAAGAAAGCAAGAATGTGCCACGGAAGTTGAAAGAGAAGGTTGTGACTCAGAAGAAGATAACTAAGAATAAAGAAGATCTAAAGAAGCAACCTAGGGTGGCAAACAAGAAGGAAGAAAAGAAAGTCAGCCAATAAAGGGCTACGATTGTACAAAAGAAGGATAAGAAGGTGGTTAAAATGATAGTCACACAAGCAAAGAAGCCAGCTACCTTGCTTACACAGCAAGTGATGAATAGAAGAAGACAAGTTGTGATCAGACCTAAGAAGAGGCAGTTTCAAGGTCATTGCCATTATTGTGGAGTTTAGTTTGGGGTCATAAGGCAAGTAATTATTGGGTGAGAAGGCTAGTATATTTCTCCAACTTGAGAAGATACGATGCTACATACAGGGGGAGACAATACAAAATTTAGAGAAGAACACTTGTCGTGAGTTCTTGCACATATTGTAAAAGGCAAGGACACATTGACAAGGAGTGTTGGTGGAAGTGCAAACCAATGGTTTCAAAGAACAAGTTTGCTATATTGGCAGACTTGGAACAGTGTGAAAGGTGCAGGCATGATGGTCATAATGCCAAGAGATGCATGAAACTTCTCCCTGAGGAAAAGAAGGCACTCAATGACACAGTGAAAACAAGTGGTGCAATCTTAGGTAAGAAAAAAGAGAAAGCTATCTTCCAGCTAGTTCAAAAGAAGGAATATAGAGAAAAAAGGGAGGTGACTAATATAGCTGAAATTGCACTAGAGGCTAATTGCAAGGATAAGCAGTGGATCCTTGATAATGGAAGCACTTCGCATATAACGAGAGAAGAGAGTAAATTATCAAAGCTAAACAAATCAAGAGAATGCAGAGTCAAGTTTAGCAATGATGATTCATTCAACATCAATAGTTAGGGGTCAGTGAATATTGGAAAAGGAAAGCTAAAAGACATTTAGCACGTTGAAGGACTTAGATATAATCCAGCATCTGTCAGCCAACTATGCAATGACGACCACAAAGTGATATAATCTAGCATATGTCATGGGGGAGATTATTGTTCCCACAGCCTTGTATAGGTTGTAATTGTTGTCAACTAGATTTAAGTGTGTAAGAAAGTAAAGTCACATGGAAAGGCAAGAAGGTAAAAGCCACATGGAGGGGAAAGAATGTGGAAGCCACATGGAAGGTCAAGACAATAAATTCGCCCTACTAGGGTTTCATGGAGGACTATATAAAGGCCAACATAAGAGAGTGAATAGTGAAGTCGTTGGAAGAAGGAGAGAAAAAGAAAATTAAGCACATCGGAGCAGACCGGTGGAAGGAGAGAGAAACCCGACGACCAAAAATAGACAATCAGCAAAAATAGAGAAACGACTAAAAGGGGTTGGATGACTAAACGGCAGATCAGAAGAGTTAAACGGAAAAATTCTATTTGGCCAACCAAGACCACCATCTGCAGAACAGGGGAAAAGGAGAGAAAAGACAAGACGACTGAAGAGGGCTGGACAGAAGATCAGAAGAGAAAAAAGGCAAAGCCGTTAGAAGGGAGAGAAAAATCATATATAAAAAATTAGAGTGGATGGCGAAGGAGAGGGAAAAATTGATGGCCAAACAGGAAAAGAGAGAAAACCAGAGACGGAAAAAGAAAGAGCTGATGGTGGAATATGGGTGGATGAAGAAAAATAGACCACTGGTCGGAAGAAAACCATAAACAGACAGGTGAGGGCAGGCCATGAAACAATAAGACTGTGGAACCAAGAGACGGGTGAGACCGTGAGACGGTGAAAGCAGAAGCTATGTGAATCAACGTAGAGAAGGAATTCAGCGAAACAGTAAAGAACTCAACGTATTTTCATATTTCTTCATGAGTGGTTAGAGAGCATTACGGTGAACTTTTAATTGACAGTGGAGTAGCCTTTTAATTCAATAGAAGCAAGACAAGTTAGAAGAAGGGTAGACATAGTAAGTGATACTCTCTGTATTGTACTTGCTTAGTAATTGCAATAGTGAAAGGAGCAGAGGATTAAGACATCCATTGTAAGTAGAATTCTTAAGTATAGTGGATAGTCTCGGTAAGGGAGAGTCCCTACCACCGTGGATAAACGTCACATTGACAGAACCACGTAAATCTTATGTGTCCTTAATTTGCTTTACGTTCTGTGTTTTGAATTGAGTTGTGAATGCTGCTAAAGTATTAGCCAACGCATAAAACGAAGACCTAAACAAGAACATCCAAATTATTTATTAGGGAAGGTGTCTGAAAGGTGACTTTGGGGACTATTATGATTATTAGGTAGCAATAGATCTACCTTAGTCAGTCTGAGAAAGAGTTCGGTTTTAAAAGAGGTTGAAGCTATTCACTTACCTGCAAATTATGAATTGTAGTGATACTAATTCACCCCCCTCTTAATATCACAAACTAGTAGATCTTAGAGAAAAGTCAGGAACTTTAGTTTACATTGGAAGTTTACATAGATACATAAATATAAAGAGAGAGAGAGAGAGAAAACAAATTTAAAGAGAGAACACAAAGAGATATAACTTTAGGTGAATAACTAGATACACATTAAGGGATTGATAGTAAAGGACTTTTAACCAAATTTCTTCCTTCCTTATTCATACTCTCTTTTATAGAGGCTTGAGGAGTTTCTTTGAGTGAGAGTCATTATAGCTATTTTATCTTCTTTTAACGTAGTGGTAGAAAAGTAGAATCCACTTTATTAAAATAAACCTTTTAAGTTAATGTGGAATCTATTTTCCACTTAAGCAGTTTTATCCTTTTGTAATGATGTCTTTCAAAAGGAATCTACTTTTCCATTGAAAGATGTTTTGTCTTGTTGTAATGATGGTTTTCAAAAAAAAATTTTTTCGAAAGACATGTTTTTTTATAATGATGGTCCTTTAGAGGGAATTTGCTTTTTCCATTGAAAGACATTTTGTCCTTTTATGATGATGGTCTTCTAAAGGGAATCAACTTTTTCTCTGAAGGATGCTTTGTTAGTAGGGTAGGGCTTTTTAGGCCCTTTTAGGTTTTGAAATGTGCTTAGGCTCTTTTATAGGTTTTAATTCAAGATTTTATGGATTTTGGGTTTTGTGTGGCCCTTTTTTCAATAGTTTAGGTAAGCTTGGCCTTTTTAGGTTATGTGGGTTTTAAAATCATATTGGATCTTATTTCCTTGGACCACTACCAACCCAAGTTTTAAAGTATAGTTAGCCTAACGTTTTATTGGTCCTTGATTTTCAAAAAGGACTAGGCTTTTATAGAATTAAGGCATTATAGGTTTTGGTAAAAGATTATCCTTAGTTTATTTTGAGTAAGAATTTTATAGGGTTTTAGAAGAGTCTTTCTTAAATTGTATTTTTAATCTAAGTTTTAGGTTTTTGGGAGAAGTTGTGTCGCTTTTCTTTTCTTTTCTTTTTTTACGAAAGGAATATAGAGTATTCTTCCATGTAACTTTTATTTCCTATTACAACTTCAAGGTTGTAATAGTCCTCATTTTCTAGCTTAGGGTCTCCTTCTTATGGATCAAATTCTTCTAAGTCCACATGGTCTAGGATTCCTTCCATCAACATCTCTAATTTTCCCATTTCTTCTTTAAGTTTGTTATGCTTCATGTAAGATGGTAGGTGGATGTAGGAGAAAGCAATTTTCACAAAAATACTTTGAATGTTATCTTGTGTATAGAGATTATGTTTTGGCTAGCCATTGCGGTAATACTATCAATTATTGATGTAAACTCTGGTGATTTTGATATGTTCAGATAATGTGATAGCTATTTCTCATTCCACTCCTTATGTTTGACGTAGAAATGATGTTAGGCTGATATGATAGTGCCTTTAATCATTTTGGAGGAGTTACGTTAACAAGTACTCAAGTTTTTGGTCTTTGGCTCATTAGGTTTAATGCTATAACTGCCAATTTTCTTCCAAACATTTCAGTGTGTTGGATTTCTAGGAAAAGAATTTCATATAGAAACCCATAATCCAATAGCATTTGAATAGAAATTGTTAGCATTAGTTGTGTTAACCTGATCCTTCCCATATGCATATGTACTTTATGGATGCTGAAAAGAAGTTGACAAACACAACAATTTTGATCATAACCAATTTTGCATTTATTTGTGCATATCCTTGAACCATTATAGAGGTAATGTGTGGAGACTGTTATCCTTGGTACTGAGATTTTACTTCTAAGAAATTGCTAGACCTTCTATATTTTGTTGTTAAACTATTGATGCTAAAAATGGTAAATCATGTCTTAAATCTCCTACAGGATTTTTTCAAGGCATATTTTTCTGAAGAAAAATACCTTTAAAACGATGCTTTAAAAGGAATATGAAAATTTTAGACATGGAGTGGCCAAGTCTTTTGCCAGCCTTTTATGTGGTGGAAATGTAATGCTTAGCTAGATTTCGCTCATCTTTCCTTTTCCCTTGTCAAACTTATGTAATGAAAATGTTATGGATTGTCGATTTCTTTCTACATCACCTAATCTCTCTTAGAGATTTTTTATTTTTATGCTACGGACCTGCAATATCTGCTTAGCTATTTTTAATTTTTCCATTATTTTTCTAAAATGTCGCATATGAGTTATATAGTGATTGCAAAAACATAAATCCTACAAAAGGTGTTTTGAAGAAAGATGCTCAGCCATGGCATTGTAAACCTTAATCCTTTTTGTGTTTGGTGACTATAAGTTCCAAATTGCATCAATGAATGCTTCATCACACTGATCAAGATTTTATGGAAGCCAAGGATGGAATTTTTGTTTGTGGCCCGTTGGCAGAATTAGCAAAGCAATGTTTTCAAGCTCTATACTAATTAAGATTTACTGGTGCTTTATCCATCTGCGAAATGAAAAGTTAGCTAAATGTATATGTTAATAAACAAAGATGTCAGATGTAGACTAAGATGTCCTATTTTTATGTGATAAGATCTTTATGTATTTAGATTAGGGCCCATAGATGCAGGTTCTTCAAACTCTGAATTGTAAGCAAGATTTGTAAGAAGACAGATTAATACATAAAAAAATATATACGAGTGTAATAATTTAATTTAATCTAAGGAATCGTTTAAGGAGGTACTACTTTAATATTTTCTTGAAATTTGTTAGCTTAGAAGGAAATATTGTATAAAGCTCATTGATAAGATTTTGCTTTTCAACATGATCAGAAAAATCAATATTAAAAATAAACTCTATAAATTATTCAATAGTCATTATAAACATAAGTAAAATATTTCACAAATAATACAGCAAATGAGATAAGATAAACTTGAAAAGAAAGTACAACAGAATATCTTTAAATATAAGTGAAGATAACAAAATAGGTGAAGAGTTGTCTTTTTTTTTTTAATAAAGACACAAACATATACTAATGAACATAGATTGAAGTAGAAAATTAAGATTAAAAGGTAAAATATAATAAATGAACACAAAATCAAGACACATAAGTCATACAATTTCTTCTTACAAAACACCCTGAAAACCTTTGAACCTAATGAACCAGAAGAATTTCAAAACCTTGAAAACATAGAAAAAAATCCCAAAAGATTTTTTATTTACCCTTGAACAGGTAACTTTAAGGAAATACTTAATAAAAATTTCTTTTGTTTTTTATGATGATTTTAAAATTGATACTATTGCTCTTTTAGACATTAGTGCAAATTTAAACTACATTAAATAGAGCATAGTACCAAAAAGATTTCAAGAAAAAATAAATGAAAATTTGTCTGCTATCAAAAATTCCAAAATGGTAGTTTCTAGCAAAATTACTACTTTTATTGAAAAGCAATATTTCAAAATCAAAAGTAGTTTTGTTCATGTTGACAATATGATTATATTATCATTCTAAGAACTCCCTTCATAGATTCTAAAGTTCCCAACTTCACCTTACGATCTACTAGTCTATAATACTGAGAGGGAGGTGAATCAATATTACCTCCTTTTTAATTGGTAAATGAAGAACTTCAAACTCTTCTTAGAAATGAACTCTCTTTCATATTCAACTAAAGTAAATCTATTGTTACCTACTAATCACAATAGTCCCTAAAGTTACTTTTTAGACACCTTGTCTATTAAACGGATTGATTATTCTTGATTAGGTATTCTTTTAGGTTATAGATTTGATAATTCTTTAACTTTGTTCACAGCTCAATTCAAAACACAAAATATAAATTCAAAGCAAGGACATAAGAGATTTACATGGTTCTACCCATAAGACATACTCCACGGTGGTAGGGATTCTTCCTCTACCTAGAAAATCCACTATACTTGAGAATACCAGTGTGGTATCCCCTATGATTACAATGGATATCTTAATCTTCTACTCCTTTCACTATTACAAACACAAAGCAATTGCAATACAAAGAGTGTCACTTATTGTGTCTACCCTTCTTCTAGTTTGTCTTGCCTCTGCTTGATTTGAATAAGCTACTTTACTACTACTTGAAAGATCACCAAAACACTCTCTAACCTCTCTTGAAGAAATCTAAAAATTCATTGAGTTCTCTCAAATGCTTCACCGAATTTCTTCTCTAAGTTGTCTCACATGCCACTTTCAAAAGAGATAAGTCTTGGATTATATACTGCCCTCTATGGAAACCCTAGTATGGCTTACTATAGTTGTGATAGATTTCCTTTCTTGCCCCTCCATATGGCTTTATATTACTGTTTCATTCAAAATTTAGCATTATCCTCCTTCTTAATTTATTTTTCTTGCTCTTTTCTTTCTGATGAAATCTCATCCTTTGAATGCTTGAATGAATAGCTCGGATTGCCCATGAACAATTAAAAATGTACAAAAGAAACTACTCTCGTAACTGCCCATCTTCCAAAAATGCTAAGTTAAAATTCTGTAACCTTTCCTTCTTCTAGACTCCCTGTCCATTCGTAACCCTAGAATTATTTTGCTCCTTTGGAATCGCTCCTGAACTTAGTCTCAGGACAGGCTTACGGACTTGCAGATTGAACATCTTATGAATTTATTATCCGTATACAACCGTGTCATATTGTCACACTAAGACTTAAGCAATGCTAAACTCCCTCTACAAGTTTACACCAATAAAATCACTTTATGAAGTTATTTGACATGCTAGTCTTATCCTATAATTCCTAATATATGAGCTACTTTTGCTTACACACTTAAATTTAGTTGACAACAATTACAACTCATACAAGGCTGTAGGAAAAACAAATTTAATAACTCCTTATTTTGTTAATTATAATAAAATTTCTTTTAAAACAAAATCACAAAAACTTGTTTTTTTATTTTTAGAACCAAAAATAAGAAATTTAAATTTCATAAAAGCTCATTTAGTTTATGAGAATAAGATCCATAGTCTAATATTTTCAAAACATTTTCAACTTTTTAAACTCTAAAAATAATTATCTTCAAAGAAAATTGAAAAAGAATTACAAAATCCTTTTCTTCAAAAAAGAATTGAAAAATTCAAAAATCTTTTAAAAACTGAACTCTGTTCAAATTTACCAAATGCTTTCTAAAATAAGAAATAAAATATGATTGACTTATCCTATGAACCAAATTCTAGTGAAAACCAAATTTCCACAAAAGCACACCCTGTTCAAATGTCTGTAAAATTAGAATAACATTGTAGAAATAAAATTAGGGATTTAGAATCCAAATGACTAATCTTGAAGTCTTGTTCTCCATAGTCTTGTGCCAGATTTTATGTCAACAAGAATTCTAAGATTAAATAAAGAATGCCCAGACTAGTTATTAACTATAAACCTTTGAACAATGCCCTCAAATAGATTAGGTATCCTATGCCTAACAAAAGGACTTGTAACAAAAATTGCATTCCACATGCATTTTCTCAAAATTAGACATGAATTAGGATTTTAGCAAATTCAAATTCATTTAAAGAACCGTTATAAAAATGTATATACCATTCCATTTAGACAATACCAATAGAATGTCATGTCCTTTGGTTTGAAAAATGCTCCTTCTGAATTTCAAAGAATCATAAATGATATTTTTCATCCTCATTCTTTATTTGGATAGAAAATTGGTTTTCTACTATTGTTTAGCAAGTAAAATCCATGGTCAAAGAAATTCCTTATCTTCAAATTGCAAGCCCCTATTTTTAGAAAATTATTAAAACTAATACCTCTAAAATAGGCTATGGCAGTATTATAAAGTAGATACAAGATAATGATGTAAGAATTGTCCAATTCACTTTTGGAAATTGAAATGATTCCCAAACAAAATTATTCCACAATTAAAAAGGAAAATTTTTCAATTATCATATACATTAAAAATTCTAGAGCGATTTACTCAATAAGAAGTTCATACTCTGGATTGATTGTAAAATGGTAAAATAAGTCCTTTAAAAGGATGTTCAAAACTTGACCTCTAAGCAAATCTTTACTAGATGGCATGCAACATTATCAGTCTTTGACTTTAACATTAAATTCATAAAAGGATAGAAGAAAAGCAATCCTAACTTAGAAAAAAGAAGCCCATTCTTCTCCAAAAACTAAGGTTTAGCTTACTTCAAAACCCACAAAACCAAAACCAATAACCCTAAGCCAAATAGCCTCAGCAAAAAGCCCAATGACTTTAAAAATAGTTATAAAACCTTAACTTAAACACAAAATTGTGCAAGGCCGTTCAAGAAGTTTATGTAAAGGTTGCAACCCTCAAAATTTCTGTCTCAAAATGATTTGGAAAACCTTTCTTTGAAAATGATTTCCTTACAAATACACATAAAACACTCAAAATATTTTGAGAAAATTGATTTTAAAAATGTTTTACCTATAAAAGAAGGCTTTATCCATGAAAATCCATCAAAGGCCATACTAAATGCTTTTCCCATTAGAAGGGATTATAAACCTATTAAGAGCACAAAACCTTAAAAATATTATATATCCATCCTTGAAAACACCAAGTCTACTAAATTCAAACACTTCCCTTAAAACGAAAACCCCGTAGAACCCAAATATTAATCGATCAAATCCAAAAAAATCATTAATCCATCAAAATAGGGATAAGCCTTCATAAAACTTAAATTGTTCCCAGCCAATTTCAAAACCAAGTATAACCATTGCTTGTTCTTCAATTATTGGGATTACCAACAAGCATAGTTAAATACTTTCATTATCCAAAATGAAAAAATAGGCATTCTTGGCTATTTGATTTCAACATAAAGAATGATTATTTAAAAACACCTAACTAGTTTAAGCAATGGTAGCAATACTTCAAATCCACTCCTAAACTCCTAAAGGAACGAGTAAAGAAAGGGTACGAATTATTCAAAACTAGTTATGAACTTACAAAGGATGAATCACGATTCTCTCCTTTATTTTAGTTCTATGTAAAATTCTTTTTACTATGGGTATTATCTTGGTGTTATGAATTCTACACTTAAAAAGATACTCCTGTGGTAATAAGAAAATTCAAAGTAAAATGGTGGGATGCCTTTAGAAATTCAAAAAATCTCACCAAGGAATATATATAAAAATGGTTGAAGAGGAACCAAAAAGTCCACTTACCAAACCCAATCCTTGCAAAAGTCAATAGATTATTCTTAGCCTAGATGTCCTATGCAACAACAAGGCTAGCCCAAGCCCAAACTTAAGAAGAATACTTTGTAATAATGAAATAGATATTGCAATCCAAAACCCTTTCAAAAGGAACTTTAGCCCAAGTTACCCAAGCCTAAGGTTTAAGCACATATAGAGATGAAGATTCAACAAATATGCTTCAAGACAATGAAGATCATTACTTTAAACTATTCCCTTCTCCCATATAACAAACTAACTTATGGATAGTTGGTAAGTTATACTTAGAAGGAAGGATTTAGAATTTGCCAAGATCTCAAGCTCCAAAAACACTTAAAATGGGAACTCAAGCAGTCTCACTTTAAGGTAGGTACATTTTGTCAACAATTCAATTTAAGGTTTCCTAAATCTTCTGGAACCTCAAAATCCAAGAAAAAAAATCCTTTTCTAAACCTCTCAAAAAATTTGTAAAACCAAACAAGTCGCTTTTTACTCAAAGCCAAAGAAAACTCAAAAAACCCGACAATAAGAACCTTCTTTCAAAAATCTAAAAGATATTACCTATTATATGTGTAATAGGAAAGGACATATTGAAAATTTTGCAAAGTCACTAAAAAGATCTAGGATTTGAACTTAAAGGAAGATATACTTCAAAAAATTCAAAACTTATTTATTACTAACTTTGAATCTAAGCTTATAGGTAACACTAATGAAGAATCATAACAAATAGATAAACTTTAGACATTTTCATCTAAAGTTGAGACTAATCCAAAATAGTTAAATATGCTTAATAAGGATAAAAGATTATTACTTGATATTATTAAGCATATTACTCACCCTTCCTTGCAAAACTTCTGAAAACCTTTGAAAACTAACCTAAAACAATTGAACATCCAAACCTTAAAAAGGTTCCTTACAATTTTATTGAAATCCTTTCAATACAAAAATTAAAAGTCCTAAACCTAACCCTTTAGAAATTCCAAAAAGATATCAAAACCCTAAAAATTGAACTCAAAGAGCTTAAAGAAAACTAAAGAGAGGGAAAGGAAGTCATACAATTTCTTTTTTCAAAACACCATGAAAACTTTAAACTTGATGAACTAGAGAAATCCCAAAGCCCTGAAAACATAGAAAAAATCCCAAGAGATTTTTTATTTGCCCTTGAATAGGTAACTTCAAGGAAATACTTGATAAAAATTTCTCTTATTTTTTCTGATGATTTTAAAATTAATACTATTGCTCTTTTTGACATTGATGCATATTTAAATTGAGTTATGTAGAGCATAGTTCCAAAAAGATTTCAAGAAAAAATAAATGAAATTTTGTCTATTGCCAACAATTTCAAAATGGTAATTTCTAGCAAAACTATTATTTTTATTGAAAACTAAAATTTCAAAATCAAAAGTAGTTTTGTTCTTGTTGAAAATATACAATATATTGTCATTCTAAGGATTCCCTTCATAAACTTAATAACTCTTTATTTTGTCAATTATGATAGCATTTCTTTTAAAACAAAATCACAAAAACTTGTTTTTCTATTTTTAATATAAACCAAAGATAAGAAATCTTAATCTCATAAAAGCTCATTCAATTTATGAGAATAAGATTCACGATCTGATATTTTCAAAACATTTTTAACTTTCTGAACTTCAAAACCCAAAATTGTAATTTTAAGATTACATCTTTCTACAATCTCATAAACTTGTTTTGCAAACTGATTTATCTCATTCTAATACTATAATTTGGAGATCAATTCAGTGAAAAGATGTCACCTTACCAGAAGACTGGTTCCTTGAAAATGCCACAAACCTTAAGCCACTACCTCAAGCAAAACCAAACACTGAGCTCACCAAAGTCTAGCAAGAGATCTTAAAGCTTGATATTTTCTAATACGTCTTCCATCTCTTCAACCATAGATTTAAAATAGGTATCCAACTCTTCAACAGTCATAAATCTACCTTACAAAAACCAATTATTGAGATTCTCAACCTCAGATATGCCAAATATGTCTTTCCAAAATGCTGACTACCAAACAAACAACCCTTATCCAAAATACCAAAACTAGGAAAACTTGTCAGCACCAAACTCACCAACAACATTTGAAATCACTAAAAATCTCATACATGAATTACATGTGTTAGAAAAGGATTTCTAGGTTAACAGAAAACTTTTGCATAATGATTTCTATAAAAAACATAATTTTGCAAAGAAAATGTGATTTTTCAAAAACTTTTCAAAAAATTATAAAGACATACATAACCAATTTTATGATTTTGTGCATTAGCATATAGTTTGAATGGATTAAATTATGTGCATCTAAAAACTACATTGGATATCCATTTTACAAAACATCTAACCATGTTATGCAAAGACATAAAGTAAGGGAGTGGATCACTTTAAATGATAGAGTTATAGAATGTAAAGATCCTCTACTTAGGCAACTCAATGTTAGTTACCAACAAAATTCAGTTAACCTAGCCCCTTACAAAGTTCCTTAATAGGATGATGATCCTAAAAAACTTTCTAAGATAATCATCCAACAAAACAACTTTTCAAACACTCATTTACATACCATTGGAGATTAACTTACAAGAATAGAAAAACATATTCAAAAAAATAATGTCCAAGTTACCACCAAAATTCCTGACCAAAAACCCCTTAAATAACCTTTTTTTCAAACTATATTAGGTTTCAAAACCATCTCTAAACCTAAAAAGTGGTGACTTTACTGAAGCCATCAAACTCTCATTAAAAAACCTAAAACCATTTTCATCAGGAAAAGACTTAAAGGAGGTAAATGCCCTTGATCAAGTATCAAATGAAGGTTACCAAAATTTAGAATCTCTAAAAATAAACAAATTGGTTTGGCCCAAACCTATATCAGGTCTAATTACTTCAGACATAGATATAAAAAACAAACCAAACACCTTTTCCCAATACAGGTTTAATGTTTCTTCCATTTACGAATGGAACATTGATGGCATGTGTAAATATAACAACCTTAGTCTATTGCAACAAATAACCATGGCTACTAACACTTACAAAATCCAAAATAGGGTTTCTAATAAAACTTCAGTGGAAAGATGTAAGCTTTCCATTTTTAGAAAAACCAAAGATAAGAAATCTTAATCTTATAATAGCTCATTCAATTTATAAGAATAAAATTCACAGTTTGATATTTTCAAAACATTTTCAACTTTCTGAACTCCAAAACCAATTTTCTTCAAAGAAAATTGAAAACGAATTACAAAATCCTTTTCTTTAAAAATCTTTTACAAACTGAACTCTATTCAGAATTACGAAATGCTTTTTGAGATAGGAAACAATACATGATTGACCTACCTTATGAACCAAACTTTAGTGAAAACCACATTCCCACAAAAGCACACCTTATTCAAATATCTATAGAATTAGAACAACACTGTAAAAATGAATTAAAATAACACTGCTGACACTTTAATACCACCAAGTCTCTAGATCATGACATGCACAAAGATAACACAAGAGAGAGTGAGAGAACTTAGAGATAAAGAAGACAAGTACAGGTGGTGAAGATAAAAATATTATTGAACTGATGGAGGAAGTTTACATATAGAGAGAGAGAAAGAGAGAAAACACGAAAAGATATAACTTTGGGTGAATAACCAAATGCACACCATGGGATTAATAGTAGGGGGCTTCTAACCAGATGTCTTCCTTCCTTATTCATGCTCTTTTTTATAAAGACTGAAGGAGCTTCCTTAAGTGGGAGTCATCATGGCTATTTTGTCTTCTTCTAACACAGTGGCAGACAAGTGGAATCCACCTTACCAAAAGAAGCCTTATGGAGAACTTGCTTTCCACCTAAGTAGTTTTGTCTTTTTGAAATAATGGTCCTTCAAAGGGAAAATATTTTTTTCACCAAAGACGTTTTGTCATTTTTTTCAGCTTTACTGGAGGGAATAATCCAAAGTAGTCATATTTGTTGTCATGAAGGATGTTTGTTGAATCTTCATCTCCAAATGTGCTTAAGTCTTAAGCTCAGGTAACTTGGGCTGAAGTTCCTTCTAAAGAGATTTTGGACTGCAATATTTGTTTCATTATTGCAAAGTATTCTTCTTCAGTTTAGGCCTCGGCTAGCTTTGCTATTGCATGGGACTTTTAAACTAGGAATAATGTATTAGCTTTTGCAAAAACTAGGTTTGGTAAGTGGACTTTCTGGTTTTTCTCCAGCCATTTTTGTACAGGTTCCTTAGTGAGATTTTTTGAAATTTTAAAGGCATCCCACCATTTTACTCTAAATTTTCTTATTACCACAGAAGTATCATTTTAAGCTTGGAATTCATAATACTAAGATAATACTTGATAAGGACCTCCTAGGGTCTCACATTAAGAGAGGGGGTGAATCAGTGTAAGATGATTACTTTTTTTAAATTTGTCCAAAGTAAACCTCTATAACCTATTAAAGTTAATGATCCAATTTTTATCTTACATTTTTATATGAGAACAGCCGTATGGAGATCAAGCAAGCACAAACACCCAAGAACACATAGAATTTTTATGTAGTTTACCCACAATGTATGAGCTACATCCATAGTATGATCAGATCACTCCTAGATTACACGATTCACTCTTATTATCAAGGGATATATCTGATGTTATGGAATGATCACTCCTTAACCATTTATCATGATCTCTCAATTACTAGAAAAGTTGATCTGTTGATTACTTGAAGGATTGATCTCCCCATTACTCTAAGGGTCTCCCACCCTTTTTCAAGAAATACATAAAAGGTTTATGACAAAACTTCCTTGAGAAAGATCACTCAATGTGCATAAGTTACTATTGCAAAAAATTGATCTTTTTCTTCCTCACTTTAGATTTCTCTCCTCAAGCTTTATCGGTCTCTTCTCTGTAAGTTCTCTCCTTTATAGGTTCTCTTCACTATAGATTCTCTCTGCTCAAGTTATCTTTGCTACCTCTGTAGGTTCCTCCTTTTACCTTGATAGGTTCTCTCCTTCTACAGGATCTCTTCTTTACAACCGATGCTTCCTGATTCTACCTTAGTAAGTTTTCTCCTCTACTACCAGTGTTGCCTCCTTCTACCTTGGCAAGTTTTCTCCTACTATCGATGCTACCTCCTTCTACCTTAATAGGTTCTCTCATTTACAAGTTCTGCTCTTTACTGGTTCCTCCTTGCAAGTTCTCTTCGTTACTACACTCTCTTTCTCTTCTAGTGCTATTGTTGTTTCCTTCTACCACTGCACTCTCTTTTTGTCATGCACTCTCTCTTTCTATTTTGTTACTATTGCTATCTCCTTATTGTTTCCATTGTTACCTCCATATTGAGTTACTACTCACTTTTTTGTTTCTCACTCTCTTAGCAGCCATGTTCAGCCCTTTCTCTACTATATTGTATAGCTCTCTACTATCTCTATTTCGCACAGCTCTCTGCTATCTCTCTTATGGTTTGTAGCATTCTCTCTTTTAGTTTGCAACAACACATTTTCTTCCTCTACTAGGTTCTCTCTTATGGTTTGCAACAACACACGTTTTCTTCCTTTACTAAGCTCCCTCTTATGGTTTGTAACACATAACCTCTTGTTGTTCTCTCTCTTCTAGTCTGCAGCAACACATTTTCTTCCTCTACTGAGTTCTCTCTTTTGGTTTGCAACAATATGTTTTTCTTCTTTTGCACACATTTTCTTCCTCTATCAAGCTCTCTTATATGGTCTACAGCACACAACTTCTAATCCTTCTCTCTTTGGCATGCCCTTTACCTATTCTTTTTGGTGGCTACTCGTTGTTGTTTTGCTCCTTTTTTCCATTATGTTTCTGCAACACACACCTCTCTTAACAACTACATAGATATATTTATAAGCCTTAAATTTATAGTTACCTTATCATCAACAATCAGCATTGATTCCTAAGGGTTGCCTTATAATCAACGGTCAGCATTGATTCCTCAGGGTTGCCCTATAATCAACAATCAACATTTATTCACAAAGGTTGCCCTACAATCAACGATCAATGTTAATTCCTAAAGTTTAGGGTCAACGATCAACATTGACTCATTAAATTTAGGGTTGATCGGCCATCAATGATTTTAACAAATGATCTCTCTGCATCTTAACGTCATCCACAACATCAAATCAACAAGAACAAATATGTGAGATGTCGTTGACAATAAATCTAACATTAGCCATCAAAGATGAGCTCAACAATTAAAGTTCCCAACTTCACCCTAGGATCTATTTGTCTGTGATACAGAGAGGGGGGTGAATTAGTATCACACCCCTTAAAAATACACTCTGATAATTTAAACCAAAGTATTATACATATTTAATACTCTAGTTCTCGTCAATACGTAGCTATGTGAACAACTTCAAACTCTTCTCAAAAGTGAACCTTTTTCTCATATTCAACTAAGGTAGATTTATTGTTACTTACTAATCACAATAGTCCCCAAAGTCACCTTTCAGACACCTTGCCTATTAGACAGATTGGATGTTCTTGATTAGGTCTTCTTTAAGTTATGGGTTCAATGATACTTTAGTTGTATTCACAACTCAATTCAAAACACAGAATGTAAATCAAAGTAAGGACATAAGAGATTTACGTGGTTCCGTCAATGTGATGTACATCCACGGTGGTAGGGACTCTTCCTCTACCGGTACAATCCATTATACTTAAAAATACCAGTGTGGTATTCCTGATGTTCACAATGTAGTTACAATGGATGTCTTAATCCTTTGTTCCTTTAATTATTGCAAATACAAAGCAAGTACAATACAAAGAGTGTCACTTACTATGTCTACCCTTCTTCTAACTTATCTTGCCTCTATTGAATTGAATAGGCTGCTTCATTACCGCTTAGAAGTCCACCACAACACTCTCTAACCTCTCTTGAAGATATCTAGAAATACATTGAGTTCTTTCCAATGCTTCACTGAATTCCTTCTCTAGGTTGTTTTATATAACTTCTACTTTCATCGTCTCACAGCTTCACGACTTGCACCCATGCTTCTGGTCTACCATTTCACATCTCACAGCCTACCCTACACTTTTGATCAATCATACCGTTGCACATTCCAATCTCATGTTTCAGATCTGTACCCACTTCATTGTTCTCAAGCCTCACGGATACCAGATATGCTCTCATCGTCCGTTTCACGGTTCTGCTAGTCTCTCGTTTCTGGTTTTTGCCCTTACCTCACGTTTCTAGTTTTCTTCTCTTCTAAGGGTAGTGCGTTTCTGGTTTTGCCAATAGTTGTACATTTCTCACATGTTTTCCCTCTCTCCATCTGGTCGTGTACCCCTGTTCTGTAGTCTACTCTTCTTTTGTTGTATCTCACTCTATTATATCGTATTTTTCCCAGTGGTGTATGTCTGGTTTGGTCTGCTCGTCTGATGGTGTCTCTCTCTCTCTCTCTCTCTCTCTCTCTCTCTCTTTCTCAGTGGTGTATGTCTGGTCTTGTCTACTCTTCCTGTGGTGTCTCTCTCTCTCTCCTAGTGGTGTATGCCCCTTTTTCTAATTTGTATTTGTTTAGCTATCCCGGTGACATGTCTTTGCCATTTTTCTCTCTCGGTTCTCTCCAACATATTTCCCATTTTTCTCTTTTGGTCTGTCGTCTAGCCCTACCCTAGCCGTTTCTGATTTTCTCTCTTTTCTACCGATGGTGTAGGGTTGTTGTGTGGTTTTACTTCCTTACCCCTCTATGTAGCTTTAAATTACTCTCTTGCCCTTTTATGTGGCTTTACTTTCTTACCCTTCTCTTTCTACTAAAACTCATCCCTTGAATGCTCAAATAAGCCACTTCTGCTTGTACACTTAAATCTAGTTGATAACAATTACAACCCATACAAGGTTATGGGAACACCAACTCTCCCTTTGTAATTGTTGGCAACACTCACAACAAAATCCATTATGTAGCAATCCTTCATAATCTTCTTAAAGTAATAATCCAAAAGTAGATGGATTACAACTCCCCCTAAATATGCACTCCCCCTTCCTTAATAGCTCCCCCTGCACTGTTGCCTCTCTCTCTTTGTCATCTAATTACAAATTTGAAAACCTGTAAAGTAGAGATAAATGATTCACCTGAACTTCAAGCTTGAGGAGGCATTTGCATAGATAGACTCATTTTGTGCTTTTCAACCAGCTCTGTGGACAAAGGTTTAGTTAGAATATCTGACATTTGATCTAGCTCCTTATTGATATCTTTGACCCAGGCTTTGTCTTGTGTAGCCTCTTTAATAGATTTAGGTTCAACTTATGAGAGTAAAGCAGTAGCTCCCACAATTCTTCTTCTTGTTGTAACTCCTACTGATGGGTCACCTATGATCTAATTTCTTTGATGAGCACTAGTCCACGTTTTCTTTATCCTTCTTTCTTACACAATCTTAGTTGCAAGATGATCTCTTTCTTCATCTTCAGACTCACTCTTCTCCGAGTCTGAACTTACTTCTTGTTCTTTTTCTTCAGGTTGGTCTGATTCTTCATTTATCTTAAAGTCATCTTCTTCATTGTCCTTAGCTTTTCCATTCTACATTGTTTTCTAGTTCTCATCTATTTTCACATCACTGGACGTGTTCACTTTTCCTAGTTTATGCATGAAAACTCTGTAACCCTTTGTCTTTGCTAAGTATCCCATAAAGATGCCTTCATCAAACCTAACATTGAATTTTCCCAAGTTTTGTTCCTTGTTCTTCACAAAACATGGGCTATCAAAGATTCTGAGATACTTGGCTATTGTCTTCTTCCCACTTCATAGCTCATATGGAGTCTTATCAATGTTGGGCCTTAGTAAGACTCTATTCAATAGGTACATAGCTATAAATGTTGCTTATGTTTGAAATCTTATGTGAAGTTTGGATTCTAGCAGTAGAGTTCTTGCCATTTTAACCATAGCTCTATTTTTCCTCTTTACCACCCCTTTCTGTTAAGGTGTTCCTGCTGCTATCATTTAATGGTGAACACCATGCTTCTCAAGGTAATCTTTAAAAGCTTCATTTGTAAATTCAGTGCCTTGATCTAACCTCAATACTTTGATCTTCTTTCCACTCTCATTTTCAACCAATCTTCTGTATCTTTTGAAGCATTTCAAAACTTCTGACTTGTGTTTGAGGTGCATGATGCACGTCCTTCTAGAATAATCATCAATAAACAAGATGAAGTACCTTTCACCATTCAACCCTTTTGTTCCCATCAGCTCACACAAATTAGTATGCATAATGTCAAGCACTGCTTTAGAACTGAATTTTTTGGCCTTATACTCCTTTCTGACCTATTTTCCTTTAAAGCATGCTAAGCAGACATACTCCCTCTCTCTCCTGAGGTCTAGAATGTCTCTAATTGCATGGGTAATGGTGAGCTTCCTAATGTTCTTCTGTGTTAAGTGTCCTAGCCTCTTATGCCAGAGTTGATTTTCTTCTTCTTTTCTAAGTAAACAGCTGTTTTTCTTGTCCTCATCAATCACATATAAATTTCCAGCTGTTCTCTTCCTAGTAGTAATAATATTGACTTCTTTACTCTTTACTTGGTAACCTGTTTTTGTAAATATCACTTTATGGTAACCTGTTCTCTTCCCAGCTGTAATAGTATTGCCTTATTTACACTTTATTTGGTAACTTGTTTTTGTAAATATCACTTTATGGTATTCATTGCATAGTTGGCTGACAAATGCTAGATTATATCTAAGTCTTTCAACGTGCAGAACATCTTTGGACTTCCCTTTTCCAATATTTACTAACCCTTGACCACTGATGTTAAGTGAATCACCATTACCAAACTTAAGTCTGCCTTCTCTTGACTTGTTTAGCTTTGATTATCTCCTCTCATGTATGAAGTGCATCCACTATCAGGGATGCACTACTTATCCTTGTAGTCAGCCTTTAGTGCAATTTCAACTATATTGGCTACCTCCCTTTTTGCTTTATATTCTTTCCTTTGAACTGGCTTAAAGATAACTTTCTCTTTTTTTCCTAACTTTGATTGCACCAATTGTTTTTACTACACCATCGAGTGCTTTCTCTTGCTCAGGGAGAAGTGTCATGCATCTCTTGGCATTATGGCCATCCTACCCACACCTTTCACACTGGTTTGGGCTTTCTCTTGCTCAGCAAATTTGTTCTTTGAAACCATTGGTTTGGGCTTCCACTAACACTCCTTGTCAGTGTGTCCTTGCTTTTTACAATATGTGCAAGAACTCACGACAAATGTTCTCCTCTGAATTTTGTATTGTCTCCCCCTATATACAGCATTATATCTTCTTAAGTTGGAGACGTATACTGGCCTTCTCCACTAGTATTTACTTGCCCTATGACTCCAAACTCCACAATAAAGACAATAACTTTGAAACTGCCTCTTCTTGGGTCTAATTACAGTTTGTTTTCTTTTGTTCATTACTTGCTGTGCAAGCAAGGTTGTTGGTTTCTTTGCTTGTGTGGCTTTCATTTCAGCCACCTTCTTCTCCTTCTTCTATTCAGCCATTGCCCTTGGCTGGCTGACTTTCTTTTCTTTCTGAGACGTAGCAGCTATGAGCTGCTGCTTTTTAACCACATACATCATTTTTGGCCCTAGCTTTGGTTTGATAACTGTCTTCTCTTTAGTTATCTTTTCCTGAGTCACAACCTTCTCTTTTAACTTCTGTGGCAAAGTCTCATTCTAGTCAGTGCAGCCTTAGATTGCTGCACTTTCTCTTCATTCTTCTTTTTTCTTGTAAAGCTTGTTTCTCCTACCACTTCAAACTTCTGCAAGTTCTCCTCACTGTTTTTGAGTAGTTGTTGAAGTCTCAGCAACTCTATCTTCATTTCTTCAATTTTTAAAGTCCTTGAGCCAAACTCTATTGTAAGGTCTTCACATATTTTGTTCTATTCTTCAAATCTTCTCTTCAAGTCAATATGTTCAGCCCTCATTTCATCCTTTTGACTTTCAGCTTCCTTAGACTTTGTTTCAACTTATTTCATATGGGCCTCCAACCTTCTTATGGTTCTGCCCCTTCTGATTATCTCCTTTGAAGCTGCTTCTAATTTAGCTTCAAGATCTGGTTCTTCTTCATCAACCTCTTCTTCCTCTTTAGAGGTTAAACTACCACTTTGAGTTGATGCCATAAAGGCATGCTCATCTGATTAGTCTTCATCTTCCTCCTCATCAGCTTCTTTTTTCTGACTCACATAGCTCTTGAATAAGCCTCTCTTCTTCTTCTGTGGGTTTACAGTCTTCTTGTTCCACTTCTTTGATTTGAACGATGTCTTCACCATTTTTAATTATGCTCATCATCATCATCCTCATCTTTATCATCAAGTTTCACTTTGCACTGAGAAGCAAAGTGTCCAGTCTACCCACAACGATAACATCTCAAGGACAACTATCCTTTTCCCTTCTTAGTCCCCTTCTTGAATTTTCTTGTGAAGTAACCCAATACTTCACCTTTACTTTCTTCCTCATCACCATCATCATCCACACTGGATGATTCTTCCTCTTCTCTTATCTTTAAGTGTCTTATAGCTTTGAAAGCTACCTCCTTTGATACCTTTGACATTAAGGAGCTCTCAGTTGACTTTATTCTCATCTCATATGTAATGAGATTGCACTAGAGATCATGCAGAGACATAGAATTGAGATCTTTACTCTCCTCTATGGCTGCCACCTTTAAGGCAAACCTCTCAGACATAATTCTCAAAATTTTCTTTATAATAGATAAGTCCTTCTTGTTCTTCCCATGGCTTCTAAGGTCGTTTATAGCATCAATAACTCTAGTGAAAAACTCTTGGACTGTCTCATTCTTCTACATTCTGAGGGATTCATATCTCTCCTTGAAAACTTGAAACTTGGCCTCCTTCATTTTGCCATCACCTTTATAGACCTTCTGTAATCTGTCCCATATCTCCTTAGCAGACTTGCAATCCACAACTTTAGCCTATTCAACATCTGTCAATTGTAAAATGATGACATTTGAGGCCTTCCCATTGATCTCAAATTGCCTTAATTCCTTGGGGTTGGATCTTTACCTTCTTTTAGGGCCACCAAACCCTCCTGTATGGATTTCACCACGTTCATGTCTATGGTTGCAAATACCACCTGTATTCTTACTCTCCATATATAGTAGTTGGTTCCATTAAATATTGGAACCTTCTTGCTATAAGTAGTGTTGGTGCTGGTACAGGCATCCATTTCTCAATATGCTGAATAAGTTAAAACTTCTGAAACCCTTCAAACTAGTACACCAAGCTGTTAAGTTTCAAATTGGTGAATCTGTGCCTTGATACCAATTGAAGTTCCCAACTTCACCCTAAGATCTACTAGTCTGTGATACTAAAAAGGGGGGTAAATCAGTATCATACCCATTAAAAACACACTGATAATTTAAGCCAAAGTATTCTACTTATTTAATACTCTAGCTCTCGTTAATATGCAGGTATGTAAACAACTTCAAACTCTTCTCAAAAGTGAACTCTTTCTTAAATTTGACTAAGGTAGATCTATTGTTACCTACTAATTACAATAGTTCCCAAAGTCACCTTTTAGACACCTTGCCTATTAGACAAATCAAATGTACTTGATTAGGTCTTCTTTAAGTTATGGGTTCGATGGTACTTTAGCTGCATTCACAACTCAATTCAAACCACAGAATGTAAATCAAAGTAAGGACACAAGAGATTTACGTGGTTCCATCAATGTGACGTACGTCCATGGTGGTAGGGACTCTTCCTCTACTGAGACAATCCACTATAGTTGAAAATACCAGTGTGGTACTCCCGATGTTAACAATGTAGTTATAATGGATGTCATCATCCTCTGTTCCTTTCACTATTGCAAATACAAAGCAAGTACAATACAAAGAGTGTCACTTATTATGTCTACCTTTCTTCTAACTTGTCTTGCCTCTATTGAATTTAATAAGTTGCTTCAATGCCACTTAGAAGTCCACTACAACACTCTCTAACCTCTCTTGAAGAAATCTAGAAATACATTGAGTTCTTTCCAATGCTTCACCGAATTCCTTCTCTAGGTTGTTTCACACAACTCCTACTTTCACTGTCTCACGACTTCACAGCTTGCACTCACGCTTCTGATCTACCATTTCACATCTCATTGCCTACCCCACGCTTCTAATTAGTCACACCATTGCACATTCTGGACTCACACCGATGCACATTCTGGTCTCATATTTCAGATCTGCACCCGCTTCGCTATTCTCAAGCCTCACGGATACCAAATCTGCTCTCCTCGTCCATTTCACAGTTCCACTGGTCTCTCATTTCTGGTTTGTGCCCTCATCTCACATTTCTAGTTTTCTTCCCTTCCAGGGGTGGTGCATTTTTGGTTTTGCCGTTGGTGTACCGGTGGTTGTACATTTCTCATGTGTTTTCTCTCTCTCTCTCTGTCCAACTGTGTACCCCTGTTCTGCCATCCACTCTTCTTTTATCGTATCTCACTCTATTATACCATATTTTTCTCAGTGGTGTATGTCTGGTCTGCTCTGCTCTTTCAGTGGTGTCTCTCTGTCTCTCTCGGTGGTGTATGACTGGTCTACTCTGCTCTTCCAGTGGTATCTCTCTCTCTCTCTCTCTCCCGATGGTGTATGCCCCTTTTTCTGGTTTGTATCCATTTAGCTCTCCCAGTGGTGTGTCTTTGCCGTTTTTCTCTCCCAGTTCTCTCCAACGTATTTTCCATTTTTCTCTTTCGGTCTGCCGTCCAACCCTACCCTTGTCGTTTCTGATTTTCTCTCTTTTCTATCAATGATGTAGGGTTGTTGTGTGGTTTTACTTCCTTGCCCCTCCAAGTAGCTTCAAATTACTCTCTTACCCCTCCATGTGGCTTTACTTTCTTGCCCTTTTCTTTCTACTGAAAACTCATCCCTTAAATGCTCGAATGAGCCACTTCTGCTTGCATACTTAAATCTGGTTGACAATAATTACAACCTATACAAGGCTATGGGAACAACAACAATCTCCCCCATTAAATTTATTGGCAACACATTAAATCCATAGATCAGCAGTTAAGCACAAGTACCAGCTTTAGACATTCACAACTCCCCCTAAAACATGCATCTCCCTTCTACATATGGATATGATACCAATTGGAAACAACTTTTAACTCCCTATTTTTTCTACTTTTCCCTCTTGACACTTTTTCCCCCTTTTATTTGATTTTTTCCCTTTGGATTTATCAAGTTACTCCCCTTTTTAATTAGTATATATTCTCTTTGGATTTATGCAAAATATCTCCCCCTTAAAGTCTACCTCAACCTTAAACTCTAAAGGGTGGCCGAACACATAAGGTCAACCTTAACTTTTAGAACATCTCTCTTGAGAGAGGTTTGGTGAATATATCTGTTACTTGTTACAAGGTAGGCACATATTCCAGCTTTTCTTCATTTTTGGACAATTTGTTTGGCCCCTTTTGTCAAAGATGTCCCAATCTCTTATACCACAACAAATTATCATCTTTGGTGTTCATGTAGCATGTGTTTTTGCTCCTAGAAACTTGGTATAAGTTTTCATTTGTTCTTTCACCCTCAGTAAGAACAGCACCATCACATAATCTTTTTACCATGCATCTATTCTTACTAAAATTATTTTCATGCCCATCATCACAAAGTTGGCTAATACTAATTAGATTGTGTTTTAGCCCTTCAACATAAAGCACTTCCTCTGATTTTAGCTTTCCTACACCAATTTCAATAGCACCAATACCTTTGATCTTTAAGGCACCATTATTGTCAAATTTGACTAACCTTTCATTATATTTTCTACTTCCTTCAGTATCTTGGAGTCACCTATCATGTGTGAAGAGTAGCCACTATGCAAGATCATGGCTTCTCATTCTTAGAATGTTTTAAGGCTACTTCCACAGCCATAACCATTTCCCTTCCTCTTCTTCTTCTTTATCCAATCATAGGAGCATATGTAGGTGTTGTCCTTTGCACTCTTTCACCAAATAGCAATATCAAACATTCCTCAATAGTATGTCCAGTCTTTTCGCATCTTCCATATATTTCTTCCAACATATCAAATTTGTTTCTTAGTGGAATAAGGTCTTTATTTGCTCATACATTCATCCAACTTTTTGATACTATCCATTTTGATAGCATTTCCTGAAAGGGACTCTCCTCTCACTTCAATGACCTATATAAAGCTTTCTTTATACTTCTTCAATTCAAATACAGCCTTGTCGAACTTGGTTTGCAAAATCAGCACTTCTTGCTCTTATGCATTCACCTTAGCCCCATGATCTTCGTCTATCTTGCCTTGCGTTGCCTCAAGTACATTTAGCTCTTCAATTCCTTTCAAGTATTCCTTCTCTTTTGCTTCAAACTCCTTTTCTTTGACCTAGAAATCAGATTTAACAATAGTAGAATTTTTATTTTGCTTCTTAAGATGCTTTTACCTCCTTTTCCAACTTGCTATTTTTATACAAACAAACTTTTAATTCATTCTTAAGTTGCTGCATCAACTTTTTCTCTTCCTCTTTAGTTGATTTCTCATCACTTGAAAATTATTGTTTAACATCTACCTATGCAACTAGCACATTTTTTGCAACATCATCATCAAAATCATTATCAGCTTCTTTTTCAGAATCTTCTTCATCCAATTTGCACAACAAATTTCTTCTTTTGAATCTAAAGAGTTGCTTTTTCCCTTTGACACTTGAATTTCCAACCTTAAAATAGTTGGATTTCTTAGTTCTCCTCTTTAGGGCCAGCTTATCATCATCATCACTATTTCTTTTCTCTTTAAGCAATCCACAGCAAAGTACCCAATGCCTTCATAACTAAAGTACTTTAAGAGTAATTTTCCTTTGTACTTTCCTTTTCCTTTCTTCATAATATCACCATCTTCTTTTACAGAGCTATTATCATATTTTTCTATTTGTTCTTTAATCTTTAATTTCTTCATTGCCTTAAAGGCCAACTCCTTATCTTCCTTAGACTTATTTTCCTTCTTCATTAAGGCTATTCTTAAATAAGCCACCAATATGTTATGGAAATCATCCAGGAGTAGCCTATCCAAATCTCTAACTTCTATAAAAGAAACTTTGGCATTAAAAGTTTCCAGTAAGGTTCTAATTATTTTCCTTACCACAATAGCATCGTTGATCACCTTTTCATAGCTTTTAATAGAGCATACAATTTCATTTACTCTTACAAAAAAAAAAAGCATCCACAAATTCATTATTCAACATCTTCATATCATCGAATCTACTCCTTTAGATTTTTAGCTTGGCACTAATGCAATAGAGCAAATATACATAGGAAATAATAAAGAGAAGTACAATGAAGAACTAACTTAGTCTTGTCATAATATAGATATCAGAACAAGGCCCTTTAAATTTCCAGCTATCTTTTATCTAAAGATTTTGCCTCCTTTTTAAATGCATCCATTAAATTAGCTTTCATAACTACATTGTAGGAAGTAATTAAGCCTACAAAAAGTTGCATTTGATTGCTAGAATAAGACAACATTAGTGAAAAATGAATCAATATATTTGTAGCTAATATACAATAATAGATTGTAACTGGATGAAAAAATATATCAAGTTGAACCATGCAAAAACATTGTTCCTAAAGATAATTTTGCCATCATAAATGAGTTGTCATAATGCAATAGATTATGTCAATTATTCTCTTAAAATATGACAAATCTTTCCACTAGTATGCACCCTATAAATGAGGTAATAGAAATAACATAAGTTTATTAAACCCTACAATTTTAATAATTAAGGTAGAAGAAGAAAAAGAGAATGTTTTTGTTTCTAAAAGAAAAAATGAAGCTTTTTATATTATTTTTGGTTTAATGTCTCAGATATATATATATATATATATATTCGAGGATAAAAGCAATGATTGTTGGTTATATAACTAATGAATATTAAATATGGAGATAGTAACTATAATATCTAATTTTTCAACAACTAAAAACGACTAGTCAAAATAATTAGTTTGACTAACGCAATCTAAAATTTCTCAAAAAGGTTTTGGATTAAGGCGAGCTATTATGTAAGGTTGACTTTAAGTTATTCACACATGCATGATCAAATGAGAATTTTTATGAACAATAACTTTTTACAAATATTAGTGAATTGTCTCTATGTTATATTCTTTGAGATAATGCTATTTAACACTATTAAGTGTAGTCAAGTCTTACATACACCTAATTGATTTTCATAATAGCTCTAAAGATTTTGCCCAAGCTCTAACGATCTTGTCTAAAATCTCATAAGAGTGGTCCTACTATACTTTATAAAGAAACACAACACCTATAAGGACTATAAAATTTATAAAGAGTATGATGAAGACCTTTTTAGGTTTCACACTGAGAAGGGGGTGAATCAGTGTGAGATATTCATTTTTACAAACCTATCTGGATTTAACCTCTATGGCTTATTAGAACTAATGATCCAATTATTTATCTTTCTCCATCATGTGAGATCGGTCGTACGGATATTAATCAAACATAAGCACTCAAGAACACACGATAATTTTTACGTGGTTCACCCATAATATGTAAACTATATCCACAGTGTGATAAGATTCCTCCTAAATCACACAATCTACTATTGTTATCAAGGGATACAATTTGGTTGTGGAAGGATCACTTCTTAACCACTTATAATAATCTCCCAATCACTCTAAGCAAATCTCATCCTTTTTCAACAAATTTATCAAGAGTTTATAGTGAAACCTTTCAAAGAAAATGATCACTTAATGTGTACTGTTGTTCCCACAGCCATGTATGGATTGTAATTATTGTCAACTAGGTTTAAGTGTGCAAGAAAGTAAAGCCACATAAAAGGGCAAGAAGGTAAAAGCCACATGAAGGGGCAAGAACATAAAAGCCACATAGAAGGGCAAAATAGTAAATTTGTCGCAAGTAAACCCTACTAAGGTAAGGCCAATGCAATTGAATACACGGTAAAACACAAAAGTGTGTGGATGGCCAAATAGAGAAAACAAAAAAACACAACATAGCCAAAGCACACCAAAGGCAAGAGAACGACAAAATAGGGGACAACAAAATAAAAAAGAGGAGGTTGGCAATTGAGGAACTCGCAAGCCATCGTCAAAGATAAGAGAGAAAATGGAAAGCTATCGTCGAAGCTAAGAGAGAAAATGGAAAGCCATTGGACAAAGAGAGAGAAAACACTTGGAAGAGAGAGAAGAGCACCAAAAAGGGAGAAAACTGGCACATCATAGATACGCCTAAAATACACCTAATGAAAAGAGAGAAGTCGTCGTCGAAAAAAGGAGAAAACAAAAATTGAGCAAGGAGAAATTCAGCGATAAGAGAGAGAAATCAAACCAGACAGCAAGAGAGAGAGAGAGAAATAGACAACATAGCAAAAAGGTAGAGAGAGAAACAGATGACACAATCAAAGCAAAAGGGAGAAAATACAACGACGGGAAGGAGAGAAAAAGAAACCCAATAGCTAGAAAAGAGGAGTCGATGGGAAAGAGAGAAAAAGAGAAAATTGGCTCACCACTAACACGTCCAAAACACGATACCAAAAAGAGGAGACCACCATCGAAAGGAGAGAGAAACTCGACAACCAAAACAGACGACTCGATGGCCAATGAACAGTGACTTTCAGTAAAGGAAGAAAATCTAATACGACCAAAAGAGGTGTGAAACGGATAGGTGAGGGCAGGCAATGAAACAATAAAGCCGTGAGACAAGGAGACGGGGGAGACAGGGGAGACAATGAGATGATGAAAGCAAGAGCTATGTGAAACAACGTAGAGAAGGAATTTGACAAAGCATTAAAGAACTCAAAGTATTTCTAGATTTCTTCAAGAGAGGTTAGAGAGCGTTGTGGTGAACTTCTAAGTAATACTGGAGTAGCCTTTCAATTCAATAGAGGCAAGACAAGCTAGAAGAAGAGTAGACACAGTAAGTGACACTCTTTGTATTGTATTTGTTTAGTAATTGCAATAATGAAAGGAGCAGAGGATTAAGACATCCATTGTAACTGGAATTCTCACGTATAGTGGATAGTCTCAATAAGGGAGAGTCCTTACCACCGTGGATGTTCATCACATTGATCAAACCACATAAATCTCATGTCTCCTTAATTTGCTTTACGTTCTGTATTTTGAATTGAGTTGTGAATGCAGCTAAAGTATCAGCTAATACAAAACCTAACAAAGACCTAAACAAAAACATTTGAATTGTCTATTAGGTAAAGTGTCTAAAAGGTGACTTTGTGGACGATTGTGATTAGTAGGTAGCAATAGAACTACCTTAGTCTAGTCTGAGAAAGAGTTCGCTTTTAAGAAGAGGTTAAAGTTGTTCACTTACCTACGAATTGCGAATTGTGGTGATACTGATTCACCCCCCTTTCAATATCACAAACTAGTAAATCCTAGGGAGAAGTTCGGAACTTCAACTAGTATCAGAGCACTGGTTCACTAATTTAAAGCTTAATAGCTTGGTGTACTAGTTTGAAGGGATCTAAAAGTTTGACTTGTTCAGCATACTGAGAAATGGAAATTGGTACCAGCACTAGCACCACTTACAGCAAAAAGGTTCCAATGTTTAATGAAACCAACTACCATATGTGGAGAGCAAGAATGCAAGTGGTATTTGCAACCATGGGCATGAACATGGGTAAATGCGTACAGGAGGGTTTTGTGTCTCTAGAAGAAGGTAAAGACCCAACCCCAGAGGAAAGGCAGTTTGAGATAAATGGGAAGACCTCAAGCATCATCATTTAGCATTGACAGATGCTGAGTATGCTAAAGATATGGACTACAAATCTGCCAAAGAGATATGGGATAGATTGCAAAAAATCTATGAAGGTGATGGCAGAATGAAGGAGGCTAAACTTTAAGTGTTCAAGGAGAGATATGAATCTCTCAGATTGTAGAAGAATGAGATAGTTCAAGAGTTCTTCACCAGGGTTATTGACGTTGTAAATGACCTGGGAAGTCATGGGAAGAACAAGAAGGACTCATCGATTTTGAAGATAATTCTAAGAATTCTTCCTAAAAGGTTTGCCTCAAAGGTGGCAGCCATAGAGGAGAGTAGACATCTCAATTCTATGTCTCTGCATGATCTCTAGTGCAATCTTATTACATATGAGATGAGAATAAAGTTAACTGAGAGCTCCTCAACGTCAAAGGTATCAAAGGAAGTAGCTTTCAAAGCTATGAGACACTTGAAGATAAGAGAAGAGGAAGAATCATCCAATGAGGATGATGATGGTGATGAGGAAGAAAGTCAAGGTGAAGTGTTGGCTTACTTCACAAGGAAATTCAAGAAAGGGTCTAAGAAGGGAAAAGGACGGTTGTCCTTGAGATGTTATTGTTGTGGGCAAACTAGATACTTTGCTTCTCAGTGTAAAGTGAAACTTGATGATGAAGTTGACGATGGTGATGATGAGCAGAATTCAAGATAGAGAAGATCATCATTCAAATCAAAGAAGTCCAGCAAGAAGACTGCCAACCTAAGAAGAAGAGAGGCTCATTCAAGAGTTATGTGAGAAAAAAAAAAGCTGATGAAAAGGAAGATGAAGACTCATCATATGAGCATGTCTTTATGCATTAGCTCAAGGTGGTAGTTCAACCTCTAAAGAGGAAGAGGACATTGATGAAGAAGAGCCATACCTTGAAGCTGAACTGGAAGCAGCTTCAAAGGAGATAATCAGAAGGGGCAAAACCATAAGAAGGTTGGAGGCCCATATAAAACAAGTTGAAGCAAATTCTGAAGAAGCTGAAAGTCAAAAGGATGAAATAAGGGCTAAACATATTGACTTAAAGAGAAGATTTGAAGAACAGATCAAAATATGTGAAGACCTTACAGTAAAGCTTGGCTCAAGGGCTTCAAAAATTGAAGAAATGGAGAAAGAGTTGCTAAGACTTTAGCAACAACTCAAAATTAGCAAAAAGAACTTGCAGAAGCTTGAAATGATAAGAGAAACAAGTTCTCCAAAAAGAGAGAAAAATGTAGAGAAAGTGCAGCAATCTAAGGCTACATTGGCTAAAGAAAATAAGAATGTGCCATAAAAGTTGAAAGAGAAGGTTATGACTCAGAAGAAGATAGTTGAGAATAAAAAAGATTTGAAGAAGCAACCTAGGGTGGCAAACAAGAAGGAAGAAAAGAAAGTCAGCCAGCAGAGGACTACAACTGAATAGAAGAAGGAGAAGAAGGTGGCTAAGGCAAGTAACTACTAGTGGAGAAGGCCAGTATATGTCTCCAAATTTAGAAGATACGAGATTGTATATAAGGGGAGATAATACAAAACTCAGAAGAGAACACTTGTCATGAGTTCTTGCACATACTGTAAATGGCAAGGACACACTGACGAGGATTGTTGGTGGAAGCCCAAACCAGTAGTTTCAAAGAACAAGTTTGCTATATTGGCAAACTTGGAATAGTGTGAAAGGTGCGAGCAGGATGGCCATAATGCCAAGAGATGCATGACACTTCTCCCTGACCAAGAGAAGGCACTCAATGGAACAGTGAAAACAAGCGGTGCAGTCAAAGCTGAGAAAAAGGAAAAAGCTATCTTCCAACCAATTCAAAAGAAGGAATATAGAGCAAAAAGGGAGGTGGCTAATATAGCTGAAATTGCACTAAAGGCTGACTATAAGGATAAGCAGTGGATCCTTGATAGTGGATGCACTTCACACATGACAGGAGACAAGAGTAAATTATCAAAGCTAAACAAATCAAGAGAAGACAGAGTCAAGTTTGACAATGATGATTCACTTAACATCAGTGGTCAGGGGTCAATAAATATTGGAAAAGGAAAGCTGAAAGATGTTCTGCACGTTGAAGGACTCAGATATAATCTAGCATTTATCAACCAACTATGCAACGATAACCACAAAGTGATATTCACAAAAACAGGTTGCCAAGTAAAGAGTAAAGAAGGCAATACTATTGCAACAGGGAAAAGAATAGCTAGAAATTTGTACGTGATTGATGAGGATAAGACAAACAGCTATCTAGTTACAAAAGAAGAAGAAAATCAGCTCTGGCATAAGAGGTTGGGACACTTAACACAGAAGAACATAAAGAAGCTGACCACTACTTATGCAATCAGAGACATTCCTGACCTCAGGAGAGAGAGAGAGAGAGAGTATGTTTGCTCAACATGCTCTAAAGGAAAACATGTCAAAAAGTAGTATAAGACCAAAGAGTTCAGTTCTGAAGCAGTGCTTGACATTGTGCATACTGATTTGTGTGGACTAATGAAGACAAAAGGGTTAAATGATGAAAGGTACTTCATCTTGTTTGCAGATGATTATTCTAGAAGGAGCTGTATCATGCATCTCTAACACAAGTCAGAAGTTCTGAATTGCTTGAAGAGATGCAGAAGATTGGCTAAAAATGAGAGTGGAAGGAAGATCAAAGTATTGAGGTCAAATCAAAGTATTGAATTTACAAATGAAGCTTTTGAAGATTATCTTAAGAAGCATGGTATTCACCATCAAATGGTTGCAGCAAGAACACCTCAACAGAATAAGGTGGTAGAGAAGAAAAATAAAGATGTGGTTGAAATGGCAAGAACTCTATTACTGGAATCTAAGCTTTACACAAGATTTTGGACAGAAGCAACATTTACAAACATGCACCTACTAAACGGAATTTTACTAAGGCCCAATACTGATAAGACTCCATAAGAGCTATAGAGTGGGAATAAGACAACAACCAAGTATCTCAAAATCTTTGGCAACCTATGTTTTGTGAAGAACAAGGAGCCTGGGAAAGTTTGATGTTAGGTCTGATGAAGGCATCTTTGTGGGATACTCAGCAAAGACAAAAGATTACAGAGTTTTCCTGCACAAGCTGGGAAAAGTGATCACATCTTGTGATATGAGATGGTCTTTAAGAAGGAGCTACTATTTATCGAAGGAATTACGGAGACGAAGCCAATCACACATTTCTACTTTTGACCAGGTCAAGATATCCATATTTGAGGAAGAGCAGGGATAATGGAGAAGCTAAGAACAATGAAGAAGATGACTTCAATGTAAATGAAGAATCAAACCAACCTGAAGAAAAGGAACAAGAAGTAGGTTCAGACTCAGAGAAGAGTGAGTCTGAAGATGAAGAAAGAGATTCTCTTGCAACTAAGAATGTGCAAGAGAAGACAAACAAGACATAGACCAGTGCTCATTAAGGAGATCAGATCATAGGTGACCCATCAATAGGAGTTACAACAAGAAGAAGGATTGTGGGAACTACTACTTTACTCTCTCAAGTTGAACCTAAATCTGTTGAAGAGGCTATTCATGACAAAGCCTAAGTCAAAGCTATCAATGAGGAGCTGGATCAAATTGAGAAGAATGATACATGGGAGCTGGTTCTAAGGCCCACTAATAAGAATGTCATAGGAACATAATGAAGATGGCAAGGTGGTTAGGAACAAGGCCAGACTGGTGTGCAAAGGCTACACTCAGACAAAAGGGATAGATGTTGATGAAACTTTTACACTAATAGCAAGGTTAAAAACTATTAGAATGTTCTTAACGTTGGCAACACACCAAAGGTATAAAGTCTATCAAATGAATGTGAAATTTGCCTTTCTAAATGGGCTCCTAAAAGAATAAGTGTATATTGAACAACCCGATGGAGTACAAATCAGTAAGGATGAGACACATGTGTACAAGTTGAAGAAAGCCTTATATGGTCTTAAGCAAGCTCCAAGAGCATGGTACAATAGGCAGGATGCATACTTAAGAAGGTTGAACTTCAGAAGAGGAATGATTGATAATAACCTGTATGTGTTCAACTCAGAGAAAGGCTAGCTGATAACCATAATATGTAGATGACATCATCTTTGGAGGGGATCACTCTGAGCTATGTCAAGATTTTATATAGAAAATGAGTGAGGAATTTAAGATTCATTGATTAGAGAAATGATGTACTTTCTTGGATTACAGATAAAGTAGTGTGAAGAAGGTATCTTTATTTCTCAGACGAAGTATGGTAAAAAGATGCTGAAAAGGTTTGGCATAGAGGATAGTAGACCTGTTAGTACTCCTATAACAATGGGCTGCAAGTTAACAAAAGATCAAGATGGAAAAAGTACAAGCCTTACAGAGTACAGGAAGATGATAGGGAGCCTTCTGTATCTTACAGCATCAAGGCCTAATCTTATGCAAGTTGTATGCGCTGCCACCAAATTCCAAGCTGATCTTAAGGAGTCTCATGTGTTGGCAGTGAAAAGAATCCTAAGGTACCTCAAAGGAACACTGGAAATGGGTTTGTGGTATCCAGTTATAGATTTTGTTAAACTATAAGCATACACTGATGTAAACTGGGCAAGAAGTATAGATGATAGAAAATCAACTAGCGGCTGCAGCTTCTACTTGGGTTTAAAGTGTGTTGCATGGTCAAGTAGAAAGCAAAAAAATGTTACTTTGAGCACAGCTGAGGTTGAGTATATGGCTACTTGTGCAGCATGTACACAGGTGATATGGATGCTAAAACAATTGACAGACTTGGGTGTTGAAGTAAAGTTACCAATGAGTGTACTTTGTTATAATCAAAGTGTTATTGATCTCAGCAAGAATCCGACTCAACATTCGAGGAGCAAGCATATTGACATCCGGTATCACTTCATCAAAGATCAAGTGGAATATGGTACAATTCAATTAGAGTATGTTGACACTCAAGATCAAATTTTAGATATTCTAACTAAACCACTATCCACAGAGTTGTTTGAAAAGCATAGATTAAATCTATCAGTGCAAATGCCTTATCAAGCCTGAAGTTCCGGTGAATACTCCATCTCTACTTTGCGAATTTTTAGATTTGTAATTTGGTTGGCAAAGGGAGAGAGAAGTAATAGTGCAAGGGGAGCTGTTAAGAAAAGGGGAGTGCATATTTAGGGGGAGTTGAAACTGCTGTATAATGACTTTTGTTATAAGTTTTGCCAATAATTACAAGGGGGAAATTGTTGTTCCTACAGCCTTGTATGGGTTGTAATTGTTGTCAACTAGGTTTAAGTGTGCAAGAAAGTAAAGCCACATAGAAGGGTAAGAAGGTAAAAGCCACATTAAGGGGCAAGACAGTAAATTCGCCACAAGTAAGTCCTATTAGGGTTCATGGAAGAGAGTATATAAAGACCTTGAAAGAAAAAATTAAGGTAAGGCCAACGCAATTGAATACATGGAAAAACACAAAAGTGTGTGGATGGCCAAATAGAGAAAACAAAAAAAACACAACACACGGCCAAAGCACACCAACAGCAAGAGAACAACAAAACAGGGGACAGCAAAATAGAAAAGAAGAGGTTGGCAATTGAGAAACCCGTAAGCCATCAAACGAAGAGAGAGAAAACACTTGGAAGAGAGAGAAGAGCCATCATCGGGTGAAGGAGAGAAAAGGACCAAAAAGGGAGAAAATCGGCACATCACGGATACACCTAAAATACACCCAAAAAAGAGAGAGAAGCCATCATCGAAGAAGGAGAAAATGAAAATTAAGCAAATCGGAGAAATCCCGCCGGACAGTAAGAGAGATAGAAACAAACAACACAGCAAAGAGTTAGAGAGAGAAATGGACGGCACAATCGAGTCAAAAGGGAGAAAATACAGCGATGGGAAGGAGAGAAAAAGAAACCCGATAACCAATAAAGTGGAGTTGATAGGAAGGAGAGAAAAAGAGAAAATCGGCACACTACCGACACATCCAAAACATGATACCAAAAAGGCAAGACCACCATCGGAAGGAGAGAGAAACCTGACGGCCAAAACAGAGGACTCGATGTCCGATGAACAATGACCAGTAGTAAAGGGAGAAAATCTGATATAGCCAAAGGAGGTATGAAATGGTCAGGTGAGGGCAAGCCGTGAAGCAATAAAGCTATGAGACAAGAAGACGGGGGAGACAGTAAGACAATGAAAGCAGGAGCTGTGTGAAACAACATAGAGAAGGAATTTGACGAAGCATTAAAGAACTCAACATATTTCCAAATTTCTTCAAGAGAGGTTAGAGAGTGTTGCGGTGAACTTCTAAGCGATAGTGGAGCAACCTTTCAATTCAACAATGGCAGACAAGTTAAAAGAATGGTAGACATAGTAAGTGATACTCTTTGTATTGTACTTGCTTAGTAATTACAATAGTGAAAGGAGCAAAGGATTAAGACATCCATTGTAACTGAAATTCTCAAGTATAGTGGATAGTCTCGGTAACCACTATGTACATCACATTGACGGAACCATGTAAATCTCGTGTGTCATTAATTTGCTTTACATTTTATGTTTTGAATTGAGTTATGAACGCAGCTAAAGTATCAGCCAACACATAATCTAACAAAGATCTAAACAAGAACATCTGAATTTGTCTATTAAACAAGGTGTCTGAAAGGTGACTTTAGGGATTATTGTGATTAGTAGGTAGCAATAGATCTACTTAGTAAAGTCTGAGAAAAAGTTTGCTTTTAAGAAGAGGTTAAAGTTGTTCACTTACCTGCAAATTGCGAATTGTGGTGATACTGATTCACCCCCCCTCTCAGTATCACAAACTAGTAGATCCTAGAGAGAAGTTGGGAACTTCATGTACAGACTGCTAGTGCAGAATATGGATCTTCTCCTTCCTTACTACCAGTCTTTGCTCAAGCTTTGTCGATCTCTTCTCTACAGATTATCTCCACTGTAGGTTATCTCTACTATTACTATCGGTATTGTCTCACCTGCTGCCTCGGCAGGATCTCTCCTCTACTACCGATGCTGCTCTCCTACAGCCTTGGCAGGTTCTTTCCTCTTGCTACCAATGCTACCTCTTTTGGCCTTGGCAAGTTCTCTTCCCTTGCTACCAATTTTATCTCCCCTATAGTCTTGGCAAGTTGCCTCCTCTGTTGCTACAAGTTGTTGAACCTGCTACTGAACACATTTACTACTCTATTATTACAAGCTGTTAGATTTACTGCTAGGCACGCTTTCTCCCTGCTGCTATAAGCTACCAGACGTGCTATTATGATAGGTTTCCCACTCTGCTCTTGTTGTCCACTGGTGCTACTATCATTGCTCGCATGCGCTACTATTGCTAATCGCATGGGCTACTATCGGTACGCACACATTTTACTATTGTTGTCTAAATGCATTACTACTGCTCTCCGCACACACTATTATTGTTGTCTACATACTCTGCTGCTACTATCCACATGCACTACTACTGTTGTCCGCTCACGTTGCTACTACTGTACAAATACACTATTACTATCTATTCACGTTGCTACTGCTGTCCGCACACACTGCTACTATCTGCTCGTGCTATTGCTATAGTCCATGCACACTACTGCTGCCTGTTCGCAATGCTACTACTAACTACACACACTACTATTACTTTCTACACACGCTACTGTTATTCACTCACACTACTACTGCTACCAACATGCACTATTATTGCTGTCAACACGCGCTATTACTTCTGTTTGGACTTGTTGTTGCACTTTACGCAATTGGCTACTAATTTCTGGACCTACTGCTGCATTTTTTTATTTTCTACTTGATTATCAAGCATGCTTCTGTTGCTAGGAAGCCTCTTAGGGTGCTGTTAGTCTACTAGAAAGCCCATTGAAGTGCTGCTAATCTACCGAAAAGCCTCTTGGATGTGCAAGGATGTCTACTATCGCTAGAGTCTCCTAGTTTGCTAATGCAAGCACTTCTTACTGTTGTTGCATCCTTGTTTGTTGATCTAGGCACCTCCTGCTTCTAGTGCACACCTACTAGTGCTACTGGTGTAGAGACCTCCTACTGATAGTACTGGTATTGGTATAGGCTCCCAGATTGCCTTTAGTTTGTCTAGTTTTGGTATAGGCTCCCGAATTGTCTCCTTTACTGCCAGACCTTCAGGTTACTATTGCTAATAGCCTTGTGATGTCTAGAATTTGGTATAGACCAAATTTATCTCTAACATTACAAAGTTAAGTGATATTATTATGTTATTCAATAATTGTTTTACAAATTCATATTTTAAATGAATATGTTTGTTTTTCTCATTATATGACTTGTTTTTTGCACAAGCAATAATGGTTTAATTATCACAATGTATTAATATCAACGGTGTTGGTTTAAACTATAATAGAATATTCATTAAGAAATTTCTCAATCAATCTATCTTAATACTAATCATTTCCAAATTATAAACTCGAATTCTATAGTAAACCAAGTAATAATTATTTGCTTAATAAACATCCAAGCCACTACTCTACCTTTAAGAGTGAATGCATAGCCATTTATGAATTTTTCTTATTTAAATTAGAAATTCAGTTAATATTACTATACCCTTTTAATATAATAAAAATTTACTATAAAATCCATCATAGTTTATAATACCTCTAAAATATTTTAGAATTTTTGTTAAGCTATTTCAATGATCATAATTTGAATTATATTTCCATCAACTTAGTTTACATACTACATAAGCAATACTAAGATGTGTATTAAATGCATTAAACTAGTAACAATTTGTGCATACCAAATTGAAATACACATTTACTAGTATTTTTTTAACAAGTTTATAAATGTATCATAAAAAGTGGAGATAGGTTTGATATCATTATTCATAAATTAACATCACTTCAAGATATTGTTTTAATATATATAAAGAGATCATTATTCACTACAAAGTATAAGAGTCATGTCTAAACTTCTTTTTTTATTATTTATTTGTCTCTTGCTTCTCCTAAATTCAGGTTTAGAAAAAATACGATTGGACACCTTCTCTAACTTAACTTCAAGAAAAAGTGATGATACTAAATCATTTCTACTCTAATTGATGTAATTCTAGCAATATAAGTAAAAGTATCTAAATAATTTTTTCTTTTTGTATACCCTTTTGCTACAAGCCTAACTTTGTATTTGTTAATGGATTCAACTTCTCTATATTTTCTTCTAAAAATTTATTTGCACCTTATAAGTTTGACACCTATTAATAAATTTACTAGTTCTTATTTGTCATTATGTTTTAGAGAACCACTTACTCTATATAGCTTTTAGCCATAAATTAGCATCACTTCAAGATATCGTTTTAGTACATATAAAGAGATCATTATTCATTACAAAAGTATAAATGTCATTTATAAACTTCTTTTTGTTGAGCCCATCTTTAATGACTAATATTGAATTTGTTGTCAACAGTATCTCACATTGTCGTTTGTGTTGATTTCATATTTTGAATGTCATTGAGATGCATAGAAGTCATTGGGCAAAACCAATGATGGCAAGTCAACCCTGAAGTCAATAAGTCAATATTGATCATTAACCCTAAGGGTCAAAGTTGACCGTTGACCCTTTACCATTGACCCTAAATTTTAGGAATCAAATTTGACCGTTGATTGTAGGGCAACCATTGGGATTCAACGCTAGCCATTGATGAGTGTACAACCTTAATCTCAAGGCTCTATAAATAATCTCATGCAATTTGAAAGACAAGTATGTGTGCTACAAAATTTTAAGAAAGAATGGCAAACCTAAAGATAGCCACAAGGAGAGGTGAACAGCAAAGAGAAAGGTAGCTACCCAAGAGAGACTAACCTAACAAGGCAAAGAAGGCAGCCACTAAGGAAAGAGCAATCGACCAAGGAAGGTGCAACAGCAACAATGCAAGAAAATTGCAGCCATAAAGAGATGTAACCGGCTAAGAAAGGTGCACTACCAATGAGAGGTGCAGCCGACCAAGAGTGGTGCAGCACCAAGGAGTGTGCAGCAACTGGCCAAGGAGATTGCAGCAGTAGCCAACCAAAGAAGATGTGACAATAACCACCAAAAAAGAAGGCAGTCACACCAACCAATAGAGGAGGTGTAGTAACCGGCAGCCACCTTAAACCAGCAAAAGAAACATGCAACAACCATACCAAGGAGAGAAATACGTGTAGCAATCACACCAAGGAGAGAAAAACATGTAGTAGCCATACCAAATCAAAAAAAAAAAAAAAGGACTTGCAACAGCCACACCAAACCAAAGGAGAAGGCGTGTAATAGTCACACCAAACTAGAAAATAATGTGTACATTAGCCATATGAAAGAAAGAAAAAGGGAGCACCTGACCAAACTAAAGGGAGAAGGAGTTATAGCAACCACCCAAGGAATCCTTGAACTAACCCGCAACATACAGCAAGCAACACCAGCAGCACATCCTACATAACACCAGCAATAGCCCACAACACCTGCAGTAACCCGCAACATCAATAAGTGTAGCCAAACAACCAACAAGTGCAAATTGCAACAGAAATAGCAAGCTCTAGTAATAGGAGTAGGCAAACCAGCAACAATTGTAGATTGTAACAATAGCAAGTGCAAGTAGCAATACCAATAAATGCAGGCAGCAATACCAGCAAGCACAACCAAAAATTACAGCTTGCAAGCACAACTAGCAGCATGTAGTCGTAGTAGGGCAAGAAACACAACCACCAGTAAGAGAAGAAAAGTTGCCCAACAGCAAGTCCATTAGCTTGTAATAGCAGAGAAGAAAACATGTCTTAACAGCAAATCTGACAGCTTACAATAGCAAAGGAGAAAACGTGCCCCAATAACATGGCAAGTAGCACCAATAATAGGGGAAGAGAACTTGCTAAAGCAGTAAGTGAGGCAACTGGCCAAGGCAGCAAGTGAAGTAACACCGACAGCAAGGAAAAAAACTACCAAAGCAATAAGTGAGGCAGCACTAGCAACAAAGGAAGAAACCTACCAAGGCAACAAGTGAGACAGCACCAGTAGTAGAGGAAGAGAGCCTGTCAAGGCCAAAGGAGGCAGCACCAGCAATTAAAGGAGAAAACCTACCTAGACAATAAAGGAGGCAGCACTAGTAGTAGAGGAAAAAACCTATCAAGGTAGCAAGTAAGGTAACATCAGTAGCCAGGAGAGAGAACCCATAGCGGAGATAACCTCTAAAGAAGAGATCAACAAAACTTGAGCAAAGAATAGTAGTGAGGAAGGAGAAGATTTGCTTTCTATATTAGTAGCTTGTGCACATTGAATGATCCTTCTCAGGAATGTGTTAGTTACTAAACTCTTGATAAACTTGTTGAAAAAGGGTAGGATATCCTTAGAGTGATTGGGAGATCAATCCGTTAAGTAATTGAGAGATCACCTCATCTAGTGATCAAAAGATCAAACTTTTAAGTGATCAAGAAATCATTGTAAGTGGTTAAGGAGTGATCCTTCCACACCATAACTATATCCCTTGATAACAAGAGTGGATTATGTGATTTAGAAGTAATCCTATCACACTGTGGATGTAACTCACACATTATGGGTGAACTATATAAAAATTTCCTTCAATTCTTGGGTGCTTTCATTTGATTGATACCAAAAAGATTTATAAAAAAGCATCACACTAATTCACCCCTTCCCCTCTCAATATGAAACCTTAAAAGGTCCTCATCAAGTGGAATTAAAGCCAATTTCCTCTATTGATCTAATTTGTCTACTTTGATTTGAAATCATTTATTGCTATTATGAATCTTTATATTTACTGCTAGTTGATATTATGGATAGCTTAAACAGTATTAACAGCAAGGAAATTCCCACATTTGATGGACAAAATTATCAATTATGGAATAATAGAATGCTCTTATATTCAATGTCACTTGGTCTTGATGTGTTTAAGTCTACTATTAGTGGTTTCATCCCTATTGCTGAAGGTGCTACCATGATGCCTATTGATAAGAAGAATTTGCAGTATGATGGAAAGGCAAGAAATGCCTTGTATACCTTCTTATCAAACAAAGAATTTACCAAAGTGATGAGGTGCAACACAGCTAAGCAATTCTAAGACAAATTAAAGAAAATTTATGAAGGAGACAAGGTTGTAAAGGAAGCCAAGATACAATTCTGAAGAAGTAAATTTAAAGACATAAAGATACAAAATGACGAATCTATGGATGCCTTCTTCACAAAAGTCAATGAAATTGTGTGCTCTATTAAAGACTATGGAGAGGAGATCAATAATGCTACTGTGGTAAGGAAGATACATAGAACCTTATCGAAAGCTTACAATGTCAAGGTTTCCTCTATAGAAGATAAAGATTTGGATAGGCAACTCTTATATGATTTACACAGTATATTTGTGGCTTATGAAATGAGAATAGCCCCTATAAAGAAAGAAAAGAATTCTAAGGTGGAGAATGAGTTGGCTTTCAAGGTAATGAAGAAATTAAAGATTAAAGACCAAGAAGAAGAATCCAATAGCAATTCTGAAGAAGACGATAGTGATACTGAACTGAATGAAGTCATTGCATTACCAAAAATATAAGAAAAGAAACCAACCTAAACTAAAATAGGTTAAGAAAGAAATGGTAAAGACTCCCATCCAAAGAAGATAGGTTGTCAAACATAGAATAAAAGGTTGCCACAACAATTACTAAAGATAGGAGACATGAACATGGTGAAAGAAAAAAATTCATATTTAAAGGATTTTGCTAAAGTTGTGGTAAGTATGGGCACAAGGCTAATATGTGTTAGAGTAATGGGCAGATAATGAAGAGAAATATAAGACAAAAGTCTAGGGGAAGACTTTATCGAGAAGGAGATAGTCTCAAATGAAACAAATTCATATTCTACTGAAAAACAAATGTGATTTATTGGGAAAATTTTATGGAAGATGTGAAAGGGCTAGACACACTACTAAAGATTGCTTGACATTGCTACCTAGTCAAAGAATGCAAAGGAGAACACTTGCACATAGGCCTACATTTGACCAACCATTACTACCTAGTCAAAGGGTGTAAAGGAGAACACCTACACATGCTCCTAGGTTCGACCAAAAAAGAAAAAGAGTAAAAGAAACAACTATGGCTGTGGAAGTAGCTTTAAAAGCTTCCAAGAAAGAAAAACCATAGATCTTAGACAATGGCTACTCTTTACACATAATAGGAAACTCTAAGATGTTCAAGGAAGTAGTAAAATATGATGGACAATTAGTCAAATTTGGAAATGATGGTGCCTTAAATATTAAGGGTATCGATGCTACTAAAATTGGTGCAAAAAACTGAAATCAAAGAAAATACTTTATGTTGAAGGGCTAACACACAATCTCATTAGTGTTAGCCAGCTTTGTGATGATGGACATAAACTTACTTTCAACAAGAGTGGTTGTATAGTAAAGAGATTAAGAGATGGTGATGTTCTTACTAAGGGTGAAAGAACAAATGAAAACTTCTACCAAGTTTCCAGAAGCAAAAACACATGTTACATGAGCACCAAAGATGAGAACTTATTGTAACATAGAAAATTAGGACATCTTGGACAAATGGGGTTAAATTTATGTGTTTAGACAACCCCTAGAAGCTGAGGTATCTTCTAACCCCTTTCCCCTTCTCATTTCTATTATTCTTTAGATTTGTTGTCAAAGGGGGAGATATTTTGCATAAATTAAAGAGAGTATATACTAATGAATAAAGGAAGAGAAACTATCAAGGGGGAAAAGCAATAAAAAGGGGAAGTTAAAGATTGTTTAAGGGAGATGCATGTTTCAAGGGAAGTTGTTCCCAGTTAAAGGAGATGCATGTTTTAGAGAGAGTTGTAAATATCAAAGGTTGTTTTATGTGCATTATTGGATTTAATGTATTGCCAATAAATCCAAAAGGAGAGATTGTTAAGCCTATCTTTGATAGATAATGTTAGATTTTTTGTTAACATCTCACATTATTCTTTGTGTTGATTTAATGTTTTGAATGTCATTGAGATGCAGAGAAGTCGTTGGGAAAAACCAATGATATTAGGTCAACCCTGAAGTCAATAAGTCAATATTGACCATTGATCCTCAATTTTAGGAGTTAAAGCTAATCATTGATCCTAAATTTTAGGAAGTTAATATTAACCATTTATCTCTTGCTTCTCCTAAATTCAAGTTTAGAAAAAATACTATTGGACACTTTCTTTAACTCGACTCCAAGAAAAAGTGAAGATACTAAATCCTTTCTATTTTAATAAATGTAATTCTAGCAATATAAGTAAAAGTATATAAATAATCATTTTTTTTCTTGTATACCTTTTTATTACAAGTCTAACTTTGTATTTGTCAATGGATTCAACTTGTCTATATTTTCTTCTAAAAATCTATTTGCAACTTATATGTTTGACACCTGTCAATGAATTTACTAATTCCTATTTGTCAATATGTTTTAAAGAACCACTCTTACTCTATATAGCTTTTAGCCATAAATTAGCATCACTTCAAGATATCATTTTAGTATATATAGAAATCATTATTCACTACATAAGTATAAAAGTCATCTCTAAACTTCTTTTTTTATTATTATTTTGTCTCTTGCTTCTCCTAAATTCAAGTTTAGAAAAAATACTATTATACACTTTCTCTAACTCCAACAAAAAGTGATGATACTAAATCATTTCATGTAAGGGAATATTTTGCATAACCAATAAACATGAAATTTGATATCTTATAACCTATTTACCTCTTTTTTGGTTCAAGCAAAAGAACCTTGTAAGATTTCAAACTAGGAGAGTATCCTTTGTATAGTTTATATGGAGTTTTACCAATTTTCTTATAATAGATTGTATTTTGTAAATGACATACAAAAAGTATTGTCTTTTCCCATAAATTATTAGGTGCTCTTGAATAAACTAGCAAAACATTCATCATATTTTGCAAAGTTTTATTATTTCTCTCTACTAGTCCATTTGATTCAAATGAATAAAGAGTATGAGTTTATGTATAATATCCTCTTTTTTCACAAAAATTTGATAATAACTGTGAACTATATTCTCTTACTTTATTTGAACTAATTTTATTGATTTTCTTATTTAATTAATTTTTTTACTTTGCTTTATATTTGATAAATATATCACACACCTTATCCTTATCTCTTAACAAAAAGACTCTAGTATATCTAAAATAATCAAATATAAAAGTAACATAAAAATGTTTACTTTCTCTATTTATGGTACTCTATAAATCTCAAAAAACTAAATGCATTAAAGTAAGAAGTTTAGTTTCTTTTTAAAATATTATGTAGCTCTTCTTAATTTCCTTAGACTCAATATATGCCTTATACTTACTCACATCACTATATAAATTTTTAATCAAACCAAGCTATTTCATCTTCTAAACATAAGAATCACTCATATATTCTAATCTAACATGCCACAAATCATAAAAATTAACAATATAAGTAAAACAAATACACGTATTTTCATTATTGATAATATTAAGTATATTTAGAATAAAAAATCATTAATTACAATAATCCTTTTTCACAAATACATCATTTTTAATCATAATGTTGTTCCCACAGTCTTGTATGGGTTGTAATTGTTGTCAACTAAATTTAAGTGTGCAAGCAACTTGACATGAAGGGGCAAGAAAGTAAAGCCACATAGAGGGACAAGAGAGTAATTTGAAATTACATAGAAGGGCAAGGAAGTAAAACCATAACTTTGCAAGAGAGAAAACCCTACATGAGAGAAAGAAAGAAAGATCGAGATGGCAATAGAAGAGAGGACGAAGAAAAGGAGAGAAAATCGTTAGCAGAAAAGAGGTAGATGAAGAGAGAGAGACCATCGGTAGAAAAATAAAGAAAACTAGAGACGACCGTAAAGTGAGCAAAATGACAAATACACCACCAAGAGAGCAGAACAGCAAAAATAGACAACTGGCAGAAAAGAGAGAGATTCCATGACAGCAAAAAAGTATGGACACCAGAACAAAGGAAATCCAGCTGGACGGTAGAACAAGGGCTAGACAGCAAGATGAAGAAAAGCAAAACACTAGCAGAAAAGGGAGAAAATCTGTGATGGCCAAAATTAGAGTGGACAGCAAGAGAGAGAAACAGACGACATAAGCGGGTTGCAAAAGAGAAAACCGGAGATGACCAAACACCAGCAGTCAACAAAGAGACAACAAGGGTAGAGAGAGAAACAGACGACACAAACAGGTTGCAAAAGAGAAAACCGAAGACGGCCAAACACCAAAAGTCGACAAGGAGACAACACAACAAAAAGAAAACCCGAACAGCCAAAAAGAAAAACAGAACAGATACAACTAAAGTGAGGGGTGGATGGCAAAAAGAAAACCCAAACGGCCAAAATGAAAAATAGAATAGATATGGCCAAAGTAGGGGTAGACGATGAAAATATACAATCGGCAAAAAAAAGGGTACACAGCCAAAAGGAGTGAATGGTGAGAGAGAAAACTATGAGACCACCCAAAAGAGAGCAGATCTGGTATCCGTGAGGCTTGAGAACAGCGGAGCGGGTGCAGATCTGAAACGTGAGACCAGAATGTATGTAAGGTGTGAGACCAGGACATGAAACGGTAAACCAGAAGTATGAGTGCAAGCCGTGAAGTCGTGAGATAATGAAAGCAAGAGTTGTATGAAACAACCTAGAGAAGGAATTCAGCAAAGCATTGGAAAGAACTCAACGTATTTCCATATTCCTTCAAGAAAGGTTAGAGAGTATTGTGGTAGACTTCTAAGCGGCAGCCTATTCAATTCAACAAAAGCAAGACAAAGTTAGAAAAGGGTAGACACAGTAAGTGACACTCTTTGTTTTGTACTTACTTTGTATTTGCAATAAAGAAAGGAACAGAGGACTAAGACATCAATTGTAACTACATTGTGAACATCAGGACTACCACACTGGTATTCTCAAGTATAGTAGTTTGTCTCAGTAAAGGAAGAATCCCTACCACCGTGGACGTACGTCACATTGACAGAACCACGTAAATCTCTTGTGTCCTTACTTTGATTTACATTATGTGTTTTGAATTGAGTTGTAAACGCAACTAAAGTATCATTGAACCCATAACCTAAAGAAGAACTAATTAAGAACATCCGATCTGTCTAATAGGTAAGGTATCTGAAAGGTGACTTTGGGGATTATTGTGATTAGTAGGTAACAATAAATCTACCTTAGTCAAATCTGAGAAAGAGTTTGCTTTTGAGAAGAGTTTGAAGTTGTTCACATACCTGCGTATTGACGAGAGCTAGAGTATTAAATAAGTATAATAATTTGACTTAAATTATCAGAGTGTATTTTTAAGGAGTGTGATACTAATTCACCCCCTCTCAGCATCACAGACTAGTAGATCCTAGGGTAAAGTTGGGAACTTCAATTGGTATCAAAGTACAAGTTCACCAGTTTGAAACTTAATAGCTTGGTGTACTAGTTTGAAGGGTTTCAGAAGTTTTAACTTATTTAGCATATTGAGAAATGGATGTCGATACCAGCATCAGCACTACTTACAGCAAAAAGGTTCCAATCTTTAACAGAACCAACTACCATATGTGGAGAGTGAGAGTGCAGGTGGTATTTGTAACCATGGGCATGAATGTGGTGAAAGCCGTACAGGAGGGTTTTGTGTCCCGAAAAAAAGGTAAAGATCCAACCCCAAAGGAATTAAGGCAGTTTGAGATCAATGGGAAGGCCTCAAATGTCATCATTTCAACATTGACAGATACTGAATATGCTAAAATTATAGACTACAAATCTGCTAAGGAGATATGGGACAGATTGCAAAGGGTCTATAAAGGTGATGGCAGAATAAAGGAGGTCAAGCTTCAAGTTTTCAAGGAAAGATATGAATCCCTCAGAATGCAAAAGAATGAAATAGTCCAAGAGTTCTTCACCAGGGTTATTGATGCTGTAAACGACCCTAGAAGTCATGGGAAGAACAAGAATGACTCATCTATTATGAAGAAAATTCTGAGAATTCTACCTAAGAAGTTTGCCTCAAAGGTGGCAACCATAGAGGAGAGTAGAGATCTCAATTCTATATCTCTACATGATCTTCAGTGCAATCTCATTATATATAAGATGAGAATAAAGTCAACTGAGAGCTCCTCAACGTCAAAGGTATCAAAGGAGTCAGCTTTCAAAGCTATGAAACACTTGAAGATAAAAGAAAAGGAAGAATCATCTAGTAAGGATGATGATAGTGATGAGGAAGAAAGTGAAGGTGAAGTGTTGCCTTACTTCACAAGGAAATTCAAAAAGGGGTCTAAGAAAGGAAAAGGATAGTTGTCCTTAAGATGTTATCATTGTGGGTAAACTAGACACTCTGCTTCTCAGTGCAAAGTGAAACCTGATGATAAAGATGAGGATGGTGATGATGAGCAGAATTTAAAATGGAGAAGACCATCGTTCAAATCAAAGAAGTCCAACAAAAAGACCGCCAACCCACAAAAGAAGAAGAGAGGCTCATTCAAGAGTTATGTGAATTAGACAAAAAAAGATGATGAGGAGGAAAATGAAGACTCATCAGATGAGCATGCCCTTATGGCATCAGCTTAAGGTGGTAGTTCAACCTCTGAAGAGGAAGAGGAGGTTGATGAAGAAGAACTAGATCTTAATGCTGGTTGGAAGCAGTTTCAAAGGAGATAATCAGAAGGTGCAGAACCATAAGAAGGTTGGAGGCTCACATAAAACAAGTTGAAGCAAAGTTAGAGGAAGCTAAAAGTCAAAAGGATGAAATAATGGTTGAACATATTGACTTAAAGAGAAGATTTGAAGAACAAATCAAAATATATGAAGACCTTACAATATAGCTTCACTCAAGGACTTCAAAAATTAACAGAATGGAGAAAGAGTTGTTGAGACTTCAACAACAACTCAAAAGGAGTGAAGAGAACGAGTAGAATCTTAAAATGATAGGAGAAACAAATTCTGCAAGAAAAAATAAGAATGAAAAGAAAGTGTAGCAATCAGAGGCTACACTAACTAAAGAGAATGAGACTTTACCACAGAAATTGAAAGACAAGGCTATGACTCAGGAGAAGATAATTAAAGAAGAGAAGACAGTTATCAAACTAAAACCAGGGCCAAAAATGATGTATATGGTTAAAAAGCAGTAGCCCATAGCTGCTATGTCTCATAAAGAAAAGAAAGTTAGCTAGCCAAGGGCAATGGCTGAACAGAAGAAGGAGAATAAGGTGGCTAAAATGAAAGCCACACAAGCAAAGAAACCAACAACCTTGCCTACACAGTAAGTAATGAACAAAAGAAACAAGCTGTGATTAGACCTAAAAAGAGGCAATTTCAAGGTTACTATCTTTATTGTGGAGTTTGGAGTCATAAGGCAAGTAAATGCTGGTGGATAAGGCCTGTAAATATCTCCAACTTTAGAAGATCCAATGCTACATATAGGGGAAGACAATACAAAATTTAGAGAAGAACACCTATCGTGAGTTCTTGTACATACTGTAAAAAGCAAGGACACACTAACAAGGAGTGTTGGTGGAAGTCCAAACCAGTGGTTTCAAAAAACAAGTTTGTTGTATCGATAAACTTAAAATAATGTGAAAGGTGTGAACAGGACGACTATAATGCCAAGAGATGCATGACACTTCTCCCTGAGCAAGAGAAGGCACTCGATGGCACAATAAAAACAACTAGTGCAATCAAAGTTGAGAAAAATGAGATAGCTATCTTCAACCCAATTCAAAGGAAAGAATATAAAGCAAAAAGGGAGATAGCTAATATAGCTGAAATTGCACTAAAAGCTAACTTCAAAGATAAGCAGTGGATCCTTGATAGTGGATGCACTTCACACATGACAGGAGATAAGAGTAAATTATCAAAGCTAAACAAGTCAAGAGAAGGTAGAGTCAAGTTTGGCAATGATGATTCACTCAACATTAGTGGTTAGGGGTTAGTAAATATTGGAAAAAGAAAGCTAAAAGATGTTCTGCATGTTGAAGGACTCAGATATAATCTAGGATCTGTTAGATAACTATGTAATGAAGACCATGAAGTGATATTCACAAAAATAGATTACCAAGTAAAGAGTAAAGAAGGCAATACTGTTGCAGCCGAGAAGAGAATAACTGGAAATTTATATGTGATTGATGAGGACAAGATAATCAGCAGTTTACTCACCAAAGAAGAAGAAAATCATCTCTGGCATAGGAGGTTGGGACATTTAACATAGAAGAGCATGAGGAAGCTAACCACTACGCATGCAATCAGAGACATTCCTGACCTCAGGAGAGAGAAAGAGTATGTTTGCTCAACAAGTTCTAAAGGAAAACATGCCAGAAAGCAGTATAAGACCAAAGAGTTCAGTTCTGAAGCAGTGCTTGACATTGTGCATATTGATTTGTGTGGATCGATGAGGACAAAAGGGTTGAATGGTGAAAGGTACTTTATCTTGTTTATTAATTATTATTCCAGAATGACCTACATCATGCACCTTAAACACAAGTCAGAAGTTCTGAATTGCTTTAAAAGATACAAAAGATTGACTAAAAATGAGAGTGGAAGGAAGATCAAAAGCAGAACACCAACAAAAAAGGGATAAAATCCATGACGGCCAAAATTAGAGTGGACGACAAGAGAGAGAAATGGACGACATAAGTGGGTTGCAAAAGAGAAAATCGAAGACGGCCAAACACCAGTGGTTGGTAAGGAGACAACACGGTAAAGAGGTAAAGAGAGACACGGACAACACAAGCGGGTTGCAAAAGAGAAAATCGAAGATGGCCAAACACCAATGGTCGGCATGGAGACAACATGGCAAAGAGAAAACCCAAATGGACAAAAAGACAAATAAAACAGATACAGCCGAAGTGAGGGGTAGACAACAAAGAGAAAACCCAAATGACCAAAAAGAAAAATAGAATAGATATGGCTGAAGTAAAGGCGAATGATGAATATATACAACCAGGAGAAAAGAGGGTACACGGCCAAAAGGAGTGAATGGCTGGACGATGAGAGAGAAAACCATGAGACCACTCGAAAGAAAGCAAATCTGCTATCCGTGAGGGTTGAGAACAGTGAAGTGGGTGCAGATCTGAAGCGTAAGGCCAAAATGTGCATTAGCGTGAGACCAAAAACTTACGTGAGGTGTGAGACCAGGACATGAAACGATAGACCAGAAGCATGAGTGCAAGCTGTGAAGCCGTGAGACGGTGAAAGCAGGAGTTATGTGAAACAACCTAGAGAAGGAATTTGGTAAAGCATTGGAAAGAACTCAACGTATTTCTATATTCCTTCAAGAGAGGTTAGAGAGTGTTGTGGTGGACTTCTAAGCTGCAGTGAAGCAACCTATTCAATTTAACAGAGGCAAGACAAGTTAGAAGAAGGATAAACACAGTAAATGATACTCTTTGTATTGTACTTGCTCTGTATTTACAATAGTGAAAGGAACAAAGGACTAAGACATCCATTATAACTATATTGTGAACATCAGGAGTACCACACTGGTATTCTTAAGTATAATGGATTATCTCGGTAGAGGAAGACTCCCTACCACCTTGGACATACGTCACATTGACAAAACTATGTAAATCTCTTGTGGCTTTACTTTGATTTACATTCTATGTTTTAAATTAAGTTGTGAACACAGCTAAAGTATCATCGAACCCATTACCTAAAGAAGACCTAATCAAGAACATATGATATATCTAATAGGCAAGGTTTCTAAAAAGTGACTTTAGGGACTATTATGATTAGTAAGTAACAATAGATCTACCTTAGTTGAATTTAAGAAAGAGTTTGATTTTGAGAAGAGTTTAAAGTTGTTCATATACTTGTATATTGATAAAAGCTAGAGCATTAAATAAGTAGAATACTTTGACTTAAATTATCAGAGTGTGTTTGTAAGGGGTGTGATACTGATTCACCCCCCCTCTTAGTATCACAGACTAGTAAATCCTAGGGTAAAGTTGGGAACTTCACATAACAACTTTGTCAAACTTAAAAAAGATCTTTACTCCAACTTTTACTAACAAAGACATAAAAATTAAGTTGATACAAATCTTTAATACATGAAGTACATCATTTAAGGACAACACCTTTTCAAATGTGAGCTTGATAAAGACTTTGCCTTTACCCATAATAGTTGCTATTCTTAATTCTCTTGTAATGGCATTTTCTTCTCTATCACCTACTAGTATGTAGGAGGTAAATGCACTTTATTCCCATAAATGTGCCTTATAGTACAAAAATCTATTACTTAGTATTTTAAATTAATTGTAATGTTAACTTGGAAAATGACAATAATAATAACATCTACTTTTATCAAAATGGCATTTGGTTTGGCAAATATGTCATTCTTTATCTTACACTTGCATTGATGGGTATTATGGCCTAGTTTCTTGTATATATAGCAAACAACTCTCTTTTTAAAGGTTGAAATACTAGTCTTAGGTTTGTCATACTTTTGGAACCTATTATCATATTTAGTTACTATGTTAGTGACAATGACTGTAATGTCTTTTGTCTCCTTTCTTTTATTCCACCATATTTGCCTTTAATGTCATCTCTTTTTTTTATACTTCCCTCATTTAGATTTTGTCCTTCAACTACATTTGTTTTATCTTGTATTTAAGTTGCTACTTATAGTCATTCTAAAATTGTGAAAGTTTTTCAATGAGATAACCTATTATAAACTCCCTTAGTAACTTGATAATCTCATTCTTTAGGTTATCTAGTAATTTATGATATTCATTGATTTGGTCCTAAACATTCCTTTCATCAAACATCTGAAAATACAAATATTCAATAATGACAAACTTTTATATGCTAGCATCATCTACAATATATTGTTTTGTTCATTTTTTTTCCATATTCTTATTGTTTTTTTAGAGAACAATAAATATCAAAAAAATCATTAGATAATGTGATGAAAAGAATATTGATATAAAGTGTGTAAAAACATTGTTCTTAAGAATAATTTACCATAATAAATAAGTTGTCATAATGTAGTAGACTACGACAATTATCTTCCAAAGTTACAATAGATTTTTTCACCAAAGTGCACCTTATAAATGAGGTAACAATTTTAGTAATCAAGGTGTAAAAAAAACAAGTGAATACTTTTGTTTTTGGAAGGAAAGAAAAAGTTTTTTTATATTACTTTTTGGTTCAATGTTTCATAAATATAAATATTAAGAATGAAAATAATAGTTTATGGTTATAACTGATTAATATTAAGGATAAAAATAATAACTATAATAGTTAGTTTTTCAATAATTAAAAATAGCTAGTTCAACTAACACAATTTGAAATATCTTAAAAAGATTATAGGTTAAGGTGGACAAGTTAAGGCTAGTCAAGTACACAAGGTCACATCAGGCCTCCTATATCAAGTTTAGATTTAGGTCATTCACAAATACATGCATCCTTCTTTAGGTTTTTACTTTTAGAAGAGATATAAGACAAATGTTGTCTTATAAATGTGGGAAACAATACTCTCATTTTCAATATGAGTTAAAAGGCCTTTTAAAGTATTATTGTTTTCAACATGCATTTTTCAAAACATATTTAGAACTTCCTTTATCCAATTCTCTCTTTTGAAAAATCCAATTTTGAATTTCATTCTACTAGTACAAATAAAGAAATAAATTAAACCTTAAAACTTTAATTTTTCTTTTCTTTTCTCCTTCTAATCCATAGGATATTAAAAATGGGTGAAGCAAAAGCAAACATGTAAATATATGCTTGTCAAGTTTTATACATATATATGGCAATACATCTAGGGAGTAGTGGTGCTTGTGGCTACAATAGCTATTGCTCCGTTGAAAACTCCAGGCCTAGTTGTCAATGCCCACCGCGGTATGTTTTTGCCGATCCACAAAACACATTTGGGGGTTGCATACCAACTTTTCCACAAGGTTGTGGACAAGATGATGGATCGAGAGCGTCCGAAGAATTGTATGAATTCATAACGACTGAAAGCATAGATTGGCCTCTAAATGATTATGAAAGGTTGGAACGCTATAATCAAAGTCAATGTCAGGATTCCTGCTTGCATGATTGCTCGTGTGCTGTAGCTATTTCTCGTGACAATACATGTTGGAAGAAGAGATTGCCACTCTCCAATGGAAGAACTGAGCCTAAAAATGCAATTGCTCTGTTCAAAGTAAGGAAAGAAACTTCCGGTTATTCCTGGAAAGGAGCTCCTCCTAAAAGGGAGGAGTCAGTCATACTAGGAGCATTTTTGGGTTGTTCTACGTTCCTGAACCTGCTTTTGCTAGTCCTTGCCCCACTAATTCTGCACAAGATGAACAAGAGAAGATTGCAAAATGATGTGCAAGATCCGAAAATAGTCAAATTTGCATTCATTTTCTTACAAGGAACTCAAGGAAGCAACAGATTGTTTCCGGGAAGAACTGGGGAGGGGCTCTTTTGGGGTCGTGTATAAAGGTGTCCTAAAATCTGGTTCAAGAAGTGTCATTGCGGTCAAGAAATTGTACATGTTGACTCAAGAAAGGGAAAGGGAATTCAGAACTGAAGTGAGTGCAATAGGTAAAATTCATCATAAGAATCTTGTCCGGTTTCTTGGGTACTGTATTGAAGGGTCTAGTAGGCTTCTGATATATGAGTTCATGAGCAACGGCACATTAGCCAGCTTCCTCTTCACACTGCCAAGGCCTAATTGGCATCAGAGAGTGAGTATTGCCTTAGGAATTGCAAGAGGACTGTTGTACTTGCACGAAGATTGCAACATCCCTATAATCCATTGCGATATCAAGCCTCAAAACATACTTCTAGATGATCATTTGAATGCGACAATATCTGACTTTGGATTGGCAAAACTGTTACTCTCTGATCAAAGTCAAACTCGTACTATGATCAGAGGAACACGGGGCTATGTCGCCCCTGAATGTTTTAAGAATGTGCATGTTAGTACCAAAGTAGAAGTCTACAGTTTTGGAGTGCTGTTATTGGAGATCATCTGCTGCAGAAAGAGTGTTCAAATGGAGCCTGAGGAAGAAGAAAGAGCAATACTTACAGATTGGGCCTATGATTGCCATGATCAAGTAAGAATTGATCTTTTGGTGGATAATGACGAGGTGGCCATGAGTGACATGGGCAGGCTACAAAGCTGGGTGTTAATAGCTTTCTGGTGCATTCAAGAGGATCCTTCAAGGAGGCTTACAATGAAGAGGGTCACGGCAATGTTGGACGGTTTTGCCGAAGTCCCTCCACCTACTGTTCCTTCCTCATTTAACTCGTGTGCCGGCGATTCAAGCTATCGACTTCTGTATAATATGTGTATGCTAATTTGTGCCTTGCTTGCCATACAATAACATTGCTCTAGCTACTAGCAACGTGCATGAAAATCTAATCAGTATTTCTTTATTAAAAAAAATTGTAACTATAATCATGAAAATAATTACATCAAGTATGATTAAGCAACTGTTTACTCTGCTGAAAAAAAAAACGCATACACATATTATTACAGAGGTATAGCACCGTTTGTCGGGAACTGACAACGCCCAATCAATGGTCTTAAAGCACATCCCTAGCTTTCTCTAAAACGACAATTACGTTAAAATTGAGGGACTCGGGGTTTTTTCGGATCATGCCGCCCTTCATGACCTTTGTAGCATCTTGCATTGCAATGGGATGTCAGCACATAAAGTTCAAGGGTTAAGTGTTAAGTTAATTAACATGAGTGGCCCATGTCATTTAAAGTATGATTCAAAATAAAAGACCTAATATGATGGTCGTTTATGCATAACGGTAATTTGGGTCATCGGGTTTAAAATCCCTCCACTCTCCCTAAGAATAAACGTTATAGGAAGAGGAATATCTTCCTATTAAGAATAATCGTTACAGGAAAAGGAGTATCTTCCCATTTAAGATAATTATTACAAAAAGAGAGGATCTTCCTATTTAAGGTAATGGTTACAGGAAAAGGAATATCTTCCTATTAAGAATAATCGTTACAGGAAAAAGAGTATCTTCCCATTTAAGATAATTATTACAAAAAGGGAGGATCTTCCTATTTAAGGTAATGGTTACAGGAAAGGAATATATGTATATATATATATATATATGCTATTACGGACCTTTCTGGATCTCAACCATCAGAGAGAGAAAACGTAAAGAAAAGAAAGGGAAGAGTAGGAGAAAAGAGAGAAACGTAAAGAAAAGAAAAGAAAGAGGATTCTCATCTCCACTGCAGGACATCAGCATAATGGATAACGGTATGTTATTTCAATTACAGTTTTTTTTTTATTGCTAGTATTCGCATAAAGAAAGATCCTGTATTATAGAAATAAGAATTTCATAAAGAGAAATTCTAGAAAAGTCTAACAATTGGTATCAGAACGAATCTGCAAATACTGCAATTTATTTTCCTTTGTCTGTTTGTGTTGTATTTTGATTCATTTATTTTTGCGTATATTGTAAAATGAAACGATGACGCACGCAAAAATAATTTTTTGGTCTCTTTTTACTGCACGAAACAGCCGGCGTTGAAAGGGGAAACGCTGGCCATGGAGAGTAAGCACCGGCGAAACGGCCGGCATCGAAAGGAAAAGGGAAAGCCGGTATGAGGACAGTACGCCGCCAAACCCGAACGGATTTAGGTATGGCGGATCGGCCTCGTATTTCTGGGTTCACCGTCGACCCGAACGGATTAGGCACGGCAGAAAGGGGTAGAGCGTTCTTCCGGGTGGCGACGGGATCCAAGTCGGTCGGGTAGGTGCGGCGGAACGGTATCTCTTCCGGGCGACGTTGCAGATCCACAGCGCTTCGAGGATCCGACCCGAACAGGTTGGTTCGTCCCCATATTCATCCATCAGAGGCAGCGTCGGGGAGAACCCACGCACGAGGATTGGTTGCCAACGAAGATCCCTTCAAGCGACTGGATCGAGCATAGATTTGAACGGTGGTGCCGCCATTGTACGACCGGAGTGCGTCGGGTTGCCTGGTACGCGGGTCCCACCTGCAGTATGGTGGTACTCGAGTCCAAATGAATACCACGTGAAAAAAAAAAGGGACCGGTCATTGGAAACTCCCATATAAAAGATAATTTAATCTTCGTAATTGAAGATTATTAAATTCACGTCAATATGAGTCAAATATTAAAAGTTTGTTAGTCACCAAAGTGGCCTAGTTTTGAATAGATTTGAACAGCTGACTGTGAATTTTAATTGTTCATTTTGGATGCTAATAAAATGTTTTGAAATGAACAATTGTGGTTATTAATTAAAAGTTAGGAGATCATCCAAAGATGGATCATTGCTTGTAATTAATGACACTAAAAGGGATTAATTGATATACTGGGTAAACGTGATTGTATATCCAAAGATGACATTCATGTTAATTCTAGTATGATTAATTGATCTATTAAAGTATATTCAAATTAGCATTATTATTGATTGGAGTTATATATTTGAGAATTACCCAAAGGTGAACTTAAATACATGATTAAAGTTTGTAATGTATCTGAATCCATTAGAGTTTACTCAAAGTATTAACGTATAAATTTGGATTATGTTTGCAGCTTCCACCAATGTATTCGCCTTAGGCAATTCGATGGTCAAATTCAATGGGCTGAACTATGCTGAATGGTCTGAGCATATTCAGTTTCATTTGGGTGTATTGGGCTTGGACTTAGCAGTCATTTTGGATGAAAAGCCTGCAGCCATTACAGGGACTAGTACAGAATCTGATAAGTCTTTTTATGAGGCTTGGGTACAGTCCAATAGGCTGAGTTTGAATTTGATGCGGATGACGATAGCTGAAAACGTCAAGTCATCGATGCCTAAGACGGAAAATGCGAGGGAATTTCTGATGAGAATTAAGGAATACTCTCAGTCAGATATAACTGATAAATCCATCGTAGGAACCCTAATGAGTGAGCTGACGACCAAGAAATTTGATTGGTCACAGCCCATTCATGATCATGTGACCAGTATGGCTAATCTAGCAGCAAGGTAGAAAACAATGGGCATGGATGTGAGTAAATCATTTATGGTTCAATTCATCATAAGCTCACTGCCTCCTGAATTTGGCCAGTTCCAAGTGAATTATAACACTATTAAAGAGAAATGGAACTTTCAAGAAATTAAGGCCATGTTAGTTCAGGAGGAAGGGAGATTAAAGAAGATGAAGGATCACTCTATTCATCTCATCGTTCGTAAGGATGCTAGTGGTAGCAGGTCTAAACCACATAAGAAAGGTAAGAAGAAGGACAAAGCCTCTATGAAAGTCATTGGAGGTCAGATCCAGAAGGATCAGAAATGCCTCTTCTGCAAAAAGATGGGTCACTTTAAAAATGATTGCCCAAAAAGAAAGGCTTGGTTCGAAAAGAAAGGTACGTACTGTATATCAGTATGTTTTGAATCAAATATAATTGAAGTGCCCAATAATACTTGGTGGTTAGATTCTGGAGCTACTATTCATGTGTCACATATTATGCAGGGATTTCTTTCAATCCAGCCCATAACAGGAACTGAGAAGTTCCTTTATATGGGAAACAGAATGAAGGCACGAATAGAAGGGATTGGGACGTACAGATTGATCTTGGACACCAAGTGTCATCTGGATCTAGAAAAGTGTCTCTATGTTCCTGAATGTGCTAGGAATTTAGTTTCTGTTACAAAGTTGGATAAAGAAGGATTTAACTTCAAGATTGGAAATGGTGCATTTTCATTGTATAGACATTCGTACTATTATAGATCTGGTACTTTGATTGATGATTTGTACCATTTTAATCTTGATGCTATGTATGTTGATTCCATATTTCTTGTTGAGCATGGTATAGGTAACAAACGTAATATGCATGATGAAAGTTCTGCTTTCTTATGGCATCAAAGATTAGGTCATATATTCAAAGAAAGGATATTGAGGTTGATGAAAGGCGATGTCCTGCCTCAATTGGATTTTACTGATTGGGATGTATGTGTTGATTGTATAAAAGGAAAACAAACAAAACATACATCAAAGAACCCAGCCATGAGAAGCAATGAGCCTTTAGAATTGATACACACTGATATTTGTGGCCCGTTTGATATCCCAACATGGGGTGGTGAGAAATATTTCATCACCTTTATAGATGACTACTCACGGTATTGTTACTTGTATCTACTGCATGAAAAGTCTCAGTCAGTAAACATCCTAGAGGTATTTATTAATGAAGTTGAAAGGCAGTTAGATAGAAAAGTAAAAGTGATTAAGTCAGATAGGGGTGGTGAATATTATGGAAAATTCAATGAAAGTGGACAATGTCCTGGTCCATTTGCAAAAATTCTTGAGAGTCGAGGCATATGTGCACAGTATACAATGCCTGGTACACCACAACAGAATGGTGTAGCAGAAAGGCGGAATCGCACACTTATGGATATGGTTAGGAGCATGTTGAATTACAGTACTGTACCCTTATCCTTGTGGATGCATGCATTAAGAACTGCTGCATATCTGCTTAATAGAGTTCCTAGTAAGGCTGTCCCTAAAACTCCTTACGAGTTATGGACAGGAACGAAACCCAGTTTGAGACACCTTCATGTTTGGGGTTGTCCAGCAGAAGTAAGGATATACAATCCACATGAAGGAAAGCTTGATGCGAGAACCATTAGTGGTTACTTCATTGGCTATCCTGAAAAGTCCAAAGGGTATAGGTTTTACTGCCCTAACCATAGTACTAGAATAGTTGAGTCTGGTAATGCTCGGTTCATTGAAACTGGTCAGTTCAGTGGGAGTAGGGAATCACGAAAGGTGGATATTAAAGAATCACAAAATGAAAGGTCTACAGTGAGTACTCCTACTCATGTGGGTATTCCCACACCCAGTGTTTCTACTCAAATTGTTATTCCTTATGTTGCATCACAGTCACGTGACATGTAAGGACAACAAATTGATACTCGAAACACGCAAAGTGAACACATAAGAGATGAACCGAGTAACAATGTTCAATTTACAAATGAACAAGTGATACCACAAGAAATGGCATTACGGAGGTCTACAAGACAGAAGAGGCCAGCAGTTTCAAATGATTATGTGATTTACTCACTTGAGCATGAATTGGAATTAAGCATTGATAAAGATCCAGTCTCATTTAAACAAGCCATGGAATGTAATGATTCTGAAAGGTGGTTCAATGCCATGAAAGAAGAGATGAAATCGATGGATGTAAACCAAGTATGGGAGCTAGTAGAGTTACCTGAAGGATCAAAACGAGTTGGCTGTAAGTGGGTCTTCAAGACCAAGCGAAACTCGAACGGTAACATCGAAAGGTATAAGGCCAAACTTGTAGCCAAAGGTTTCACTCAAAGGGATGGTGTTGACTATAAGGAGACTTTCTCTCCAGTTTCTAAGAAAGACTCCTTAAGAATTATTATGGCTTTGGTGGCTCATAATGATCTAGAGCTCCACCAAATGGATGTAAAGACCGCCTTTCTGAATGGTGACTTGGAAGAGGAAGTGTATATGGACCAACCTGAAGGTTTCATCACCATGGGGCAAGAAAATTTGGTGTGTAAACTAAAGAAATCGATATATGGACTGAAACAAGCCTCCCGACAATGGTATATTAAGTTCAATAATACCATTACGTCATACGGTTTTGTAGAGAACATCGTTGATCGGTGTATCTATATGAAGGTCAGTGGGAGCAAGTTCATTATATTAGTCCTATATGTCGATGACATTCTTTTGGCTGCTAATGACATAGGTTTGTTACATAATGTGAAGAAATTTCTCTCTGAGACTTTTAAAATGAAAGATATGAATGAGGCATCCTATGTGATAGGAATAGAAATATTCCGTGATAGATCACAAGGATTGTTAGGATTGTCTCAGAAAGGCTATATCAATAAAGTATTAGAGAGATTTAGAATGGAAAATTGCTCAACAGGAATAGTTCCAATTCAGAAAGAGGAAAGGTTCAGTGAATTACAATGTCCAAGGAATGATTTGGAACGGAAAACGATGGAATCAGTTCCCTATGCATCACTGGTTGGAAGCCTGATGTATGCGCAAACATGTACTCGACCAAACATCAGTTTCGCAGTTGGAATGTTAGGCCGATATCAAAGTAATCCTGGAATAGATCATTGGAAAGCCAGAAAGAAAGTACTTAGGTACTTACAAGGCACCAAAGATTACAGGCTTACTTATAAAAGATCAAGTCATCTTGAAGTAGTAGGCTACTAGGATTCAGATTATGCTGGATGTGTAGACTCGAGGAAATCTACATTTGGTTATATGTTTCTCTTGGCTGGAGGAGCAGTTTCCTAGAAAAGCGAGAAGTAGTCTGTCATTGCTACTTCCACTATGGAGGCTGAATTTGTAGCATGCTTTGAGGCTACTGTTCATGCATTGTGGTTGCGGAATTTTATCTTAAGGCTTGGTTTGGTCGACAGTATAGAAAAGCCGTTAAGAATATTTTGTGACAATTCCGCAGCGGTCTTCTTCTCTAAGAATGATAGGTATTCTAAAGGTGCGAAACATATGGATTTGAAATACCTATCTGTAAAAGAAGAAGTGCAAAACCAAAGAGTGTCAATTGAGCATATTGGCACTGAATTGATGATAGCGGACCCGTTAACTAAAGGTTTGCCACCGAAAACATACTGGACATGTTGATCGAATGGGCATTATGGACAGGTCCTTATACGCTTGAAAGCCAATATTCAGATGCTCATATCATTGTGACACTCGTGAATTCAATTAAAGTTATGGTTTTGCTTATGCTCTGTTATCTCTGTTTAGATGTATACAATTATGGTTTGTGAGATAATTAATAGCATATATAAGAATGACAGTTTAAAGTTTTCAATGTTCCTTAGTAAAGTTATTATGAATTATGATGATTATGTGATACATGGAAGGAATCATATTGCTATAAGATGTGTGACCGTCATGATCCAATCATTTTAATTCAATTAAGTGTTGTGATTTGATGATCTTTAAGAATTGTGCGCACTTAATTGTTATTGTTTCATCAAGTCATGATATGGGTCAAGTGGGAGATTGTTAAGTTAATTAACATGAGTGGCCCATGTCATTTAAAGTATGACTCAAAATAAAAGGCCTAATATGATGGTTGTTTATGCATAACGGTAATTTGGGTCATCGGGTTTAAAATCCCTCCACTCTCCCTATTAAGAATAAACGTTATAGGAAGAGGAATATCTTCCTATTAAGAATAATCGTTACAGGAAAATGAGTATCTTCCCATTTAAGATAATTATTACAAAAAGGGAGGATCTTCCTATTTAAGGTAACGGTTACAGGAAGAGGAATATCTTCCTATTAAGAATAATCGTTACAGGAAAAAGAGTATCTTCCCATTTAAGATAATTATTACAGAAAGGGAGGATCTTCCTATTTAAGGTAACGGTTACAGGAAAGGAATATATGTATATATATATATATATATGCTATTACGGACCTTTCTGGATCTCAACCATCAGAGAGAGAAAACGTAAAGAAAAGAAAGGGAAGAGTAGGAGAAAAGAGAGAAACGTAAAGAAAAGAAAAGAAAGAGGATTCTCATCTCCACTGCGGGACATCAGCATAATGGATAACGGTATGTTGATTTCAATTACAATTTTTTTTTATTGCTAGTATTCGCATAAAAAAAGATCCTGTATTATAGAAATAGAATTTCATAAAGAGAAATTCTAGAAAAATCTAACATTAGGTGCAGCCAATCTTTTGTTAGGATACAAGGACACTCTTACAAAGAGTCAAACACTCATGAAGCTTGAGATAAAGAGAAGCAAAACCAACGTTCACATGTGGTCATTACTGGCAGGCACAAACAAAATCAAAGAGAGACAGAGGGAGAGCACAGGGGCAGTTGAGTAGGTGAGGAGGGAGGGTCTACGAGGAGGACAACTCTTCTTTGGCCCAGAATAGACTTGGCAACCCGAACTCTAAATGAAACCCAAGAAATTCCTATGCCAATATGAAAGGCTAGGCTGAGTTTTTCTAGCCTTCGGACAATAAGAGTTCAATTTTTTTTATACATCAATTTTTCACCATTTTCCCTTTTTTTGAGATTCAAACCATTTCTATTATACTAGTCTTGCAAAACGTCAAGACTAACAAGGACGAGCAAGAAATTTATAATGAAAGAGAACATATAAAGCTGCAATAAGCTGCCTGATGACGTTGGACCATGAGATATTGGTCCCGACTTTCTTTCATCATGCTCACAAGGTTCTCCTACGTACAACAGAACTCGGAATTAGTGCCATATCATGAAAGTAAAGCTGCAGCAAAATTGCTTGCAACATCATTTATCACATGTGTACAACCAAATTCTTGTATCGCTTATTATAGTTCTTTACGCTGTGTGAATGTATGTGTATTAGAGAGGAGTCTACCGTGTAAGCCTTGAAATCAGTCCATTAGGTCTAATAATAACTTAGAGTATACATAAAAGACATTCAAATAAATTTTCTGTACAGTAGGCATCCATCAATCCATCAATTACTTACTGTGCCTCTCTGACCCCAACAAAATGAAGTGAGTGAGAGGATAAATAAATTTATTCTAATAAAAAAAAGGACTACTAAAACATATTTAGTTACTAAAGTATTGACAAATTTCATACCATATAAAGTTTGATTTAGTGTCAAATTATTTATATTACATTTTACAGTATTTTGAAATTTTTTTTATTCATGTGTCTCAAAGTAAAAAAAAAGATAAATTAAATAAAAAAATCTCTATATTATTATTTATTAGTTATACAAATACACTCAATACTTACCACGATTAATGTTTTAGTTAGTAATGACTTAAATTTTGATGAAATTAAAAGATGAAATTAGAAGAAATTTTTTGCTAATAATAACATGAAATAAGCATATAGTTCATAGCCTTTAGGGTACAAAAATTATGCTCCCCATCTACTCTTTAATAAAAAGAGATGTTAATGCTTCTCTTATTAGATGTACTAGATCACTTATTAAGATATATGAAAGAACATTGAGACATACAATGAACCATCTATCTATAAAGAAGCTACAAATATCTAATGGTAAAGAGTTATAAAGCAGGATCATATTTATGTAATTAAGATAATTAATATCTAAATTATAGTGGCATGACCAAATAACCAAAAAGCTATAAAAGTCAAGTGTATTTATAGGGCTAAACATAATGTAGATGGAAGCTTACATTAACTCAAGGTCAGATTGGTTACAAAATGGTTCTCACAATTGACTATAAAGACACCTTTGCTCTTGTTGCGAAATTCGGCACCATGAAACTTTGCTTAGTTATGATAGCTTAAAAGCAACAGATGGTTCATCAAATGAATGTTAAATTTGTTTTTTTAAATGATATTTTGCAAGATAAAACCTATATTAAATAGCGATCAAATTTCATTAAATTTAAAGAAGAAAATAAGGTGTATTTCTTAAAAAAAAAAAAGTCATTTATGACTTAAACAAGCAATCCTTACTTGGTATAGAAAAGAGTAGAACTATCTACTCAAACTTGGTTTGATAAAAAGTTTGACAGAAGCGACTCTCTATCTTAAAGTTAAAGTTGCACATATTTTCTAGGTCTTCCTATAGATTGATGATCTTATAATTATTACAAATAATCGTAAAATCATTCATCAATGCAAAGTGAAGATGGAAAAACAATTTGAAATGATAGAATTACTTCCTAGATTTAAAAATCAATTAATCTAAATAGTATATTTTTATTAGTTCGACCAAATATACAAAGTATGTTCTATAGAAATTTCAAATGCAAGCCTGCAGGGAAGCAATGACACCATTGGCATATAGTTTTAGGTTGCAGCAAGATGATGACACACTAAAACTTAATGTAAACAAATTTAGAAGCATTGTTGATTGTTTATTATACTTCTCAACTTCTACACCTACAATTAATTTTTTTTACCTAATATTTAATATTTATTATAAAATAATAAAAATTTATATCTAATTTTAATTTATTTTTCATACCCAATCAAAGGAATTGGGAGCTAAAAAACTGTGGTACGGTCCTATAATAACTTTTAATATTTGACTTTGACTATTCTCCGGGAGACATTTCGAGGAGCCGTTGATGACCGGAAGGACTTTGTCCAGATTATTCGTTGTCTGTTTGTTGGTTTTGTTTCGTGGAGTGCCGGCGGGGTGGTTCGACTTTTCAATCTCAAGCTTTCACCAATTCAAAAAGGCCATTTATATGAGCCAGAAGTGTTTAGTTGACTTGACTGTATATTGTTTATTAGTGTGACATTTCTTCTGCAAATTCAATATTCTTCCTCGTTCTTTTTGTTGTCCAATAGGAAACTAATAACATTGAAAGTGTAAGCATGTCTAACTAAATTAAGATTGCTATTATCGGGCAAATCTGCAGCAATATCAATTTGGAAGGAATCAATGAAATTAGCCGTTTCTTTTGGCTGAATTTTAATCCTGATTTGTCATGAAACTTTTCCTACGAGCCCATCATAATTGTCCAGCCTGCTTTATCTAAAAGCATAAGGTGGTCGTCTGCTGCAATTTGGAAACAAGTGGGGGGAAAAAAGGAAAATCAGAAAGACATGAAAATTGGAATTCAAGCCAAAATGTTTCATATTTTTGTGATATGTATGAAGGGCCTCACAGTTCGGCCGCCGCCAGGTTCTCCAAGGCCAGCGACCAATTGCAACTTGCAAGTTGGATCCATTTTTGTGGCCAGAATTTCATATCCTCTCTGATGCAAAATGTCAGTCTGCCCTCTTAAGTGCGCGTCAAGGAACCAATAAATACATAATGTTTTGGCTTTTGCGTCCATGTCATCTTTGGAAAGGACTGGGAAACGGTGAGGACAGCGCGGATGAGGGCACGGATCTCCCTACCCCGGGTTTCACGTTTTTTATTATTTTTTATTTTTAAAAAATACACAATATGTATATAGATAAGTAGAATACACAAATAAATAAAATGAAATATATATATAATTATCAAAAAAATTGATACTTAAAATTTACACTCACGGCAAGCAACCTTGTTTTGACGGATCCGAATGGCTCGATAATATGGAAGGCAGAACCTGGCACCACAATTTCTTCTGCTGCCATGCTCGACACTGGGAACTTTGTGATTACAGGTGTTGATTCTACTCACCGTTGGGAGAGCTTCCAGCATCCTACAGACACAATCTTGCCCAACCAAACCTTGAATTTGGGTGGCATGTTGTTTTCCAGACTAACAGCAACCAATTACACAAAGGGAAGGTATCGGCTCAATTTCATAAACGGTAATCTCCAGCTCAATCCTGTAGGATGGCCAAGTGAATACCAATACAATCCTTATTATAGCAGTGATACTTCCAGTGCAAATAAGTCTGAGTCTGGCAACCAGTTGGTTTTCAATGAAGCAGGAGACATTTACATAGTTAAAGGGAATGGCGAGACTGTTGAACTTCCTGATTCGAGTGCTGGGTCAACAAATTACTGTTCTCAATCAGCTTACTATTGTCGAGCAACGTTGGATTTTAATGGAGTTTTCATCCAGTATGCTCGTTTGAAGAGTTCCACTAGCAATGAGGCATGGTTTACTACATATTTTCTTCCCCAAAATATGTGTAATTCAGACTTGGGTTACCTTGGTAGTGGTCCTTGTGGCTACAATAGCTATTGCGTACATGAGAAATTCGGGTATAGTTGTCAATGCCCACCACGGTATCATTTTGCCGATTCACAAAACCCATTTGGGGATTGCAGACCATCTTTTGCACAAGGCTGTGGACTAGATGATGGACTGAGAGCTCCCGAAGAATTGTATGAATTCGAAAGGACTGAAAACATAGATTGGCCTCTAAATGATTATGAACAGCTTAATCCCTATAATCAAACTCAATGTGAGTATTCCTGCAAGCATGATTGCTCCTGTTCTGTTGCTATTTATCGTGATAATACATGTTGGAAGAAGAGATTGCCACTCTCTAATGGCAAATTTCAGCTTCACGCTGCAACTGTTTTGTTTAAAGTAAGGAAAGAAGTCCCTCCTTCTGGTTGTTCCAGGAACGTGTTCCGTCCTAAAAAGGAGGAGTCATTTGTGCTAGGAGCATTTTTGGGTTGTTCTGCGTTCCTGAACCTGCTTTTGCTAGTCCTTGCTCCACTAATTCTGTTCAAGATGAACAAGAGAAGATTGCAAAATGATGTGGAAGATCCGAAAATTTTTGAGCGAAATTTGCATTCATTTTCTTACGAGGAACTCAAAGAAGCAACAGATGGTTTCCAGGAAGAACTGGGGAGGGGCTCTTTTGGGGTTGTGTATAAAGGTGTACTCAAATCTGGTTCAAGAAATGTCATCGCGGTCAAGAAATTGGACAAGTTGGCTCAAGAAAGGGAAAGGGAATTCACAACTGAGGTGAGTGCAATAGGAAAAACTAATCATAAGAATCTCGTTCGGTTGCTTGGCTACTGTATTGAAGGATCTAATAGGCTCCTAATATACGAGTTCATGAGCAACGGCACTTTAGCAAGCTTCCTCTTCACACAGCCAAGACCTAATTGGCATCAGAGACTCAGGGTTGCCCTAGGAATTGCAAGAGGACTATTGTACTTACACGAAGATTGCAACGTCCCTATAATCCATTGCGATATCAAGCCTCAAAATATACTTCTAGACGATTATTTGAACGCGAGAATATCTGACTTTGGATTGGCAAAACTGTTACTCAATGATCAAACTCGAACTCGGACTATAATGAGAGGAACACGGGGCTATGTCGCTCCTGAATGGTTTAAGAATGTGCCTGTTAGTACCAAAGTCGACATCTAAAGTTTTGGAGTGCTGTTATTGGAGATCATCTGCTGCAGAAAGAGCGTTCAAATGGAGTCTGAGGAAGAAGAAAGAGCAATACTTACAGATTGGGCCTATCATTGCTATGTTGAAGGAAGAATTGATCATTTGATGGATAATGACGATGTGGCCATGATTGACACGGGCAGGGTGCAAAGCTGAGTGATGATAGCTTTCTGGTGCATTCAAGAGGATTCTTCAAAGAGGCCTACAATGAAGACGGTCATGGAAATGTTGGAAGGTCTTGTCGAAGTCCCTTCGCCTACTTGTCCTTCTTCCTTTGGCTTGACTGCCAGCAATTCAAGCTAGTGGTAGCTTGGCTTGTGGTAGCTAGGCCGGAAGTTTATTATTAATCGGAAGTGCCTCAGAACACCTTTGTTATTGGACAAGGCCCTATCATTACTCTTTGTGCCTTGCTTGCCATACAACACCATTATTCTTTAGCTTCGTGCCTCATTTTACTTCTAGAACTCCTTGCAATTTCATTTTCCTTTCTTATCTCCTCGCAGTTTCTGATACGGATCAGGGTTTGAGCATTTGGACCGCAATTCACTAATACAATCTGTATAACGTACTCAGAGCGTTAGTCTGCCCTTCGAACCGAGAGTTACCATGTTCTCAAATAAGTCAAAAAAAATTATAATAATAATAAAGAAAAACAAGAAACTGAGTCTTTTTGACAATTTTAACATGTAAGATGATTTATTGATAAATGAAAATGGTTAGGTTTCAAAATTTTATATTGTATTGTCACCAATGAAAATATTTGTCCAAACGTAGATTTTTTATTTTAATATCAAATTTTATTCTAGTTAATATTTTTGTTATATACAAACACACAATACAAAGGCATAGATTAGGTCATTTATTTTTATAAAGTAATAACTGCTTATAGTATGTACATATATATATATAGCAATACATTTAGGGAGTTTAATACCATAATTTTTTTCTAAGAGACTAAAAGGGGAAATTCCAACAAAAGTGCCAATTGCAACTAAGAAATTTTTAAAAAATAATAATGTAGAAGAAAAAAAATAGAGTTAAAATTTTACCAATTTAAAGACTAAGTTTTTAAATCCTCAAAGGCTCACATATCATACATATTAAGATACACATTTTAAAATACATATTATGTTTAATTTAAAGCTCATTTAACAATAAGCTACTCCTTTAAGCATTTTAGTCTCCACCACAATATATCTACATGTATAGATGTATATAAATGAGGAATGCATATGTAAATTATAAGTTATAACCTATCGAAGGCCTTATAAGTTATAACTTTGGTGATAAAATGCATAACAAAGAATTAACCCTTGCCTTATATTTAACACCCAAGCCTTTACTTTCTCATAATAAAATTATTTTAACTATTGAAATATCAATTGACTTTACAATTAAGATGGCCAAATTTATAACTTTTGCCACCCACTATTTTTTTAGAAAAATTTTTATCATCAACTTAAATAAAAAAAAATTTCAAATACAATTCCTTTTAGTGTAGCATCCATTGGTTTTCCCAACTAACACCTTGATTTTTACAATATAAGGAAGGATATTGATAATACACAATTAGAGATTCTATACTTCTATTTTATTTAAACTTTCTTTACCTATGCCTTTAGCAACAAGGAACACATAAATTACCTAAAAAGAATACAAGTGCTAATAAAAAGTTCATAACTTGATTAATATAAGGAAAGACCCACTTGGCTAACATACATAAAAAGATTATGTTTATAAGAAAATGGCCTTAAATCCATAATTAAAACCCAAAGAAGTAAATAAAAAAATTTAACAATTTAGAAAATAAAAAATCAACTACTTATATAAATAAAATTAAGGAACATTATAGTGTTATTTACTAACACACAAACATAAAAGTTCAAATTCAACTATAGTGGTTGAAATCTAAAGACCAAAGATAGTTTGAAGTTAGATAGAATATGAATTATAAAGACATTAATCAATTACTCATATAGGCAATTAAAGAAAGTTCACTAAAAATCCCTAAAAAAAATTTAAAAAAAGAATACAAAGGAAAGGAAGGAAGGAAAAAAAAAAAAAAAAAAAGAAAACAAACAACGCAACACATCATCTTTGTGAACCTAAATAGAAATGAGATCAAAAGGGAAGTGGAAATCTTTTAAGATAGGATGGCTATAGCTTCTTGCTCCTCCTATAATGATTGTTTTTGTTAACACAAATGAATTTGTAGATGTCATATTGCTTTTCCATTTTCACTGTTACTTGTTGCATTCTGAAAAAGGCTTTTTGATTTCTTCCCCTGACTGAAGGGTCAATGGGGATGGATACTAGTAAACTCTGTGATTTTTTTCTTTAAGTAGGCTTTTAGGTCCCTCAAGCCCACATCTTTATCATTGAATAAAAATGTGACCAAACTAAGTATCCTTTCCTAGGAAAAGTGAAGAAGAAAAATAAAGGAAATGAATCCCAAAATTTTTCCTTAAGAACAAACTTAATTCGCAATGCTTTCTCTTCAGCACATCGCTATATACCCCCCTCTCCTCAACACCCTTATATGTATACAACTATAGCAAGTGAGTTTTATTCTCTCTCTAATTTGTGAAAGTTTTTGATTGAAGATTCTCTTAATTTCTTGTTTCTAATCACACTCATGAAATATGTGCTAATAAAGAACCTACTTGGCAACCTGTCCTAGAAACTCTTCAATCAATTTGTTATGCACACCTAAAAAAGTTAGGAAATCCTAAAAAGTTAGGAAATAACTTAGGTCATTTGATTATAACTTTAAGGAAACTAAGTCATAAAAGCCCTAATCTTAAAACACCATAAATGTTGAAAACTCTTTTGATAAGTTAAGACAATGTATTCTTCTAAAAACACAAGAAATCAAAGTAAAGCTTACTGAAAAAATACCTCAATCTTATTGATTCCATTTTACATAGTTGTAACCTTTATATAGACATATAAATATTACAATCCTATAAGGAAAATGTGTTTTTTTAACATACTTATATAAGAAAAACTTTAATTATAAAAGATACCTCTAATTAAGAAATACAAATCTACCTTGATTAGGAATCCTAAAAAATACAAATTTGTCTTGATTAGGAATCTTTAAAAAAACTACAACTAATAGTAATTAAACATAAAGTCAAAGTAAAACTCTAACTAATGTATCAAGACTCTACAAGCTTAAATAAACCAAAGAAATTAAGTCTTTTTTATATATAATTTGGCCTTAACTTAAAATTCAGCAACCCAAAACAAAATCAAACCCATTAATACAACTTAGCATACAAATCAAGTCTTTCCTTAGCTTGGTTTTATAGCTTAAACTTATATCATAGGCTCTAAGTTTTGTTCTTCAAGTTCTAAACCTTGTCCATTATCTTGCACATAAAGATAAGTGATTATCCTTGATGTAACATTGAAAAAATTTAAAACAACCTTGGAATCTTCGAGAGCACTTTCTTTGTCATGCAACTCCATAATTGAACCTTATAAAGCCTTTATCATCCTTTTTGTCTTTGTTTTAGTTATTAGACCACTAATTCCTTGTAAATGATCTTAGGAATACTTACTTTGTTGCACTTAAACAACACCTTGTTCTCTCCATCATTCCTTCCGTCCTTGTAAAGCCTAAAAGTCTTGTTCATCCTTGAATCACTTACAGCAAACAAAGATAAGTCAGCAACATTAAAAGTAGTGCTAACATTACCATAGTTGCTTGGAAAATCTAACTTTTAGGCATTGTCATTAATCCTCTATAAGACTTAAAAAGGTCCATCTCTTTAAGGCTGCAATTTGGACTTTTTATAGAGGAAATTGTTCCTCATTTTATGCACGCAGACCTAATCATTAAGTTCAAAGATAGCCTTCACAGGTCCCTTATTAACTTGCTTAGCATATTGCTCATTCTTCCTTTTAATGTTAGCCTAAACCTTGGTATGTTAATCTTTCACAAATTCTGTCTTTTTCTTACCATCAATGTTAACATGTTCTTTAGTAGGCAAAGATAAAATTTCTAAAGAAGTTAAAGGATTAAAACCATAAGCAACTTTAAAAAGGACAAAGAAGTTATAGAATGAACAGATTTATTGTAAGTAAACTCAACATGTGGCAAACACTGTTCTCATTGCCCTAAGTTCTTTTGAATGATAACACATAACAAAGTAGTAAGTGTCCTATTAACTACTTCAATTTATCCATCTATTAAAGGATGTGCAACAATAGAAAATAAGAATTTAGTTCCCAATTTCTGCCATAAAGTATGCTAAAAATGACTTAAGAACTTAACACCTCAATCATTAACAATTGTTCTTGGCAATCCATGTAAACGCACCACTTCCTTAAAGAATTACTCAGCAATATATGTTGCATCATTAGTTTTACAACATACAACAAAATAAGTCATTTTGTTAAACCTATCAACAACAACAAATATGTTGTCTTTACCAATTTAAGACCTTAGTAAGCCTAAGACAAAGTCTATAAAAATATCAATTCAAGGTTGGTTAGGTACAGATAAAAGTGTATACAAGCTATACGATTTAACTTTAACCTATGCTTGCCTACATGTAATGCTTATTATAAATGAAATGCACATCATGCTTCATATTAGGCTAATAAAAATGCTCATACAATATATCTAGAATCTTTTACTCACCAAAGTGCTCCATCAAACCACCCCTATGAGTTTCTCTAACAACCAACTCATGAATAAAACAAATAGGCACACATAATTTATCCTTCTTAAACAAAAACCCTTCATGCTTATAAAAATTACCAAACACACACTTATCACATGCATTACATATTTGGCCAAAATTAAAATCATTAGCATACAAGCCCTTAAGCAATTCAAAGCCAAGCAACTTAGTTTGTAAAAAAGTAAGTAATGTGTACCTCCTAAAAAATGCATTAACAACAATGTTTTCCTTTCCATGTTTGTACTTGATCACATAAAGAAATGTTTCTATAAACTTCAGCCACTTAGCATGTTTTTTATTAAGCTTACCTTAGGATTTCAAGAACTTTAAGCTTTCATGATCAAAATAAATGATGAATTCTTTCGACCACAAATAATGTTGTCATGTTTGAAGAGTTTGTACCAATGTATAAACTTCTTTGTCATAAGTAGGATAATTTAAGGCTGTCTCATTTAGCTTTTCACTAAAATAAGTAATCAATTTGGAATTTTTCATAAAAACAACTCCTATTCTTATTTCAAACGCATCACATTCTACCTCAAAAACTTTATCAAAGTTAGGTAAGTATAACAAAAGTGCATTAGTAAACTTTTCTTTCAATGTACTGAAAGCCTAATTATGCACATCATCCCACTTGAAAACAACATTCTTTTTAATAAATCCATTTAAAGATACAATAATGGAACTAAAATTTTAATAAACCTTCAACAAAAACTTTCTGAACCATGAAAGCTTCTTACCTCATTCACATTCTTAGGCATAAGTCAGTCCCTTATCACCTTTACCTTTTCCTTATTTACACCAATACCTTGTGAACTAACAACATAGCCAAGAAATACAATAGATTCCATGCAAAATGTACAATTTTTTATATTAGTATATAATTGGTTTTCTCTTAACAACACAACATGCAAGTGTCTCATATGTTCATCCAAATTCTTACTATAAACTAAAATATCATCAAAGTAAACTACTACAAATTTTCCTATAAACATATGTAAGACATAATTCATTAACCTTATGAATGTACTAAGTGCATTATTTAATCCAAAAGGTATAACTCAGCACTAATACAATTCATACATAATTTTAAATGTTGTTTTCCATTCATCTCCCTCTTTCATGCAAATTTAATAGTAATCATTCTTTAAATCAATTTTTGAAAACACATATGAACCATGCAACCCATCAAGTATATCATCTAGTCCAAGGATAGGATGTTTATACTTTACAATGATCTTATTGATTGCTCGACAATCCACACACATGCATCATGTTCCATCTTTCTTTAAGACTAAGATGGCAAGTACCAAACACGGGCTAAACTCTCCTTTATAAACCCTTTAACTCATCCACTTATCTCTATATCTCCTTTGTTTCATCTAGCTTTTCTCTCTGCCTTACCCTTTTTACTTGAATTTTTCTCGTCAACCTTACTTTCTCTCCTTTCCTTTGACCTCTCACTCACTTCCTTTTTTTTTTCCCCTTGTTCTCTTATTTTGCACTCTCTTATTATCTTAATTTGATCTTCATACGCTTAAATAGGTTTGAGAGGAGTTAATACAACAATCCGATTATTAATTACAAAAAAGTATCTATTCTTGTGACCATTATGGGTAACCTTCCTATCAAATTGTTATAGTCGGCCAAGAAATATATGACCAGTATACATTGGGATAACATCATAAAGAACCTCATTCTTATAATTACCAATAAAAAGCAACTAAAACTTGCTTAGTTACTCTAATTTCTCCATAATCATTTAACCATTACAATTTATAAGGCTTAGCATGCTTAAAGATATCCATATTGCACTTCTCTACCAACAAAGTATTAGCAACATTAGTACAACTTCCACTATCGATAATTATACTACATACCTTATCTTTAACATAATATCTTGTATGCAAAATGTTCTCACGTTCCTCCTCATCATTATCATCCTTAGGCTAAATACTTAGTGCACGTCTTGCAACTAATATATCTCTATAAATAAATTTTTCAAGATTAACATTAGAATAATGCTTAAATGGTGGCATATCATTATCACTTAAACTAATGCTTTATATATCACCATTCTCCAATATTTGGACATTGAGAAGCAATATATCTATGTCCTTGACACCTAAAGCACTTAATATCATAAGATTTAGAAGATTTCATTTTAGTTTTACCTTTAGAAATAACAACTGATTTCTTTGGCCTTATATCTTCTTTTGGTTTTGAGATTACTTTGGTGTCTTTCCAAATTACCTTCCTTATAGAACTAGAAGTTGACCCAAATTTGGATCCTTTGGACTTAATTTATTTCCCCACCTTGATAACCTTATACAACAACTCCTCCATCTCCAAATAGTATTGCAATTCTACTACATCTATAATTTCCTTATTCAACCCACCAATAAACCTTGCCATGGTAACTTCTTAGTCTTCCTCTACATTAGCTCTAATCATAGCTATTTCTATCTCTTTATAACATCCCTCCATATTATTAGACCCTTTCACTAGCCCTTACAACTTTTTATGCAAGTTTCTATGGTAGTGGCTAAGTATAAATCTCTTTTGCATTATCAATTTCATCACTTCCCATGACTAAATTAGCCTCTCACCATTCCTCCTTCTACTTATCACCAATTGGTCCCACCAAATACTTGCATAATCAATGAATTCCACAATTACCAACTTTACTTTCTTCTCATCAGAATAATTATGACAGTCAAATATATGCTTAACCTTTCTTTTCCACTCCAAATAAAGTTTAGGATCATTATTCCCTTGAAATGTTAGAATTTTCATCTTTATGCTACCTAATTTGCTATCTTTTTTGGAAATAGCCTTCCTGCCTTTTTTAAAGTTTGATTCTTTATAGTCTGACTCTTCCTCATCTTTTTCCTTAATCACATGTCTTTTAAAGGATTTGGATTTGCTAAATGATTATAACTCATCTAACCTTGCATTTATCATCTTAAATTGCTTGGTGACAACCTTCATCCAAATCTTCGCATTTATATCAAGCACTTTTCCTTCATTACTCATGTTTACAACCTACAGAAACATGTTAATAATTAAAAGAAATTTATTCCTTATACTCTCCCTCACGTATTTGCCCTCAAATTAGATTATTATCACTTGTGTTTCACCCTATTTTGGCTTTTTTTAATGATAATCTCACCACTCTTACCTTTTTACACTCAAGCTAAGTCTTTTTTATATTTTTAAGACTTAAAATTAACATATCACAAGGAGCAATCTATTTAGATAGTGGCAAATTTCAAAATCAAAACTTTTAAAAGAAATTCAATATATTCCTTAGGCTAAAAAAAGAATTAGATTTACAACCTTATGTACAATTGGTTGAAAGAAACAAAATGCACTACTCAATTCAAACATAACTTCTTTGTCTTCCTTTTTTTTCTTTTATTTTTGTTGTTCAATTTTTATTCCTTTTTTTTAACTTTTTTTAATTAAATCAATCACCCATAAAATTAACACAACTTCAAGAGTAATAAATTGATAAAAACAAACCAAAGGAACTAAACAAAGAAAGACAAAGAATGAATAAAGTGCAAAAAAAAATACTAAACAATGATGAAAAAAGGATATATAACTTATTTCTAGAACTAAAGCTCTAAATCAAAGAACTTGTTAAACAACCTATCTTAGGAACCCTTGAATCAATTTATTATACACACCCCAAAAATCTAAAAACAAAGTTAAGATGACTGGATCAAAACCCTAAGGAAACTAAATTCTAAAAGCCCTAATTTTAAGATGTCACAAAGGTTGATCACTCTTTTGATAAATTGACACAATATCTTTTCCAAAAATACAAGAAAACAAAGCAAAGCTTACTAAAAAAAAATACATCAATCTTATTAATTCCATTTTATATAATTGTCACCTTTACATAAACATGTAAATAAGAAAAAATATTTCTTAACATACCTATATTAGAAAAACTCGATCACTCTAATTAAGAAATACAAATTTATCTTGATTAAAATTCCTATAAAATACAAATTTGTCTTGATTAAAAATCTTTAAAAAGACTGCAACTAATAATAATTAGGCATAAAATCAAAGCAAAACTCTAATTAATGTATTAAGATTCAACTAAACCTATAAGCCTAAATAAACTCAAGAAGTTAAACTTTTTCTATATGTAATTTGATCTTAACTTAAAATCTAGCAACCCAAAACAAAACAAACCCATTAATATAACTTAACATGCAAATCGAGTATTTCCTTAATTTAGACATGTAACTTAGACTTATATCATAGGTTCTAAGTTTTGTTATTCAAGTTTTAATCCTTGTATATAAAAATAAGTAATTATCCTTGGTACAACATTGAAAACTTTATAACAACTTTGAAATCTTTTTAACACTCTCTTTGTCATGTAAATTTTCTTTCATCCTCCTTGTCCTTATCCTAATTATTGGACAATCAATTCCTTAGAAGCCATCTTAGGAATACTTGTACACTTTAAGAGCACCTTATTTTCTATAAGTACCTTTTTCACTTGTAATAGGAAATATATTATTGTGTGGTTGAAAATATATATTTATTTATTTAAGACATACTATGCATTCCTTTCCCATGATGTGTCACTAGATAATTAACAGTGTCCGAAATAGGCAACTCTCTTTAATACAATCAACATTGCCTATCGCTTTTTTTCTATGAACTTATTATGTTTTTTTTTTTTTCGATCTTTTTTTTTTTTTTTTGAAATATTTTGATTATATATTTTGAGCATATTCTTATCAAATTTATACATTTGGATTTGTAAACTTAAATTTTATTCACTGGTTAAAAATTTGAAAGTTTCCAACTTTTGAATGGCGCTGAGGTTTGTATCGTGCTTTTCCTTTCCTTCTTTCTTTTTTTGGTTTGTTTTTTTTTTTTTTAAAATTTGTTCTTTTATTAGATCCCAACTTTGTTTTTTTATTACCTATTTATAAATGAACTAATATATTTTTTTCTAATCATTTTAATCTTTTTTTTATTTATCTTTTTATACTTCCCTCTTAATATCTTATTATTACACACACCAAAAAATAAATAAACATGTTTTCTTTCAACTCATACGCTTCTCTTTATTATCTTACTGAAAGGTCGCGCTCTGTGTCTGCCCTCCAGGCACACTGCATCATCCTTCCCCGATTTCTGTTAATCTCCAGCGTCACTCTCGCTTTTCCAGTTCACAGTAGCCTGTTTATTTTCGTTTTTCAATTTTGTTTTGGCCGAAACATTCCCATCTCATGTAACTCGTGTTTTTTCTCTTCTTTTCTTTTTCCCTTCTATGAACTGCAAGCAATAAGATTTCCCTCAATTTCAGAAAGAATCTCCCTTTTGACAATCGACTAATTGAGGTTAAAATTGGAGAAGTTGGTGACTGACTTAATGGTCTAGGCATGGAAGTCCAGTTTTGGTTCGCGTTTCCTTGATCGAAGGTGAGGTTTCTTTTGATATATATATTTTTTCTTACACGATTTAAAACCCTTTTTAAAGTATGAATGGAAATGATGGAATGCTTGGGTTCTTTTCTTTTTCTGATTGAAGTAGAAGTTGTTGTTTTTGAATTGAGAGGAATACGTTTGATGTTATGGCACTTTGTAGGGGTCTGTTAATTGCTTCATTCAATGAGAAAAATTTTGGGTTTCCGCATGTTATAAGGTGGTTGCATCTTATTGGTAGTAGCGAGATTCTTTTCTAGCATAAATGGGTGTGAACCTAGGGGGATCTTAATTGTGAAGAGAAGCGCTATAATTGGTTACTGTTTTGGCCTGTCTAGGTATATTAAAGAGATGAATTTTAGGCTCGTGAATGTGTACAATATGAATGTCACGTTGGTGACTTTGATTGGGACAATGATAGAGACAAATAATGGAGCTTCGTATATTAGAATATGTTCTAGAATTGAAAGATTAAAAAGGATGCTGGTTTCGTATGTTAATGGATTGTATCTGATTGTGTTTCCAACTGTTATGTTTATTTTCTGCTATTAAATTTTTGATATAGTAGAAAAAATCATATTTTATTTTGTTATTTTCAGCTGGTGAAGTCCTCCCCTATTGTGCATATTATTTCTACTCATTGAGTAGTTGTACGCATTCCATTATTTTTAACATTTTTTTTTAAGATAGTTTAGAATCAGCAGCATCATCTTTATTCTTCCTTGGATTTTTAGCTGGTTGTCTTGGGAATTCACTGAATTAATTGTTTTTTGTTTTCATGTTTATTAAATTCTTCTGTATGAATGCTTTGCAGTCTTATATTCATTTTTTATGAGATGTTAGGCCTTTTTTGCATGAGTTGTGTATTCTGCTTCTGCATGTACCACCTTGGGGCATATGGCATATCAATGTAGTGTTTTCTTATAGACTTATGTCGTCCTTGGTGTGTTTCCTGTGTTGGATGGTGTGTTGGTCATGGCCTCAAATTCAAATAATGGGAAATATGTTATTGTGTGGTTGAAAAAAGAAAAGATATTTAAGGCACTCTATATACACCTGTTGCTGTAATGCTATACTGGGCAATAACCACCTTTTTCATTATCTGGAAACGGACGACTCTCTTTAAACACAGGAATCATTGCTTGTTTCTTTGTGTTCTATGAACTTGTTATGTTTTCTTTCCCTGTCTTTTACTTTATGTATGTATATATTTTTTGGAATCTTTTGGTTGTGCATTTTGAACATTCTCTTATGGGATTTATACATTTGGATTTGGAAAATCAAATTTTGTTCCCTCATTAATATTTTGAAAGTATCCAACTTTGGATGGTGGCAAGGATTTAATATGCTCTTTTTGTTTGTCCTTATACTAGGTCCTGAACTTTTGTGAAATACTGTAGTGGATGTGGGATTTATGCCTTAAAACTGTGAGACTTGAATCTGGCTGTGTAGAGGTGTTAAAATTTCTGTTTTATATTTGAGTGAGGAATTTGAATATCTTACTAAACTTGTATTGGATTGCTTAATGCCTTGTATATATAACTGATATTGTTTTTGCACTATGTTTCAGTCACCATATGGAAGCAGAACAGCATGTTAAATTTCACATTTATCAGAATGTGCAAATTCTGCTGATGTTACTTGTTGTCTTTGGCTTTGGCTTTTGCATACATGGTTACTCAACTTCAACTCAGGTTAGGGCATGAGAATTATTGCACCAATTTTCATTATCTGATTGGCTTGTTGTAACTATTACTTATTGTCCTTGTTTAAGACAAGAGCTTTCTAAGCTCTCTACTTGCTTTGGTGAATTTTGGAAGCAGTAAAGTGTACACAAATGAATTTATCTTGTAGTACATCTGGCAATATATTGCTTGCTGTAGTAATCCAATAAAAGCACTAAAGTGCATGCCAATGTAATATTATGTTCTCTCTGTGTGACATCATATGCTGAACCATCAATCTTCTCTATTGTTAGCAGCAATTTGCTTTGCATGATGTGGTTATAAGTGGCATGTAGTCAGATTAGTTCCTCTAACTGCTTGTTATTACCCAATTGGTGTATTGATCCAAAATTAGGCAGCCCAGTTTAGCCATTGCTCTTTTAAGCATCTTAAATCCTGTTCAAAAATAAAGATTGGTAGTCTGGTATCTGATTTAACAGGTAGAATAGAGGAACCAAAGAAATGTAATTCCTATGACTCTGTATAAACATGTTCAAATGTCTCTTGGGTTTAACATCCATAACATCAGAGGAGCAGCAAAATGCACCTTTCAATCAAAATGAAAAGATAATGTGAATTATCATGTATTCCAAACCAATTCAACAAACAACAAATTCTAGCATTTTGATTTATACAAGAAGGCTGCATTCCTCTCCTTGCAAAGACTGAAAAAGGGGCATCCTAGTGCATGGGCTCTAACACTGTGGAGTCTGGAAAGAGTTAGATGTACTCAGTCTTACTCTTATTTTTGCAAAGAGGTTGTTTCTGTAACTTGAACCTGTGACCTTCCTATTGCAATGGAGTAACCTACATCACACCAAGGCTTGTCCTTTGGTGTGGAGATTGGAAAGGAGACATGGTGACGAGCCTCCCACTAAGTACCTGAACTTGCTACTTGTGGGTCTCAAATGTCAATCTAAAAGCCCAAAGCTGTTAGTATTGCACTCAAAAAAAGGGCTTCATATCATATGGTTTTTGCTAAGTTGATTTGGAAGCCTTTTGCTTAACGATATTTGCATGTTTCTCAACTTAATTGTATTTATGACTCCATCAAATATGATCCAATTTCACTGTGCATGCATGCAATATATCTGATAAGTTGTTATGGGCATTTTAAAATCAGATTGGAAGTTGCAAGCAGAAGTCTGACATAAGCTCATGTATCAACCCTCATTTTAGTTCCAAGAAATATATTATGGAGTCTTATTTTGAAAATTATGAAGCTTTGCTGGAGTTAACTTCCCAAGATATCACGTGTGGTGGACTTCATTTTGGTGGATGTAAGCTGCTGACAAATAAACCAAGTCTTAACTTAAGACTATCAGTTCCACAGCGCAACTTGATTGGTGAAGGTTCTCATCGACATCTTTCTTCAACCATCAGAGTTCACTACCACCCAGTTTCTTCATCTCAGCTGCCTGGTCACTTTTGCAAGCTTTTAATTATTGAGAGACTGCCCTCTGGTGTCTTTGCTGATCCATTTGAACTGCAGCATCTTCTACATCGTGGTGGTACTGCAGTTTACTTTTTCAGTTGATTGTGGTTCTTTGTGGCATTGTCCTTCCACTGATTTTAGTTGTGTTAATCCAATTGCTGCAGTGTTCACTGATGCAGCTGTGTTCGGAGATGCCAATTTGGAATTGCCTTCAGTTCGTTCAAATCAATCTGTTGTCGAGATTCACATGTATCTTGGTCTCAATATCTTTTCCAAACAAATGAATGGAATGGAGATCAGCATACAACTTCCATTACATGCAAGATACCCAGTAAGCAAAAAGGAGACAATGAAATATAAGCAAGATATGTTATATGTTAGCATTAACTATAATCATGATAATTATACAGTAGTCCGTTATATTTTCATGAAAACTAATCAATGACATTTTTAATACCAAAGAAATTTTCAATTTTTTGTAGCCCCTAGATGGAAGTGGCTTTTCAAAAGTGGAATTTGGCGGGCCTGATTTATACATGCACTGCAGCATGGAAGGGAACTTGGACAATCAAGATTGCTTATTTATGCCAGCATGTGATGATATCAAGTCCAAAACTGGCAATGTCATTTGGAGGGTACCATCTGGGAGTAAGGAGCACGCTAAACTGGTATCTGTTGTTACTTTTGTTATGGCTTTTATATCTGCCCTTTTGATTGTTGTGGCATCTGCATACCACTCGGATGTTAAATTCTGTAAAGCCACAGAACAACAATAATTCTGCTACATTTTCCCGCTGATGGGGCCATGGCGATTTTGTGAAACATGTTGAGCAAATACCTCTCGTGAACAAGGGGACATTGGAAACCAGTTGGAAATGATCTGTCACTAAATAGAATTTCCTTCAGATTTTAAAAGGTAAGAGTGTTTGATAGCCACCATCTAATTTATTTGTAATCCTCGTTTCAAGGCTAGTTTAGAGCTGTTAATTTTTGGCCCAGTCGAGCCTTTGGTCTGGGATGATTTTTTATTATGCCAGGGGGCTGTTCCGGGGAATTGAATCGAACTCTGGTGTCATGTTGTGTGCACTCTTCTGACAAAAACGTTGTGCTAATATTAGGATTTTTCAACAAACAAGGAAAGTGGTTTTAGTTCTTTTGTCCAAAAACTTGGCCATTGGTGTGCATGCTGCTCTACGGGCCATGTGAAGGATTTGAGAGATGGAGGAGAGGAGGAGAGGAATCCATATAAGTTGATGCCAAAATTGATGCCCTTCTCCACAAATGTGACATCTAACAAGTGCCTGATCTTCCGCCCACACCTTCCTAGAATAAGCCCAATTTAAGGTTTCCGAAAGAAACTTTTGGCTATGTTGCTTAATGTTATTTGCCACACTCCACTCGTCTTTGTCTAGAAACTTTAAGTGAATTGGTTTTCCACCTGCAAAACGTCTATGTTATTTTCAATCCTATTTTATCAAAAACCATTAATTAAAGGTTGTCCTACGTCAGTTATGTGGGAGTTCCATTCGATCTCTACCATCTACGGTCCATTTCTACTGTGATGATTGGATGGCGGCTCCTTGCACGGTGTCACATAACTAGTGAAATCACATCTCACATTAACGGTGGTATAATACTCGGACCTGTTTTCATTTTAGCACCCATGATGGCACAACGCTTGCTCGCTAAAAGAGTACCCCCCCCCCCCCCCCCCCCCCCTCCTATTGCCTCGACGACAGTTCAGTTGGTCATGCTTGCGAGAATCCAGTGTTCGAGGGCTGGTACAAGCACCAGTCTTGATAATAACCAGGATTGCCTAAAGACTTCCAGCGTTATTGCCGAGCTCAATAAAATCATTTGGTGACCAACTATATTCCATAATAACTGAATGTTATAATAATATACCAGATCTCAACATGTCATTTTTTGTTCAACTATTCAATCAACTACATTGCATATCAACCCAATTCACGTAATTTCCCCACCCCATCAACTCTAAAATATATAGTGAATAAACCACAAAAAGATATTTCGCGTATCATGTATGTATATTTTTGAGCTTGTCAGCTCGCCAGCAACATAACTTCATAAATTGGGTTTATATGCTAAGCCGCATTGAACGACTAGTTTTCTCCAAAAATATCACGTGTTAGATATCGATCATGCCAATTTCCGACGAGTAAACACAGTGGCCAAGAGGAACATAAATGCATCGTAGGAAACAAAAATAACTGATAGACATTCATCCCTGTTAAAATTTTGTAATAAGGGCAATTACAAAAGCTGTGACACCACCCCCACCCCCACCCCCACCCCCCCCCCCCCCCCCCCCGGAAGCCATCGGCACCAGAATACAATAGATAACAAACACCCCAACCCAAAAAGGCAACTGAATACCATCACACCACACTATACACCACCTCCGATCAGTAGCCATCTTTAGTAAAAGAACACAACCAATGAAATCAGTGAATACATTCACTATCTTCTCTCATGACCCTTGATATAGATTGATTAGAAAAATCAAGAAAAAAGTTCGAATTAGGCTGCAAGATGGCCTTTGCACTATGCCGCGAGAACTATGATCACAATGAGAAGCACAATCCCAAAAATGACCAAAAGCAAGCAGGCCTGCATTCCAAAGACAGATTAGTTATTAATAGTACTTGAAGGTTGGAATCACAGAGATGCAGAATTCAGCATTTATATCACTGATACGAAGTATGGTAATGAATACAGACTATTCCTCTGGTCTACAGAATTCATTATACAAAAAGCCAAGAATTGCCCAGACCCAACTGTAAAATATCTCATAAACTGAGATGGGCTTCAGATTAGAGGCTGCGTAGAGACTAATTTTATCATTTCCAATCAATGAAACAGAAAAAAGAGATGGATACACAAACAAATGCCTGGAGTCCAACTTTAGCAACTCATACATACAGTAATTGCATGCACATGTAAAAGGGAGGGGGAGGATGGGTAGATGTTAGGAGGAGGAGGGAAATAGCATGCTAGAATCATGTAATTACCAGTGAAGAATTTGATCTTTGGGTCTTGGCAGCTTTCACAAGTTGGGTTTTTCCTTGTGCGGTTGCAGCATGGCCATTTTCAATATGGGAGCCAATATCATCTGCAACACATCCAGCAATGGACAAAACTCAGCAACTAAATAAATCATCAAAAACAACAAATTCACAATGTTTAAAAGTTCCACCAAAGACATGGATGTACCAATCATAGCTCCCTGCTCATGTACAAGGACAGCAAGGTCTTTAAAAATCTCGTTTGTTTCACCAATCTGCTGCTGAATTCCTTGTATTCCCTGCTCTCTTTCCTCAATAATTGCCTCATTAAAGGCAATCTCGTTGTCCAGCAGCAGAACCTCTTGTCTGCAGTGAAAAACAAGGGATCAAGTTCAGTCAAGTTGATGAAAGGAGAGATAAAATGAGGAACAGAAACCCAATGTTCTGCCTTGAACACCAGAGGAAGGCAAATAATTCATCAGCCGCACAGGAAACCATCAAAAAGTATACTTGGCACATACTCATGCCATGAACTGGGTACTAAAGATGTAAGCCTTGATAAATTTCAGTGAACAATACGAAAAATCTTGGGAACTGAAAAAGGTTACATCAGCATGTGTTAGTAAGCAGTATTCACCTTCTTGACTCTACAAGAAGCGCTCGCTGTTCTGGAGTCTTATCTGAACTTATATCTAACTCACTCAGTGAATAGCTACACAAAACATAAACAAACCACAACATTAAGAGCATAAGTAATACTGATAAATAAATAAATAAATAAAAGAAGCCAAACAATCAGTTAATCGTTAACCAAAAAATGTTTTGAAGACATCCCAACCTATTCAATTTGATGAACAAGAATAAAACGGTCAAATCCAAGTACAAAATTTTATGGCTCCCAAAGAGACAATCACCTAGAAGGAAGAACTGCCTGGGGAACCAATGGAGTATATACTGTCTCCCGCTCTGCGGAGATCCGTTGAGCCTTCTGAAACTCTTTCAAGACTGCTTGAAAATCTTTTGCAAGTTTAGCATCAGCTATCCTTTTGCTTTGCTGCAATTAGAATAAATAATAATAATAAGAAAGAAACTACAAGACACGAGTCTCATCACATAATGCATTCCAATTCACAACATATGCTGCTACAAGAAATGTGCATGGTCCAAATAGAAGAAACCACCAGCGACCAAGCCTAAAGTGCTGTTGGGAAACGACAAATTTTCTGAGGGGATGCTATGATAAAGAAAAGAAATATACCAGAACAAACTTACACTGACTCCAGCATGATGATCGGTTTCACTAGCTTGTTTAAGTTTAGCTGAAGTATCCTTCACCAACTGCCCAATATGTAGCCTTGTCTTGTGCCTAGCAGTGCATACAAATTCACGATAAAAGATTAATCAGAAGACGCATTCATCACACAGCTTTCTTGCACAAAACATCAAATGAAAGAGCAAATAAGTAGGGCAAAAAATTTAGTCGCTAAGTTTGATAAGGTGAGATGTCAAATTCCCACTCCCACCTTATATAATCCACTGGTCAGCAATTAACAATGAGGATGGCGCTAAATCTTAATATAAAGTAGGGCATATAATAGAGTGCCCAAGTCCAAAACATATGATCTGCCATAGTTTCTCTGTTAGTGATTCAAAGTGCTCAAAGTATAAGCCAATTCCGCCTGCAAAAACCCCCCCCCCCCCCCCCCAATTAACGCAAATACCCTACGTAGCCCACATTCTCCGACTAAACAATTACATCCTTTCTGTCTAACTCTATATTATTAATAATAATAATAATAATAATAAAGAAAATAGCATAAATCCGGAAAATAAAAACTAAAGAAAAAAAATAAAAAGAGGAAGAAAGAGGGAGAGAACGCACAGCTTCTCACGGAGCTCGGGAGTGTCCTTGGGAGTGCCGAGGGTGTTGACGAGACGCTGGAAGGTGGAGACGGCGGTGTTGATCTGGAAGACACCGGAGGCGAGGGCCTGCGTGGGGTCTTGCTTGCCGTTGATCATGTCCCTCCTCGACGCCGCCCGCCCTGCCTCAAGATCTTGAAAGCTCATACTTCTAATTTTATTTATTTATTTATTACTACGAAACGAACAAATCAATTCCGAGTTGAATCGTCTCCTCTTCTCCTCCCCCACCACAGAAGAACAACACGGCCTTTCCTCCTTCTCCTCCTCCTCCTCCTCCTCGTAAACTGGCGGTGTGCTTTGGTTTCTGCAAACGGAGGGTAGGAATGGCAACAGCAATAATAATAAGGCCGGCGGTTTTGTCGGTTGGATTAGGGTTATCAGGCAGACCAATTTTGGAAGCCCCCCAAAAAGGAAAAAAAGACAGAGAGGGATAGGGATGGAGCGAGAGAGAGAGAGAGAGAGAGAGAGAGAGAGAGAGAGAGTAAAACGCAATGATGAGGATTGAGCTGTGGTTGGTTTCCTTTTACCGTTTCAGTTTTTGAGGTCGGCTGGGATGCACGCGTCTGTCCTTGCCGGCGATGCGTGCTAAAGTGGCATCAGGAGTTTTGAATTATATTCCTCCTTTCATTCTCTTTTAACCCAAACCAAAATAAAAATAAAAATAAAAATAAAAAAGAGCACCTCTCTTTTTTTTTTTTTTTTAATGATGAGTTAAATATATTTTTTTAAAAAAAATCATAATATATTAATTTTAAAAATATTAATAACAAGAAGCAATGCCTCAGTATACAGGTTCTTTTCTATTTATGGATTGCTGCCACCACTCAAAATTAGTTCAAAACCATTTAGAATATATTCAGTTAGGCAAATCATTATCCAATAGTCCACATTGTTGCTGTAAAAGCTTGCTCTCTTGCAGCATCTAAGGACAAGCAAATACAATTCTAGAGTCAAGGATTTTCTTAAAGCATTTAATTTTTTTCTTTGTTGGTCTATCAAATAGTTTATGAAAAATGTGTAGTTTATCTAAGAAATATATTTGCTTGAGTTATTATATAGCCTATCCAACTTTTTGTTTATATAGTATGTCTCCTTCAACTCCTTATCTTTTGGTGTAATAGCTTAACTTTTATCATCCATAAAGGTGAAATCTTTACAACATTTCTATTTTCTTTCTAACTATTCACATGAATAATTATTTAATATTTTTTTTTTTTTTTAGTTTTTCCATCTTTTCATTTTGAAATACTTGCAATCTTTATAGTAAGTTATTCATAATTTGGTATCAATTTTTTATTAATACATGTTATATTAGTTAATATATTCATTTTTATGCATATTATTAATTAATTTAAAATATTTTAAAATTATATATATTGATAAATATTAAAAATAAAATTTATGAAATATGTATTCTTTATAAAAATAATTATAATAAGTTCATAATTAAAATAATATATCTATTATATCAAAATATTATTTTAAAATATTCTTAGTTGATGTGTCATCACGGCAAGATATGAATAGATTTCTAAGACTAATATATGTCATATTTCTTTCTTATAACAAAAAATAATTGATCTCATAAACTAAGGTATAAAAATATTTGAATATATAATAGGTGCTTATTAGATAAATAACTTCACTACATCGATCTATTATAAAAATTGGTATGCTTTAATCTCAACTTTAGGTTATTCTAATTGTGAATCATTTTTAGAGGCGAAGTTAGACCTATCATAAATTATAATAGAGATAGTTAAGTGATCAATAAAAAATTTGTTGTCTTAAAATAATCATCAAAAAATGTTTCATTAGCTCCCAAAGGGTATTGATTTAAAAATATTTTATGTAAGTAGCATAATGATTCATAAAGAGTTATAATCTTATTTATTTAATTAATAACCATATTATTATTTTGACACTAATATGAATAAATAATATATATTAAATATTATTTCATACTTTACGTTTTATTAAAATATTAATATAATGAAAGAATTGAATTACATTGAAAAACTGTGCTCTGAAAAGATTAATTACACCACTTTGACAATCATGATATTTAAGTGGTCATGATATATTATTAGGTTTCAATGTTGATTTATAGATATAAATTGATTAATCAAAAAATTAATGGTAAATTAAAATAGTTTAATTTATCTAATTGCTTGTGATTACAATTTGTATTCATTATCAATGTGTCAAGATCCTAGTAGGTTACACATATTGAAGAAATTGATAAGAAACATAAAAAGAGATTAAATTAAATTTAATTGAAATTTTTGAAAAACTTTTTAAATAAAATATATAATATTTAAATTTATAAGGACTAAAGTCTAATTTATTAAACATTGATATTGACACCTATAAAACCTAAGTGATCCATAAATAAAACCCATGTGACGAGCTAAACGTAGCTTTTTGTACTTTTAAAGTTAGCATTTGTATTTTTCCATGCCCTTTCTTTTTGCTCTACCTAAAAGAGTTTAAGTTTAAGAGAGTTGTTTCTTCTAATTTCTATATAGATACTATCAAAGATTGATTGCTTGGATGAAGTGATTTTTAACAGCCTACCAATAAGCATAAAAAAAAAAAAAAAAAAAAAAAAAAGAAGAAGAATTGAAGATTATTCTGATAACAATTCCATCTCTTAACTTAGAATATAATCATATTTACGAAAGTAATTGATCTATTTTTGTAAATTAAAATTCTAAATAATAATTTTCATTACACATTTATCTAATAAATATTTTTTGTGATTTTTATCAAGTTTTAATTGTGAGTGTGAAATTGAGTGGACTAGACCCGTGAAGGAGTGATTACACTCTTTAAACACTGCTAACACGGCTTCCAAAAATGCCTTATAGTTCTTATAATGGAAGATGAACACATGATAAAGGGCATAACCTTGCAAGAATTGATATGAACAGAGTTCTCCCTTTTCTTGAAGGCCAACAATGCCTGCGAAGAAAAACACCTGATGTTAGGCAAAACATGACTCACTCAAGTGGGAGTGAAGAAAAAGGCTCACTCTGAAGGCTCTAACACAAATTTGAGGAGTAAACCTAACACTGACATCGTGGTTAGCAAAAGACAAAAATTGCATCTTTAGTATCGCAACAAATAGGATGATGTGAAGATTAAAATCCCTTAATTTGAAAGTAAATCTTTTCCTAAAGACTTTATTAATTAGCTTCAAAATATCAAGCAAATCTTTTGATTCAAGGGGTTTAATAATAAGAAAAAGTGCAAGATCACTCTCAAATATTATTAATAAAAAATACCCTTTATCCAATCTAATTAGAAAAAAATAAATGAATTATTGCCACCCTTAATTAATCATGGCTTTTGAAAAATAATTTCTTTTATACAATAAATTAATGACAACAATTTTTAAATATATTATTTTAACATTAATATTTTCAACAATAAGATTCAATTACCTACAAAGTGTTTCTTGTATAACTTTTATTGCCTTTTGTGTTGTAAATATACATTTTTTTTCTTTGAAATTATGGTACTAAAACTTTAATTTATTTTTTTATACTTTAAAAGACATCCCTAATATTATTCAATCAAAAGTTGAATGATAATTTAAAAATAATTATTAAAATTTTATTAGCGTATAAATTGAGAATAATTTTTCACATTTATATAAACTTTATATTCTATTTTAAAATTAAGATTTAAAATTTAAAAAATAAAAATTTAAAATTTTAACTGTTACCATATCATCAGGGATACGGTAATAGATATATATATATATATGTATATTCTAGTATTGATATTCTTTGCCTGAGGTTGCCCAAAGCCTGAGTTCAACCAAACCTGATACACCAGCAGCCTGTCGAAACTTCAACGGGTGAATGTTCCTGTGGGCCCCCACCAGTTGCCTTGGGGGGGCCCATTATTTTGGGGACCATTTAGAAGGGTCATTTTGCGTACGCCACCGATGCCTACGGTCAGGAAGTTTTGCTTTCGCTATTATCCAAGACGAAGGGATTAAGACACAACAACAGAACAGAACAGAACACCCTACTTTTAATGCTTTCGTGGCTTCTAAGCTTTGGCTGTGCTTTGCCGTATTTTTATTACCAAAATGATAGCTGTGCCCAAATGTGTTGCACTGCCACGTGGAGGGGGGGTGAACGTATTATTTTGGATTTAAAATCAGAATTTCCTGGGGATTTGGGTGAAGTCAAAAGAATTTTAACTTTGAAGACCAACGGCAACATTTCAAGTGCCCTCTTTCTGTCGGTATGCTATCTTTGAAGCATTTGAAAGGTGTGACATGATAATTATTAAGGAGATTCCCAAATCTAACGATACGTATATTTTGCATATGTATGTTTCAACCAAAAATAATAATAATAATAATAATAATAATAATAATAATTGTGACACGGTACTCTAAAATTGTATCTTATTGTCACCCAAAGGAAAAGGTTTTTGATCCATGACATTGCATCGTCATTTATGTAGTAGCCATACCAACAAACTCCGTCATCTTCCAGCATTTTCTCTGTCTGTCGATTCTTTTCGTGGAGGGAACATAAAAAAAAATAAAAATAAAAATTCTCCCTTTTTGCAAACAAAAATATATTGATTTGTTTGTAAGAGCTCTCTATCTTTGCTCCAAGAAATGAACGGACTTGAAGATTCTGTTAATAATATTTAAGAACTCTATGAAATTCAAAGTCGAAGAGGTTACCGATTTTTTTTTCTTTTTTTTTTTTTCTTTTTCACTTAGGGGAATGTTTCTTTTGTAAGAATTTATAAGGCGTGGTGCTCTTCAAAAAGACAAAGACAAAGAATTTATAAGCATGTGCTTAGCATAGCGGTTAATGAAAGCCATTTTTCCTCCTAAAATTTGCCCGATAGGCCAAACAACAATTAGATGCACACGAATTATATACAGGACAATCTTTTTGGGAAAATAAGCACCTTGACTGAACTCGAAACCAGCTTCAACACAATCCTAGGAAATTAAGCAAATAAACCATGACTTGAAATATAATATTCCTCCGCCACGCCACCAAACTTCTATTTTTTATTTCTTTTTATATTTTGGGCCATTTTCACGGACCATTGGCGAAAGCAAAGTGACAAGTGGGCCAGAACCGCACCGACACTATTGAGTTGCTGCCTTCACACACACACACACACACGTCATCATATGAAATAGCCCGGAATGTGGGGTATCACCGCCGTGCATCATCATTATTCCTTGTGCAGAACTGAAGAAAGGTTTTGTTCCTCGTCCGATGACAAAATCTAAAGGTTTCATTTGACGATCACCAGGGGTTAAAGAAGTAAGTAAAAGGAAAAAAGACATTTTTTTTTTTTTGTTTGAGGAAAAGGGGGAAAGAGAAGAACCAATTTACAAAGGGTTCCATTTTTACCTGAGTAATGTTGAACAGTGGAGAGCCAATTTATCTAAAGTTTCTCCGAAGGGGAGAAGTACCACAAAATTACTTGGATGAACTATAAAAACCCAATTTCCAAGAGAGTGAAAAAATCCATTGGAAATCGAAATTCTACCGGGCGTTATGTAATGGACAATAACCCTTCGGCTTCATAGCGACACATTCCCATGGACAAAACAGAGACGGAGTTCCAAATCAAATATTGAAATGCTTGTGGAGTTAAAACAATTTTGATGTTCGTCCAATACTTTGTCCATTGCTCCGATTAGACAAAGCCACTCCAAACCCCCCCCCCCCCCCCCCCAAAAAAAAAGTCAATTTCCAAATGTTTTCTCACATGAATGGCAAGGCCAGAAAGACGTGCCGAAACCCACCCACGTAAAACTAGCAAAACCGAACTTACTTTGCAGCTGGCCCTTCTTGATCCCCAAAGTTAGGGAGGTGCCAGTGTGTGCCAACGGTTCCCTTACCCAGCTGGATTCCACTTGGCGCACGCCAAACAGAATTCAACGAAACAAAACTAGGGTACGCATCACCAGCCTGCGCAGGTTAGCAAGTACAACAATTATTTACTAATATACGCCCACACGGGGCTCCCCGCGCACAAGCCCAAGCTGAATTCATGCGTACAGATTTTTTTACACAGAAACTAAAAACAACAGATGCACATGCAAATGAAACTTGAATTTTCCAACATGGGCATATAAATAAATAAATAAATATAAAAATAAAAATTTAGCCAAACATGTGCTGCACATGCAAACGGAGACCGGACACAGCGAAATAAATGCAGAATCGGAGAGACGAGCAGCGAGAAATGTGGCTCAGAAATCGGCGGTTTTCCTGTGAGGCCGGGATTTCCAGGTTTCCGGCTTGTCGGCGATTTCTTGTAAGTTCCTGAAGCTTCGAATCGCCATAACACCGCCTCTCCGCAGCTCATTCAGTCGGTCCGCCTCGCCGACCTCAGTTGAATCTGCTGGAGACCACCAACTAAACGATTAAACGGAATTTTAAAAATAAGATAGAGGAATATCGTTTATTATTATTATTATTATTATTCTAAATTAGCAGCATTATACCCATGTAATTTGACGGTAACTTGAATCCATTAAACTGATCCAAATCTGCAATGAAAATACAGAGAGTACTTGAGTTTACGGATATAAAGAAGAGAGCTAGAGTGAATCGCAGCCGTTGATTTTGATTTTGACTCACCAGATTGGGAGGGAGTGTGGGAGAGGAGGTAGAGCACAAGGAAGCAGACGAGAGTGAGAAGCGGAATAAGGTGGACGAGTTTCTCTGGCTTCGGAGACGACGAAGACGGTGACAGCGGCAATGATGGCGACGACAGCGAGAGACTGCGAGGTTTTGCGGCTTTGTCATCCTCCGCCGAGAGTGCGTCATCGTCTTTGCCGCCGCCGTGGTGGCTGTGGAGCTTGGAGACCGGTGAGCCGAGCGACTGTCGTTGCATTGTGTTGGGAGAGAGAGAGATCACGAAGGGTTATTCTGCGGTGTCCGTAGCGGTGTCGGGGTCTTCAACTTTTTAAATTGGAGGGGTCGTTTTTGGTTTAATATTCTGACAAAATTATTTGCTTTTTCTATGACTTTAAAATGAATAAAAGGACGATCCTTTGGTCCCCCTCCAACTCAAAAATATTTTACAACTTAATTATTAAAAAAAATACTACAACTAATAATAAAAACAGCGATTATTAAAAATTCAAAAGATTTTTTTTTTGGGGGGGGGGGGGGGGGGGGGAGGGGTGGTGGGGAAGATTTTCTCATAATTAATAGATTTGCAATCTTGCTCGACCGCTCCTTCCCCCGTGCAAACCAATTTATTTCCCGTCGAGCTGTTAAAATATATCGGAATATAACTTTTAATATTAAGACGGCAACTTTTCAATTAATTGTCTAAATTTAACTTAGAAACAAATCGAAAAAATCTCAAACAAAAGACGTTACCGTTAAAAAAAAAGAAAAAGAAGAAGAAAAAGGCATCGACGCTTAAGTTGCTGTTGGGTGGTGCATATGTGGCACCTGAAATGGTGGTGTTGTCCAGTCAGCTTTCAATGCTTACGTGACGACCAACCAAAATCGTTTTTTTTTTTTTTTTTTGACTATTTGGACGTTACATGTCAGATTTCTCTCTCTCCCTCTCTCTATCTCTCTCTCTCTTACTTTCCCTCTGCTTTTCTATTCCCCCTCGTCCTCTCCTTTTCTCTCCCACTGTTTCGCGATCTAAATCTTTTTTTCTACTTTTTGTCAGTCTTACAATAATTTAACTTCTCTTTTATATATATATATATATATATATATTATTTATTTATTTATTTATTTATGATTATTATTTTCAATTTTATGGGTTTCAAGATCAGTAGTAACTTTCAATCTAAGTTAAAGGCTTTAACCAACCGACTTCCGTGGATCTCTTTTTATTTTGCTCTTACCATCAATCTTTGCCGTATTTTCATTTGACCCGTCGGCAGAAAATGGACTCGGCTGAAAAACAAAAAACAAAAAAAAAAATAGATTAGGAATTTTTTCTAAGAAGTATAACTTCTTCTATTTCACTTATAGATCTAATGAATATGTTTTTAACAATAAAAAAATAAATTGCTTATTTAATATTTTTTATTTTTATTCATTAGGTTATTTATATAAGCATATTATATATAACAGACTTTACATATTATACATGTATATTGTTTTGTATATCATACCAGCATATATATTACATTTATTCTGTAATTGTTTGATTTATGTTATATTACATTTATTTTAAAATATTTAATAATTTGATAATTTTTACTTTTTTATAGTTATAATATTTTTAAATTTTACATATTTATGAGATATGTAACTATATGCTTTTAATTAGTAAAACTAAATTGCTCACATCTAATTAGTGAACCAGCATTTCTTGTAGCAAGTAAGAGTATGATTAAGAATAAACAATTGACTCACATTAAAAATTTTTGAATTAGTTTATTATGTACACTTAAAAAATTAGAAAATAAGTTGGGCTAATTAAATCATAATTTTTAAAAAATTAAGTTATAAAAGTCTTAGTTTTAAAAAATTATAAAATTAATTACTTATTTGATAAGTCAAAACAATACATCCTTTTGAAAATACAAAAAGCAAAACAAAATATATATTTGTAGTGTAACAACTATAATACCATTACAAAATTATATAACATGCATGATTACAAACTTTTGTTAAATTAATTAACATGAGTGGTCCATGTCATTTAAAATATGACTCAAAATAAAAGGCCTAATATGATGGTCGGTTAGGCATAACGGTAATTTGGGTCATCGGGTTTAAAATCCCTCCACTCTCCCTATTAAGAATAAACGTTACAGGAAAGGAATATGTGTATATATATCTTCCCCTATTAAGAATAACCGTTACAGGAAAAGGAGTATCTTCTCATTTAAGATAATTATTACAGAAAGAGAGGATCTTCCTATTTAAGGTAACGGTTACAGGAAAGGAAGACGTGTATATATATATATATGCTATTACAGACCTTTCCGGGTGCTTAACCATCAGAGAGAGAAAAACGTAAAGAAAAGAAAGGGGAAAGAGTAGGAGAAAAGAGAGAAGCGTTCAGGAACGAAACAGAAAAGGCTTCCCATCTCCACTGCGGGACATCAGCATAATGGACAACGGTATGTTGATTTCAATTACAGTTTTATTGCTAGTATTCGCATAAAGAAAGATCCTACAATATATGAAATAAGAATTTCATAAAGAGAAAATTCTAGAAAAGTCCAACAATTGGTATCAGAGCGGGTCTGCGAATATTGCAATTTGGTTTTCTTTATCTCTTTGTGCCGGGTAGTATTTTATTTTATTAGGTTGTATTTTGTTTTTCCTTTGCGTGTAATCAATAATTACAACGCGAGATAAAACAAATATATTGGTTGCCTGGTACGCGGGGGTCCCACCTGCAGTATGGTGGTGCTCGGGTAGTATTTTTATTATTTTATTAGGTTGTATTTTTGTTTTTCCTTTGCGTGTAATAAAAAATTACAACGCGGGATAAAAACAAATATATTGGTTGCCTGGTACGCGGGTCCCCACCTGCAGTATGGTGGTGCTCGGGTAGTATTTTATTTTATTAGGTTGTATTTTGTTTTTCCTTTGCGTGTAATCAATAATTACAACGTGGGGTAAAACAAATATATTGGTTGCTTGGTATGCGGGTCCCACCTGCAGTATGGTGGTGCTCGGGTCCGAATGAATACCATAAAAAAAAAAAAAAAAACTCCCACATAAAAGATAATTTAATCTTCATAATAATTGAAGATTATTAAATTCACGTTGATGAGTCAAATATTAAAAAGCTTGTTAGTCACCAAAGTGGCCTGGCTTTGAATGGATTTGAACAGCTGACTGTGAATTTTAATTGTTCATTTTGGATGCTAATAAAATGTTTTTGAAATGAACAATTGTGGTTATTAATTATAAAGCTAGGAGATCATCCAAAGATGGATCATTGCTTATAATTAATGACACTAAAAGGGATTAATTAATATACTAAGTAAACGTGATTGTATATCCAAAGATAACATTCATGTTAATTTTTAGTATGATTAATTGATCTATTAAAGTTTATTTAAATTTGCATCATTATTGATTAGAGTTATGTATTTGAGGATCACCCAAAGGTGAACTTAAATACATAATTAAAGTTTGTAATGTATCTGAATCCATTAGAGTTTACTCAAAGCATTAACGTATAAATTTGGATTATATTTGCAGCTTCCACCAATGTATTCGCCTTAGGCAATTCAATGGTCAAATTCAATGGGGCTGAACTATGCTGAATGGTCTGAGCATATTCAGTTTCATTTGGGTGTATTGGGCCTGGACTTAGCAGTCATTTCGGATGAAAAGCCTGCAGTCATTACAGGGACTAGTACAGAATCTGATAAGTCTTTTTATGAGGCTTGGGTACGGTCCAATAGGCTGAGTTTGAATTTGATGCGAATGACGATAGCTGAAAACGTCAAGCCATCGATGCCTAAGACGGAAAAATGCGAGGAAATTTCTGATGAGAATTAAGGAATACTCTTAGTCAGATATAACTGATAAATCCATCGTAGGAACCCTAATGAGTGAGCTGACGACCAAGAAATTTGATTGGTCACAGCCCATTCATGATCATGTGACCAGTATGGCTAATCTAGCAGCAAGGTTGAAAACAATGGGCATGGATGTGAGTGAATCATTTCTGGTTCAATTCATCATAAACTCACTGCCTCCTGAATTTGGCCAGTTCCAAGTGAATTATAACACTATTAAAGAGAAATGGAACTTTCAAGAAATTAAGGCCATGTTAGTTCAGGAGGAAGGGAGATTAAAGAAGATGAAGGATCACTCCATTCATCTCATTGTTCATAAGGATGCTAGTGGTAGCAGGTCTAAACCACATAAGAAAGGTAAGAAGAAGGACAAAGCCTCTATGAAAGTCACTGGAGGTCAGATTCAGAAGGATCAGAAATGCTTCTTTTGCAAAAAGATGGGTCACTTCAAAAATGATTGCCCAAAAAGAAAGGCTTGGTTCGAAAAGAAAAGTACGTACTATATATCAGTATGTTTTGAATCAAACATAATTGAAGTGCCCAATAATACTTGGTGGTTAGATTCTGGAGCTACTATTCATGTGTCACATATTATACAGGGATTCCTTTGAATCCAGCCCATAACAGGAACTGAGAAGTTCCTCTATATGGGAAACAGAATGAAGGCACGAATAGAAGGGATTGGGATGTACAGATTGATCTTGGACACCAAGTGTCATCTGGATCTAGAAAAGTGTCTCTATGTTCCTGAATGTGCTAGAAATTTAGTTTCTGTTGCAAAGTTGGATAAAGAAGGATTTAACCTCAAGATTGGAAATGGTGCATTTTCATTGTATAGACATTCGTACTATTATGGATCGGGTACTTTGATTGATGATTTGTACCGTTTGAATCTTGATGCTATGTATGCTGATTCCATATTTCTTGTTGAGCATGGTATAGGTAACAAACGTAATATGCATGATGAAAGTTCTGCTTTCTTATAGCATCAAAGATTGGGTCATATATCCAAAGAAAGGATATTGAGGTTGATGAAAGGTGATGTCCTGCCTCAATTGGATTTTACTGATTGGGATGTATGTGTTGATTGTATAAAAGGGAAACAAACAAAACATACATCAAAGAACCCAGCCATAAGAAGCAATGAGCCTTTAGAATTGATACACACTGATGTTTGTGGCCCGTTTGATATCCCAACATGGGGTGGTGAGAAATATTTCATCACCTTTATAGATGACTATTCACGATATTGTTACTTGTATCTACTGTATGAAAAGTCTCAGTCAGTAAACATCCTAGAGGTGTTTATTAATGAAGTTGAAAGGTAGTTAGATAGAAAAGTAAAAGTGATTAAGTCAGATAGGGGTGGTGAATATTATGGAAAATTCAATGAAAGTGAACAATGTCCTGGTCCATTTGCAAAACTTCTTGAGAGTCGAGGCATATGTGCACAGTATACAATGCCTGGTACACCACAACAGAATGGTGTAGCGGAAAGGCGGAATCGCACACTTATGGATATGGTTAGGAGCATGTTGAATTACAGTACTGTACCCTTATCTTTGTGGATGCATGCATTAAGAACTGCTGCATATCTGCTGAATAGAGTTCCTAGTAAGGCTGTCCCTAAAACTCCTTACGAGTTATGGACAGGAAGGAAACCCAGTTTGAGACACCTTCATGTTTGGGGTTGTTCAGCAGAAGTAAGGATATACAATCCACATGAAGGAAAGCTTGATGCAAAAACCCATTAGTGGTTACTTCATTGGCTATTCTGAAAAGTCCAAAGGGTATAGGTTTTACTGCCCTAACCATAGTACTAGAATAGTTGAGTCTGGTAATGCTCGGTTCATTGAAAATGGTCAGTTCAGTGGGAGTGGGGAATCACGAAAGGTGGATATTAAAGAATCACAAAAATGAATGGTCCACAGTGAGTACTCCTACTCACTCATGTCGGTATTCCCACACCCAGTGTTTCTACTCAAATTGTTATTCCTTATGTTGCATCACAGTCACGTGACATGCAAGGACAACAAATTGATACTCGAAACACTCAAAGTGAACACATAAGAGATGAACCAAGTGACAATATTCAATTTACAAATGAACAAGTGATACCACAAGAAATGGCATTACGGAGGTCTACAAGACAGAAAAGGCCAGCAGTTTCAAATGATTATGTGGTTTACTCACTTGAGCATGAATCGGAATTGAGCATTGATAAAGATCCAGTCTCATTTAAACAAGCCATGGAATGTAATGATTCTGAAAGGTGGTTCAATGCCATGAAAGAAGAGATGAAATCGATGGATGTAAACCAAGTCTGGGAGAGCTAGTAGTAGAGTTACCTGAAGGATCAAAACGAGTTGGCTGTAAGTGGGTCTTCAAGACCAAGCGAAACTCGAACGGTAACATAGAAAGGTATAAGGCCAGACTTGTAGCCAAAGGTTTCACTCAAAGAGATGGTGTTGACTATAAGGAGACTTTCTCTCTCCAGTTTCTAAGAAAGACTCTTTTAGAAATTATTATGGCATTGGTGGCTCATAATGATCTAGAGCTCCACCAAATGGATGTAAAGACCGCCTTTCTGAATGGTGACTTGGAAGAGGAAGTGTATATGGACCAACTTGAAGGTTTCATCACTACGGGGCAAGAAAATTTGGTGTGTAAATTAAAGAAATCGATATATGGACTGAAACAAGCCTCCCGACAATGGTATATTAAGTTCAATAATACCATTACGTCATACGATTTTGTAGAAAACACACCGTTGATCGGTGTATCTATATGAAGGTCAGTGGGAGCAAGTTCATTATATTAGTCCTATATGTCGATGACATTCTTTTGGCCGCTAATGACATAGGTTTGTTACATAATGTAAAGAAATTTCTCTCTGAAACTTTTGAAATGAAAGATATGAATGAGGCATCCTATGTGATAGGAATAGAAATATTCCGTGATAGATCACAAGGATTGTTAGGATTGTCTCAGAAAAGGCTATATCAATAAAGTATTAGAGAGATTTAGAATGGAAAATTGCTCAACAAGAATAGTTCCAATTCAGAAAGGGGACAAGTTCAGTGAATTACAATGTCCAAAGAATGATTTGGAACGGAAAGTGATGGAATCAGTTCCCTATGCATCACTGGTTGGAAGCCTGATGTATGCGCAAACATGTACTCGGCCAGACATCAGTTTCGCAGTTGGAATGTTAGGCCGATATCAAAGTAATCCTGGAATAGATCATTGGAAAGCCGGAAAGAAAGTACTTAGGTACTTACAAGGCACCAAAGATTACATGCTTACTTATAAAAGATCAAGTCATCTTGAAGTAGTAGGCTACTCGGATTCAGATTATGCTGGATGTGTAGACTCGAGGAAATCTACATTTGGTTACATGTTTCTCCTGACTGGAGGAGCAGTTTCCTGGAAAAGCGGGAAGCAATCTGTCATTGCTACTTCCACTATAGAGGCTGAATTTGTAGCATGCTTTGAGGCTACTGTTCATGCATTATGGTTGCGGAATTTTATCTTAAGGCTTGGTTTGGTCGACAGTATAGAAAAGCCGTTAAGAATTTTTTGTGACAATTCCGCAGCAGTCTTCTTCTCTAAGAATGATAGGTATTCTAAAGGTGCGAAACATATCGATTTGAAATACCTATCTGTTAATGAAGAAGTGCAAAACCAAAGAGTGTCCATTGAGCATATTGGCACTGAGTTGATGGTAGCGGACCCGTTAACTAAAGGTTTGCCACCGAAAACATTTACTGGACATGTTGATCGGATGGACATTATGGACAGGTCCTTATACACTTGAAAGCCAATATTTATAATGCTCATATCATTGTGACACTCGTGAATTCAATTAAAGTTATGGTTTTGCTTGTGCTCTATTATCTTTGTTTAGATGTATACAATTATGGTTTGTGAGATAATTAATAGCATATATGAGAATGACAGTTTAAAGTTTCAATGTTCCTCAGTAAAGTATTATGAATTATGATGATTATGTGATACATGGAAGGAATCATATTGCTATAAGATGTGTGACCGCCATGATCCAATCATCTTAATTCAATTAAGTGTTGTGATTTGATGATCTTTAAGAATTGTGTGCACTTAATTGTTATTGTTTCATCAAGTCATGACATGGACCAAGTGGGAGATTGTTAAATTAATTAACATGAGTGGTCCATGTCATTTAAAGTATGACTCAAAATAAAAGGCCTAATATGATGGTCGGTTAGGCATAACGGTAATTTGGGTCATCGGGTTTAAAATCCCTCCACTCTCCCTATTAAGAATAAACGTTACAGGAAAGGAATATGTGTATATATATCTTCCCCTATTAAGAATAACCGTTACAGGAAAAGGAGTATCTTCTCATTTAAGATAATTATTACAGAAAGAGAGGATCTTCCTATTTAAGGTAACGGTTATAGGAAAGGAAGACGTGTATATATATATATATGCTATTACAGACCTTTCCGGGTGCTTAACCATCAGAGAGATAAAACGTAAAGAAAAGAAAGGGGAAAGAGTAGGAGAAAAGAGAGAAGCGTTCAGGAACGAAACAGAAGAGGCTTCCCATCTCCACTGCAGGACATCAGCATAATGAACAACGGTATGTTGATTTCAATTACAATTTTATTGCTAGTATTCGCATAAAGAAAGATCCTGCAATATATGAAATAAGAATTTCATAAAGAGAAATTCTAGAAAAGTCCAATAACTTTATCATATCTTAATTTGTTTCGAAAATTTTAAGATTATAGTTCATAATTTTTTTCTGAGCTTGAAAACAAAATCTTTGTAATATTAAAATTAAAATCACTTCAAAAAATTTAATACATTTACATAAAATAAAATCAATGTTTATCCATAAATAAACTCATTATTAACACATGGGCTCATGTCTTTCACTCTTTTCCAATAAATATTGTAGGCTACGTGTTACGAATCATTATCCTCTTCTTAAAAAATTAATTTATTAAGGTATGTAGTGCCTACAATTTATAAAACTAAAATTCTCACTATGAAATTTTGTCATATTTTTTTTTCATTGAATTTATCAACGTCATCGTCGTGGATCCACTTCCCTACCTACTTCTAATTCTAAAGTAATTGGTGATAAACATTGGATTCGATTGGAACTGGAATATGCACTCAAATTAATATTTGGTGAGGAACGTCAAATGTCGAGAGGTAATTAATACTTACGATTCAATGTAATTAAGATGCCATTTTAGGCACTTGCTCGTCTAAGAAGCGCCGCATCACATTTCTTAAAATGCTATTTATGGTTAATAAAATGGGGCACCATTCTTGGGACGCGGTTGAGCTCCGGTCACGGGCGTTACATAATTTGTATTAGAATTATTATTATTTTTTTCAATTTCTTTTCTTAAAAAATAAAATCACATGATGTATATGAGAACAAATGAGATGTGCATGAAGTACAACCGAAATAAGTAATATTAAGAATTATTACTTTTATTAATCTTTTTCGTTACATTTTATTCAATCTATTTATACATTTTATTAGTTTTGATGTATGTTTCATGATTTTGAAAAAATATAGATAAAAATTATGTTATTTTATTATGAGTAAAATTCACCTTTTAAGTCCCACGTCAATACTCGGGACGCTTTTTATATTCCCCGACAGTCAGTATTTAGACGCAACCCAATCCAGGCGTAGTATTTAGACCCAAATCCAATTCAAGGTCTAACTTAATAGGTCATCAGCCAGTTCAATCATTAACTCCATGGTCACACCATTAATCTAATTTAATTTAATTTAATTTTTTAAAAAATAAATAAATATTATTAAAATAAAATTTAAATATATGTCTACAAGTATTTTTAATAAAATAATATAATTAATTACATACAGTATTATTATTATTATTATTATTTGTATAAAAAAAGAACTTTGTAGCCAACTTGCATGCTGTTCAGAATTTAGCAAATTAAAATTTTAAAAGTTTAGCATGATTTAAAATTTCTTACTTGTAACGATCTATTCCTCAAAACACGAGACAAAATACACGCGGTGGGGAGAGGGGCTCTTACTAACCGAAGGGGGCCGTACTTTCGACATAATTTAGGGCTGCTGGTCCTTGAGAGCAAACTTCCAAAACTGTCGAGCTTTTAAAAAGCAAGTCTCATCCGTCAAATGGCCCCCCACGCTGAGATGGGCACCCACCGATCGCCGACGCGAGTGTGTAAATCAATGGGCACGGCCCACCAAATAAAAGTAAATCAAGCAAGGAAAAAAAAAATGACAATTTAAAAAAAAAAAAGGAGAGAAAATCTCAGGTGTTCTCGAATATAGTGGCTGTCAGGCAGGCAGGCAGGCGGTAACCCACCAGGAATCGCCCGCCTCCTTCCTTGTTTCTTGTCCCAAACCCAAAGCAAAGACCGAGACTGCCACCGTAACTGCAACCCACCTTTCATAATAACACTCCACCACACCCCCCCCCCCAAAAAAAAAAAAAAAAAGAGAAGAAGCACGCGGCGGCAGCGGCAGCTAGCGAGACAATAACTCGAACCTCCGGTAGAGAAAGGAAGCGATGGTGCTATGGGAGATCACGGTGGCGACAGCGTATTTCTTGGGCCTGAAGCGGACTTACAGACTGGCTTTGGAGATCCAACGTAGGATCGTTGGCCCTAATCATCCTAAGATCCGGCAGTTTCTTCACAGGTGATATTTTCTGTTTCTTTCTTTCTTTCTTTCTTTTTGGTGGAAATCGACGATGGATGCAAAAAGAATTTCAAGCCATTGCGTGCTGGCCAGTCAAATTGGAATTTTATCCATCTGTGCTAGAATTATGAATTATTATTATTTTTTTACCTTGTGTCAGCGGTTTTTGCTAGCCAGACATGACACCCATGTCTGTCAGTTTCGTAGATTGGCTTCGTGGCTGGCTACATTTGATATGTGAGTGTGCGTGCGTGGGGTAATGTTACTGGTCTTATTTGTTGATTTAATTTCTATTTATTTTGTTTCCATGTATGCGTACGTATCTATGTGTTAAAATGCATGCTTTTGCAGATTATAAATAGGAAAATTCATGGCCATAAATATTGGAGGTATATATGCGACCTCTACTATGTGGTGTCTCATGTATGCTTTTTTCAACGTGGTTTGATCTTTATTGGTTAGTTGATGTATTTGTAGTGTTTGTTTGCAAGCTTCATTAGTAAGAATAGCATTGCCCTTACGTGAATGGATGATTACATTGGAGACCTGCAAAAAACTTGCCAATTTTTTTGCGGTTTCCACCCGTTGATGCGGTCTCACATGGAACTTGCTGACTAGTGTACGGTAGTTTGTGATTGGCTTGCATACTTGCGGCACTTGTGCCAATGTCTGCTTATGATTTTAGGTGGATATCTATGCACGAGAATTGGACCCTTGTTGCTCTTTTCAATGTGGATAATACTAAAATTGTGTTGATGCCTATCCATTATGTTGATGGCGCCATTTTCCTGTTGTTACATATACAAGTACTCTGTCGTGGAGAATTTTGTCCCTTCAGACATACACTGCATCTTCCTCTGGTAATTTTGCCTATTGCTTATGCATGAATATGCTATTAGCTTACAAACAGAGCACAATAATGTATACGTCTATAGAACATTCGGAAAAGGGTGCCATCTAGCTTCTAGCATGGGCAAGAAGCATCATAAATAACTTCTCCAAATAGACCCCGATGCTGATTGTTAAATGCCAATAAATGAAACAGATTTAATTACAACTTTTAGGTGGTTTAAAAAGAAGGCAGTTAGATACGTAAATTCCTTATATGTCGGGAATTTTTGGTTGCCATTGAAATGACACTCCATTACGGGAGAGGATTTGGAAAATGTCCTTCAGTTTCATAGTTTGAGCTTCAAAATCCTCTTGCCATTGCCTCTTGAGCACAATTTCAAACTGCACCTGATGGTGAGTCATTAAGAAATATAAAGCCCAGATAAAATTTTTAGTAGTTATAGTGATCCCTTCATAACACTTGCAGTTGCAACTTCACCGCATTTTAAAGTTCGCTTGATGATCCATGAAACATTATGAAGATTTAAGATCTAGATCAAATTTTAATTACTTATAATAATTCCCTCATAAAACTTGAGGCAGAATAATTCCATCTCTATGGTGTCTTTCACACCTGAAATTTTGTTTAAGTCCTAGTTTGTTAGGTGCTACCTTTGTGTGAATAGTGTTGCTCTTGCTCTGTAGCTTGGCTATTCTCCTGATCTTATTTTGATATTTGTTGTCCACCTAGAGGGTGTGGTGGTTACAAGCAACTCCATTTTTATCATCACCTTCTTACATAAGGGAAATGTTGGAGCCACAGAGGCAATGGCTTGGTCAATTCCTTGCCATTTCCCTCCCTACCTGCTTCTTTCTCTCCTGTTCCTTAGATCCCGTAAGGCTGCTATTGTTTGACCTGTTTTTTGATCTAAATGGAATTATTTAGTTCGTGGTGGTACCCACTGGATTTCATTTGTTTTGGTTGCTTTGGAGTTACTTTGTCATAGACCTTATACTAGTTGCACTCCTTGTGTCACTGTCTTTGAACTGTCAATAGTCCCAATCATTTCTGTTTCAAAGGATGTCAGAAAATGAGAAGGGACTTCTTATTGGGAGCAGATCCTTTTTGTTGATCTACATTCTTAAAATTTTATTTTTGTATATACATTAAACATACATCCTTAAGTTCTAAGTGCCTTGATACATAAAATCACTGCTGTGATGGGGTTTCAGTAGTCTTTCATTTATAATTTCATATAAGATTTAGTTGATTGGCATCTAATTACTTTAGGTCTTCTGGTGGTCTCAAAAATATGATTTGCCTCAACTTCCTTCTTTTTCTGCTTGACCAAAAAACCTGACTTTTTCTTGGGTTGGTTGGGGGGAAGGGGAGGGTGGGTTCTTTTGGTGCAATTTGGGGAATATGATGGTATTGAATATTTGAACATTCTTACTTGTCTGTGTTACATGCTAATGTCTGCCACTGTTTTTGTGTAATTTGCTAGTTAGTACTACCATTGCTTGCATATGTTATCTGCTGCACTCCATTGTGCACAGATTCGAACAATTTCATTGGCATAATCAGGGCTTAATGGAAGTTCTTCTTTGTAGACGAACTCGGGCTGCCTTCAATGTTGCACTCCAGGTTCACCAGAATATACAAAAGAGGGACATAGAAGTTGGCCGGAACCTTGGTAACTGGATTCTGCGATGGCTGGACCACATGAAACCCTCTGCCCAGATCCGTGTTTCACCCTCAAATGATGCAAGCTCCAAGACGAACCGGCAAAACAGGTAAGCAATTTCTCCCACCGGAATAGTCATGGGACCATGCAGAAACCAAGGAACGGGGAATCTGACAGGCATCTGTTTACCTCATCAAGAAGTATATGGCGTAAATCCTTTCCTGCCATTGCAATGATGCGGCCACCAAGATCTGCTGGATCTATTACCCAGTACAGGCATTTGAGCAGATGGGGTCCTGGAATGTTGAGATCTGACTACAAAATTGAAAGAGTGAATGGCTTGGAGGGAGTTATTCGGAAGGACATAATACAGTATATGCTGCAAAACTAATTGTGGGATATGGCTTTTGCTTTGTTGTCGGTGTTCACTTTGATACCGAGGCAAACTTGTTTGAGGCATGGTTTTGGTAACTATCTAGTCTCTGATGCCAAAATGGAGATGAAAACTTATGTTCCATTTCCTCTAGATCTGGATGAAGTTTTCTTCTTAATTCTGTATATTCTGTGGATTCTTTTCTTGAATTTTCAAATTTATTTCTAATAAAAGGGAGATGTCGTGTCTTGAATTTTCTGGGAAGTTTTATAGCTACATCGGTCGTAGCACAAACAACTCCATCAGCAGACCTCGTTTGAGTGATATTCGACGGGAGCCCCTAAGCAGCCTTAAATCTCTCTTCCACGGGGAATAGCAAGATTGGGTGCGCATGGATATGCCAGTAACATCATCTGTCAAATACCATTGTTTTAATTATTGAACGTATTTGAATTTCGGAGAAACAAATGAAACTCTAACACCCTCTATCGCCAGCTTATATGAATGTATTGAACAGTCCACCCGTTCTTCTTGGACATACTGAGATGACAACGTCTTTTTGGATTAGCAATTGACGAGCGGTAGATGGCTCTAAGTACAAAGTTTTTGAGAAAGAGTAGAAGAATTATCTGATACCACATCTTAAGGGGCACTGCCCGGCTATTCTCAAACGAAAATAATGAACTCCATGGCTAAGTTATAGCCTTGCAGTGGGGCATTGAATACCTTTGCTTCCTTCAGCGCAGGTAAAATATGTTGAATAGATGCCATTAAATGCTTGTATTCACAATTCGAATCTCCATCTAATGTCACAGGCCATTCTTCCCAAAAGTGTGTAGTATTACGTTTATATGACTTAAAATTTACCTATTGCATTCTCTTATACCGAATTTATGAGCGGCCTCGTCAATGGTTTTATACATGCACTGAATTCTGATACCACTTGTTACGAGATCATTTTCTTCTCCCTAAAAGATAATATATTGGGATGTACAATACTCACATTTATATGACTTAAAATTCTCTTTTCCTCGACAATAAGAGAGTTAAGTAGTATATAACATTGTGAGTTCTATGTAGGTGATTGGGATGAGAAATTTCGTGCAAGTTTTGCGTACTGGTGCGTCCTCAATCTTTTTAAGGCTGATGCCAATGAAGGTTCTTCAATTTGCACTAATGTGGCTTTCGATGGACATTAATTTTCTCATTCCCTACAAAATCTAAACAAAGTATTGGTATTACAAGATTAATTCAATTATTCAATTAATTATGACTTATGGGTCCTATTTAACTAAAGGTATCATTTTTGTATATATATATTTAGATTTGAGACTGTAATATTAAAAGTAAAATTCGTAATTATATATCTTAAACAAAGACCTATGGTACCACTTAATAAAAGATCATCTACAATGTTATTCTAAAAGGCTTCTTATAATAGGAATATATATGTATGTATGTATATTTTTGGTATGAGAAAAAAATAGGAGGCCCGACTACTATGAATTAGGCACATGTATAAGCGTACTAATATTTGTATTTATAATTTATATTAAATTTTTGTCTTCAAATTTTTGAAATTGTGATTCACTTTTAACATAAAAAAGCATGACAGTTACGGTGGTGCGATCAAGGGATTAGTCATGCCCAATAGTGTAGATAATTCCTTACCCGACTAAGAACGGCTTTCATAAGATTTTTGTATTTTGCATCACATCTTCTATATTTGATTAATTTAATTTAATTAAATTTCATAAGATTAAAAAATGGGCCAAAGGCCGAGGCACGTCAATCCACCCATGTCATTCTAATATAGACAAAGGCCCATCTTGGTGGGCCCAATCTCACTTTTCTGTAGAGCATGTCCACTCTAGTGGGTCAGCTTGTTTGGCAACACATAATTCGGGGGGCCCACATGCTTGTCGGTAAACTCGCAAAGAAACGAAAAGAAAAGAAAAGAAAATTGTAATTGTGGGGTCTATACATCACAATAAGTGAGGGGCGACGACCAGAATTGAGGACCGACGCATAGGCCACAAGAAGCACGTGGAGACTGGGACATCGCTCATAGGACTTTGACTTCAACTAACCGACCATGTGCGTGATTCGTCTAGCGGCTCCCACTTGACGCGGTTAATTAATGAATGAATTAATTATTTGCTGTTGTATTGTATGACTAAAAAGTGCCGAACCTTTTGGCTTTTCTAATGGTTTGGAATACGAGCCGACTAAAACACCTGAAATCTCGTGTCCGTCGCCATTTAAAAATAGATATTGCCTTTCCTTATTTTTCTCCTAAAGTTACAAAATAATAGATATATAAATTTAAAATCACCTTTTAACCATCCTCCCCTTTTGATATATATATATATATATATATATATATATATATATATATATATATATATATATATATATTTTTGATGATAATAATAATAATAATGACATGTATTACATAAAAATATATTAATAAGTTGTCATTTTTCTCCGGCGGCATGACTCATTTCTGTCGGTTGAGCCACCGTTACCTATTTCTTGGTGACGGGTCAGTGTACCTAATAATTGTATGATAGTAATATGGGATTTATTTACTATTTATTTTTGTTGGCAATCAGAGAGGCTGTTAATTTACATAAAATTAGGAACTGTTTTCCTTTGGGTTTGAAGACAAAAAAAAAAAAAAAATAAAAAAAAAAAAAAAAAAATTGAATCATGGACAAGATTTTCATTATTAAGTATACGAAAAGAATTAAAATAATTATAAAAATATCATTATTAATACTGTATAGAAACAAAATATTTTTTTAGTCAAAGTTTGGAGTTAGATTTTTTTTATTGTATTAAATTTTTTAATGATGGTATTATTATTATTATTATTAAAAATTTTAGTCTAATAAATTCTTTATATGTACTTTTAGAATATTATAAATTTTATCAACAAAATTAAGGATATGTGCCTTTTTGTTATTTTTACTAATTTTAACGAATAATAATTGTTAATCATAATATATATTTTTCACATTTTAAAGTACAAAATGGGGATTATTACATAACACAAAATGGGGAATAATTTGGTTTTTAGCATTTTATGTGTAGATGATAGTATGGTAAAATTTTCAATGAATTATATATATATATATATATATATATATGTGTGTGTGTGTGTGTGTGTGTGTAATTTTTTATTAAATAATTTATGGTATTCCAAATTTAATATCTATATTGCATTGAACTTTTGAGGACTCTTAGGTGGAGGATCTCACACGGGGCTGTTTGTGGCGCCGAATTTTTTAAAATATACTAAAAAGGTGTAAGAAAATAAAAATAAATAAATAAATAAATAAAGTACAGTTTTTAGAAATAAAATAGATTTTATTTATTTTTATTTTCCTAAAATGAAAAGCTACACGGCATGCTCTGTCTTCCGCGGCTGTGCGGCCTCCTAATCTTTTTGCGTCCGCGAATATTCTTGGTCGTAGCATCCTAATTCCCCTCTCTCTCTCTCTCTCTCTCTCTCAAAATTGCAGACAACGACAACAACAAAAAACATTATAAGAAGAGAAACAGAGGGATCAAAGGAAAGATTATCACAAAAGCAAAGAAGCTCCCAAGCTTGGTCTTGCCCCTCTCTCTCTCTCTGTCTCTCTCTCCTCAGAAAGAAAAGAGAGACAAAGGCAAGGAAAAAAAGAAGAAGAGGGAGAGGAAGGAAAGGAGAATTGAGGGAGAGAGAGAGAGAGAGAGAAATGGAGAATACGAGGACAGCAGGAGAAAAACAGAGGGATGATGAGGAAGTGAATATCGGGAAGATGGGATCTGAGTTTCCTTTGACCTTCTGGGAGGTCACGGCCGCTTCCACTGTTCTCTTGGGATTCCTTCTTTGCATTTTGGGGGTTTATTTCACCCTGCCCCCTTCAGATTACAGCTTCCTCAAACTTCCTCGTAACCTTGCAGATCTTCAAATTCTCAGGTTTCTCTCTCTTTTCTTTTTTCGTTGTTGTTTTTTCTTTCTTTCTTTCTTTCTTTCTTTTTTTCCCATTTTTTTAAGAGTTGTTGTTCCTTTCTTTCTCCCAACAAAATGGGTTGGAGAAATTATGTCCATTTTTTGGTTGAAGAGCCTAATGATGGATTGGCGTTTTGTTGGGATTGTATGGTTGATCGGATTTAGCTTTAAAATTGAGTTTCTTAATCTTTTTTGTGGTATTCATATGTAGAATTGAATCTTCCTGAGGGAAATATTTTGTCTTTTCCCGGTAAAAGTTTTCTTCTGAAGCAAATTACATCCGTATTGTTCTGCTGATTTGACATTTGGGGTGTAGACGGAAAAGCTGAGCTGAATTTGCAAAATAATTTTGCATGCTTCCACAAAAAGTTGATTATTATACTTGTGTCAAAACTTTTTCATAGAGATCTATAGCTTTTGAAGCAAAATGGGGCTTTTTTCATACATGTTCATCGTGGTTACTTGAATGAAGTAGATCAGTTTTAGTTGAAATAAGAAACGGGTTTAGTTTGTGTTTGTCATTAAGGGTAGGATGCGATGCGAATGCTCTCAATGGTACTTTCTTCAAACTGTTCTTGCATTATTTCTTGTGCAAAACTTACGGGTGGATTTAAGAATTCTTTATGGAAATTGATATTAGGAACCTGTTTAAGCTTTCTTCACGAAGGAATTTGACATAGTGAGAGGTACCTTTGAACATCTTCATAATCAACTGTATGACATGATTTTCCAATTGGAAAAAGCTCGTATTCCTTGTGGATTATGAAGACAATTTCTGATATAAGGAGATGAATTGTGACCTAAAGTTGCTTAGAGATTGGCAAAAATGTTGCTAGTGACGTGAGTGTTTTTAAAAGTTGAGGATCTTTAGTTTGATTTATGATATTGATCGCATGGTAGCAAGTTTGGAGTTTACAGTTTGACGACCTTGAATGGTTGAAATAAGTCCTTTTGAGGGTTGGATGCTCATGTCTGACTCATCTTGACTGCTGGATGGAGGATAGTTTTGGTGGACAATCATGGCAACTGCATCTATCTCTATGTAATTTGGGTAGGATCAAGAATAGTCATATTAATTTACTGGTGAGCTTCTGCAATGTCATAGGTGTTCTTGGTGAATGCTAATGGTGACATCAAGATCTGGACCAAGCTAACTTAGCATCGCCAAGATCAAGTGCCATGTTTTTTGAGAATCTGGGTCTATGTTTTTCTGCATAAAGAATTATTTTTGGAGTGGGGATGTTTGCGGGATTGAGACATAATTATTCACTATGAGTGACAATTAATTCATTTATATTGATCAATGCAATTGTTTATACTCTTGCAAGATATTTACTTGATGTTTCATTGAATACCTATTGTTGCATTTTAACTTGCCGCAATTGCTCTCTTCTGGCCCTATTTTTAAAGTATAATGTGTGTTACTTGTTCTCATAGAGATCATCTTGAGAGCTACACCAACAACTATACTGCTCAAGTCTTGGTGGGATACTGTGTTGTCTACATTTTCATGCAGACATTTATGATTCCTGGGACTGTTTTTATGTCATTGCTTGCTGGAGCCCTTTTTGGAGTATTCAAAGGTGTGGCACTAGTGGTGTTTGCTGCAACTGCTGGTGCTTCTTCTTGCTACTTCCTGTCAAAACTGATTGGACGGCCACTTGTCTTCTCTCTTTGGCCAGACAAGTTGAAGTTCTTTCAGTCTCAGGTGAACCTAGATTCTTCCTTGCGGTGATCTTTGGTTTTATTTGTGAGCATTGTGGGATAATTTCTATTTTTCTATTCTCAGGTGGCTAGAAGAAAAGAACGGTTGTTGAACTACATGCTTTTCTTGAGAGTAACCCCTACTTTGCCAAATACATTTATAAATTTCGCTTCGCCAATAGTTGATGTGCCTTATCATATTTTCTTCCTTGCAACCTTTCTCGGGCTTATTCCAGCTGCTTATGTCACTGTTAAGGTACTGTACTTTGACTCACTTTATCTAATTATGATGTGTGAATAAATCTGGAATAAGTTCAACTGGATTAGTGTCTTACCATAAAGTGGAGAGAGTGAAGGAGAACTCTATGGTTAGGACCCTTCCAATTCATTAACATGCCTAGAATATTTGTGAACAATTGATGAGCAGTTGCCCGATGATATTTTCCATGGCTCTTCATGTTTCCTTTATGTGAGAGTTAAATAAGTTCAATAATGCCAATCCAATTTTGGTGATTTAAAGTAAAATTACGGCTTAAATTGCCATAGGGTGGTGAGGACATCAAGTTTTATTGAGCATTTTGTTGGGGGCAATGTCTGCGTTAAAAACAATAATATGTGAATGCCTTCAATGAAGATTTCTAGTCTGCTGCGCTGCTAAAACATGTTATTTCCTGGTCATTGTGCAGGCTGGAATAGCTCTTGGGGAGTTGCAATCAGTAAAGGACCTCTATGACATTAACTCAATTGCTGTATTGTTTTGTATTGGAGTTGTGTCTATAACACCAACGTTGATAAGCAAGAAATCGTAGTTCAATGCTAGATGTACTGGATTGTTGTTCGAGCTGTGAATTTCCTAGCAGCTTCCATTTATGGTCCATAGCTGTACAGATTAGCGATAGGTAAATGCATCATGCGGCTGTTGCTCTTCGTGGGTTTAACTGCTTGATGCCGCAGACATTGAAGATGATGACGATATGGGCAAGGTGTTTCACCATGTAATGTATCATGTTGGCTGTTGGAGGTCGATGGAAATAGCGGGGAGATTTCCTGTATAATTTCTGATTGAGTGGCCAAGACTACTTTTTATGGTGATATGTTCTTTTAATATATGAAATTTAATATTTGTTTTTTATTCTTTTTTTATTTTATATTAATAGGTGTAATTATTTTTATTTTATTCAAGTAATATAACAAATAATATAACAAAATTTTTAGTTTATTTGAGGGTAATTTTTTTTAGTGATTGTTAGAAGATAATTTTTCAAGGTATCTGTTTGGAAAAAAAAAAAAAAAAAGAAAGAATGAATAAATATTGAATTAGGTGATTGGTATAAATTATCTTTTATTTGTTTTTTGTTCTTTTCTCCGGTTAGATCTATTATTTTTCTTACAAATATTTTAGCTTACAATAACTTTCGTGATTGTTACGTATGATTAGAGTGAATGGTGGTATATTATTCTGTTTCAAAATGCAACCAGATGCACTACCAGGTTTTGGTTCTGATGCCGACTTGTGAAATTATAATTAAAATAACCCCAAAAACATACAAATACAACGGAAAATGATAGCCAAAGGGAATGAAAAAGAAGTACCTGCAAATGATGATTGGTTGTATTCCAAAAGAACAGAAGCGTTCCAAGGTAATTATTAGAACACATTATTTTTGACAGACGAAAGAGAAGAAGGGCAAAAACTAACGTAGATTTTGATTGAAGTTCATTAAAGGTGTATGTCTCTTCCTTCCTCCTCACTTCTACTTATATAAAGTCTTATTATAAGAGATGAATTTTTCACCTGTAGGCGAATGTCATGACACATTTTTTAAATTAAATTTTAATGAAAGTACTTTTTTGATTTTGTCAATTATTTTTCTTCTTGATTTTTCAATTTAATTGTTTCTTTTCTGTCCATATAAATCATGAAAATCTTGCATTATATATAGTCAGTCTTCCACTTCGAGAAGCATGGAGGCAATTATAGTCATTAACACGTTCTTAGGTATGGATTCCATTACGTCTTTTAAGTAGTTATGTTAGTATAGTGCTAGCTATTTTGGGTGAAATTATTTGCCTGAGTTCCAATGCATAGATTCATTTTTGAGTATACACTTCTCTTTTTAAAGAAATAATATTTTTCCTATCATTTAACTTATAACTTTCTACACAACCATGACATATTTGTTAAATTTTCACCCTTGTTCTCTACTATGAACCATCAATCTCATCTTTCTTTTAAGGAAATAATATTTTTCTTACTATTTAACCAATTACTTTCTAGGCAACTATGCCACATTTGTTAATTTTCACCCTTATTTCCTATTATTTTCTTATGAATCTAATAACCTCATTTTAGAATTCACAAAATTGGATAAAAGTATAATAAATAATAGCCTTAGATCCTTTATATTTGTATTCCTTCTACAAAATTTTTCATATGTTTTTTTTTTAATTTTTAAAATAAAGTGATAGGATCTCATTTGAAGAACTAATTTGACAATACCGTTATAGTCATATCATGTAGAAAATGAATCATAATCTATACTTTTTTTTTTTTTTTTGCTTATTCTTATAATATAAAGTTCCTTACCATCAAAATAATTGTAAGTCTTAACTTTATGTCATTCTATTAACTCCTTTAAGTGGAAGAGATCACCTTTCTATTCTTATGAAGCTAATACTTTTTTTCTTTTTTATAGTGAACTTAGCATAAACTCATTCATATCTTCTTTATGTTGGCTTTATAAGTACTAATTTTTTTTTTATGAAGAATTTGTTAATAATAAGCATGATTTTTTGGAGAGACATGTGAGAATATATTTTCCTTTAAATAAAACTTTATCACTTTATAAAGCGTTAATTGCACATATTTGTTTTTAATTGGAACAAGATTATCCATAGACATTGGAATGTAAGAATATAATATATTTTTTTCATTTAAGACAACATGCTTATAAGTATCTACAAACAATTTATCAATTACTTTTAGAAGAATAGCTAAAAGGTGAACCAAAACTAGCTAATACAATAACTTTGCTAGCATCATGGCTTCTTTAGACTTTTACTTATATTTCTATAAGAATTCACTAGTTAAAATATTTAGTAAGGAATTAAATGTTTCTTAAAAAAAAAACTTAATATCAAAATTAGATAATGATAAAATATCTTATTATTTAACAAATATTTGATTTAATGCTATATCTTTCATAGGGATATCTTTTGTTACTTTATAATCAATCCTTATAAACATTTATTTATTTAATACATTACCTTTTAATTTCTTAACACAAATTTCTTTTTTCACATAATAAAATAATTAACTCTAACCCCTTTTTATATTATAAAAGTAAAAGGTGTTAAACTTTCTTTTTCTCTAATTTTTTATCTAAGCATTCTACTAATCTTACTTTAGATGCAATAGTTTTAATGATCTTGAAAGGATTAAAGTGTAATGTAGCTAGATAAGGAAAATTTTGCATTATAATAAACTTTTATAAGAAATCCTTATTTAATAAATCACCTTCCAATTTCTAAAAAAAAATTTCTTTTTTCATATAGTAAAATAATTAACTCTAATTTCCTTGCATACCATAGAAGTAAAATATGCTAAATCCTTATTTTTTTTTTCTCAAATCCTTTATTTAAAGGATTCTATCAATCTCACTTTATATGAAATAGTTTTAATGATGCTGAAAGGATTAAAGTGTAATGTAGTCAAACAAGGAAACTCTTAAACTTTTTATTTTCCTTTTCTTATTGCCTAAGAATGTTCTTTTGTCCATTCAAGCAATTTTTTTTTACCTTTTCAATAAAAATTTAACATTAAATGCAAGAATTTTAAACAATTTAAAATATAATATAGACTTCCTAAAAATTTTTATAATTGATTTTTACATTTTATTAAGAAATTTTAAGACATGTTTTATAGCTCTATTAATTAAGATGATATACTATTCTTAATATTATGACAAACAAATTGAATTTTACTTTAAAATAACATCATCTTTTTAATAAAAGGTATTAAGTCAACTAGTTTTATGATTCTTAAAAAAATAGTTAAACTATATCCTTTCTTTGATATGGTTAAAGACTTTAAATAAGATGTCTTATTTTCTTTTGCTATATGAAAATAATTTTTTAGTTTTTTTTCTTTTGTATTTGAGATATAATTTATGGAATATAATATCATATTATCTTTTTTGTAAAAATTAATAAGTCATTACTTTTATAAAGAATTTTAAAATAATCAAATTGACCTTCATAACTCTTTTTTAAAGAGGAATCAGAAACATCATTACTTTAAATGACTTTTACCTTTAAGTTTTTCTTTTCAAAATCATTTTTTAATAAGAAAGTATTTATTTACAATCTTTTAAGATCTTCATTTATAACTAATTTTAATTTTTTTTATTTAACTTTACACTAGCATAATGATGAACTCTTATATATTTGTAATAAATAATATTCTTTTTAAATTTTATGAATTTTAATTTTTATTTTGCCTTATAAGGCTTTTTTCTTTTTTCATTGTACCCTTTTTATTGTTCTTTTGAAAAGATTTATAATTATTATTTTTCCTATTTTGAGAAAATAAACATATAGATAATCTATTTGTTTACAAAAGCCTCTTATAACCCTTTTGGGGTCCATTTTTTCTCATTTTAATCTTATTACATAAAATGACCCTTTCAACAACTACTTTGACAACTATTTCTCTATAAGTAGATTTTTTATAAAGAATCATTCTTTCAATGTTTAACTTTAACTTTATTTTTAATTCTTTTAGCAAATAAGGTAAGAAATCTTGCTAAGAACTTTTCCTTTTTGAAGTTACCATGATTTTCTTCTCTCATTAAAATTTTAGAGAACATGTTCATACACTAATTGAAATAAAACATGTTAGATAATTATATGAATAATAGTAATTTTATTAACTTGATAAAATATTATACAATAATTGAAAAATACACATAATAATATAAATATCATTTTTTATATAATAATAAATATTTAATTCTACTTAAATTGTAAATTTATATTAAACTAACTTATACTAAAATTTTAATAAACTCATATTATGGATTAAATCCAACATTCCTTTTAATCTAGATTTGGTAATACTTTCAATTTTAATATTTATTTCAACTTAATAAGTACTTCATACTTTCGTAGTTTCACGAGAATGTTAGCTATTTGATATTTAGACTTGTAATATGCCAATTTAATTTCTAGTTTATCAACTTGATTTCTTAAAAAATAAAAATAAGTATCAATATGCTTACTCCTTCTATGTGTTACAAGATTTTTAACTAAATTGATTGCAAACACATTATTAAAAAAGTCCTTTATAGTACCTTTAATTAAAACATATATCTCACTTTACAAATTATTGAACAAAATAGTTTGATATTGAAACCATAGTTACATAATTTGTTTTACAAGTTTAAAGTATAAAAAGAGATTGTTTATTACATGACTACAAATAAGTAGTAGTTTTAATGTTAAAATAATAACTAAAAATACTTTTGCAATCCTTTGCATTTCCACCCCAATCATTGTCAAAATAGCACACAAAAGCATAACTTTTAGATTAAAAATAAAGTAAATCATGATAATAGGTTTCTTTTATATACCATATAATTCTTTTAACAACTTGCATAAGAGATTGGTAGGAAGACTCTAGAAACTTACTAAATAAACTAAGTCCATAAGAGATATCAAGTATTATAATTGTCAAATATCTTAAACTTCCAACAATCTACTTGAAACATGTAGAATTAATAAGTGTTTTATTACCTTATTTAGACAATCTAATGCCAACTTTTATGAAAATTCTTATAGGATTGCAATCATACTCTTAAAACTTTTTTAAAAGCTCAGTAGTATACCTTTTTTGCTAGATAAAGATTTCATTATTTCTTTAAATCACTTCAATGCCAAGAAAATAAGACATTAGATCCAAATTTGTCATCTTAAATTCATGTATTATGGATTTTTAAGTTCTTCAATTATTTTTAAATTGTTATTTATAAAGATAAAGTCATTAACATATTAGCATAACAATAAGATATCATTAGAATCATTAACTTTCACATATAAAGTATGCTCTAAAGGACACTTTTAGAAGTTGATTTCTTGGAATAAAAGTCAATACTTTTGTTCCATACTTTAAGTGCTTGTTTTAGATTATATAGTGCTTTCCTTCATAACAAAACCTAGTGGTTGCTTGACAAAAATTTTCTCTTTAAGAGGACCATTGATAAAAGATGACTTCACATTTATTTGTTGGATTTTTCAATGATTTTGAGTAGTTAAAGCAATTATGAGTATGGTAGTCTCCATTTGAGTAATAAAATCATATCTTGTGATAGTTATAGCTAAGATGTTGTTCAAATCCTTTTGCAGCCAATCTTATTTTTCATCTTTCTACTTCTCTATTTAACTTCTTCTTAGTCTCAAAGACCTATTTTATATCAATAGTTTTTTGATCTAATGGAACATTACTAAGCTTTTATGTAATATTCTTATCAATTGTCTTGATTTTTTCATTCATTATATTCACTTACTTTATATCTTGAATCACTTCATCAAATAACACAGGTTTACAATTTATAAATATGAAAAAAATGCATTAAATCCCTATTATAATAAATAACATTATCATGAATTACTTTATAATCTTACAATCTAACTAAATGTTTTATCCTTAGTCTTTCATTCTTCTAGAGAGCTTGTGGTATGGAATTATGAGTAATAATTGGTGAAATTTCTTTATTTGTATTAAGGACTACAACTTGATTTTCCTTTTCTCCCAAATTAGCAATAAATATCCTTAAAAGTCATTTTACTCCTTAACATTGAAATTTTAAACTTTATTTTTAGCAAATGTTATATCTTTCCTGACAATCATCTTTTCTTTTTTATAAGATTAAATAGTTTGTATCCTCTTTTTATATAAACAAGAAAGATTGTCTTTATTTCTTAATCATTTAGCTTTATTCTTGTTTTTACTATAATGTGAGCATAAATAATAAATTAAACACCTTGAGGTGCCTTACACTAAACTTGAAACTACTTCATTAGGAATGATATTTTAAAAACTTCTTGATGAAAATCTATCTAATAAGTAAATAAAATACAAAATAGGTTTTACCTAAAAGAAATTGAATACCTTTTTTTTTTTTACCTTTAATAAGTTTCTTACCATTTTTATAATTGATTTATTCTTTCTTTCAACAACTTTATTATATTATATAGGTTATAGGAAATTATGACTTTGTGATTTATTCTTTATGTCTCAAAATATACCTTGAACTTACTACAAATATATTCACCTCCTTTATATTTCATAGAATTTTAATATAATACTTATTCTATCTTTTAACATAAGCTTTAAATTTCTTAAAATAATCAAACACCTTAAAGCCATTTTGTATATAATAAACTTATGCTTTGCATGTAAAATCATTAATAAAGATTAGAAAATACCTATTGTTGCTATTTAATGTAATACACATCAGGCTATAAACATTAGAGTGGATTAACGAGATTAGTTACCTTGTATACTAATTTCCCATTACAAAAGGCTATCTTCTTTATTTGGCAAAAGTATAAGTTTCATAAATATGATTAGGTTGATGTGTTTTAAACATGCTTATCACCATGTTTTCCTATGCAAGAAGCTTTAAATTGCAAAGATTTAGGTGACCAAATCCAAGATGTCATAACCAAGACTTGTTTTCATAACATAAGGCAAGTATAAACATTAGTGGTAATATTAATTTGAAACATCTAGTTATTTATTAAAAAGGATTTAAGAAATAGTGTATCTCTCCTATTAATAATTAAGAGAAAATTAATTATCTAGTATTTGTATGTTATACTTTTCTTTAAGCAATTGACTCAAATTAAGTAGTTTGCTCTTCTTTTTAGCACAAAACACATATAAGATATAATTATGATCTTTGTTTTCCAATTTGATAAAAATTCATCCCTTTCTTATCATTAGAGTACTATTATTATCAACAAACTTAACTATGAAATAGATTGATTCATCAAGTAACAAAGATTTTTTTCTTTCTTCACATATTATTGGTGGGCTCAATATTAAGAAACCATGTATTATAATTTGATATTTTAGTAATTGCGATAACCATTATGAGAATTTGATTTCCATTATTTGCATATTCCATTTATGCATAATGAATTGTCTAATTATTCTTCTTAGACCAGTACTTATTAATATAATAATCATGCTTATGACATAAGTAACACTCAACATTGAATTTATGATGTCTCCTTTTGCCTTAACTTTAACCTTTATATGTGTAATCTAATCTTCTTTGGTTATTATATTAATTGTCTCTATTTCTATAATTGTTGTAGTGACCTCTTTGTCCTTTACCATAAGAGAAAACATGTTTATACTTTAATTGATTATTTTGATTGCCTTTGATAAGAGTCTGATTTTGAGTGCTTATTTTATTGGCTTTTCAATGCACTTCTCATTCATGCATAGTTCATAAACTTGCAATATGCTTACGAGTACATTAATTAACATGTAAGACAAATTATGTGCTTTTTCTATTGTAACCATGATATGCTCTTACCATGTGTAAGTGTGCGTAAGATCTTTTTAACTTTTACTTAATTATTTAATTATTCTTTATAGATTCTCATTTGGTTTGTCAAGGTAAAAACTTTATTTATATAAATTGAAATAATTTTTAAAGGTTTTATTTGCAAACACTCAAATTGATGTGGTAAGATTTGAAATTTCACTTTTTTAACTTTGTTCACTCACACTTTGAAATGATGTCGTCAAGATAACTCATATATGCTTTAACAAAGTTACTTCACTAATCTTTTAAAAAATTTCATCATTTACCTTTTGATGGATGAAATAAAGTACCTTTTTATATTGCTTTTGTAACTCTCGATGAGTAATTTTTTGTACTTTTATTGCATTTGTCACGAGTTTTGTAACACCATTTTCTATAATACTTAGCAATTCATTACAGTGAAACAATATTTTCATTTTTATGTATCATTGTCATAATATTTTTTATTAAAAAAAGGAACCAAAATAGAGATCGTACCATTCATATTAAAATTCATAATTTTTCAAATCAACACCTAACTTTCATATTTTTTCGATCTGGTTGCCAAGTTTTATTTTATTTCATAAGATTAAATAGTTTGTATCCTTTTTTTATATAAACAAGAAAGATTGTCTTTATTTCTTAATCATTTATCTTTATTCTTGTTTTTACTATAACGTGAGCATAAATAATAAAATTAAACACCTTGAGGTGCCTTACACTAAACTTGAAACTACTTCATGCTTATTTAGGAATGATATTTTAAATACTTCTTGTTGAAAATCTATTTAATAAGTAAATAAAATACAAAATAGGTTTTACCTAAAAGAAATTGAATACCTTTTTTTTTTTTTACCTTTAATAAGTTTCTTACCATTTTTATAATTGATTTATTCTTTCTTTCAACAACTTTATTATATTATATAGGTTATAGGAAATTGTGACTTTATGATTTATTCTTTATGTCTCAAAATATACCTTGAACTTACTACAAATATATTCACCACCTTTATAGTTCATAGAATTTTAATATAATACTTATTCTATATTTTAACATAAGCTTTAAATTTCTTAAAATAATCAAACACCTAAAAGCCTTTTTGCATATAATAAACTTATGCTTTGCATGTAAAATCATTAATGAAGATTAGAAAATACCTATTGTTGCTATTTAATGTAATACACATCAGGCTATAAACATTAGACTGGATTAACTAGATTGGTTACCTTGTATACTAATTTCTCATTACAAAAGGCTATTTTCTTTATTTGGCAAAAGTATAAGCTTTATAAATATAATTAGGTTGATGTATTTTAGATAAGCTTATCATTATGTTTTCCTATGCAAGAAGCTTTAAACTACAAAGATTTAGGTGACCAAAACCAAGATGTCATAACCAAGACTTATTTTCATAACATAAGGCAAGTATAAACATTAGTGATAATATTAATTTGAAACATCTAGTTATTTATTAAAAGGGATTTAAGAAATAGTGTACCTCTCTTATTAATAATTAAAAGAAAATTGATTATCATGTAATTGTATGTTATACTTTTCTTTAAGCAATTGAATTAAATTAAGTAATTTGCTCTTCCTTTTAACACAAAACACATATAAGATATAATTATGATCTTTGTTTTCCAATTTGATAAAAATTCATCTCTTTTTTATCATTAGAGTACTATTATCATCAACAAACTTAACTATGAAATAGATTGATTCATCAAGTAACAAAGATTTTTTTCTTTCTTCACATATTATTGGTGGGCTCAATATTAAGAAACCATGTATTATAATTTGATATTTTAGTAATTGCAATAACCATTATGAGAACTTGATTTCCATTATTTACATATTCCATTTATGCATAATGAATTGTCTAATTATTCTTCTTAGACCTGCATTTACTAGCATAATAATCATGATTAAAACACAAGTAACACTCAACATTGAATTTATGATGTCTCCCTTTGCTTTAACCTTAACCTTTGTATGTGTAGTCTAATCTTCTTTGGTCATTATATTAATTGTCTCTATTTCTATAATTGTTGTTGTGACCTCTTTGTCCTTTACCATAAAAGCCTAATTGATTATTTGATAGGAGCCTAATTGTTGTTTATACTTTAATTGATTATTTTGCTTGCCTTTGATAGGAGCCTAATTTGGAGTGCTTATTTTATTGGCTTTTCAATGCACTTCTCATATAAGACAAATTATGTGCTTATTCTATTGTAACTATGATATGTTTTTACCATGTGTAAGTGTCTGTAAGATCTTTTTAACTTTTATCTAATTATTTAATTATTCTCTATAGATTTTCATTTAACAAAAGGTAAAAACTTTATTTATATAAATTGAATAGTTTTTAAAGGTTTTATTTACAAAATTCAAATTGATGTGGTAAGATTTGGAATTTCACCTTTTTAACTTTGTTATCATTTTGAAATGATGTCATCAAGATAACTCATATATTCTTTAACAAGGTTGCTTCACTAATCTTTTAAAAAATTTCATCATTTACCTTTTGATAGATGAAATAAAGTACCTTTTTACACTCCTTTTGTAATTGTCGATGAGTAATTCTTTGTATTTTTATTGCATTTGTTATGAGTTTTGTAACACCATTTTCTATAATACTTAGCAATTCATTTTCAGTGAAACAATATTTTCATTTGTATGCATCATTGTCGTAATATTTTTTTATTAAAAAAAGGAACCAAAATAGAGATCGTACCATTCATATTAAAATTCATAATTTTTCAAATCAACACCCAACTTTCATATTTTTTTCGATCTGGTTGCCAAGTTTTATTTTATTCAATTTAGCTCTTTTTTTTTTCTTCCTTAATATTGATTGCTTGTATTCACAACCGTAATTACCAGTGATGGGATACAGTGCTAGTGATGGAGGGACTTAGCGAATGTGTGGTTGTCAGTGGTAATCTCAGAGAGATTAGCTAATGACAAGCCAACATTAATAAGAACGAAGTTAGGAGGGGCTAGCGAGTTCATTGCCTTTTTAATGATTTTTTAGCATGTTAATGGGACAAGTGCGTAGATCAGTTCAGTGATCAATGAGTCAGAAAACAGGGGTTTTATGTGTCGTAATGGCTGAGGAGGGCACTTCTAGCAATGAAAGATGACGATTGAATGTTTAATTTTCTCCAGACTGCCGCATTTTGGCTACTTTCAAGCTGTGTGGGGGCTAATTTTGTTGGGTTGGTTGGTGTCCAACAATGCGACAGATGGCTCCTACTAAGATAGTCGATAACTTTGGGCGGTTTGTTCAATAACGTGTGGTGGTTGGTATTGGTGCTTTGACAACGGTGAGTAAGCGGATCTAGTGACTACCGTGGCTTCAATGACTTTTATGGTGGCTTTGATGACGGTCAGTGATGGCTCTGACAAGTTCTGTGGTGGCTTTAATGACTACTCCATTGAGACATACATTTATTCTTTATCTAGATCAAAATATCTACTTTCATATTACTATTAGAACTTCATTGATTTTAGTATTATTATTAAATAATTATATAAATACTTGTAATTTTATTAATTTGATCAATGCTAAATAATAATTGAGAAGAAAAAAATAATCGGTAAAAGGGCTTTAGAATGCTTTTGCAAATAAATAGGTTATCTGTATATTAATTTTTCTAAAACAAGAAAAAGAAAATAATTTGAGAAGAATCCTAAATATTTTCGAAGGTAAATAAAAAGGTTTGGTAAGAAGGAACGTGACGAAGCATTAGAGGTTATTGCACTACATTATAATTGAACATGACCCTTACTTCGTTGATAGACTATGAGACGAGATGTTCCACGTTTATAAGAATCAAGCTGCATTTCTTTGCAAATTTTCATTCTCAAATCGGTGACTAAATTAAGAGGATGAATGCAAATTAATTTCTTTTGCCTATGGTATGGAAACATAAAGACCCCGTTCTTCCAATTATAACTCGCATATGCATTCAGATAAACAGTCCAACAATGTTGTTGAAAAGGTCCTTACATCACAGCGTGACCCTGAAACTTTGAGAAAGGCCAACTTCTTGAAACCAAGTCTACTGATTTTTCTTCAGCTTAGAGGTAGAACTAGCTGATTTAGGACCCTGATTGGAAGTTCTGATTATGAAAAGAAGCGTTTCTACAAGCATTCCAATAACTAATCCAAGGATACCTCCAGCAGCACTCTGGAATTAAAAAACATGAACATTGACTCCATTAAATGAACCAGGACAGAATGGTTGTAGCAAATGCTTAACGTATATTGAATTTACATAGACAATTATGTTTCTGCTTCCATATGGCTAGAATGACCAAGATGCAGAACATGTATACACTGGTATGGTACATGATCTTACCATAGCAGGGCTGTGGCCAAATAATGCTCTGAATGTTGCATATCCAACAAGATATCCGGTAAACATGGTAAGAGCAACATGTAATCCTGTACACATTTTAAATTAAAGAGAATGAACATCAGTTACTGACATGCACACAAAGAAGATAAAGTATTATTTTAAATGTATGGAGCAAAAAATCCACAGAATCATTGACAAATTAGGAAAGATTAACTTACAAGATAAAAGACATGAAACAAACAGTTATAATCATGTGGTGGGGGCACATGGAAGCAATAAAAATACAAAATTATAAAGGACACTGAGTTCAGTTCATAAGGAAGGAAGCATGATGAATTAAATGAAAATCAGTTCATAGTTACATAGGAATGTGCTTAAAACTGGTTATAGTAATTAACCTGTAGAAGATTAAATGTTAATTACACAGCAGTGGCTATGCAGAAGCTTTTGTTCATTGCAAAGTGAAAAAGTAGCAGAGAAATTTCTGCCAGCAAATATGGCGAGGCACATGAAATCTGTGCAAGAATGACGTCCAATCCCAAATGTAGTCACCATGAAAAAAATGCCGCCAAAATGGAGGGCATTGATTGAATACCATTTTCCCCCAGGATTATGAAGTTTTTGGTTCTCTTTTTGGTGTGGTCTCCTGCAGGCAGGACTAATAATATTGACTTAATTTGCATACACAACCAAAGTCTGAATGGGCCAGCTTATTTGGAATAAGTGGAAACAGAAACAGTACCAGCAGCATGATTGAAATATTTGGCATGTGATGATACACTTGTAGGCTTGATTCATAGGCTAGCACAATAACATTAATGCCTCAATATTTGCATTGATTGTCTCTCTCATCTAGCATTGCAAATTACTGAAATTAATTCTAAATAATAAGACGGTTATGTTGTTAGTAATGCCACCAATTCCTTCAAATTCTCCTTCAAGAATTGTTGTTAGGAGCAATAAAAAAGCAAATAGTAGCCCATAACCAAAGTATTACTTCAAACTACAAGATAAGAGATCAGCTGAGCTGAAACAACCACCATACTGTACCCAAAAGGCAATAATACACGAGCACCCGTATATAAAAAACAAGGAATTATATAGCCCCATCAGTTAAAAGTGGAAATAATAGCCAAAAAAGTTTCTTTATTCTCTGTTCTGAATACTACGAGAGAGAAAGCTGATGAGTAGTGCATTCAGACAACTAAAATATCATAGAGATTTCTAACACAAAATAAGATTGGTAAATAAGAATAATTCCAGTTAGTAGTAGCAGAAGTTGTTGAACTCACCAAAACCAAGCTGATCCTTATAAGAAGAGAAAGGCTCATTGGTATTGTTCGTTGGTGTGACGTCCTTAACCAACTCTTTATAAGCATTCCGCTCTGACAACTCCTGAAGTTTCCTTAATCTGGCCTTTAGTTCTTTGCTCTACATTCAAAAGATTTTTTTTTCCTTTTTTCAAATCTTCAATCTCGATGATGATAAACAATTCTCTACCACTACCACCAATAATGAAGTAAATATATAGCACATGCATAGACACATTTGGTTCCCAGGAAACTGAGGGAAACATATGACAACTATTATCAATTTCAAAATTCAAGTATCAATTAGGAAGTTAATGAAAATTATCAATTTTATGAGCTGATTTGATCAATGTAATTGTTTTTACGCACGGCGAAATGACGCTCTGCTTGGTCGCCGAGAAAATGGACGAAACCACAGGGAAAAGAACTTTTAATTACTGGCATCATTCAACAGGCACACTTCCAAGTTCCTACGCAACTACACTACTTGCCCGAGTCAAGTCTTGTAGGTTTTCCTCGGCTTTCTCGAGAAACGAATACTTTTAAAATATGGAAAGAAAGAGGAAAACAGACGTTTTACCTTTTCCCGAGGCTTGGGGCTGGTGAAGACGAGCGAGGATCCGGAGAAAAGGCGGGCCAAACCGGGTCGGGTCGATGGAGGAAACCCGGTCCAGATGCTCCGGAGAGACTTGTACTGGACATTGTCCCGAGAAGAGAGAGCAGAGGCGAGGTCCCGTAGTTCTGGAGAGAGGTTGGGTTCGTTAGAAGCCGAGAGGAGAAAGGATCGAATGGGTTCTGTCGCCGATATGAACAGTCCAGGCGGGGCTGGTGGCGGGTTGGGGTCTTTTGCGCTCATTTTTTTTTTTTTGGCAGCAAATTCGGGATCCGTGGAGAGGCGCCGCTGATCAACGATTTCCTTTCCCATTCTAGTTTTTGTTTTCTTCCCTATCCATGGATTCGTTCTCGTTTGGTATAGACGGTCCATGAGCATGGGCATGGGCTGGGCTGTGCCCTCTGATTAAAAATCTTGAAATTATGGATTAATCAGCTGCAAAACTCCCAATAATTAGAGTTGATATATATATATATATATATATATATATATATATATATATATAATATTATTAATTTTTCTCTTAGCAAAAAATCAAAATGTAAAAATTTATATCTTATAAATAAACTTTGTAAGAAAAATAATACACCATCAATCATGATTAATAGATTTTATTAAATGTGCTACTTTGTTCTATAATGTAAATTAGGCAATAATGTAGACAAAAAAAAAGGATAATTAAGTTTTATAGATTTCATGTCATCCATTTAGACTTGTTGGGTTTAAGAAAATTACCTAACTTAAATTTAAGATCATTTATAAATTAAATTAATTTATTGATTAAAATAAAAATAAAATCATATAAATTTAAAAATAAAAAATTATAAAAAAAATCAACAAGGGAAAAAAAAAAACTAGCCATAATTCATCTTTGTTTTTTTCTTTTTACTTGCATGTTATGTTTCTTAGATGTACTGTTGGTCTTGGTATATCCTCTTGGACGTGCAAGGATGTGCTGCTGGTCCTGAACATGTTACTAGTGTATACCCTCCTAAACGTGCTGCTGGTGTTGGTATATCCTCCTGGATGTGTTGCTTGTGTTGGTATACTCTTCTGGACGTGTTGATAGTATTGGATGTGCTATTGATGCTGGTATACCCTCCTGGACATGTATGGATGTGCTATTGGTATTGGTACTGTTGGGAAGCCTCCTAGACGTGCTGCTACTACTAGAAAGCCTCTTGGACATGCTACTGATGCTAGTATAGCCTCATAAATGTGTTGCCACTGCTGCAAAGCTTGCTAGTGGTGCTGTTGGTGTAGGGATACCAAGTTTGCCTACACCTTTTGCTGGTTTGTCTCCCATGTTGTCGGAACCTGTTGGTTGTTTTGGTTGTGTTGGGAACACCTTTTGATTGTGTTGCTGGTGTGGGAATTATTTGCACCTTTTGCTAAAGCTTACTGCCGCTCTTCTCCTTTAGATGGTCAGCTGCTACACTTTCCTTTAGGTGGCCGATTATTGCACTTCTCTTTTGGTGTGGTTGATTGTTGCACCTCTCATTTGTGTGGCTGGCTGCTGTACCTCTCTTTGGTGGCCGGCTACTGCACCTCTCCTTAGTGGCTGGTTGTTGCACATTTTTTCTCCTTGGTGTGGTTGTTACACATTTTTCTCTCCTTAGTATGGTTACTACATGTTTTTTTTCTCTTTAGCATGGTTATTATATGTCTCCTTTAGTGGTTGTCGGCTATTACACCTTATTCTCCCTTTGGTAAGGTTGCCTTTTTCTCTCTTTGGTGTGGCTGTTGGTTGCTGCAACTCCTTCTTTGGTTAGTGTGGTTACCACTTTTTTTTTTATGGCTCTTATCACCTCCTCATAAGCTAGCTGTTGCACTTTCCTTGGTTGCAACTCTTTTGGTGGTGGCCTCCTTGTGGCTTTAGGCTTATCATTCACCTCTCTTAATTTTCTGCAGCTTGTCGTTCTCTCTTGTAGCCCACACAAGTCTTGTAAGATGCACGGAGGTATTTATAGACTTTAACAATTAGGGTTGCCTCATCATTAATGGTTAGTGTTGATTCCTAAAGGTTGCCTTACAATCAATGACCATATTTGATTCTTAAAATTTAGGATCAATGGTCAAGGGTCAATGGTCAATCTTAACCTTTAAAATTTAATGTCACAATTAACATTGACTTATCAACTTTAGAGTTGACTAGTCTTCACCAGTTTTGCCCAATGACCTCTCTACATTTCAACAACATTCATAATATCAAATCAACACATATAACCAAGTAAGATGATGTTGACAACAAATTCAACATTAGCCATCAAAGATAGGCTCAACAATCTCCCTCTTTGGATTTGTTGGCAACACATTAAATCCAAAGAATAAACAATGCAAAAATAACACCTTAGACATTCATAACTCCCCCTCCATATTGTCATTCACAGCTCTCCCTGAAACATACATCACTCTTAATCAGGTTTAACTCCTCTTTTTGGCTTTTCCACCTTGACAAGTTCTCCCTTTTTATTCAACAAGTTACTCCCCCTTTTGATCAATATATACTCTTTTTGGATTTATGCAAAATATCTCTCTTTTTGATGACAAATCTAAAGAATAATAGTAGAGAGAAAGGGATAGGAGTTGGAGAATATCTCAGCCTCTAGGGTTGGCTGAATACTTAAGTTCAGCCTATTTTGTCTAAGATGTCCTATTTTTTTATGTCACAACAAATTCTCATCTTTGGTGCTCATGTAACATGTGTTCTTGCTTTTGGATACTTGGTATGAGTTTCCATTTGTTCTTTCATCCTTAGTAAAGACAACTTCATTTCTTAGTCTCTTCACTGCATAGCCACTTTTGATGAAAGTAATTTCATATCCATCATCACAAAGCTGGCTAACATTAATGAGATTGTGTTTTAGCCTTTCAATATAACACTTTCTTTGATTTCAGTTTTTTTGCAATAATTTTAATAGTACCGATACCTTGAATCTTTAAGGCACCATCATTGCCAAATTTGACTGACCCTCTATCATATTTTACTACTTCCTTTAACATCTTAGAGTCTCCTGTCATGTGTGAAAAGTAGCCAGTGTCCAGGATCTATGACTTTTCTTTCTTAGAAGCTTTTAAGGCTACTTCCATAACTATAGTCCTTTCTCTTCCTCTTCTTCTTCTTTGGCTGAATGTAGGAGCATGTGTAGGTGTCTCTTTTGCACCCTTTGACCGGGCAGCATTGGTTGGCCAAATATAGATACATGTGTAGGTATTCTCGTTTGCATTCTTTGATCGAGTAATAATGTCAAGCATTCCTTAGCAGTTTGTCCAACTTTTTTGCATTTTTCATAAATCTCTCCCAATAAATCAAAACTGGTTTTCAGTGGAATATAACTTATTTTCACTTGAGATTGCCTTCTTTCTTGATAAACTCTCCCCTTAGACTCTTGCCTCATATTCCTCTTCATTATAGGCTCATTACTTCAGCACATATTAGCCTTATGCCTATACTTACCACAACTCTGGCACAATTCTTCAAATCTAGATTTTCTTCTTTTACCAAGTTTATATCTTTTATTTTTAGCAATTGGTGTGACAACCTTCTCTCCATCTTTGACAGCTTATGTCCTTTAGAGAGGAGTTTTTACCACATCTTTCCTAACCCATTTTAACTTGGGTTGGTCTCTTTTCTCCATCACGTTATTATGCTTGCTTTTGAGTACAAACAAAATTTTCTTCTGTTTTTCTACCTTCTTTCTCGGCTTTTCAATATACCTAAGTCTTTTCTTCCTTATGGAATAAGGTCTTTGATTGCTTAAACACTTATCAACTTTCTAGTAACATCCTCATTGATGGAATTTACTGAAGATGACTCTCTTTTCACTTCCATGGTTTATACAAAGATTTCTTTATGCTTTATTAGTTCATACTCAGCCTTTTGAAGCTTGGCTTGTAAAATCAATACTGTTTGCTCTTGTGCAATCACCTCAGTACCAAGATTTTCATGTATCTTGCCTTGCTCTACCTCAAGTATGATTAACTCTTCAATTCTCTTCAAGTACTCCTTCCCTTTTGCTTCAAACTCTTTTACTTTCACCTAGAGATCATTTTTATCAATAACAGAATTTTCATTTAGCTTTTTAAGACGCTTCACCTCTTTTTCAGCTTGTTGTTTTTATGCAAACAAGTTCTCAACTCATTCTTAAGTTGCTGCACTAACTCATACTCTTCCTTTTTAGTTGATTCCTTATCACTTGAAGATTCTAAAACATTATGTACTTTAGCAACCGACACATTTTTTGAAGCATTATCATTGAAATCATCATAAACTACTTCTTCAGAATCTTCTTTATCCAGCTTGCTCAAAAAATTCCTTTTTTTTTTTTTTTGGATATGAAGAATTTCCTTTTCCTTTTAGCACTTGAATTTCTAACTTTAGAATAACTGGATTTTTTTGTTCTTCACCTCAGGGCAAGCTCATCATCATCATCATCATCATTACTTGCTTTTATTTTCTTTGGGCAGTCTGTGGCAAAATGCCTTATATCTCCACAGTTAAAACACTTTAAGGGTAATTTTCCCTTGTACTTCCCTTTTCCTTTCCTCATATTTTTGGTGATATATGCCAAGACTTCATCTAGTTTAGTATCGCCATTTTCTTCTTTAGAGTTATTGTTGGATTAATCTTATTGGTCTTTAATCTTTAACTTCTTTATTGCCTTGAAGACTAGTTCTTTCTTCACTTTAAACTTCTTTTCTTTCTTCATTAGGGCTATTCTTATTTTATAAGCCACTAATATGTTGTGTAAGTCATCTAAGGGCAGCCTATCTAGATCTCTATTTTCTATGGAAGAGAATTTGACATTGTAAGCTTCTAGCAAGGTTTTAAGTATTTTCCTTACCACAGTAGCATCATGGATCTCCTCTCTATAGTTTTTGATAGAGCACATAATTTTATTAACTCTTATGAAGAAGGCATCCACAGACTCATCATTTTGCATCTTTATGTCTTCAAATTTACTCCTTTAGATTTCTAGCTTGACTTCCTTTATAACATTGTCTCCTTTATAAATGTTCTTCAATTTGTTCTAGATTTGCTTGGTTGTGTTACACTCCATTACTTTAGTGAATTCTTTGTCTGATAAGGAGGTATATAAGGCATTTCTTGCCTTTTCATCACACTTTAAATTCTTCTCATCAACTAGCATCATAACATCACCTTTAGTAGTAGGGATGAAGCCACTAACAGCGGACCTAACACATCAAGATTAAGTGACATTAGATATAAGAGCATTCTATTCTTTCATAATTGATAATTTTGTCCATAAAAATTAGGGATGCCCTTACTGTTAACACTATTCATGATATTAATTAACAGTAGAGATAAAAATTCATAGCAATAACAAATAGCTTTAAATCAAAGCAAGAAAATTGGATCAATAGAGGAACCAAGCTTTAATACCACTTGATGAGGACCTTTTTAGGTCTTATATTGAGAGTGAGGGTGAATCAATGTGATATATATACTTTTTACAAATCCATCCAGATTTAACTTCTATAACTTGTTAAAACTGATGATCCGATTATTTTATCTTTCTTTGACTATATGGATATTAATTAAACGCAAGCACCTAAGTACATATGACAATTTTTACGTGGCTCACTGACAATGTGTGACCTATGTGTTAGCCCATCTTTGATTGTTAATGTTGGATTTGTTATTAAACCATCTCACATGATTATATAAGTTGATTTAATGTTATAAATGCCGTTAAGATATAGAGAGGTCATTGGGAAAAACTAGTAATGATAAGTCAACCTTGATATTGAGGAGTCAATATTAACCGTGACCCTAAATTTTAGGGGTCAAGATTAACCATTAATCTTAAATTTTAGGAAGTCAATTTTGACTATTGACCCTAAATTTTAGGACTCAAATCTAGCCATTGATTATAAGGTAATATTTGGCAATCAACGATACCCATTAATGAATGTGTAACCCTAATCTTAAGGTTCTATAAATATCCCTATGCATCTTGTAAGGTTGTGTGTGTGGGCTATAAGAAAGAATGATCAGCTACAAAAAAATAAGAGAGAATGACAGACTAAAAAGAGAGGGCAACCACAATGAGGTTGAGCAATAAAGAGAGAGAGAGGTAGTTAATAAAAAAGAGAGTAACTTTCCAAGGCAAAGGAGGCAACCACCAAAGGAGGTACAACCGGCCAAGGAAGAGGTGACAACAACCATTAAAGAAGGAGGCAACCACACCAAACTAAAGGATAAGATGTACAGTACCCACCCCAAGGAGGGAGAGAGTACAGCAGCCACCTTAAAAAGAGAGACGTGTAGGAGCCACACTAAGGAAAGGTGCAACAGTTGGCCACATAAAAACCTAATTGTTGCAATCGATCAAGAGGAAGAGAAAGGCAACAAGGATTGTAACAGTTGACCATCACAAGCTTGATTGCAACAGCTAACCACCATAAGGCTACTAGCAACAAGCATCAATAAGTCAGGAAGACAAACCAGTAGGTCCTATAGCAAGGGAGATAAACCTAAAGGTTTGATAGCAAGGGAGACAATCCAGGAGCCTATACTAGACTAGGCAAACCAGAAGCAATTCGAGAGCCTATACTAGAACCAGCGGTAATTTGGGAGCCTATATTAGCATCAGTAGCATTAGTAAGAGGTGCCTGCACCTGCAAATAAGGGAGTAGTAGTAACAAGAGGTGCCTGTACACGCAAACTAAGAGACTCTTCAGTAACAGCAGACGTCTTTGCACATTTAGGAGGCTTTCCAGTAGACTAGTAACACTTAAAGAGGCTTTTTAGCATATTAGTAGTACCATAGGAGGCTTTGCAATGGCAAAAGCACACCTAGGAATCAAGTAAAAAATCAGAATGTGCAGTAGTAGGTCTGGAAATCAATAGCCACCTATAGAAAGTGTAACAACAAGTTTAGGCATCAAGTAGAAAATCAGAATGTGCAATAGCAAGTTGTACAATAATAGGTCTAGGAATTAATAGTCATTTGTAGAAAGTGCAGTAGTAGGTCTAGACATCACGTAAAAAATCAAAATGTACAGCAGCAAGTCATGTAGCAACATGTCCAAGTGGTTTCCCTGCATCAGCAATACATCTAGGAGGGACTGATAGTAGTAGCAGCACAAGTGAACAATAGTTATAGTGTGTATGGACAATAGCAATAGTGTGAGCAGTTGCAACATATGTAGACAACAACAACAATATAACCAAATAGTAGTAGTATGTGTGAAAAGTAATAGTAGTGCATACAGACAACCACACCAATGTGTGCAGATAGCAGTAGCAGCGTGTACGGATAACAATAGCAGAATGTATGAGTAGTGATAGCCATTTATGTGGACAACAATAGTAGCGCATGTAGGTAGCGATAGCATCATATGCAAATAGTAGCAGTAAAAGAGAAAACTTGTCCTGATAACACGTTTGGTAGCTTGCAGTAGCAGAAGAGGAAAAGTACCCAATAGCAAGTCTGGTAACTTGTAACAGCAGAGGAGAAAACGTGTCCTGATAATAGGATTAGCAGCTTGCAGCAGTAGCAAAGGAAAAGACATGTATGACAATAAATTTGGTAGCTTATAGTAGCAAAGGAGTAAACATGCTCGATAGTAGGTTTAGTAGCTTGTAGTAGTAGAGGAGGCAATCTACCAAGATTGCAAGGGAGATAGCATCGGTAGCAAGGGAAGAGAACCTACTAAGTCTAAAAGAGGTAGCACCAATAGGAGGAAGAGAGAACTTGCCAAGGCTATAGGGGAGGTAGCACCAGCAATAAAGGAGAGATCCTGTTGAGGTAGTAAGTGAGGCAACACCGGTAGCAAGAGCAAAGATAACATGTAATAGAGATAATTTACAGAGAAGAGATCAGTAAAGCCTAAGCAAATACTGGTAGTGAGGAAGGAGAAGATACATATTATGCATTAATAGTTTGTACACATTAAGTGATCATTTTCAAGGAAAGGTTTCACTATAAACTTTTGATAAACTTGTTAAAAAAGGGTGGGATACCCTTGGAGTGATCGAGAGATTATTGTAAGTGGTTAAGGAATGATCCTTCCATAAGCAAATTGAATCCCTTGATAACAAGATCAGATTGTGTAATTAGGCGGGATCCTATCACACAATGGATGTAACTCACACATTTTGGGTGAATTACGTAAAAATAACAGTGTGTTTTTGGCGTCTTACGTAAAGGAGAAAGATAAATAATTGGCTCATTGGTTTTTACAAGCCATAGAGGTTAAATCTAGCTTGGTTTGTAAAAATGGATATCTTATATTAATTCACCACCTTCTAAGTATAAAACCTAAAAAGGTCCTTATCAAGTGGTATTAGAGTCTGGTTCTATTATTGATCTAATTTATTTGCTTTGATTTGAGGTTATTTATTGTTGTGTGAATTTTTATCTCTATTACTGATTGAGATCATGGATAGTATGAACAATGTTAACAGTAAGGGCATCCTTACATATAAAATTATTAATTATAGAAGAATGAAATGCTTTTATATCTAATGTCCCTTGGTTTAGATGTGTTTGAGTCTGTTGTTAGTGACTTCATCCCTATTGCTGAAGGTGATCTTATGATGCCGGTTGATAAAAAGAATTTGAAGTGTGATGGAAAGGCGAGAAATGCCTTATATGCCTCCTTGTTAGACAAAGAATTCATTAAAGTGATAAGGTGCAACACAGCTAAGCAAATCTGGGACAAATTGAAGAACATATATGAAGGAGACAAGCTCATGAAGCAAGCCAAGCTATAAATCTAAAGAAGAAAATTTAAAGACATAAAGATGCAGAATGATGAGACTATAGATGTGTTCTTCATAAGAGTTAATGAAATTGTGTTTTCCATTAGAGGTTATGGATAGGAGATTTACAATGTCACTGTGGTAAAAAAATATACTTAGAACATTGCCAAAAATTTACAATGCCAAAGTCTCTTCTATAGAAGATAAAGATCTGGATAGGTTGTCCTTAGATGACTTGCATAACATATTGGTGGCTTATGAAATGAAAATATCCCTAATGAAGAAAGAAAAGAAGTTTATGGTAGAGAAATAGTTGGCCTTTAAGGCAATGAAGAAATTAAAGATTAAAACCAAGAAGAAGAAGAATTTGAAGACAACTTAAAAAAAGATAATAATTCTTAACTAGATAAAGTTTTGACATATATCACCAACAATATAAGGAAAGGAAAAGGGAAGTATAAGGGAAAACTACCCTTAAAGTGCTTTAGCTGTGGAGACATAGGGCACTTTGCCGTGGACTGCTTAAAAAGAATAAAAGCAAGTAGTGATGATGATGATGAGCCTACCTCAAGGTAGAGAACAAAGAAATCCGGCTATCCTAAAGTTGAAAATTCAAATACCAAAAGGGAAAAGCAATTCTTCAAATTCAAAGGAAGAAATTATTTGAGAAATTGGATAAAAAGAATTTTAGAGAAGAAGTTGATGATGATTCCAATGATGAGGCTGCAAAGGATGTGTTTGTCACTCAAGTAGATGATGAACAAGAATCTTTAAGTGAAGAGGAATCAACAAAAGAGGAAGAGGATGAGTTCTTGTAGCAACACAAGAATAAGTTAAAAGCTTGTTTGTGTAAAAACAGAAAGCTAGAAAAAGAGGCAATTCATCTCAAGAAGCTGTGTGAAAATTCTTTTATTGATGAATTTAATCTCGAAGTGAAGGTAAAGGAGTTTGAAGCAAAAGAGAAGGACTACTTGAAAAGAATTGAAGAGCTAAGCGTACTTAAGGCAGAGTAAGGCAAGATACACAAACCTTGGTGCTATGGTGATTGCACTAGAGCAAGAGATGTTGACTTTGCAAGCCAAGCTTCAAAAAGCTGAGTTAAAGCTAAAAAAGTACGAAGAAAACTTTATGCAAGACATAGAAGTGAAAGGAGAGTCATCATCAACAAAAGCCATTAAGGAGGATGCTACCAGAAAGTTAGATGAGTGTGTAAGCAGTCAAGGATCTCATTCCATGGGGAAGAAAGGACTTGGCTACATTGAAAAGCCAAGTAAGAAGGTAGAAGAAAAGAAGAAGATTATGTTTATGCCGCACAATGATGTGATGGAGAACAGAGATCAACCCAAGTTAAAATGGGTTAGGAAAGATGTGGTAGAGACTCCTATCCATAGGAGACACACTGTCAAAGAGTGAGAGAAGGTTGCCATACCAGCTATTAAAGAAAGAAGACATAAACTCGGTAAAAAAAGTAAATCCAAGTTCAAAGGTTTTTGCTAGAGTTGTGCCAAATATGGGCACAAGGTTAATGCATATTGGAATACTTGGCCTATAATGAAAAGAAGTGTGAGACAACAGTCTAGAGGGAAACTCTATTAAGAAAAAAAGTAGTTTCAAGTGGAAAGAAGTCGTATTCCACTAAGAAATAGGTCTAATTTGCTAGGAGAGATATGTGGAAGATATAAAAGGGTTGGACTGAAGATTGCTTGACATTGTTGCTCAGTCAAGGAATGCAAAGGAGAACACCTATATATGCTCCCATATTTCGCAAAAGAAGAAGAAAAGGAACAGAAACATCTATGGTTGTGGAAGTAGCTTTAAAAGCTTCCAAGAAAGTAAAGTCATGGATCCTAAATAGTGTTTGTTATTCACATATAACATGAGAGTCCAACAAGTTCAAAGAAGTAGCAAAATATGATGATGGATTAGTCAAATTTGAAAATGATGGTACCTTAAAGAATAAAGGTATTGGTGCTGTAAAAATTGGTGCAAAAAAGCTAAAATCAAAGAAAGTGCTTTATGTTGAAGGGCTAAAACACAATCTTATCAGTGTTGGTCAGTTTTGTGATGATGGACATAAAGTTACTTTTGACAAGAGTGGCTGTACGATGAAAAGATTAAGTAATGGTGTTGTTCTTACTAAGGGTAAAAGAACAAATAAAAACTTATACCAAATTTATAGAAATAAAAACACATGCTACATGAGCACTAAAGATGAGAATGTGCTGTGGCATAGAAGATTAAGACATCTTGGTTAAAATGGATTGAACTTATGTATTCAGCCACCTCCTAAAGGCTAAGATATGCCTTTAACTCCTCTCCCCTTCCCTCTTTTATTATTCTTTAAATTTGTTGTCAAAGGGGGAGATATTTTGCAGAAATCTAAAGAGAGAATATATTGATCAAAAGGGGAAGTAGCTTGATAAATAAAGAAGGAGAACTTGTCAAGGGGGAGAAGTAGAAAGGGGGAGTTAAACCCAATTAAGGGAGATGTATGTTTTAGGGGGAGCTGTAAATGAAAATATGTAAGGGGAGTTATAAATTTTGATAATTATTATAAGTGTATTATTGGATTTAATGTGTTGTCAACAAATACAAAGGGGGAGATTGTTAAGCTCATATTTGATGACTAATGTTGGACTTATTATCAATACCATCTTATATGATTATATAAGTTGATTTAATGTTATGAATGTTGTTGAGATACAGAGAGGTCATTTGAAAAAACCAATAATGATAGGTCAACCTTAATGTTAGGAAGTCAATGTTGACTGTGACCTTAAATTTTAAGGGTCAAGATTAACCATTGACTCCAAATTTTATGAAGTCAATTTTGACTATTGACCTTAAATTTGAGGACTTAAATCTAACTGTTGATGATAGAGCAACCTTTGGAAATCAATGATGATTGTTGATGAACGTGTAACCTTAATCTCAAGGTTCTATAAATATCCTTATGCATCTTAAAGGTTATGTGTGCGGGTTGCAAGAGAGAACGATTAGCTGTAGATAAATAAAAGAGAACAATCATCCATAACAAGAGAACAACAAGCTGAAAAGAGAGGGCAGATAAAGTAAGGTTAAGCAGCAAAAAGAAAGGCAACCATCAAAGAAGAGAGTGATTGGCCAAGGTAAAGGAGGCAACCATCAAGGGAGGTATAGCTAGCCAAGGGAGTTATAGCAGTAGTTGGCTAAGGAGGAGGTGATAGCAACCATTAAAAAAGGAGGTAGCCACATCAAACCAAAGGGGATGACGTGCAATAACCACCCTAAGGAGGGAGAGACATGTAGGAGCCATACTAAGGAAAGGTGCAGCAGCTGGCCATACAAAAAACTAATTGCTATAATCGGTTAAAAGGGAGAGAGAGGTAGTAAGGATTGTATATATTAAGTGATCATTCTTAAGGAAAGGTTTCATTATCTTGATAAACTTGTTGAAAAAGGGTGAGATACCTTTGAAGTGATCAAGAGATCATTATAAGTGGTTAAGAAGTGACCCTTTCAAAACCAAATTGTATCCTTTAATAACAAGAGTTAATTGTGTGATTTAAGTAGGATCCTATCACACCATGGATGTAACTTACACATTATGGGTGAACCACGTAAAAATTGTTGTGTGTTGGGTGCTCATGTTTGATTAATATCCGTATGACTGATTTTACATAAAAGAGAAAGATAAATAATTGGATCATTATTTTTAATAAGCCACAAAGGTTAAATCCATATAGGTTTGTAAAAATGAATATCTCATACTGATTCACTCCTTCTAAGTGTGAGACCTAAAACTACATCTACGATGTGATAGGATCACTCATAAATCACACAATCCACTCTTGTTATCAAAGGATATAATTTGGTTATGGAAGAATCACTTGTTAACCACTTACAATGATCTCCCAATCACTCAATGGATTGATTTCTTGATCACTCTAAGGGTATCTCATCCTTTTTTAACCAATTTATCAAAAGGTTAATAATAAAAACTTTCATGAAGAAAGATCACTAAATGTGCATAAACTGCTTTTACAAAAAATGGATTGTCTCCTTCCTTACTGCCAGTCTTTACTTAGGCTTTGCCAGTCTCTTTGTTATAAGCTATCTTTACTCCTGCTACTTCGGTAGGATCTCTCTTTTACTACCAATGCTACCTCCCTTATTACCTTGGCAAGTTTCCTCACCTGTTGCCTTGGTAGGTTGCTTCCTCTGTTGCTACAGGATGTCAGACCTGCTACCAAGCCAAGTTTTCTCTTTTTGCTATTGCAAACTGCCAGTCCTACTGTTAGGACATGTTGTCTCCTCGACTATTACAAGTTGTCAAACTTGTTGCTATTGCTGCCTACACATGTAATTGCTACTATTTGCACATGCTGCTATTGCTGCTTGCACATGCTGCTATTGCTGCTTGCACATGCTACTATTGCTATCCACACGTATATGAGTTACTATTGCTACCTGTATTCATTACTATTGTTGTTTGCAAGTGCTACTTTTGCTACTTGCACTTACTACTACTGTTATCTACACATACTGCTTTCACTGCCTATACATGATACTACTATTGTTCACATGTGTTGCTATCACTACCTGCACGTGCTGTTGTCACTGTCCGCACGTGCTATTGCTGTTGTCCACATGCAATTTTAACTAATCATATTAGTGGGTTCCATTTATAAGATTCTAACTAAAGTGCTATCTAGAGCACTAAAATTGGTACTAAAGAAAGTGGTGGGGGTAGATACAATTTGCTTTCTTAGGTAAGCGTAGCATTTTATATAGCATGCTTATAGTCAACGAAATGATAAATGAAATGAAAAAATGGAAGGTGGGAGATTTTGCTATAACTTTAAGAAGGCATATAACTTAATTAAGTGGAGTTATGTAGTGGATGTCTTACAACACATGGGTTATGGTCCACGATGGAGGTAATGGATATAGGTGTGCATATCTACTCTATAGTTATCAATTCTAATGAACGATAACATTATGAAACCATTCAAGATAGCATGGGGTTTGTACTAAGGGGACCTTCTTTCTTTATTCTTATTTAGCCTTACCATTAAAGGGTTAAACTTTTTATTTTGGAGAGGGTTAGAACTTGGCCTTATTAAATGCATCCCTTTAGGTGATAAGATTAATTTCACCCATTTACAATTTGTTGATGACACCATTATCTTTAGTGAAGTGAGTGAGGAGCCTATTATGAACTATAAATGGATTCTCAAATACTTCCAATGTTGTGTAGAGCTATGGCTAAACTTAGTCAAAATAGTTATGTATAGAATCAAAGCATGTGATACTGAGATTCAAAGACATGTAAGGTTTTAGCATTGCAAAGTTTATTCCCTTCCCTTCAAATATCTTGGGCTCCTATTAAAAATCAACCCAAAAAAACCAAAGATCTCATATTATCCATAAGATAGAGAGATGACTGGTTAAGTGAAAACAAGTTTTCTATTAAATTCTAGGCAGTTACTCTTATTGAAATCCTGATTACGCTTTTTATTGATGCATTACATGTCCATGTTTACAATGATGAAACAAGTAAAGAAAAGGTGAAAAAGTTACAACATTCATTTTTTAGAGGGTAAAAATAAGATCCTTGATGCATACATTATGTAAGTTATGGTCATATTTGTTGTAAGTAAAGATGGGATGGGTTAGGAGTCGGGAGATTGCAAGACAGCAATATGAGATTATTGACTAAATGTTTGTAAAGTATTGGAGATGAAAAGAATATGGTATGGGTAAGCATTCTCAAGGCCATATACAAAGAGCAGTAGGCTTGGCTATAGGAGTGGTTAGTGAGGTGTTCGTAAATGTCGCTAATGTGAAAAGGATATGTTTGTTATGGCAATGAAAGACGACCCTTATGAAAGAAAATAAATCCTCCATGTATTTGATTAGAATGGTAGGAAGGTGGATTATTCGAGTTAGGTTTAGATTGGTGATGCTTTACTCATGCATTAATTCCCTTATCTTCTCAACCTTATTATGGAGAAAACTGGCCTAGTTAATGTGTTTAGTACATAAGTGGAGGTAAGTGGTCGTGGAATATCCCCGTCACTAACATTTTAATTATGAGATAAAGTTATGCAATGCCTTAATGGGCTTGCTAGAAACCTAAAGGCTTTTAAGGTTGTTTAAAGATAGGCTAATTTAAAAGGAAGAAAGTGATAGAGTGTTCATTATATAGTCATTTTATGATTTACTTAATCAATTTTGGGGGAGGTTTGATCCAATCTCATCCCAAGTGTGGCAATAATTAGCTCACCTAAAGGTTGAGGTATTTGGATGACAGTTATTAATGGAACAACTTCTCACTAAGGAACATCTTAAATAGATAGTGATGCATACCATAATTTGAAATACATGATTTGTGGTGATGCATCTAAATCTATCTATCATTTGTTCCTTCATTATCACTTGATATAGGTAGTCTTGTGGTGGTGGGTTATTTTATCAGCGATCTCGAGCTTAATGTAATAGTTATGGGATATAAGGCGTGGGTTGAATTAAGGTTGTTGGTTGAGAGCAATATAAATGATGGGGTTTTATATCATTGTTTGGTAGGTGTAGTTGTCATGAAATGAAGCGATTTTTGCCAATAAGCCTTTTTTGATTGACAAGATGTGTGATTTGATTTGTATCAAAATGTAATGGTAAGGTGAAGGCTATGTGGCCTCATTGCAACTTCTTGATGGATGATTTTGTGTTCAACTAGGTGGCATTAAATCGATGAGGATGGTTGTATTGTATCTTCCAAATTTTGTATAGGAGGCACACACCTCTTAAGGGTATCATCAAATTTCATAGAAATGTGCTTATGACAAAATTGTTAAGGGTGGTAGGCATAGAAGGGTGATGAAAGGCGAGAATAGGAAAGTGATATGTCTATTCTTTAAGGTAATGATTGTTTTCTGTGTTAACGAGATAGAATTGTTTGCAAGTAAGGAAACAATAGAGCTATAGAATCAATGGTTAAAGTTGAAAACATTTTACTTAATTATTGAGTGACTTGAACATTGTAATATCATGAGTTAACAATATGGTTGAAAGACTAGAAACTTACGTCTATTTTCAAAAATATTAATGATAAAACTACATTCCAAGTTTCCTTTACCTTTTAGTCATGTGAACATAATCTCTTTACTAATACATTGACAAAACAAGGGAGAGTTAGGTGTTTGAATTTTGTGATGTGGGAGTGATTAAGAAGGATGTGCGATTGGGAGTGAGGGTGTATAATTGGTAGTTGACTAAGGGGAACCAATCCTTTTTTGTTGGGATTCCTATTTAGTCATATGTTACCTAGTCTTATTTTGAGGGTACTTTCAATTATCTACTTTTATTTAAAGCTAAGGCATGATTTAGCATAATAGGCACTTATTAACATTAATGCATATTTATTGTAAAACAAATACATGAAATGCATTATATATGTTCATTAATACTAACATCTTGTCACGGGGCCATTACCCTCTCCTTAAACGGTTAACCTATTAGGGTGTGCAGCGCCCGCGTTTATAAGGCCCATGGATCCCCTTCACCTTTCCGATGTGGGATTCTGTCACATTCTCCCCCATCGAATCCATTGACATCCTCGTCGTGGACCGGGGTCCCCTGCCTACTTCCCCTACTTTCAGGCCTAGAGCGCTCGGCAGCGGACATCAGATTTAGGATGGGCCGGCTTTAATACCACTTGTCATGGGGCCATTACCTTCTTCCCAAAAGGTTGCATTAAATTATACTTTATTTTTTTATTATTGGGAATTTATTTTAAAAAAATTAATTACAAAGATAGCAAAGAATAGTTGCAATTTGCAAGTGGCCATGATCCCTACCAATTTTTTATTTGTTAGTCCTAAGCTTTCCTTTAGATCAATTTTCATATTTGAAGCTCTCAACAAGTTTCTTTTGGGTGCTATTGTTGCCCTTTTAATAATTGAGAATCACCCTTTGAAATAAAATACCATAATGTTTCCTTCTTTGCTCTTCAAAATTTAAATGTTATAAGAAAAATAAATTTTAATGAGGTTATTTTATACAGTAATAGATTAACCTAAAGATACATAAAGAAATCTTGTTTGTCACATATCTTATTCAGCCTATCCTAATTTTATATTTTTCACTGTTATCTTTTTACTCGAGTTTTTAATAGATAAGGTGTGCTAGAATTTAATATTTAAAGCATAAAACATAAAAATTTTACATAAAAAAGAAAAAATGCATTGCATTTATTAAATATATAAGGTACCTTAGAACCATTTTTCATTTCATTATTAATGACACAATTATATGTTTAGTGTTTGTATTTATGGACAACTGTTTGCACTTTTATCATGCACAATTGAATATCATTATTTATTTATTTATTTAAAACAGCATGTTGTAAATTTAATATGACGCAGCGAGGAAGCGTAATCAACAACAGGAAATCAATAACAACGATTGAATTCCAAAGAACAAAAGGCACAAGCCGTCTTCAAAAAAGGTTCTCTCAATTGGGGTAAAGTATAATCCGTTCTGCCTCTTACTAAGAAACCCTAAAATATATATAGTGCATATAATTATACTAAAATTATGAAAATACCATTTTATAAAATTTAATTTATTACGAAAAGCCCATCGCAGTTTCTTATCCTTTTTCTCGCTTGTCCACGTACTCCTCGGCTATCTGGTCTACATTATTCTCTCCCACCAAAGAAGAACTCGACCCCGAGTTCTCTTTAGGATATAAAGGCGTGTCATTTGGATGGAAGAAAGATAAATTAGCTACATTGAATATTTTGGAAATGTTCATATCATCAGGAAGCTCGACAATATAAGTATTGTCGTTGATTTTGCGCACAACTTCATAAGGACCATACTTCTTTGACTGTAATTTGCTATACTTGCCCCCAAGAAAGCGTTCCTTCCTCAGGTATACCATCACCTGATCACCAACTTCAAACAGTTTCTCCTTCCTGTGTTTATCAGCAACAGCCTTGTATTTCGTATTTGCCCTCTCAATTTTTTCTTTTTACCCCTTCAGTGATAGCTTGACACTGCTCTGCCATGTTTTTAGCTGTCAATAAAGTTGGTACAGCACAAGAACTCATGCTGTCTTGAGTGAATCCCTTATCCAACAATTCTTGGTCCTTCTCCTGCAGGACCTCAGTTTCCTTATGACTCATCCTATAACGTGGTAAATTTGAAAGACTTGCTCCAGGTACTAAGTCTATTTGATGCTGAATATCCCTCAGAGGTGGTAATCCCTTAGGTAAGTCATTAGGGACTACACCTTTATACTCCTCCAATGCTCCATTAACTGCTTCAGGGACCTTCATACTAGCGCTTGATCCACTTTCGACTCTTTCAAATCTTCAACCATCTCCTTCTTTGACTGAGTAACAGTCAAGAAAGAGCCTCCTTCTATCTTACGGGTTCTAGAGCGTCCTTCTAACTTTAAAGGTAACAAAGTATATTTCACACCCTCTTTCTCTAATTTATAAACATTCTCCTTACCTGCATATTGGGCATTCACATCGAACTGTCAAGGTCTCCCGAATAGCAGATGACATGCATCCATGTCAACAATATCACAACAGATTTCATCTCGATACCTCCCTATAGAAAATGACACTTTCACCTCTCCTTCACCTCAATCTTCTCGGCCGCCTTAATCCACCCAATAATGTATGGGTATGGATGTTTTTCGACAAGCAGCTGTAACTGTTTAACAACTTCTCTCTCGATGATGTTTTCACTACTCCCATTATCTACAATTACATCAAATACCTTTCCCCCAATCGTGCACCTGGTACGGAACAACTGATGTCGTTGGGTATTTGTCTCATGTTTTGGTGCTAATATCATTCGCCTAATCACATAAGCTGGCTCCACTTCACTATTCCCCTCTGCAGATTCATTGTCCGAGATCTGCGCAATCTTATTAACAACTATAGATCTGTTAATTGGATTAACATACCTGTCTCTTGACCCAGACATATTACCGCTAATATTCATAGAGTCAAAGCGCTCAATCAAATCTTCAAAACGCTATTCTAAGCGTTGAACTCTTTGATTTAAAGCATTGAACTCTGCCCTAGGAACACATTAATTGGCTCCTTGGACTCCCGTATTCTGAACATCGTCAAGAACACGACCGCCATCCACACCTTGATTGATTGACATCTTCGCAGGAAATTGCCAGGCTCTGATACCAATCTGATGCAGCGGGGAGCGTAATCAACAACAAGAAATCAATAACAACGATTGAATTTCAAAGAACAAAAGGCACAAGCCGCCTTCAAAAGGGTTTTCTCAATTGGGGTAAAGTATAATACGTTCTGTCTCTCACTAAGAAACCCTAAAATATATATAGTGCATACAATTATACTAAAATTACGAAAATATCATTTTATAAAATTTAATTAAAATTACGAAAAGCCCTTCAACTTGAAACTTTTCGCAACTTCTTATCATTTTCTCGCTTGTTCATATACTCCTCGCCTATCTGGTCCACATCATAATACATATTTGTAACTTATATCATTGATAAGTTGTGTTTTTCTTTTTTCGGGGGAGGGTCTCTCTTTTGTTATATCGTAGAGTATGAATGTGCCCCCGAAGATATTAGAAATATCACGGACAACTAATATATTTTTTGAAGCAGTAAAAGGATTTCATGAATATTTCCAATTTGTGACAATTTAACTCATTATATGTGATATTTATGTAATTGAATCAACTTCGACATATGTATTTGATATGTTGAGTGGTTTTAGGTGGACTTTAGGGTTTCGTAACATTATATATATTCTCATAGTCGTGATTTTGTTTAGCAAATCAAATACGAAAAGTAGTATATGCATTAATATATTCTAACATCTTCTTCAACAAACTATATCCCAACTCAACAAATAAAATAATGATATTGATATGCAGCTCGACACAAGTCATCTTACCTATGACACAATATTTTATACGCCATGAGTAAATTTTATACCGTAATAAAACTTTATGTAGATTAATTAATACGCCATGAGTAAATTATACGACTTTGCTAAGAGATGTTTTCCCCTCTCAAATCAAATTAAATGCACACATTTCTTAAAGTCAAAACAAACCCGTGCCTGCAATTAAATGCGAACGTCAAAGGCAACATTTTTCGGTTTTCTCAAGCACCAACATCAACTCTATCTTTGTGTGCCCAGTTACCAGATGGTCATGGAATCCCTTTAGATACACAATTTAATAAACCTTCTTAGTTATTAAAAAACAATTTAGTATGCTCTCTAGCAATTTAATACACACTAGTAACGAATAAAATTTTTATTGGATGGTACAGTATGCGACACCCTACTGAAAATTTATCGCTGAGTAAAGCAGTGGCTACAAAAGGATTAATGGTTGTAAGTAGTGGTATAACTGTTATAAAAGTTACCCCAGAAAAAGTGTATCCTCCTTAATTTGTTGACTGAAATTAAGGTTTAGGATTATGTAATAAAGAGGAAAATTTTCATAAGTTTCATGGTTCTAACAACCAAAGAGGCGCTGCGCTTTTAACTTAACCATGAGTGTAATTTGATGCGGCAAAACTAATATGAAACTACTCGACAGCTCAGTAAAAAGAGTTCCTTCATACAATGATCAACTTGATGTGCTTTAGATCATATCCATATTGAATTATTGTAAGTGTTAGATATATACTTGTCATATTTAATTACTATCATACAAAAACTACATAAATAATAATTGTAATAATATGATGCATGTATTTCATTTATATATTTTCCTTAAAGTAAGCAAAGTGGGTTCAAAGTTCTGCAGACGCCATTCCTTGGACAATCATTTCATCAAACCCTTTGAATTCAAGTAGGTGGGCATTAGAAATTGGTTGACTACATTGATCGTTTCGTCTGCCAACGTCCTAGCTATCTGGCAATAGACTTGCTTCCATTAACATCTCATTTATACCTTCCACTTGTGAACCTCATAACGAGATGCGTAAGCAGGTAGCAACCACACACAAATACACACGTAATCTATATTTATATAATAATACTAATAACGTGACACGAAAATGCCACGAGATATCTTTTATATTTATTTGAGGTTCATTTTAGGGGAAGAAGGTGAGGAGATTCTTGGATCTTTTAGGATGATATGTAAAGGTCAGAATTTTGAGTTGATCATTATAGAATTGGACTATGTGATATTCAATTTAATTTTTAGAATTCTAGAATTGATGATATTCATTGGATACTGTTAAGTGTAATTGGATTAAAGATAAGATCTGTCGTTAAAGTGTTCTCTTATCCTGAATTAATTTTCATACCTTTACAACTTCATGCCCTTGAATTTCATGCCTTTGCAACTTCCATTAATCGTGAGTTTTAATTGGGAATTGGGTTACAAATTAATATCTAAGTTTAAATGCACAAGTGGTAACTTCCATTGATATTGAAGTCAATAATAAAACTATAATAAATGACATAATTACTGAAAAGAATTGAGTAATTGTGTTTACCATCATATTAAAGAATAAAAAAGGCAAAATTCCTTTTTCTCGTCACATTTAGCATATACTGTCAGCTGCTTTCCCTGATGTTAATCAGGCAGTTTTACTTTATTCAGGTATGATAATTTCTTCTTTCTTTTTGGGTGAAAACCATGATTTGTGTATCATTAGTATTCTAACAACTAATTTGTATTGTTTCTCTTTTGCGTTGTGTTTTATGCTCCCGATCTAGCTTAGTCTTATAATTTAAAGTGTTTCTGCTTCACCTAAGTTAGATGCTCTTTTCTCTTCCTATATAATAGCTGGTGTTTCTTTTGTTTTTTCCTTTTTTTTTTCTCCCTTTACCAATATCATATGTGCATTCATTGCATTCTATCTAATATGATTAATTACAAATTTATTGTTTTCTTTGGCCTCAAGGCAATTGGTCATTGTTGGGGGTAGAATTTTTAGTATTTCACATCATTTAGGCAGTGTTAATTAAGTGAGATGTAATAAAAGAATTAAAATTTACGTAAATCTCTTTTGCCTTTACAAAATACTGATTTCTTAGTTCAATTTTTCATAAAGGGACGAGTTTCATAATGTTTGGTTCAAATGTTAACCGTAAATAAATATTGCCATCATATTATATATATAGTAGCTCAAATGCTTCATGGTGTAGAAGTTTGTATATTGTATATATAGTCAAATTATATTATTTTCTTTGTATAATTTTCTTATTATTAACATTTGTTTTAGTTTTATTATTAATTCCTGAATTTATTTTTTATTTTTCATTTATTTATACATTGAATAATTTTATCTATATTGCCAACCTAATGAGCATTTAAATTTGGGTCAATCATCATCGTGTATATACGTGCATGCATTTCTTTTTTTGTATTGTATTGTAGTTCGTGAACATTAGAATTATAGAATTATACATTTATTTTTTTTGCAATATTCTGATTATAATTTGAATTCTAATCAAAAGCAGTACAAGTGTTTTAAACAATAGTATGGATAAGTAAACTAGTTATTAGTTTAATCGATGTAAGATTTCAGGTTAAATTATTATTAAGAGAATTTACATGATTGTTTTGTTCAACCCTTAAGTACACAATAAATCAATTTAATTAAAAATAATAGGATTTCTAGGATGGTGAAGTATGTCGAGTTGGGGTATTGCTATTGTCCAATATATTATTTTGAAGGCTTCAAATCTCGTACGTCACTTCAGAGGCAGCGCCGTATTTCAATGCCATTACCTACACACGCACGTGCTTCCATCGGACACCCATCTTCCCGTTTCCGCGCACGTTTCCATCAAATTCCAATTTTATCATTTGGTGTCCAAATCCTGTTGCCATGGAATAAGTAGAATGGCAACTACTACTCAACAACCTAACTTGGCCACGCCCTTCCAACCGCTAGCCACCCCCTTCTATGGTTCTCTGTATTTGCTCACTCATTCCCCATGCCAACTCCCTCTACCCTTCCACGAGGTCCATAAACCATACCAACTCACCCTTTCCTAAAATCCATAGTTTCCGCCACTTACTTTGCTTTTTTAACTCATGCACCTTCTTATATACAACTCTCGGCCTCTCTCCATTTCCCAAGACGCAAAACAAAGCCTTTACCTAGATAACTCTTCTCTTCTTCACACCTCGCTCTCAAATGGCACCGGCTGCTTTCTATCACACCACAAACACGGTATGTGTCATGTTTGCATCAAGCAGCCTTGGGTCGAGCTTGGTCAAGAGGCTTCTCCAAAGAGGCTACACGGTTCATGCTGCAGCTCAAAACCACCGTTAAGCATCTGCGGTTTCTCTTTTTTTTTTTCTCCCTTCGATTTTATTTCCTTTTTCTTCGTCTTCATTTTCAGGATTCTGATTGGTTTTTGGATTCATGTTCTATAGGGGATTTGGAACTCAGTGGGCTACCTGCTGACAACGCGGATCTGAAGATTTTCTATGCAGACCCTTTTGACTATAACAGCATAGTTGATGCATTGCGTGGTTGTTCTGGCTTGTTCTACTCCTTTGAGCCTCCCCATGACCATCCCACCTATGATGTACATTAATTTCTGGGCTTGTTTTACATTTTATTTTTTGGTCCCTAGCTATCATTGTCTGTATTATTATTATTATTATTATTAGTTTTTATCTCTTCTCCAAACTTTTTCTCACTGAAATAGATTTAATTGCATTTGAGGCATAGCATAGCCTTTGGTACCATCAAGTATCTACTGTTGATAATTAAAGTTTACTAACATGGAGCTGCTAGGACTCAAACACAAAATTTATAATCTGTTACTAAATTACATGGTTTTTTCTGCCAGCAATTCATACCATTGAGGCACCCTCGTGAACAAGGAAATACTTTATTTTTCTTGTGATAGACTTATAGTCAATGTTTACAAAAAATTCCATTCTTTAATTGCATTAGTTGAATAGGGTCATTGAAGAATTCATTTTAATATTTTCTATCTTTTCTCTCTTGCATTTTCCTCCCACATTTTCCCCCTTATTTTACCATCCCATCATTTGCACGTCAGATTTGTTTCTTGCATACCATTTTTAATTTTTTTTATTTTAAAAGGAAAAAACCCATTTGACATCACTTAATATGCCTCACTTAACGGGACAAATGGTAGACTCACAAAATTTAGTAAAAGAATGTTTGTCATAAATAAATTAAATTCAAAAATAAGGAAATTACCTTAGTGCTTTCCCTCCTGTACCTTGTGCCTCTTGCACCTTCTTTTTGTGTTCCGCTTAGTGGCGCTCTCTTCTAATTCTTTACTTCCTCTCTCCTATTTAGAACTGTATGGCATCAATAATTTTATTTTATATGCATATAATTTTTATTGGTCATAGCCTTTTGGTTTAATTTGAAGCTGCATATTGTTTGTTGTCTGATATAGCCTCTGAAAGTAAGCAGTGGCCCCTCCATATGCCGCCTGTTATGGCTAGAACCGGTGTGAGCCCCAAGGCAGTTCACATAATTGGTCTATTCCGTAAACCAGTGGATGACTTCAACAAGAAGCAGAAATTGGTGCAATTACCTCTAGTGAACTGTCTGATTTGATAAAATATGCTTTCCTGCTAATATACCATAAATAACGTCGCAACGCCTCTCTTTTTTTTTTTTCCCCATATATAAAATTGTTACCCACTTAAGTGTGTAATAACAGCCTAGTTGTAATAAATGTTATATACCATCTATCTTAGCCAGAAGATTTATATCTCTGTGTGTCAAGTTATTTATCTGTGTTCAAAAATATTGCGTAAGTAATGATTTTGGTGCAGGAATACATGGCAGAGATAGAGGCAAGGGCAGCACACAATGTGCTAGAAGCATGTGCACAAACCGACTCAATTGACAAGGTCGTGTTCACATCCTCAGCCACTGCTATCCTGTGGAGGGACAATCGCCAGTCGATCTTAGAGGATTTTGACGAAAAGCATTGGACCGACATTAACTTCTGTCGTAAATTCAAGGTAACAATTTTTTTTTTTTCACTATTTTAAGCTTCAATTCAACATATTAATTACCCAATCAATAGGTTGCATATGTAGCTGAAACTTCAGGATTCCAAGTTGGAAGGTCTTAATTTGAGTCTAGTTGTACGTGCATTTCTAACCACAGGGGTATTCTTAATGACCCGTGGAAAGAAAATTTGCTAGTAGCTTATTCTTGTCACGATGGCAGCTTTGAGTTTGAGTTCAGATCATAAACTCCTATTTTCTTTCAAAACCTCAGGATAACCCAAAAAAAGAGAGGAAAAAAAACACAGAAAAAAGTAAAAAGAGAAAACAAAAGGAAAAGAACAGAAACACAATATGTTCTCTTTTTATAGGCAAGAATACAAGGAACATAATTACATGTACAGCGCCAAATTTTTGATATGGGAAATGTTTTGGACAGTTGTGGCATGCATTATCAAAGACGCTAGCAGAGAAAGCAGCGTGGGCGCTAGCAATGGACAGAGGCATACACATGGTGTCTGTCAATGCAGGATTGTTGATGGGTCCTGATCTTTCCATCGAAAACCCTTATCTGAAAGGAGCAGCAGAGATGTATGAAGATGGGGTTTTTGTGGCTGTTGATGTTGATTTCTTGGTGGATGCCTACATTTGCATTTTTGAAGATATATCAGCCCATGGACGCTATTTGTGCTTCAATCATGTCGTCAATCGTCCCGAAGATGCTGCTAAACTTGCCACTGCATTAGTCCCTGCACCTTCCCCACCCCAAAGGTTAGCAGATTACATACATCTTTGTTTCATATGATAGAATTATCTAACATTTTATGGTCGGATTGGTCCTTATTACATGCTTGTAAGCATGGAAAAACTGTAATTTTTTATTTACTAGTGATTTATACTGCTAAGATCATGCTCCTTTTCATCCTAAGTCGAAAAGGAAAAAGGGGGGAAAAGAGCAATAAACGAATACCTCCTGGTGACGTTCCACTTAATGCTCAGAAATTTTGGCACTACCATTCATGCTAATTATAATGGTCTCTTTGTCATTGACAGTTTTGATCTTGACACGAGAATGATGCAACAGAGGATAAACAACAAGAAGCTAAACAAGTTGATGAATGATTTTGAGAGTAGAGGAGAATCCCAGGTGGATCAATAGACGCCTGTCTAGCTATAGTAAATGATGATGATGATGGAGATTTAAAGGCCCTGTTTCCGTCTCTTTCTCGATTGAATTGGATCGCTCACAGTCCATTGATGTCATTTTTCCGTCGGTCCTTTTTGTTTTTGTTTTTATCCTTTTTTGTGGTTTCCGAAGCTCAAATGACATAGCCTTCTTAGCCGTGTATAATTTACATTAATAAAAATAAAATGTACCTGGACGATGAATCAATAATTAAAAATTTAAATATTTGTGTTTATAATGTCAAATTTTAAATTTGAAATCTCATTAATTAAGTAAAACATGACATGAACTAACACTAATATAACACACATATTATAATTCAGTGCCAACATATTCATGACAAGAAAATATATGAATAATGATTTGCATGGTACAAAATTCCCTTCTTCTAATCTATTGTCATGTGGGCATTTTATTTATTCACTTGGTTTGATATGCAATAGAACAAAGTACCATATGTTTTTATATTACCCTTTAAAACGCTCTCCGTTTTTTTTTTTTTAATTTTGTATTAAATTCTGATGCTCCGACGAATAAAGTTGCTTCAATTGAAGGAATTGCAGGGTCTTAAACACTGGTACAGGACTTGTCCAAGTTCTTCGATCTTTTTACCAACTGCTAAGTCGACTGTCCGAACGACTGTACATCAAAAATAAAATAATGAGGACCGAGGAAGTTGAGAAAATTCTGGTTAAGTCTTCTCATTCCATATGTTATAACAATTTCAGGAAACAATGCTTCTTTGGTTCAATTTGTCAAATAGCGGCAAAACATCATTGAAACACTCACGTTTTGGGCTAAAAACTCACTGACTTCAATGCTGGAGAAAATGAAAAATTAGCATCCATCCCTGCCTATTCCCGTTCGTTGTAATAAATTAGCAAATCCTAAAAGCTCTGGCCTCCACCTTAGTCGATTATTTGGTTTACTTTCAGGATCATCGTTTAAACTTAAATGGTGACTCCCCACGAAAACAAGGATGATGTTACGCGAGTGACGTCAACACCCCCTTAAAATATTATTTTATTTTGAAATTTCTTTTTCTTTTTTTATAAATTATATAATGTGCTTGAAGAGCAATATAATATGCAAAAAATTAAAAAATAAAAAATTAGAATGTGCATGAAGGGCAATAAATATGCAATATAAATTTTTTTTATACTTTTACAAGACATCATATATATATATATATATCATGTAATTTTATTATATATCTTGTATATTTTATTAATTTTTATATATAGCATATAATTTTTTAAAAAATTTAAAATTTTAAAAATATTTTAATACAAATAACGCCATGCTTATTGGCCAGACCCTTTCCATGTAACGGAAAAAGAAAAAACGAGACAAGTACTCAAAATGTTGGTTACCATGGTAATCAATATTTAAAATTCATAGTTAATATAAATATTATAAATCTAAGAGGTCCCTTTCTTTTTAAGTTTTGTCGTTGTCTTGCTTATTTGGAAATTTATCTAATAAAAGGAAATAAATTTCAAATCAATAGACATTTAATATTGTTACAACCAAAACTAAGACTTTTAGAGTCTAATTAATTCTCAATAATATGCATAATTAACATTATATCATAAAATATTTATAATAAAAATTATTTTTTTGATGATTTAAATATGTCATTAAAATAACATAAAGTAACACTTATAAATGTCATATAAAATTCTTTTCATAATGTATAGTAGTAGGTTTTATGCGATAGTTTATTAGTAATAGTCATAAACTAACTTGATATATGTTCAAAGTAATTTGAAATATTTGTAATGGCGATATTAAATTTTCATTATTTTTATACAATAATTTTGAATGAGTTAAGCAATGACTTTTATTTGGCACTAATTTGAGGTAGGAGTTTTAGTGCAACGTTATGAAATTGCTAATGTATAAGTATAAATGTAGTAATGTTAGAACGTTTTAGCAGTGGTTTGTGAACAACAATTTCATAATAGTTTTAAAAGGATAATGCAACAATTTTGCAAACGATGAAACTACATCATTTAGTTACTTATCAATTGAAGCCGCTACCTTATGAAGCCTTAAGTTCTATTGAGGAGCTCTAAACCTAAAGCTCTAAATAAATTGAAACGATCTAGTAGTATTTCCATTTTCAATGTTTAAAGCTCTTGAGCATTTTGACACTTGAGATTGGTAAAGAACTATCTTGTATTACAGAAGCTTCTAACTAATGTTTCATAAAAGAATGACCTTTAGAGCCATAAACAATTTTTTAGTTCCTATCAATTTTTAACCTAGATTTCCTAAGACATCCTAACACCTCTCAATTTTCAATTTAGATTTCCCATGATTTCCCAACTCCTCTTGATTTTTGACCCAAAGCCTTAAACAATCTTGTAATTTCTACTTAATTTGAACACAAATCTCACATTTTGACTTGGTAAAGTCTTGAATTGTAAGTCTGTATGTTTTTAATTTTTAAAATTTTTTTCTAAATATTGAATGTTCTATTTCTTCAGATTTAGGAAAAATTTTGGATTTGTATCTATTCATCTTTGTCACCAAAGAGGGCAAGTAATTTTTGTTAGAATCCTTCATTGTAATTGGTGGCTTTGTTCCCTCCCTCATTTTCTTAAGGTGTCACCAATTTCTTTTGGGTTTTCATGGCACCATACTTTTAGGTACTTTGTGCTTTCTATATCATGATTATAAGAAAAAGTATATGCTTACTAATCTCTAGATGAATAGATAAACAGATAGATAAATGAAGAGCAAAGCATGCTTTTCACTTGTGGAATTTTCAATTCAAATCCTTTTGATTTTCTTAAATAAATTTGCTTATTATTATTGATTTTTTTTTTCAAATTCACACCTCACATCGTTCCATCTTAAAATTAAGCCTTTGCATGCAAGTTTTTATCTTCATTTGTTTTTCCTTTTAATCATTTAGAATGACTCTTTTGTTTGTGCCATTTTTTATTTATGTTTGATGGATATTTGGTATATTTTGTTGAGTTCTTCAAAATTGTATTTCTTAATTTGCTATGTTCATGTTTTTTTTTGACTTATTCAATTTATTTTTGATAAATGTAATTGTATCTATATGTTGAAATAAGGTATCCAAGATGGTGAAAATGGTTTGTAGGCTTCAATATATGTATTTCTTTTCCTACATTGTTGATAGGTAGTGAATTTTTGACTTTTCCTTCTAATTTCTACTATTTGACATATGTTATATGAATGTGATTCCTTATTTATATTTGTGGCTAGTGAAGAAATTCTATTTTAATGAATAGTTAATGAACTCAATTGTCATTATTCTCTTTGTTACTAGCTTAGGTGGGTTATCTTTTCCATATTATGATTTTTGCATGGGCTATATATGGTTTATCTTCTACTTTATCATTTCTACTTAGTGAATTAAACAAGTATGCTTCCCTATTTTGGAATCTTTTATTTGGCCAATTAAAGTCCTCATTTCCCACTTTTGCATCCCTTAGGGGAATATTATACTTAGTGAATATAAGTTTGGTGGTAACTATAGTTTTCCTATTGACCCTTTTGGTAGAAATTCTTGACTAATATTAACTTGCAACTATAGTTTTTAGTTTGAAAGAGTTACAAAATTCTTATGTTGATAGTTAGCTACTATATTTTCTCTTTCTCTTTGTTATAGTAATTATAAGTCAATTATTTTGTTTTCATTTGTCTTAACGGTGTATTCTCCATTTTCATTTTTGTATGGAATCTTGGTGGTAGTCTCATTTTGGTGAATTATGTCAAGCATTTCCAATTACTATAATCATTTTGGAATCTTCTCTCTCTTGCTCTTGCTTTTTATCTAGCTATGTATATTGTATGTATTTATTTATTTTTTTCAGCAAATAATTTTTCCTATAATCATGATAGACTTTGCTATTTGAGAATATGATTGTTAATTAACATAACAAAAGCTTGTTATCTTGAACTTTTTGTTGTTTGATAATGCTTTATGTTTTTGAATTTATTATACAATATATATATATATAGAGAGAGAGAGAGAGAGAGAGAGAGAGAGAGAGAGAGAAATATGGAAAAGAGAGATTTTATTGATAGTAAGGATGTTTACATGGATAAATTACAGAGGATGGTTACACAGAGGTTTTAGAGATAAAGAGGTTTTGGAGTTTTTGGATTGATGCCTTCCCTTTGAGAGCCTTCTGGAATAAGTGACAATGAAAGTTGTTTTGTCTTCTTTTGGTTTTCTGGTAGGCAAATGGAATCTACTTTGTCAAAATAAACTTTTGTCTCCTGAGTGGGAATCCATTTTTCCACCAAAAGGAGTTCCGTCATTTTGTAATTATTTCCTTTAATAGGAATTTACTTTTCCCACGAAAGAAGTTTTATCATTTTGTAATGATTTCCTTTAGTAGGAATGTGCTTTTTCATTGAAAGAAGCTTTGTCACTTTATTTGGGATAATATTCCAAAATAATTATCTTCATTATATTGAAGCATGCTTGTTGGGTCATTATCTCCAAATGTATTTAAGTTTTGGGTTACTTAGATTTAAGCCGAAGTTCCTTTTAAAGATGTTTTGGATTGTAATATCTATTTCATTATTATAAAGTTTAGTTTGGGCTTCAGTGAGCCTTGCTATTGTATGGGACTTCTGGGCCAAAAACAGTGAATTGGCTTTTGCAAAGACTAAGTTTAATTGTTAGACCTTTTAGTTCTTTTCAAGCCAATTTTGTACAACATTTTTAATGAGATTTTTTTGAATTTCTGAAAGAATCCAATCATTTTATTTTGAATTTTCTAATTACCATGAGTGTCTCTTTTTGGGTATGGAATTCATAATACTAAGTTAATACCCATGGTAAAAACAATTTTACATGGAATTGAAACAAAGGAGAAAATTGAAATTTATCTTTTATTGGTTCATAATTGGTTTTGAACAGTTTATACCTTTCTTTTACTTCAGTAGTAAGGATTTCTAGAGTAGAACCAAAGTATTAGCACTATTGATTAAACCAGTTGGGTGTTTTAGAATAATCATTTTTTATATTGAAATAGAATAGGCATGAATACCTATTTTTTTCATTTTGGAGAAGAAAAGTATTAAACCACACTTATTGGTAATCCTAATAGTTGAAAAATAAGCAGTGTTTATACTTTGTTTTGAAATTGGTTGGGAATAGTTTGAGTTGTGTGAGGGATTGTTTGCAGTTTATTGGGCTAAGGATTTTTTGGATTTAGTATGTTGAATATCTTGCAAGATTTTCTTTAAAAGGGAAGTGTTTAAATTTTGTAGATTGGTATTTAAGGATAACTATCTAGTATTTTTGGGTTTTTATGATATGAATAGGCTTGCAATGCCATATAATGGGAAAGGCATCAAATATGGCTTTTGAAGGATTTTCATGGAAGAAATCATCTTCCATATTCTTTCATAGGCAAAACATTTAGAAAATCATTTTTCTCAAAATATTTTGAGTGTTTTGTATGTGTTTACATAAAAATCATTTTTGAAGAAACATTTTCAAGCATTAAATCTTATAATCCATGTTGAAATAAGGGTTTTAACAAAGAAGATCTTATCTCTTTTTTTTGAAATAAAGGTTTGAGCTTTATCTTTGAGGTCTTTACATTCTGTGTGAACCTCTTAGAGGTCATTAAACAGTGTTGGGTTTGTGTTGAGATTTTCTAAGCATTTTTGGATTTGTTAGGCTTTTTCATCTTCTTAAACTGTATCAACCCAAGTCTCTATGGGTTTTACTAAGGTTATTTGACTTGGAGTAATAGGCTCTAGTTTTGTGGGTTTAAAGAAGGCTTGACCTTTTCTTTTTGGGTTTGGATTGTTTTTACTTTATTTTTTTGGGGCGTTATTTAGGTTTTTCTGCAAAAATTCTTAGGTTGAAAAATTTAGAATTTAATTATTCTCTCCCTTTATAAATTCATATCAAAATAAAAAATAACATAATTGCATACCATTTAGCAAACATTTGCTTAGATGCTAGATTTTGAACATCTTTTTGTAGGACTTCTTTTGCCAATTTACAATCAATTCGAATCATGAACTTCTTATTGAATAAATCACTTTGAAACTTTTGGATACATATGACAATAGAAAGAATTTCTTTTTAATCATGAAATAATTTTTTTTTAGAAATTATTCCAATGTCCATAAGTAAATTGTATAATTCTTTCATTGCCATCTTGAATTTGCTTTAGAATGCCGCCATAATCAATTTTAGAAGCATTTGTTTAAATAATTTTTTGAAGTGAGGGGCTTGTAATATGTAGACAAGGAATTTCCCAAACCAAAGATTTCATTTGTTGAAAATAGCAATGTGATTTTATTTAGGTTTTGTTTAAACTTCCAAGAAACCTTTAAAGCTAGGTTTTGTTTGTGATTTTATTTAGGAATTTTTCTAAAAAGGCTAAGGACCTTTCAATGGGGGTAATGGTTCCTTAGGTGATGTAATGACCAAGAACCATATTTTTATTTGAAATAAAGAGATCTATGATTGTTAAACCACAATTCCATTTTTCTTGGTAATTGATAAGAATTTATACGAATGTTTAAAATACTTTTTAATTGAATTTGGAAAAAATTATTATGTCATCAATGTAAATGATGCAAAATTTTGAATAAGGATGAAAAATGTCATTTATGATTTTTTGAAATTCAGAAAGAGCATTTTTCAAGCCAAAAGGCATTTTATTCCATTTGTACTGTTTAAATTGTAAATGTTGTTTTGTAATGATCTTTTGGATGAATTTGAACTTGCCAAAATCCCAATTTCGTGTCAAATTTTGAAAAAAATGGATGTAGAATGTAGTTTTTGTAACAAATCCCTTTTATTAGGTATAGGATACCTAATCCACTTTAGGACTTTGTTCAGGGGTTTGTAATTGATGGCCAACTTCGGTATTCCTCATTCAATTTTTGAGTTCTTGTTAATGTAAAAAGTAGTGCAAGATCATAGCGAATGTGATTTTGAGATTAGTCATTTTAATTCTAAAATCCTAATTTCTCTTTTATAGTGTTGTTTTAACTCTATAAACATTTAAATGGGACATTTTTTTTGTGGGAATTTATTTTTTCACTAAAGCTTTGTTTATAAGGTAGGTCAATGATATGTTGTTTCCTATCCCTGAATGCATTTGGTAAATTTGAACAAAGTTTTGTTTGTAAAAGTTTTTTTAATTCCGTAATTCTTTTTTTTTTGGAGAAAAGAGTTTTGTAAATCTTGCTCAATTTTCTTTTAAAAAAATTGGTTTTATAATTCAAAAAGTTAAAACTGTTTTGAAAATATCAGACTATGAATCTTATTCTTATAAATTGAATGAGTTTCTATGAGATTAAGATTTCATATCTTTGGTTTTTCTAAAAACAGGAAAACAAGTTTTTGTGATTTTGTTTTAAAAGAAATGCTATCATAATTGGTAGAATAGGAAGTTATCAAATTTATAAAAGGAGTCCCTAAAATGATAATATGGTGCACATTTTCAACAAGAACAAAACTATTTTTGATTTTGAAATTTTGATTTTCAATAAAAGCAATAGTTTTGCTAGTAATTACCATTTTGGAATTGTTTACAATAGATAATTTTTCGTCTATTTTTCTTGAAATCTTGTTGGCATTATGCTCTACTTGATGTAATTTAAATTTATAGTAGTATCAAAAAGAGCAATAATGTTAATTTTAAAATCATCAAAAAAAAAAACAAGGGTAACTTTAATTAAATACATATGAAAAGTTACCTGTTTAAAAGCAAATAAAAAATCTACTGGGATTTTTCTATGTTTTCAAGGGTTTGAGGTTCCTCAAATTCTTCAGTGTCTTTTGGTTCGAAATTTTTGCATTGTTTTAAGAAAAGAAATTATCTAACTTCACTTTTTTTTTTTTTTGGTTTTCTCTGAGTTCTTTAAGCTCAATCTTTATGGCTTTGATTTTTTTTAGGAGGTCTTAAAGAGTTGGATTTAGGATTTTTGATTTTTGTTTTGGAATAATTTCAGTAAGATTAAGGAACCTTACTGGAGTTTGGAAGTTCTAGTGATTTGGGTTATCTTTCAAGAGTTTTTAAGAGTTTTTCAAGGTATTCCTTTTGCAAGGATAACAATATTAAGGAGTAATTCTTGATCTTAAGTAAGCATGTTTACAAGTTTTGGATTTGTCTCAACTTCAAATACAGAAGTCTAAAGTTCATCTATTTGTTTTGATTCTTCTTTTGTGCTACCTATAAGTTTAAAATTAGAGTTAGTAATAAATAAGTTGAAGTTTCCAACTTCTCCCTAAAATCTATTAGTTTGTGATATTGAAAGGGGGGTGAATCAGTATTACCACAATTCGCAATTTGCAGGTAAGTGAACAACTTCAACCTCTTCTTAAAAGCAAACTTTTTTTCAGACTAGACTACAGTAGATCTATTGCTACCTACTAATAACAATAGTCCCCAAATTCACCTTTTAGACACCTTGCCTAATAGACAATTTGGATGTTCTTGTTTAGGTCTTCGTTAGGTTATAGGTTGACTGATACTTTAGCTGCGGTCATAACTCAATTCAAAATACATAATGTAAAGCAAATTAAGGACACATGAGATTTATGTGGTTCTGTCAATGTGACGTACATCTACGGTAGTAAGGACTCTCTCTTACCGAGATTATCCACTATACTTAAAAATTCTAGTTACAATGGATGTCTTAATCCATGACTCCTTTCACTATTACAATTACTAAACAAGTACAATACAAAGAGTGTCACTTAATGTGTCTACCCTTCTTCTATCTTGTCTTGCCTCTATTGAATTGAAAGGCTGCTCCATTGCTGCTTAGAAGTTCACCACAATGCTCTCTAACCTCTCTTGAAGAAATCTAGAAATACATTGAGTTCTTTTTTATGCTTCGCCAAATTTCTTCTCTACGTTGTTTTATATAACTCCTGCTTTCACCGTCTCATGGTTTCACCCGTCTCTTTGTCTTATGGCTCGCCTCACGTTTCTGGTTTGCCATTCCACGTCTCATGGTCTGCCTCATGTTTCTGGTTTGGTGTTACACATCTCACGCAGATTTCTGGTTTGCACCTTTTGCTAGTCACACGCCTCATGCACGGTTCTGGTTTGGTATTTCACGTCCCATGCACGTTTCAAGTTTGCACGCCTTGCTGGTGATATGCATTATCACTGTTTCTGGTTTGTAATTGTCTGTTTCACACCTCCGGACGGCTTGGTTTGCTCTCCTAGTGGTCTTCTCTTTCATGGTTTCTCCTCTTTTCCCTTAAGAATGATGTGCTTTCTTTTGTCTTACCAATGTTGCGTTTGCCTCTCCTTTTATCATGAGTCACACAGTTTCCTTCCAACCATTGCCTGGTTTCCCTTGCTGTCCAAGGTCTCCCTTGGTTTGTCATGTGTTCACTCTTGCTGTCCAGCCAGTTTACTCTTCCTTGTTGTAGGGTTTTGACTCACCAAGGTCTCACTTGCTGTTGGTGTGTTGTGACCATGCTCTCCTTATTATCATTCAC